>OZ020312.1:37222388-38451899 GCA_963971305.1 Arcuatula senhousia
CTTTGCATTTTATTGAAACTTCCGGATGCCTACCGTAGCAAGACCAAACAAACAAATCAAGAAGTAATCCTGGATGAAATAAAATCCAGGACTGGGAAATATCTTCGTTTGTGGATCTAACCTGGAGTGCTTCTGAAGGAATCCGGAACGAATCAAACAAATACACCCCAGGAATTTTTTATCTACAAATTTTTTTTGTGTGGGAGTAATGGCCCTCTGGACTTGGAACTTTGACATAACTTTGTAATGATATTCAAATACTTGCACATTCACTTTTACAATCATTCAATATTATGAATTCCTGTAGCTCGATACTTATTCCTCAAGAATAACATTGATAGTCCAATAACGGAATGCGTTTGGTATGTGAGCGTGCTCACTAAGGTTCTTTCATTATTTCAGCGCCCGCCCGCTGCACGCTAGACATTTTCCATTTTATAATCAAGTTTTTCACACCATCAATTCCGGCAAAACTATCTGTCCTTTCATGGTAAAAAACAGATGGGTTGAAAAAAAGTTCGTGTACTTCAGGTCACAATGTTCAATTCTCTACAAGCGGACATTTAACACGTTATAACTAGATTATTTCAAAGAAATATTGTACTGCAAAACGTTAATTAATAACACCTAAAGAGCATTTGTTGAATTTATGTTATATTAGCCCGCGAAAGCGGAGAGCTCTACACCAAGTTCCTGCGAAAAAAATGCCAAATGCTGATATTGATTTTTTTCTTCCGGATATGAATCTCAAACTGAGTAACAGGTTCGGCGTGAATATCAATAATAATCCTTATTAGAAATATATTTTGTGTTTTAAAACATAGAATAGACGATAAAGAGATGTGGAATAAGTGTACGCGACACAGCCAACATTAAAGAAACGGCAATTTAAAAAATCTCAATGGAAAACAGCCAGCAGTCTTCAACATGACCAGAGGTCAATGCTCGCCGTCTTGCATTGGCCCAAGACTAAAAATACAATACATAAGATTCAAACAAATCCCTAGAATATCAAAGAAAGACCCATCACTGGACATAAAACAAAACATTAAAAATAAGACATTTTTAAATTTTAGTAGGACAAGTATTTACTAGGAGCGTTATTTTATTTGAGCTTTTCATTCATTTTTGTATATTGCACATCAATAAAGTAAATATTTTCAACGTCATAAAATTTGGAGCTGAATTCACGGCGCCGTTAGCTAAAATTAAATCTGTACTATTTGAAAGAAGTTTTTTTATAATTGTCAAATTTTAACATTTCTTCCTCTCTTTTCCCTACCAAATGAGGCAAATTGAATAATAAGGTGTGCTCGCAGCTAAGCAATGCCTAATTTATATTATTCTATGTCGATTAAAGAAAAAAATAATCTTAGTCATCACTCAAGAAATTTTACGGACGACATCATGTGCTTGTATGCAAATACGGGATTTCTATCTCTCATATGAGCACAGATGTTGGTTTGACATAGAGTTTTGTAATGTCATCCTTTCCGGATTTGACCAACACTTAATCGATCTTTGGCAACGTGACGGGTGTGCTATAGCAAGCAGGAACTGCTTACTCTTCCGGAGCACCTGAGTTCACTCTCGTTTCGACTTGAGTTCGCGTTGCTGAATGCGGTTTTGTTGTTATGTTTGTGTGTGTTTCATGTTGTTATGTGGTTTGTTTTGTTGTGATGATTTTTTGTCTGCCGGTTTTGTCTTTGTCTTCACGGTTTTATGATACGTTGTCTGCCCTTTGGTACACCTTTGCTTATTAGTAAATTATCTTTGTTTTCAATTTGTCTATTTTGCAACAATAAAATACATCTGCGTCTAGGGAACACAGCATAATGACTTAAAAACGGCTCGATTCTGCGACGGTGTATTGAGAAAATTTCTCCGAAAAATTGGTTACGCAGATATAATATTTAGTACGCAAGTTCCGAGTGACCCGTTTTTTCTTAAGCAACTTGAGATACCATACCCAAGACCTAAAGGATTATAAAATTCAAAAGAATTGTGAAAAATGAACAAGTACACTTTAAAAGTCACTAATGCCAGTTGTTAAAAACGACCATTAATGATTTAACCGGATTTTTCAAACTAAATATTACAAAACTAAAATACTGACAAAGTCAGAGGGCCCCGTGGCAACAAATCTAAGTGTTTTCAAAATCATATAAACTTTGATTATAGCTCGCAGCTAAGCAATGCCTAATTTATATTATTCTATGTCGATTAAAGAAAAAAATAATCTTAGTAAATTATCTTTGTTTTCAATTTGTCTATTTTGCAACAATAAAATACATCTGCGTCTAGGGAACACAGCATAATATCACAGCATAATGACTTAAAAACGGCTCGATTCTGCGACGGTGTATTGAGAAAATTTCTCCGAAAAATTGGTTACGCAGATATAATATTTAGTACGCAAGTTCCGAGTGACCCGTTTTTTCTTCAGCAACTTGAGATACCATACCCAAGACCTAAAGGATTATAAAATTCAAAAGAATTATGAAAAATGGACAAGTATACTTTATAAGTCACTAATGCCAGTTGTTAAAAACGACCATTAATGATTTAACCGGATTTTTCAAACTAAATATTACAAAACTAAAATACTGACAAAGTCAGAGGGCCCCGTGGCAACAAATCTAAGTGTTTTCAAAATCATATAAACTTTGAGTGAGTGAGTGAGTTGGTCTTTTACGCCCGTGCAACGCTATATAGGTTATTTACAGGCGATGAACATGAAAAGGATGATAAAATGAACATGAAATGATGATGATAAATGAAATATGGGGATGGGGTGCGAAACAAAGGACCGGTAAATCTTGAAGAACCACAGGAAAAAGGGGAGAGGTGGGTAGGGTCGGAAAATTTAGCCTATGTGGTGCACTACTGGGCGGTCCACAAAGGGGTCTTTTACGTGCATGAAGCGTGGCACTCTCCACACACGTTGGCCCACTATGGTCGGCGGTCAGGGTTTCCGTATTATAGACCTGACAACCCCCGCAGACGAGGGCTACCCTATTCAGCCACCTAGGGTACACACTTGGTCGCTCTGTGGGCTGAGCACCGACCCGACGTCGGAATCCCAAGACCCTTAGTCGCCTCTTACGACAAGCTAGGCTCTGCTGCGGGCCTATTCGCCACCCGGGCCCCGCACGGGACCATATAAACTTTGATTATAACCACTGAGGCATGTTCCATGGAATGTAAATGAAACTTCAGAGCTGTATTGTTAATTGCCTTTTGAGTTTTATTGTTAAAAAAATTCCAATTCTCAAACTATGTGATTTTCGATCAAAAATGAAGTTTAATTCCAAAAATATTAAACAGATTTGCACAAAATCTTAATATGCAAATCATGACATGCTACTTAGCAGCTGTGCAAAGTTTCACAACTGTATTGAAAATAGCCTTTGAGTTTTATTGTTCAAAAATTCCAATTCTCAAAATCTGTGATTTTCGATCAAAAATGATGTTTTGTTCCAAAATATTAAACAGATTTGCAAGAACTTTTAACACTTTGAACTTTTTGGCATGTTACTTAGCAGCTGTACAAAGTTTCAGAACTGTATTATGAACAGTTTTTGAGTTTTAGTGTTCACAAAGTCCAATTCTCAAAATCTGTGATTTTGAATAAAAAATGAAGTTTTTTTCCAAAAATGTTAAACAGATTTGCACGAAATTTTAATATGCGAATCATGACATGCTACTTAGCAGCTGGTCCCGTGCGGGGCCCGGGAGGCGAATAGGCCCACAGCAGCGCTAAGCTTGTCGGTAAAAGTCCACTAAAGAGCGCTCAGAAACCTGACATCGGGGTCAGGCCGCTTTGCCCACAAAGCGACTGGGATGTGTGCCCCAGGTGGTTGAAGGGCAGCCCTGACATCGAGAGATGCGGGGTCGTCAGGCAATAATGAGGAAAACCTGACCACAAACATAGTGGTGCACCGTGTTTGGGAAAACGTCACGTTCCTCGTACGTAAAAGAACCCAGCTGCAGGTCTCGATAAGAGTAGGACCCAGGTCTCGGTAAGAGTAGGACCCGTAGGATCCCCATGCAGGAGGCTAGATTTCCCGTCCCCTACCCATCACTCCTTTTTCCAGTGGCAGTCAAAACTCACCTACCCGATTGGCCTTGTGTCCCCATTTCCTCCACTTCATCATCATTTCATGTTCATTGTATCATCACTTTTATGTTCATCTCCCGGATATAGCCGAAATCGTGCTGCTTGGGAGTAAAGCAATAACTAACTAACTAACTAACTACTTAGCAGCTGTACAAACTTTCAGAACTGTCTTAATAACAGTTTTTGAGTTTTAGTGTTCACAAAGTCCAATTCTCAAAATCTGTGATTTTCGATAAAAAATGAAGTTTTTTTTACAAAAAATATTAATCAGATTTGCACAAAATTTTAATATGCAAATCATGGCATGCTACTTAGCAGCTGTACAAAGTTTCAGAACTGTATTATGAACAGTTTTTGAGTTTTAGTGTTCATAAAGTCCAATTCTCAAAATCTGTGATTTTTTTTTATTAAAAATGAAGTTTTTTTCCAACAATATTTCACATTTTTGCATGAAATTTTAATATGCAAATTATGACATGCTATTAAGTAGCTGTACACAATTTTAGAACTGTGGTGTTAGTAGTTTTTGAGTTTTAGTGTTCACAAGAATTGTTGACGGACGGACAGACGGACAGCAAACAAAGTGAAAACTATAGGGTGTTCGCATCTTCGATGCGGGGCCCTAATTATCCCATTGAATGTATGATTACGATATGTTTATGAAAAAAGTAATAATATATTACATTGTAGTTCATATAGACTGAGATTGAATTTGTTGACATTTTCCTCGTTTTGTTGATACCTACATCTCAAATGCCTGCTGAAAAAAAAATGAATAAAATGTTCACATTAAGTCGATCTTAACATTATCACCATGTTGTCATTTTGATTAAAATGGGAATCATACGTTTACCCTCATCCTTATTCTATTAAATATATGATCATATCGTTTTCCTTAACATTACCTTTATTTCATTTTCTCTATTTAAATTATCATGGATATCCACATTACATTCACTACTTCATATGTAAAAGGTAAGATTTATATTTGGAATGACATCCCAGAATTACACCCAAAAAAGACACTTAATGATTTTTACATGAAAAGCGATCGACAAACTCAGCTTTCTTTTTTGTAAGGTTAAGCTTCACTGTTTCTCTGTTTTTCTTGAGCACGAAGAACTCGTCATTTTTTCAATAGACCTCGTATCTGTCAAACAAATTGCAAATACAGTGTAACATGTACATGATGTATGTTACAATTTCTAAATGAGGCGAAATAAGCTTGTATAGTATATTCATCCGGATTCCGAACTGTGTCGTAGAAAAAAAATTACAGGTGGGCGTTTGTCTGAGGGTTAGTTGTTAGGTGAATCTGTATATTAAAAACATCTATAAATTAAAGTTTGTTTTTGCCTTTAAAAACGATGTCTACCCCCGTTCCCCCAAAAAGTTCTAAGTTCAAAAGGCCATTTCTCCAATATTAATTTGAGGATCAAAATTTCCTGGTAATATGCACAACTACATATGGTGTCCTTCCTATATAAGTTTCGTTGAATTCGGTTTATTAGTTTCAGAGGAGTTGCGCTGACAAACTTTGAGACGGACAGACGGATGGACACGACAAAAACAATATGTCTCCCCACAAAAGTGGGGGGGGGAGACATAATTACATTTCCGGCGCACTCAAATTCGATCTCAATGGCTTTCAGGTTGGCCCTGTTTTAACAAACAGTCTACAATCCTTTATAAAAGCCGTAGAAACCCTTTTTCAAAATTTATAAATAAAAGAATTAAAAACAAGAATGGAATTCTAGGGTCCCCCGCCGGTGAAGCAAAAATTATTGAACATGGCTGATTTTTTTTAACTTGACCAGGTAGTAGTGATATAAACATTTGGTATAAATTTCATGAAAATCCGTCAACATCTGTAGGGATGAGAGTGCTTACACGGTCTGTTTTGCTAAAAAGCAGAGTCTTTTTTATTGTCAAAGTCCCATAACTCCTACAAAAATTATTGAAAAATGCTTATTTCAAACGTGACTAAGGAATTAGTGATACATGTATAAACATTTGGTATAAATTTCATGAAAATCTGTCAACATCTGTAGTCTTTTTTATGGTCAAAGTCATATTACTCCTACAAAAATTCTCGAAAAATGCTGATTTTTAAACTTGACAAAGGTATTAGTGATATAAACATGGTATAAATTTCATGAAAATCCGACAAAATTTGTAGCCTTGAGAGGACTTACAAAAAGACTGGCGGACGGAAGGACGCCCGGCATTTCTATGTCCCCGCTCCGCGTTGCGGCGGGGGACAATAAACATTATAGATATTAAAGGTAATTAAAGTCAGAGAACAAATGTGAGCTCTTTCCCTGTCTAATGATTTTGTTTTTTGGTATTTTATACAGGTACTAAAGACATTTGAGTCACTTTGCTTATGACAAGATGTTGCCAATTATTGTGATATAGGCTCCAGAATGAAGATCAGGGGGCCTAGAGTCAGAAAAAGTATGGTTGCTAAGGACTTTCATGTCGGTTGCTATGGACTAAATGTCACTTCCAGTTGCAAAAATGTACATCTAAACTCAGAAATAAAGGTAATAACAAAACTACCGAACTTGAATGATCAATCTCATAGTCCAGAGAAAATGACAAAAACGAATCAGTCATACCGGAGAACTGGTGGATCGCAATGGTCCTGACTTGGTACAGGCATTTCAAACGAAATGGTGGGTTAAACCAGGTTTTATGGCGCCAAACCTCCCTCTTCCATTGCGATCTTAGGGTCCGGTAATGACCATAGAACACAACATAGTTGTGAGACACAATAGGGATATTGAGGTGATCATCTCAGTACAGCAGACCAGTCAAACACTAATTAAAACAATTTACATAAATGTACTATCATATCTTTTAACTCAATTTTGAACTTTTGTACTAGTGGCTGATAACGAAGAAAGAATTTTTTTAGTGATCGTATGAGACGTATTTTCTTATAGCCCTGCTTCAAAAGTCGGTCACGAAGAAACCGGTGTCTGATAAAAAAATCTGTGAAATGTGTGCAAGCTCTGGCATATCGAATAAGTTGAGAAATATAAACACCATATGCAGGAGAAGTAGGTATATTGCTCTGTAGATTAGGAAAATTAATAATTTGAAGATTAAAATCGTCTCGTTTATCGTAAATTTTTGTACTGAGATGGCAACCTGGGTCAAATTCGAGGTGCAAATCCAAGAAAGACGTGAAGCAATTAGATTCGGTGGTCTCTTTAATCTCCAATTCCGGAGGATATATTGAAGGAATCCAACTACCAAATGAAGTGTTATTGACAGAAAGGACATCATCAATATATCTGAATGTAAGATTAAATGACCTTGCCTCTTTCATCTTCTTGTTCTTTACGAGTCCCTGAAGAAATTCAGTCTCGTAAGAGTATAAAAACAAATCGGCGAGGAGAGGAGCACAGTTTGTGCCCATTGGAATGCCGATTTGTTGTTGAAAAATCTCTCCTCCGAAGGTGACAAATATGTTGTCAATGAGGAAATCAAGCATAGTAGTCTTGTTTAAGAATATGTATGGTTGCTATGGACTTTTCATTAAGGTTACCTTGTTGCCAGGGAATGACCTTGACCCATGACCTTTGACCTCTGACTTAAATTGTAGATCTCTGCATTCTGATTCATTTAAGTATACATGTTTACCATACTATCTGTTATGGTTTTCAAGTTATGGGCAGAAAACGTGTTTTGGCCGCCATTTTGAAACCGTTCAACCGAATCATGTACTGTTTGGGTTCAAATTGTAGGTAATTCAATTCTCTTTAAAAAAAAACCATAAGTTTCATTGACCATCTCTTATGATTAAAAAGGTATTAACAAAAATCATTTTAAAAATACGAATCAAGGGCGATAACTCAAAAACGACAAGTTTTTCGCACCTGAAACACTTTTTGTAGATCTCGACATTGCGAACATTTTTCCCATGTGTTGTCCGCTTCAATTTTGTACGGTTTAGGTGTTATTTCTTAAAAACTGTTTACGGTGTCGGCCATTTTGAAAATGGTTGCCTTTAACCATTCGACTTTGGTCTTAAATTGAAGGACTCATAATGACGGTCACAAAAAACCTATATGTTTTACTATATTATCTTTGATGGTTTAAAAGTTATAAGCCAAAAACCATTAAGCCGAAACGCATCAAGTGCCATTACTCGAAAACGGTTTGTCGTACAGTGTTCAACCTTTTATATCAAATACAGGTTTAAATGAGACGAGAATTTTCCTCATTACATGTCTGCTTCAATTTTGTATGGTTTTTGAGCTATACTGCAGACAAGGTGTACCATGAACTCTGACCTTGAGATTTGACCTTTGACCTTGACATTTTTAGATGTAACATATGTCACCTAGGATGATTGGTGAAGGTCCCAAGTCTCTAGGACAAACCGTTTTGAAGAAAAAAAATTGACGAGTCGTGACACAGGAAGTTGATCGAAAAACAATTTTTTGCGTGACGAATCATGACCAGGAGTCTAGCAACATTTTCCCTGCTTCAGAATTTTGATAACGGTTACGGTTTCTGACTTTACCTGCAGACAAGGTTTTGGGGTTTCGGGCAGATTACTCCGGTACTAAAAATAGATCGGTTTCGCAGGCCGAGTCAAGTCGAGCCCTGGTACAAATGTAGTGTCGATTAATAGTACTAACTAAGTTTTGTAATGATAGGTCGCGACACTTTTTTGACATCTGCGGCAGAAAAAAAAATAATCATAAGAAATACAGTAAGGTCTTTTCTTCTGTGGAAGGGAAAGACCTTAATTAAAGCTAGCTTTTAGTATACTTTTAGAAATATTTACTTGACACGCAAGAGACTATTTTATGAAAATTCACCAGTTTTCAGCCTTATTTCTGCTCCAGACTGTAAGTAGTCTTTCGTAGGGTGCGTATCATATAACTTAACATATAGCATAGTTTATTGTTTCCCAAAGAAGATAAATCGAGGGATTTCTTTGTCTGCACAATTCAAATGAAAGCATTTATTTTTTAGTTCATAGTTATTTGTAGTTTTTGTTTTCAGTATGAAAGGTGCACTTTTACCCAGATCCATCTCATAATGAATTTATGTTCAGCTTTCTTTCAGGAGCAATAGATCATAAATGGTTTCATCGGGTTCTTAACCAAAAAAAATGTTTTACGTATACCTTAAAATATCCTAATCGTAGAAGCATTTTTAGTCCTCTGCCTTTAGAGAAATCTAGGACTATAAGATTAGGCTTTCTTTTGTCCATCTTTCTGTCACAAATTGCTTTTTCACGAAATATGTAATATAACCAGAGAACACTGTCATTAAAACATTAAGGTCTGATAGCCTATGAGGTAGGAAGACATTAGGAAGACATTAAAAAGCTATTGGGGTAAATAAATTATAGATACATTTCAAGTTAACATTCACGATGGCTTAACGATGTCTTTATAAACCAAATCATGCATTTTTTTTCAGGAATAATCTACCTAAATTAAACTCAAACTGGCTTTGCCAAATGATGAGTCTGAAATTGCAATTCGAGAATGCTTCAAATCTGACCAGTCAGCTTTTGGTGCTTACTGTGCGTTGTGCTGTAAGGCTTAACAGTTAAGCAACTAAAGCTTTAAGACCGCTATTTCTTACAGTAGAAGGAATAAAATCAAAATCTTCCGAAATCACGTTTGGTGACAACGCAAAGACGCTTAATAAAGTGTTAAAACTTTCGCTGAAGTTATGGTACTCGTTCATCATCTCACCTAATAACAAAATGTCGAATAGGTTGAATCCTGAAATATCATTTTTATTGACGAAAGTTTTGTGGTTTTATTTGACTTTTATCGATATGGCTCAAATATATATTTGTGTATAGGGAATATGTTTATATTAATATTAACTTGTGCGGGTGCAGAAACTTTCTCGATTTATGGTTTACAAGTTCTTACAAATAAAGCAGCGTGGACCATAAAATATAGTTACGAAAACGTACATGTTACCCTCATTCAACTACCCTCCTCATGAAAACTTAGTGGTTGAAAGGTTACGCTCCTCACGGGCACGTTGTAGACGCAGGGTTACGTACAAATTAAGTACTACATGTTCTTTCTTGGTAAGAAACAGATGATGTTAACAGATGTGCGTGTACTACAGATCATACAGTCTAATATACTTAAAATGGGCATTTAATATGTTTAACTAGATAAAAGAAATATTGAAATGCAAAAATGTTAGTTCAAAACCATTTGTTGAATTACTGCTATATTATTCTATATTTAAATTTTGTATTTATATTGACAGTATTTTTTCTTTGTTTTTAATTTGTCTGTTTTGCAACAATAAATGTCTTGGGAAACAACAAATAATCTTGTTGAGACAGATATTTTCTAATTATGAAGTTTTTATTAGGATTAACTCTCATCTTCAACATGAGACAAATAATTTTTATGACGACTCGATCCACTGCCAGTTTAATGATATAATTTTAACTATATGTTTGTAACGCAACTTTTTTAAAGTTCAGATGTATTATTTAGAACACAAGTTCCTACTAAGTACTCAGTTACATCTTATGCCAGTTGGTCTCAATGCCAAGAACCTTAAGTTGCAAAAAAAATCAAGATGTCAAGAAACAAGATCATACTTTAAAGTTACTTCAATCAGTTGCTAAACACGATAATAGAAATTTAATCATATTTTCACAATAAATATGTCAATGCTCAACTAGTAATTTATGATTACTTTATTAGTAAAAGCTAAGAGGCACTGCACCAATGGCGTGCATTCGAGAGTCAAAAGTCCGAAAGGGCAACGACAAAACCGGTAAACACGAACAACATCAGCACAAAATTAACAGAACAGAAACCAACAACGCAAACTCAAGTCGGAACAAGAGTGAACTCAAGTCTTCCGGAAGAATAAGCGGTTCCTTCCTGCTATAGCACACCCGTCGTGTTGTTAATTTCCAGTTCATAGTGTCAAATCCCATAAAGGAAGAAAAAACACATTTCTACGACAAACCAACATAATGAGAGATAGAAATCCTACGAGTTTTGTTTTTGCCTTTGATGTCTCACCCCCAATTTCTTATTTCAAAAGGTCCATAAATCCAACAAAAAATTTTGGGATCAAAATTTTCTGGTCATATCGTCCAATTCTTACATTCAATGTTTCGTTCAAATTAGTTCCATAGTCTCAGAGGAGATGCGCTGACAAGATGATAAATGAGGTTTTTCAACAAAATTCCAAGTTCTAAGGGCCACAACTCTCTCAAAATTTTAAGGATAAAGATTTCTTGGGAATATGCATAACCAAATATTGTCCCCTTCCTACAAATCAAATTTCGTTGAAATTGGTTCAGTAGTTTCACATGAGTGGTGTTAACAAGCTGATGAGAGGGGATTTTTTTAGCAAATTTCTGTAAGTTCAAAGGGTCATCACTCCCCAAAAAAATTGAGGATCATAACTCTCTATTCGACGTGTTCTACACGAGATTGTACTGACTGCAGTACTAGTGTAGTGATAAATGTAATATTAAATTTAGTGTTCGTTTGTTTGTGCGTTTTTTTAGCTCACTTGGTCAAAGGCCATGTGAGCTTATGCCATCACTATGCTTCCGTCGTCGTCCATCGTCTATCGTCCGTTAACAATTTCAAAAATCTTCTTCTCTGAAACCACTGAACTAATTTAGCTGAAACTTTGCAGGAATAATATTTAACATGTTGGCAACAAACGATCCTCATTTTAAAATGATTGAATAAAAAACCTGGCCGCTGTTACTTAAAATAGAACATAGGGTAAAACAACTTAAAATGGCTTATAACTCGGCAACAATAACATATAGAAAAAATCTAAAGGATCTTAAGCTCTTCAGAATCAAAAGCTCTACAAAAGTCTCCATTGGGTCGAAGTTGTCAGAGGACCCTTGATAGCCCTTTCAAGGTCAAAAATAACGTTTTTCCATGTTTTTGGCCTTAAGTTTGAAATCTATTGTTGCTTGCTTAAATGTTCAGCTCATTAACTTTGCATAAATGTTCAGCTCATTAACTCTACAAAAGTCAAATAAGGTGGAAGTTGTCAGATGACCCCTTCCCTCAAAGGCGAAAAATAGTGTTTTTGGCCTATAGAATGAAAACTATTGCAGATAGAGAAAAGCTGTTGCTTGCTTAGATGTTCAGCTCTGAAAAATGTTCAAAGTCTGACCCCCTGGTCTATTTTTAGTAACAGCGGCCATGTTGTTTTAACGGCGGTCACCATTTGTGCAATCTTGGTAGAGGACCATAGATGAAGTGTGAAAAGTTCCAAAGCAATCCCTTCAGTCGTTTCAAAGGAGAAGATTTTCAAAGAAAAGTTAACGACGACAACGACGACGGACGCCAAGTGACAATACCTTCGGTCCAGGTGAGCTAAAAAAGTATGGTTCCCCGCACGTTAAAGTATTCTACTTTCGGTCTAGATAAGAGTAGGAACCGTATGATCCCAATTCAGGATGCTAAATTGTCCTCTCCTACATAATATCATCCTCGGAAACCCAGGGGTTCTTCTCTCGCTTACTCATCCATCACCTCTGGGACATTACGCATGAAATATTTCGTTTTTGACAGGTTTGTGTCGAGCTTTCTGATTGGTTGCTTTACATTTTTCTAATGCGATTTCAACAGGTTTCCATATATAAATAATATCAAGGTCAAGATCATATACTGAACTCGAAACGAACAATTTCATACCAAATGTCCCAGGGGTGATGAGTGAGTGAGATAGTTAGTGTTTTACGCCCATGCACAGGGTTGATGAAGGAGTAGGCGAGAGAAGATCCCTGGGATTCCGAGGATGACATATATATAATATGTACCCAGCCCTCCTTTAAATCACATAAAAAAAATAACCAACAGCTGTTGCAATTCATGAAGACAACTATAGTTGCTTTTTGCCATCTTAATGCTGCCCACGAAAAACATCGTTAAGAAGATGATATAAACTAATCGGGGGATTATCAAAGAATATCCCTTGTCTGGACAAACCTTATATAACACCTAATAATAAAAGGATTCACAAACAAAAATACAATGACCAATAATTTAATGATTAATCAGTATGTAAGTCGGATAAGGAAAATTGTCTCATGACCGCTGAGTATTTTATCATTGTGTCAGTCTGAGACAGATCATGTCAGTCTGCGACTAGTCTGTATTACGCTAAATCAGACAATTCTTCTATTCAAAGCATTTTGACAATAAAAGAGGAAAAGGACTGTCACTTGTTTAGGCAAGAATATACAATTTAATTGCTGTCTCTGACATACCGACATAGAAAATTGAATTATGACGGATATGTCAATCAAATTATAAATTGATACTTCCACAGAATCACTGATATAAATTTCAATTTCTACACACATTTTATATATTGTTATATATACGTTGATTTTATAATGTCGTTTTATCGAAGTTTTGTCATTTGCACTTATTCCACATCCTAATTATCTGTAGTTGTTTCTGTACTGCTGATATTTAGAAAATAATCCATATAAAAACTCCTAGTCTTCAGTGCAAGAAAGTCACCCTTCAACCAAAGGTCAGTCACTTAGAAGCTAAAATCTTAAGTAAAAAGGAAATTTGTTGTGAAATCTGTCTCCCGTGAGTGTTATTGTCATTTCCACCATTTCAGCTTCATCAACATTGTATGACTGTGTTAATGGCTTCCTTGTGTATGCTCTTTCCGTACTAAATTCATTCAGTACACTATATTCTGTCAATAATATTTAGATGTAATCTCCCTCTTACATGTAATGAGATTGAGTAAATTACCCTCAGAATTACTTCAATAAAACAAAACAACTGAAAAGAGTTGTTACTGGTACGTGTAGCGCTGTTTGTCAAACAAATATTCCTGGGGACAAACTATCGTATCGTTTCTGCAAGTTTAGGATAGCTGTAACACAATTAAAGTGAAAATCTATAAGAAAGATTTCATGAAAATGTAAGAAAAGCCACATATAGGCATCTGATATATATTTGGTATAAAATAGGACGTGTGCATTTACATATAAAAATCCTGAAAAATATGACTTACGTCAACAAGGGTCAATAAGACCGAAAGAATGTGACGGACGGACGGAAGGAAGGACTGACGAAACATGACAACACTTTATCTATGTGCTGCAGACGGAGCAACTCCAGCAATTTACCGATTTAAATATCCCCGCTTTGGTTAGTGGTTGCTTCATTCTAAAGCTATTTCAGGGTGACCGATATGAAAGGATGGTTATGAATACAAATGACAACAAAGTTTCAGACAATAAATTTTGCTACGCCTGACGCGCGTTTCGTCTATTCAAGACTCATCAGAGGCGCTCTACCAAAAATATTGAAAATGCCTAACACTGTATGAATATGAAGAGCATAGAACAGTATAACCAAAAATACCAAACTGGGGAACCAAATTATTACTAAGATATTCAACCTATGTCTGGGGTAGGAAGAACCTTAGGGTTTAGACAATTTTGAAATTTAGACGGATAATTTAAAGCTTTGATGTATTCTCCAACTCAAAAGTGTTGGTGCCGGAGCGGGCTAACCTCGGGGAATTTAAACTCCACCAGCAGTGCTAACCTTCACGTGTGTTCGAAATACAAATGACAACAAAGTTCCAGACAATAAATTTTGCTACGCCTGACGCGCGTTTCGTCTATTCAAGACTCATCAGAGGCGCTCTACCAAAAATATTGAAAATGCCTAACACTGTATGAATATGAAGAGCATAGAACAGTATAACCAAAAATACCAAATTGGGGAACCAAATTATTACTAAGATATTCAACCTATGTCTGGGGTAGGAAGAACCTTAGGGTTTAGACAATTAAACAAAAAGAGAGATGCATGATTAAGCTCAACAGGGGAAGCGAAAAAAGACCACCACTTAAACAAAAGGCTCCCAGGAACCTGAATAGCTCACCTGGTCTTGATGTCGTCCCTATAAAGACTTTTCTAGAGCTAAATGAGCTGAACATTTAAGCAAGTAACAGCTTTTCTCTATCTACTATAGTTTTCAGATCTGTTACCGTAGGCCAAAATAATGAAAAACGTAATTTTAGGGATCATAACCCCTATAAGGGGTTATCTGACAACGTCGACCCTATGAAAACTTTAATAGAGCTAAATGAACTGAACATTTAAGCAAGCAACAGCTTTTCTATATCTGCTATAGTTTTCATTCTATAAGGTAAACAACATGAAAAAACGTTATTTTAGGGGCCGTTACCCCTATAAGGAGTCATCTGACAACTTCGATCCTATGTAGACTTTTGTAGAGCTTTATGAGCTGAACATTTAAGCAAGCAACAGCTTCTCTCTATCTGCTACAGTTTTCATTCCATAGACCAAAAACACGAAAGAACGTTATTTTAGGGGCTGAAAACCCCTATAAGGGAACATTTGACAACTTCAACACAATGGAGACTTTTGTAGAGCTAACAATTAAGCAAGCCACAACTTTCTTTATCTGTAATAGTTTTCGTTCTACAAGCCGAAACATGAAAATATGCTTTTTTCACGTTTAAGGAGCCGTAACTCCTATAAGGGGTCATCTGACAACTTCCACTCAATAGAGACTTTTGTAGAGCTTTTGATGCTGAAGCAGTTGCGTGCATCAGATTTCATCTATTACTTATACTTTTTGATTTACAAGCCAAAAACAGTAGCCTGACCCCCTTGTCTATTTTTAGTAACGGCGCGCGGCCATGTTGTTTAAACGGCGGTCACCATTTGTGCAATCTTGGTAGAGGAGATCCCATAGATGAAGTGAGCAAAAGTTTCTAAGCAATCCCTTTAGTCGTTTCAGAGGAGAATATTTTTAAAGAAAAGTTAACGACGACGACGACGGACGTCAAGTGGTGGCAATAGCTCACCTGACCCGAAGGGCCACGTGAGCTAAAAATGGGAATAGGTACTGAGTCCGTCAAATTAGCCTCCTTCAGGAGATCCTACATATTCTTCTTTTATCAACTTTGGAAAAAAGTAATTCAGCAAACGCAATGAAATATGTGATTGTCAAGGTGGGTACTGATTTAGTGAAATGCGTGCAATTATTGAGACTTTCTCTATTTAATATTCTGCTAACAACATTATTAATAAAAATATCAGCTATATAATATAATATTCATAAAATATTAAAATAGGTTAACACCAGTAACAATTTCAAATTATTCTACATAATATCATTTTATTTCATGTCATTCATAATCCTCTGTTTGACAAATTCTATTAAGATTCCAAATTTACAATAAGTATCTGTCTACAACCTTAGATACTATTATAGTCAACAAAGTTAAATAACTGTCTAAAAATCATGTCATGGTCACGTCATATTTAATTTTAAAAGTATAGGCAACAATTATCCAAAATAAGTAAATTCCTTTTTTCATCGATCGCCCATTAATTTATCTATACGCAGTGTTTTGGACCGACACGAGAAATGAAAAACAAAATAAAATGTTCTCTTCTCCTGTAGTGTTTTATATCAGAACTTGAAGGTTTTGTGAGCCAGCGTAGTAGCAGGATTCCTTCAAGGATATCAGTATATGACAGCGCACCATTTTCGTCCTGATATACACGCCCATATACGGAAGGCCAGCATCCGCATCATTCATGTCACTGTTATTGCGTTTTGTTATAAATAACGTAAAGGACAACTTGAGATTATTATATATAGCTATTATGATATATTTGAAGAGATTATTATGTAAATAAATAAATTATATAACTAAGACACACGGGTTTGCCTTCATGGATTAGAGAAGAAACTTGGAATGCAGACACAC
The DNA here is from genome assembly GCA_963971305.1 of Arcuatula senhousia. Lineage (NCBI taxonomy): Eukaryota > Metazoa > Mollusca > Bivalvia > Mytilida > Mytilidae > Arcuatula > Arcuatula senhousia. The sequence continues at coordinate 37,239,293 of OZ020312.1, forward strand.
TCTTTAAACCTACGTTTAGTTAACTTACAAATATACACCTTATGTCGAGTCATATTAACCACTCGTCCGCTTGTGACAATATTATGAAAAAATGATAAGATTTATCATATAAAGGGACTGTAATGGTTTATTTTCAAATCCATAAACAGTCTTTGCTGTACACATACTTTTACTGAGAATTGCTAAAATTAAGCCATTTTTAGGTAAAGGTATAATTGACAATTCTTATATCACAAGATTAATAAAAGCGTCTTATATTTCAGTGCGAGTGAGTGAGTTGGTGTTTTACGCCCTATATAGGTTATTTGAAGGCGATGAACATGAAAATGATGATAAGATTAAAGTTTGTTTTTGCGTAAAAACGATGTCTCCCCCATTTCCCCCCCCCAAAAGTTTTAAGTTCAAAAGGCCACTACTCCCGCAATATTTGAGGATAAAAATTTCCTGGTCATTTGCACAACTACATGTATGTTATCCTTCCTATATACCACATTTCATTGAATTCGTTTCAGGAGTTGCGCTGACAAGATGATAATGAGGCTTTTAAGCAAATTTCTAAGTTCAAAGTGCCCTACATTCTCAGAGATGGGATAATCGTAATTGTAATCAGTAATCAGCTGTGATTGATTACAATTTTTCAAATATTGAAAGCCCAAAATCTGATTACAATACATGTAATTTAATTTAATCAATTATTTCAAAAATACCCTGTAATTCTGATTACTTTATGATTACTTTCTGAATACAATGAAAATCCTTCAGAATTCAACTGTGTTTATGAAATAAACTATTTTAATTTGTTAAAACAATCATGACCATATTCAAGAAGGACTTGACAGTGATATGTTTTAACAATATTGGGAAACAAGAACATAAATAATCCTATTTAGTTATATATCCAAAAATGGTATTATCCCATTTTAAGTGCCTTTGGCTAAATTTGTACCAGGTCTGGTAGATCTAGAGTGAGGTCTCATCAAGATTTTAAGGTATATAAGTTTACACTTTCATTTTCAGAAACTTTCTTTGTGTGAATAACTCTTTGGTTCTAAGAACAATAGGCTTAATTCACAATGGCAAAAACAGGGGTTTCCAGACATCCCTGCTTTTGTGCTTGTAAACACACCTCATGTTCATAGAACAAAAGAGCTTCTCACATAAAGAAACTTCTGTAATAGCCAGCCCAGGGCATCTGAGAAGGAAATGAAAACAGTTCACTTTATAAGGTTTAAAAACAATTCTAATTTGAAAGTAGCAAAATAGAAAAAACAGTCAAAATTAAATAAAACATAAAAAAAGGAAAATATAGAAAACAAAACAAAGCAAGAATATATCCAATAGACCAAATGCCCACATTTCGCAACATAAGACACGGACGAACAAACGAACGGACAAACAAACGAATCCGACGACTATATGCCCCAATAACTTTCGAAGATGGGGCATCAAAATTGGTCAAAAATAGAAATGGCCGGACGTCGTTAAACAGGAAGTAGGTAGACAATAGACCTGAAATTAATTCAATGGCATAGGACACATGCTGATTACCAAATATCAAAAGGATGTAATAAGAGGTTGATGAGATAACTGTTAAAAAATATCCATAATTGACATTTATGCAAAAAAATAAGCAAGTCGGCAAACAGGAAGTAGATGAGGAGACTCTTAATCGAACCCCTCGCTAAGGGACACCGTTCTGCATATCGAAATACAAAATATCAAATTAAAATGAAATAAATTTTCTTCAAATATGCAATTTCTACATTTTAAATTACCTGCTCTCAGAAATTAATGATATTCAAAGGGATAACGGCCAAAGCACACCCGTCTTCCCTGATGGTCATATAAAAACTGAATGAATCAAAGATTTGCAGTTAAGAAGTGTTCACTGTTTTAATTAGCATGATAAAAAATCAACAGTTATTTGTAAAGCAATTAAAGAATTGATCTGTTTAAAAAATTGATTAATCTGTTTTAATCCTAAAATCATCTCGGTTGCTTAATAACTTGAATTAAAGAGGCCCCTGTGTGGGGAAGTAAAAAAATAGAAATATGTTTACTAAGTAAACTCTATTTTATAATTAAAGCCGCATTTTATTGCTTTCTATCAAACATTTGTAATCTTGTTTTGTTTTAAGTTTACTGGGGTGTAAGTTAGTTATACTTTTCGGTATACCTCATGGTATAACTATTACTGAAAGTGAGTAAAATTCATTCTCATTGTGCAAAAAGTATAAGAAATGTCAGGTTCTTTTTTGGACAACCTTATAATTTCTAAATATGCAACTGGCAAAGTAAAAGGGCAATGAAGACTGCAGGACGTACAAAGACAACTTGAAACTTTCGGACACATCTTAAGTCAAGAATTTATTACAAGAAATTTTTTTTTTAATTTAAGATATACAATCAAACTTTACATTGAATCCTTGAAAACTTTCTTTTTTGAAATCTTTACTATCTAATTCCCAGAATTTTCAATGTTTTACAAATCATAATTTCAAAAACAAAGAAAATATCTGGAAACAACAGCAGAAAATGACGCCATTTAATGGTGTCCTTCACCAATTAACTTGAGAGAAATACCAATCTTCCAATTAAGAGAAAAATATTAGGTAATCTTTTGTTTATTGGCACCTTTGACAGAAAGAAGCAAATTAGGTACTGTGATTTCATAACAGTTTACATCCTTTTGATGAGTGGCAATAAGACCCTTTTTTGGCCCAAGATTTACCATAAAATTAAAACTGAGCATACAGATATCTTAGGTTGCCGTTAGTTAGTTATTACTTGACTCCAAAGCAGCACGATTTCGGCTATATCCGGAAGATGAACATGAAAGTGGTGATACAATGAACATGAAATGATGATGAAGTGGAGGAAATGGGGACACAAGGCCAATCGGGTAGGAGAGTTTTGACTGCCACTGGAAAAAGGAGTGATGGGTAAGGACCGGAAATTAAGCCTCCTGCATGGGGATCCTACGGGTCCTACTCTTACCGAGACCTGCAGCAGGGTACTTTAACGTGCGAGGAACGTGACATTTTACCCAACACGGTGCACCACTATGAATTGCGGTCAGGTTTTCCGCATTATCGCCTGACGACCCCGCATCTCTCGATGTCAGGGCTGCCCCATTCAACCACCTGGGGTACACATCCCAGTCGCTTTGTGGGCAAAGCGGCCTGAACCGATGTCAGGTTTCTGAGCGCTCTTTAGTGGACTTTTACCGACAAGCTTTGCGCTGCTGCGGGCCTATTCGCCACCCGGAACCTGCACGGGTTTCTTAGGTTACCGAATAAGTGATTAAATATTAGGCTTAAAGAAAATGATAAGCTTTTGTCATATCATTTTAGCTGTCATGCCAATAAGTGAACCCAAAAATCTATATATATTAAAGAAATTGTCATAATTTCATTGATTCTTTCTGATTTTCACACACTTTTTGGTCTGGAAGAAGGTGGGCGCATCTAAACAACAACTTCATACTTGGCAATAATATGTCAAATGATGATAAATAAATCCATTATTTCTGAAAGTTTGTTTTCATGCGCCCAATGTTTTCTCAAGGAAAATATGCACTGAAACCATTCAAAATTGCTGAATATCTCTACTTTGTCAAATAAGACTGCTTAATATGATGTCATAATTATGTCACAATGAACGAAATTTGCCTTGTTTGATATGTTTTCTTTGTAACCACATATAAGTTGATATTTCTTATTAGTATCATGATACTTGAACCACATACATTTTTTGGGGCCAATTATGGGTCTTAATGCCCCTCATCCTTTAATTATAATTTACCCTAAGGGCCTAAAAGTACCTATTACACCTGTATTTACATGTATATTAAATTTGTTATATGCACATATTGGTAGAAATATATTCTGAAGACATTAAATTGTGTGAATTTATGCATGTTGAAACAAATATCACAAAAAAAAAACAAAAAAAAACAATGAAATTTTAGCCATGAAACAATTTAAAATTAACTTTAAAAATAAAACTAGACTTTTAAATCATTATTAAAATTTTATAAACAATATCTTTTTCAGAGGATCCCCCCCTCAGATTCAAGTAAAACCTATTAAAGAGAAAAATGACCAGTGCCAAAGCTCTTTAGAATCATTCGTGAAATCAAAGGCAAAATATGCAAAATCCGACAGTAGACAAATACAGTTGAATATATTGCAGGAGATATGCTGCCTCTCTCTACAGTTGAAAGTGTTAAATTCCGAAATCTTTGTGAGAAACTAGACCCCAGGTTTCAAATACCTCAAGAAAGAACCTGTCCAACAAACTAATTGTTGATAAAGCTAGTCAGGTAGAACAGAAAATTAAAAAGCAGTTATTAGAGGCCAAACATGTGTGTTTAAAATTGGACATATGGTCAAACCGGCAGATTCTGCATTTCTTGGCATAACAAGGCACTTCATTATTGATTGGGGAGTTACAGTCTGTTATGATAGCATGCAACAAATTTAAATGAAAGCATACAAGCGAAAACATTGGGCATTGTTATGAAGAAATTGTTGCAAGGTTTGGTTAAGCTATGCTTCAAATATGATCAAAACTTTTGAAATGGTACTTCCATGATTTTCAAATGTGAAGGGTAACTATGAAGATAGCAGTGATGAGGATGAGGATGATGAAGATGATAACAATGATGACTCAACAAGCACATTTTGAAAATCTCTGTTTTCATCTTCCCTGTTATGTAGTAAGAGATGGAATTAATCAGGCAAATCAACAATTTAAAACTGTCATATCCAAGGCTTCTCATATAATAAATCATATCAGAAAGTCTATTACAGCAAGTGAAATGTTAGAGGATGAAAAAACTAGTCCAGGCCCAAAATCAAACAAGATGGAACTGGCAATTAATAATGATGAGATCCATTCTGAGAATACCAGAGAGTAAGCTCAAGGATATAAACTATTCTATACAATTGACTGCTTATGAGAGAAAACTTTTAAATGAGCTATGTGATATCCTTACCCCATTTGAAGATGCTACACATCTAATACAACAGCAGAAGCATGTCACTGCTAGTCTTCCAATTCCTGTTACTATTGGCTAGAGAAGAAATTAAATAGCTTGGTATCAATGCACAATAACAAAATGGTCCAAACCTTTAAAGAATCAATTTTGAGCCGACTGAAAAAGTACAGTGAAAACAAATCTTTAATAATTGCAACATTCCTTGATCCACGTTTCAAGCTACAGTGGTGTGATAATGACAAAAGTGACTATGAAAATCTGTTAACAGACAAAGTCACTGCAAATATGAAAGAAGAGGATATCCAAGAATCTGTTCAGCTATCTCCTCGGAGAAAGAAACAAAGAACAGAGCTGTTTTCCTTTCTAGAGACACCATCAACACCAAGCAAACGTCATGACTCTAAAGTTAACTGTGAAGTGGTTGAGTACTTGAATGAACCACTACAAGATATGGATTCTGATCCTTAGGAATTTTGGAAAACTAAGCAAAATATTTCCTCATTTGTCAAATCTAGCATCGGGATATTTTTCCATCAAAGCTTCATTTGCAGCTGTGGAAAGGCTCTTCAGCATTTCAAAACATTTCAAAGATTAATGATTATCAAATGCAATAGTTCATAACTATTTTCGTAAATGTACATGTATCTACAGTGAAAAATTAAATTGGTGAAGGATTGAAAGAAAGTGTGCAGTTTTTAAATTAAACATATATCATATATGGATTATAGCAGGCATTTCAGTGAGTGTGAGTGAGTTGGCGTTTCACGCCCGAGCAACGCTATGTAGGTTATTTTCAGGCGATGAACATGAAATGATGATGCTATATGAAAAATGGTGATGGGGTGGGAAACAAAGGACCGTTAAATATTGATGAAACCACAAGAAAAGAGGAGAGGTGGGTAGGGGCGGGAAATTTAGCCTATGTGGTGCACTACTTGGCGGTCCACAAAGGGGTCTTTTACGTGCATGAAGCGAGGCACTCTCCACACACGTTGGCCCACTATGGTCAGCGGTCAGGGTTTCCGTATTATAGACCTGACAACCTCCGCGGACGAGGGCCACCCTATTCAGCCACCTAGGGTACACACATGGTTGCTCTGTTGGCTGAGCACTGACCTGACGTCAGAATCCCAAGACCCTTAGTCGCCTCTTACGACAAGCTAGACTCTGCTGCGGGCCTATTCGCCACCCGGGTCCCGCACGGGACTCAGGCATTTCATGAAATATTCCTAAAAATGGACAATTTTCTATGCTCCAAAATTCAAATACACATATTACAACTGCACAAAAAACAAAAATGTAGAATAAAAAGTACTGGACACAACATCCATAAATCAGTTTTCATGTCACATCTAAAAGAATAATTAATGGTTGTTTAAGGTTTTGCCACTTGCTACTCAGTTGTCATCATGGTCATATACATGTGTATGTTCTGTAGAGTGAAATACCTACAGAAATACCTTCTGTTTGAAACTTTTATATCCATTGTAATCAGATGTAATCATGATTAAATTACAAAGTACTCAGTAATTTAATCAATTACTTTCAAAGTTGCTGTAATCATTTATTTAATTAAATCATATATTTATCAAAGTAATTGTAATTTAATCAATTACTTTGAAAGTAATTGAACCCATCTCTGTACATCCCACAAAAATTTTAGGATCAGAATTTCCTGGTAATATGCACAACCACATATGGTGTACTTCCTATATACCAAGTTTCATTGAATTGGGTTCAGTAGTTTCAGAGGAGTTGCGCTGACAAACTTTGTGACGGACAGACGGACGGACACGACAGAAACAATATGTCTCCCCACAAAAGTGGGGGAGACATAAATATACCTGTAATGCAGACAACATGTAAATATAACAAAAAAATAACTAACGATAAATTATTGCTTAGGACTCTGTTACGAAAATTTGTTGACGGACCAGTCATAACCATAAGCCTTCTGGCAACTTTGTTGCTGGGTTATAATGAAGTCAAAATGACAACGTCCTCAATCCATGTGGAACTACTTTAATCAATGTGACATCACTAAATCTCAGACAGCCTTTATTAACCCAAATGCGATACAAGCTGTCCAAACAAAAGCGTATCCATTTAAAAGCATCATTTCATTACTAGGAATCAAGAAAGCTCGATATTTAGCAACAATAAAATAAATCGAATTCTCGAGAGGAGCAATAATAAGAATGGAACATTTAAAATCCAAAATGTCATTATCCTTAAAATGAAAAAAAAAATGTTCTTGGGATATTATTTCTTTTGGTGACGTTTTGTTACTCATGATAGAAGGGTTTCTTACATTGAATATCATTTCGCACACTTATATCATTTCATAGACAGCCTTAAGTCAAACCAATTTTGGCACAAGCTGTCCATATAGGTTACGCAATGATATAAGATGTACCGCATCTCTAGAAATCTTATTAATACATTGTCTTTTAGCTGGAAGCTATGTGACTTCAAACCAGTCATCAATGCAGAGTGTTCAAATGGTTGAATATTTTGTACTTTATTAAGTTTATATAGTAAAGTTTGTTAATATTCACATTCATGTAACGGAATCAAAACTGAATGCCAACAAAACTCAGATAGCTAAAATAAACATGACAATATGGTATTAAATTTGACAGAAAAAGCCCAAATGTCACGCCCACATTAGATCAATAGCGTTTCTTTATTTGTAAAGATTAAAATTGAAAACACTTTTATTTTTATTTATAAAAAAAAGGTGAATACAGAATAATTAATACTTAGAAATTAGAAGAAAATATTAATATAACAAAAACTTCCTTTTATAAAGCAGTCATTATTCATTGTGTCTTGGCGAAAACGTTCCCACAAGCTCTGGTAATTTATTATCATCATCATTTTATGTTCATTTATTCATCCTTTTCATGTTCATCGCCTTTAAATAACCTATATAGCGTTGCAAGGGGGTAAAACACCAATCCACTCACTGGTAATAGAAATCAGTTGTATTTTATTAAGCGAGAGTGTTGCTACATCAAAAGGGAAAGTTGACGATTTGGTGAAGGTTTAAGTTACCTTGTTTATCATAGAGCTTTGTTTAAAGTCGATATTTAGTGTAGGTTTCTATAAAAAAAATTAAATCTGATCTTTATAGTGCCTTTAGAGAATTTCAGCAAATTGATGTTTGTTCAGTAAAAGGACATTATCAATATAAAAGAAAGCGACATTAGGTTAAAGGCAAGCGAGTGAGTGAGTGAGTGAGATGGTGTTTTACGCCCGTGTAACACTAAATATGTTATTTACAGGCGATGAACATGAAAAGGATGAAAAAAAGAACATGAAATGATGATGATAAATGAAATATGGGGATGGGGTGGGACACAAAGGACCGGTAAATTTTGAAGAACCACAGGCAAAGGGGAGAGGTGGGTAGGGGCGGAAAATTTAGCCTATGTGGTGCACTACTTGGCGGTCCACAAAGGGGTCTTTAACATGCATGAAGCGTGGCACTCTTCACACACGTTGGCCCACTATGGTCGGCGGTCAGGGTTTCCGTATTATAGACCTGACAACCCCCGCGGACGAGGGCTACCCTATTCAGCCACCTAGGGTACACACTTGGTCGCTCTGTGGGCTGAGCACTGACCCGACGTCAGAATCCCAAGACCCTTAGTCGCCTCTTATGACAAGCTAGGCTCTGCTGCGGGCCTATTCGCCACCCGGGCCCGGCAAGAGCTAGTTTTTTTTTGTCTTGAAAATGAAAAAAAAATATATGCAAAAGGTTTTTATTCTAAAAGGCGAGCAACATGAGAAACGATGCACAATATTTGCTCTCATTGGACTGCTTATTTTCTGCTGTAACATACGTCCACCAAGTTGTTTTTCTTTAATGTCCAGTCGACATTTTTCAGTCATAATCAGGACAAGAACTAATTGAAACAACAAATTGAATTGTTTAAACCCACCCAGGACACAGCACTCATAACACAGATCCGTTTTTGCATTGCAAAAAGGGCTAATTAACGACCACAATCAAGAAACAAAATGAGCCTACTTCCAAGACAGGCCAATGGTCCTTCAATGCATCCGATGACAGAACTCTAAGACCCGTACTCGCCCATTACGACAAGCTAAACTCTGCTAAAACAATGCGTCATCCAGACCTCACACAAAACAGTCCTGCATTTAAAATACATTTCCAGATCGGAAAAATTGTTGAGAGAAGCACAAATACCAATGGGGTATCCGAATGTCAAAAGTCCGAAAGGGCAGACAAAAACAGTAAACACCAACAAGAGCAGGACAAAAACAAACAACATGTAAAATATGTAAACACTGAATATCAACCAACAACGCAAACAGGGCAATGGTCCTTCAATGCACCCGATGACAGAACTCTAAGACCCGTACTCGCCCATTACGACAAGCTAATTTTAAACTGTGTTAAAACAATGCGTCATCCAGACCTCACACAAAACAGTCCTGCATTTAAAATACATTTCCAGATCTGAAAAGTTGTTGAGAGAAGCAGAGGTACCAATGGGGTATCCGAATGTCAAAAGTTCGAAAGGGCAGAGACAAAAACAGTAAACACCAACAAGAGCAGGACAAAAACAAACAACATGTAAAACATGTAAACACTGAATATCAACCAACAACGCGAACTCCAGTCGAAACAAGAGTGAACTCGGGTGCTCCGGAAGAGTAAGCAGTTCCTGCTTGCTAGAGCACACCAGTCGCGTTGCAAATAGTCAATTTAGCGTGTCAAATTCGGTAAAGGAAGACAAAACAAAACTCTAAGACAAACCAACATCTGCACTCATATGAGATCGAAATCCTACATTTGTCTATAAGTGCATAATGTCTTCCGTAAAATTTCTTGAGTGAAGACAGCAACCGAGGAGCAACATAACCCTGTGTGAGCAATTTTTGCATCAGACGTGATGCTCTGCTAAGGAAATTGATGTAAGTCCCGCACGCTCTTGAGAAACGAATCATACTCCATAAGCTGGAGCAGACGGAATGTTGCAACACAAGAAGGGAAAGTTGACAATTGGAAAGTTGAAGTCATCACGTTTGTCATAGAGCCTTGTTGAAAGTCTTCCTTGAGAGTCAATTTCGAGATGTAGATCTAAATATAAAGCAGACTTCCCAGAATCCGTTGTGTCCTTTATCTCAATCTCCTGGGGTTTTGAACTGTTGCAATGCGTCCAAATTTGTAGAAATCTTAAACAACTCAAATGTAAATGGCAATCTAAATATATTCGTCAGTACCTAAGATAACATACCAATACATATACATTTACTTGAATGTTTTGAAATAATTTTTATTCAACATTCTGCTTAAAATTATTATAAATAATGGTCTAAAGCCAGTAACCATCACTTATTATTATCCATAATTTCATGTCATTATTCCCTTAATTGCATTATCTGTCTGACACCTTTTTTTTATATTTCTTACTTAAGTTGATGTCTCAAGTTTAAATAAACAACTTTGGATACTTAATTCAACAAAGACAAGTAACTGTCATTAAAGTACATAATTATTGCATTGATGTTTTTTTTTAAAACCCGTGTCAAGATCATTGCATTTTTATCGCCAATCATTTATCTAAACGCAGTGGTTTATAGAAAGCTTTACAAGAAAAGACAAAAAAGAAAAATATGCTCTCCAGCTTTAAAAAGCAAGATATGACGCTAAAGCTGTCTTAAAAAAAAGGTGCATCAGTCAAACAACTTTAAACTGTCTTACCAGAGATACTACTGTCAAAAGCTGGAAGACCTAAGTAACCAGAATACGGAACGACATCACGCTAAGACGAACTACAACCTCCCTCGACTTTTTTTGCAGATTCGAGTATCATTTTTTAGCATCTGATACCTTTTTTTAATTGTCGTGAAGTCGGGACACATTAACTTTAATTAATAGAAATATAAGACTGATAAAAGCATTAAAAATTTCAATTTGACAACAATTTTGAAACTCTACGATTGTTTCAAAAATATTTAGCAATAAACACAACAAATTTAAGTTATAGATGGGGGCACGCATAGCCTGTTCGAAAATTAACATAAAATTACCTTAAAAACCATGAAAAGTACTCCCATATACCAAAATGCATTGCGCAACCACATTGTTTATACTTCTACTTTACTTCACTTTAAAAAAGTGCGTACTAATTTAAACCGGTTTTACAACAACTTGGATTAATTCTTCAAAGAAAAAAATGTTTTACAGAGAATTTAATGTTTTCATGGCTAAATATAGGAAAATTTTGAACATCTATATAACTAAAAAAAATTAAAATCTTAATTTGTACGGGATACTTCTTCAATGTCAAGTGGAAATTGGTCAAGGTAATCATAACTATTCAGAAGGAAAAAAGGTCCCGTAGTGCTGCTGTAAAATATATTGCAGGAATCGCGCCATTTAACGTGATAGATATGTTTACCAGTATTTAAGACTGCGTAGGGTGATTTGACCAGAAAATATATGGGAACTTAAAAAGCATACTCCATACTCGTGTAGAAGTGGATTTTTCCTGGGCAATAATAAATGCTGTTCTTGCAACTTTTAACAAGGAGTTGAACATCGATGATTGTAGTTCACATATGTTGGGCATATATGAAAAACGGCAGCAATGAATTCGAAGTGCGAAAGGTGTGTAAACGTAGTGACAAAGGCGAGTTTGACTTATTGTATGCATTCACCTTGCTCCTTTTGTCTACAAACTAGGTTGCAGCTGACAGGCCGTATACAGATCTTTTGATTGTCTTTGATTCAACAACATACCATCAAAATGTTAAAGAAAGTCTGGAAGATTAAACAGTGGGATTATATATTCAAATCTTTAAGGAGTTAATTTACTCTACGCACTTATTTCAGACTATGGAGAGAAGCAAAAAAAAAAAATGAATGCAGAGAGAGAAAACCTGATTGTGTTAAATCGAAGGGATCGATTAAAAAGCTTGAACCTTTCACAGTCTTACTATGATAACATTAAACAACAGGTCGAGGTTATAAGAACTAAAGAAGAAATCAGCCATCAACGAAACATGTAATACTAGCCGAAATGTTAGAGAGTTTTTCAACAGTATCATTCACATTTTTCACTTCAAAATAGTGGAGTCATGCATACGTTAGGGCTTGTTTCAACTGAGGAATACCAATTTGGCTTTCGAAAATTTGTAAAGTTTATTTTTTTATTAATTATTTAATGGACTTATTGCACCTAGAAAGATTAGAAAAACATGTTAAATACATTTCAGAAAATATCTATAGTTAACTTTTATAATTTTTGACCAACTAAAAAAACATACAGATAAACTTAGATTTTCTCACAGTAACAAAAATACCTTATGGAAAGAGAAGATAAATCTGCAAATGGGAGATAACTCACTATATACGAAAAGAGGGAATGTAGCTGCTTTATATTATTTATAGACATCTTTTTGATTAGGCGGAGTAAGCGAGCATTAGAGAGTGTCATTTATTAGAACTAGTTAAACAGGATTTAGCTTCAATAATGTCATGAATATAGCTCCTTCGAAATCTTTGGTATGGCCTAATCTGCCCAATCATCAATGTCAAAGGAGCTACATTATTGTACCTAAACAGGATTGAGCGCAACATCAAATAATTTTTTAATGATATTTTTAGGAATAATGGTGAAAAACATGTAATATCCGGTAGTGGATTGTTAAAGTTTAGACCGGGGTTAAGATTGTGGCAATTGTGAAAATTTGTCGGCTGTGCTACTTCAAAATGTTTATGATGGACTATGATATGAATTACAAAATATAGTACAACTAAATCGAAAATTCTAATCTGATCATGAGACACCTTCAATAACGATGTCCATTCATTAGTAAGTTAATCAGCTATTGCTTAATTCTTATTAATTACTTTGATAAAAATTAAGTATAACTTTCTTTATTAGAAATGGGTTAAGTTTATCCTCATCTTACTAGCTACAATACAAATTGCAATACTATAAAGATTATACCAGGAAATCAAATTGTCTGCAAGAATAAAAGTATATAAATGCATGTAAAGCAAAGGACATCTATATGTCTGTATATAGGCAAAGAAAACCAAAAAAAAATATCCCACTAGGTGCAGAATAAATGAAATAAAATGATCCTTCAGTACTGAGCAAGTCGGTGTTTTACGCTCTTTTTACACACTTTAGGTTAGAAAACGGCGATGAACAAGAACAGGATGATAAAATGAATATAAAATGATGTAAGAAACATTAAGTTTGGGGGACATACGGTGGGAAACAAGGGAACCAGTACACTAAAACCACATGAAACGGGGAGATTGATAGGGACGGAAATTTAAGCCCATGCAAAAGTCTACGGTCCAAACAGGAATGATTTTATCTTTTACATGCACGAAGTGTGGCACTCTCCACACACATTGGCCTACTATTGTCAGCGGCCATGCTTTCCGTATAATTATAGACCTGACAAGTCTTGCAAGCGAGGTCAACCCTTTATTATTCAGCAATCTAGGGCACTTGTTAGTTCAGAGAGTTGAGCACTAAACCGAAGTCGCATCTTACGACGGGCCAATTCGACTTTCGGGACGGTCTGGTAGTGAAATGGTTTAGGGTAGTTCTAGTCCGAGATTGCTCTGACGTCCTCGCCATTTTCCAGCAAGCTGGTGCCGTGGGACGTCATAGCTCCTTCCATATTAAAAACAAGGGATTTTAACGAATGTTTTCGAATGTTAAAATAACTCTTACATCAGTCATTTGTAAAATGGGAGATGTAAAACAAGACTAAATTAATATTTCAAAGTATATCGCTACTAGAAACTGCCCGATATAATCCAGTAATTATATAAGAAAAATTTAAGAGCTGATCTTGAACTTTATCGATTTCATCAAGTTCAAGATCAGCCAAAAAATCTACAAATTTTAGATTATTTTACTTATTCAAGATATTTTCTTCAAAATATGTTGTATTTTTATTCTTAAAAACCAAATGTTTCATTTGAGATCAAAATTTATATGCAAAAATGATGATGAAGTTGCTTTATTTATCTGGGAAGCGCACAACAAAATTGTTGTGCTAAATCCCGTGTTTTAGATATGGAAGGAGCTCTGACGACGTCCCAAGGCACCAGCTTGCTGGAAAAATGGCGAGGACGTCAGAGCAATCTCGGACTAGGATAATTCTAATAATAAAACCCTCTTATGCTCGTTTACTCGCGAGGGTTTTAATGGGGTCCCATGGAACGTTCATGTAATGGAGCGGTGTCGGCCCGGTGTTCTTTTGTAGATTTTCCCCCATGCCAGTTTTTCCGGGGGAAAATCTGGATCGATCCAGTTTTTCCCCCCGGTAGAATAGGATCGATACAGTTTTTCCCCCAGGGGAAAAATAGGATCAGTCCAGTTTTTCCCCCTTTATATGACGTTCCGCGCGATGTTCGTGACACCGTAAAAAAATTAATGTAATTCTGTTTTGAATTATTTCAAAATAAACAATATAAAACAAATATTCATTTTTTATGCATCATTCGAAAGGTTTCTTTATCATACAACAATTTTAAATAGGAATCAATAATTTTATTGTACTTTTAAAGGCAAGAAAATATCTCAAAAGTTAGAAATTGCTCGTTTTGCGTATGTAACGCGTTACAAAAAAATCGTATAAGATTAGCCCACTGTGCTCGTATTTTTACATATTGAATGCTACGAACTCGAAATTGCGGGAAAGTCTGTCGTATTCATTCCTGTCTCTGACGTCAACAACAATTTTTTCATTCGGCGATGGGAAAAATGAAGAAAAAGGTAAGATTCTTTGTAGAAAAAATGTAACGCAGGCACATGAAACCACGCATTGTCAACTTTGACCGTTTATAATATGGAAACGGACCGCATTTTTTTCAAATAATTTGGCACACTAAATGTGATAGTAGTCAAGTTTCTATGTTTATTTTTAAAATTGTTAATTTTTATAAAGAATTGGAAATAGACGCATCTCATTATGTCTGACAAAATTTTCCGTTGTCATTTTTACGTTAAAAAAATAGCTCATACCTATTTTAAAGGTGTCATATTTCAGCCATGATGTTTCTGTTTTTAATTTGGAATGGATTTTCGCAATGTGCCTTGCAGGAAAATGCAAGAAAACGACCAGGGATGTATTGCGTCCACTGATTCTTTTTTTAACAAGTTTTTTGCAAGTCTGATAGTTTTGTCTTTGTAACGTTTTTTTACGACGGCAAATATTTGTATAACGTCAATAGTTGATGCTTAATGAGCGTAACGTTATATGTCACGAACATGGCGCGGAACGTCTAAGCAAAAAGCTCATTTTTCCTCCTTACGATGTAACGTCTCTGACGTCACGATGAAATAAAAAATCGATATTTCCATAGTTCAAGCGATTTAGGGGAGTTATGCTTTGATACGAGATAAGTAGACAGACACATAGATTTATATGCATGGGTACAAAAATATGCAATGAAAAGCAGCCAGCAGTCCTCAATGTGACCAGTGTTTGATGCTCGCTGTTTTGCATGCAATATTAATCACAAAATTAGGGTTGTGAAAAACATATACAAAATTTTAACAGCAAGTATAAACAATAATTATATGAACCAAAAAAAATTAAACATATGTTTATAGTTCCCTTGTCCTCGGTGCTAATGACTGTTTTAAGAAGGATCTAGTGTTTTCTACTTGCCGAAAAATTGTCACTTTGGGACAGAGTGTACTTAATTTTACTTATTTCATTCAACATATTAAAATTTAAAAGATTTATTTTCTGATTTTGCTTTTTCTAAATATGTTTTTTTTTCGTAATTCTAAATTTTAATTACAGTCAAGTAAAACAGTATTTTCATCCCCGACCATATTACATATCGGACATAGGCGGTTTTTCTTGGGATTTTTAAATATCTACTTTTTCTATTAGAAGGTAGATAATGTATAAGGTTCTAAACTTACCATAAAATATCACAAAAGACCCCCTTCTACATAAAGAACAAATAGAGTACAAATAATCTTTGATAAAGACTTCTGGAAGAATTAATCTATGGGACATGTATGCCCAACACAGGACACCAAACAGAAATCTTTAAAAGGTCTATAGGGTTGAACATCCCCCAAGGGCATATATTTTGTCATACTGGCAATTGTCAAATCATGCATGGTCGGACAAACTCCACACAGTTCCAGTTCCCGTCCGTAACGGTCCGTACACTAATCACTGCACCAAGCTTTCCGGGCTTCTTTTCAATGACCTCTTTTTGACCCCTACTCTGTAAATGAAAAGTAGTCACATATACCTAAATGCATTACGCAGCTTCATTGTTTTTAGTATAGCCTAAATGCTTGTACTTAACTTAACTTAAAAATAGTGCATACTCATTTAAACCGGTTTGACAACAAATTGAAGTAATTTTTTCAAGAATTTTTTTACAGAAAATATGATGTTTTCATGGCTGGGGGCTCATGGCTAACTATGCTCAAATATAGCAAAATTTTGAAAATGTATTCAATTAAAAAAAATATCAAGAATCTTGATGGAATTCATACAAGCCTATAGCTGTGGGAGAATCCTGACCTATTTTTGTCGGGAAGGATAAGCCTACTGCGAAGGAGTTTGATGGTCGGACTTAAAATTTAATGTCCTATTCTGACACGTCGTCGTTGGTACATAAAAGCTATAATAAAAGACAACCCAAATAACCCCCAAATATTGAGTGAATATGAATACGAGTTGAATTGAACCATGCAGTACACATGCAATATTAATGTAAAACTTGTCCACCTCATATTGACACAAAGCCAAGTCATTGTCAATTTTAACATTATAAATGCAAAGAGATCTACTGTTTCTTATCTTTCATTGAATAAAGCATGAACGACTTGGTATTTTAAAGATGAAACTATGGCATTTTAAAAGATGGTAGTGCTTTCAATACTGAATCCGTACCTCAAATATTTCTTACCATATTAATTACCTCAAAAGTGTAAGAGCTGAATGTAAATAAAAAATATTTATAAGATACTAACTTTAAATATTTCATGTTCATAAGAAAAGCATATAAATCATATTTCAGCTGCATTTTTCCGTAAAAAAAAAATCACAGACTGGTAAGCATATATATCAACTGAAAAGCTAAGATATGCCAAACATCAAAGGGGGAAAAACTGGCATGGAGGAAAATCTACAATATGTATACGTATTGTCATCTTTCCTAGGGGGAAAAATGGCAATGATCCAGTTTTTCCCCCGGGGGGATCCAGATTTTCCGGGGGGAAAAACTGGCATAGGGGAAATATGGCAATATAACACCGGTAGTCTAAACGTTGAAAGTGCGATTTTTGAGTTGCTGTGGATATATTATTTATACTTTGATAGTTATATTTCCCAAGAAAATTAAGTTTTTAATCATTAAATCGTATCTTTAATATAATTTGATCCTGAACTTCATGGAAAACTTCAGGATCAAATTAGAAATCGTCAAAACTTATATTTAATGAACTACTTTTCAATAAAAATAACACAAGCTGGTGCATTTCAAAGTCTAGTTACAATAAAGTAGCTACCCTTTTCCAGTGCTCAGTGTTAAAGAACAATATCTGCACAGAACAGAATGAAGTCTGACAGCAGAAGCTCTCTTTCAAGTACCACACTTGTAAATCTGATCACAATTAAAGTTTGTTTTGCCTACAAAAACGAGGTCTCCCCCCGTTTCCCCAAAAAGTTCCAAGTTCAAAGGACCATAACTCCCACAAACATTTGAGAATCAAAATGTCCTGGTAATATGCACAACTACATATGATGTTCTTCCTATATACCAAGTTTCATTAAATTCGGTTCAGAAGTTTCAGAGGAGTTGCGCTGACAAGATGATAAATGAGGATTTTCAGCAATTTTCTAAGTTCAAAGGGCCGTAACTCCTACAAAAATTTGAGGATCAAAATTTCCTGGTAACATGCACAACTACCTGTATACCAAGTTTCGTTGAATTCGGTTCAGTAGTTTTAGTCCGGCAGCTTCAAGCATATTTCAGAAGAATTGTGCATAAGCTGTTACAAGCATGAAATTTGGTAGAAACCTTCTTTAGACATCAATTTTTCATTTAAGATCGGGAGCCCATCTCCTAAATCCCTTACTTCCGGTTAAATTCAAGATGGCCGACACCACGTGAAAATCGGTATAAAACTTCTTTAAAAATGAACTTTTTATGCCTATAGTGACAACTTTCGGATATTCTTATCATCTGACATGTAATGAGGCTGGAGCCACCTATACTGTCACAAATTAGGCCACTTCCGGTAAAAAGGCGGACATTTTTAGGTTATAGTTTGTTTTTTTTTCAGATTGCCTTTGAAAACAAAAAGTCTTAAATTTTATATATATGTGATATGTTTTAGCATATGACTTATCTTAGCATCTCATTTATTTACAATTTTCCTTGCTATTTTAAGTTTTCATTTTATTCCTTCTATGGAACTTCATTAACAATGTTAAGTTTGACTTCTATGCCAAAGTATGTGTTTGTTACTAAATTTGTTACTAACAGAACAAGTTTGTTATAAACATGATAAAAAACCCTTTATTAATCCAAACAAATTAAAGAATGTTTAAACCTACAGATAAGTGAATTTAACAATATCTCCAAAAGATATATTACCGTAAATACCTGAAAAAAATGCCGAACAGGCTCTAATTACCGTAAATGCTTAAAGTTAATCAAATAATTTTCCTTTGTAGCGAAAATTTTCAGAAACAAATAGATGAAAGCTATGACTGCTATTTTTTTTTATCCCAATGAACTTCACAGAAGTTTCTCCTTCTTCCCGAAGTCTACAGCTGACGTTGACTGGGATATATGTATTCGTAACTGATGAACACTTTTAGTGTCCTTTAGCAGCATGAAGCAGAGAGGCTACAATGAGGCATTCAAAAGTCAAAAGTCCAAAAGGACAATGACAAAACCAGTAAACATGAACTATAACAGCACGAAAAACAACAAAACATATAAACACAAAAACAACTGTACAGCAATTAACAACACTCAATTCATGACGAGAGTGAAATCGGATACTCTGGAAAAGTAAGCAGTTCTTGATGTGTTATGCCACACCCGTAACACTGCCAATGGTTAAGTAAGCGAGTCAATTCGGATAAAGGATGATAAAACAAAACCCAATGACAACCTAACATCAGTATTCTCTTATGAGATAGAAATCCTATATTTGTCGATTAGAGCACGATGTATTCCATAAAATACACATTTTTGTGTTAGCATTTTTGTGTCAAAAGTAACATTTTGTCAATGAAATTGGTGTAAGTCACACAAACTTAGAAATGACGTATCAATGTGATACTTAAACTACATAAGCTTGATTAAACGGAATGTTGCTACACAAGAAGAGAAAGTTGGTGATTGAAATAAAGTCATCACGATTGTCATAGAGCTGTGTGAAAGTCTTCCTTGAGAGTCTATTTCGAGATGTAGATATAAATATGAAGCAGACTTCTGGGAATCCTTAGTGTCCTTAATCTGGAGAAAGTCACCAAACTATTCTGTGAAATGACATCATCAATATTATAATAACGATAAACATGGTTAAAAGAGAGAGCTAATCTACAATTTGTTTGGTTTAGAAGTGATTGTAAGAAAGTAGCAAATGTATACAAAAGAGGTAATCAAACATCATTATACCTAAATGACAAAGACGAAATCGGTAGACAAAAAATAATCACAACGAACCAAACCACACAGCAACAAAAAACCGAAAAAACCACACACATAACATCAAAATCGCATTAGCAAGGTGAACTCAAGTCAAATCGAGAGTGAACTCAGGTGCTCCGGCGGAGTAAGCGGTTCTTAATTGCTATGGCACACCCGTAGCGTTGCCAAAGATCGATTTAGTGTTGGTCAAATCCGGAAAGGATGACAAAACCAAACTCTATGTCAAATCATTATCTGTGATCATCTGAGAGATAGAAACAAGCACATGTCTTCCGTAAAATTTCTTGAGTGATGACAACAACCTGGGTACAACAAACCCCTGTGTTAACAATTAGCTTGTCAGCTGTGTTGTTTAAAGGAAGTCCTCAAATGCTCTGGAATAACGAATCAATTGTAACACGTAAGCTCAATAGGCTGGAGCGGACGGAATGTTGCTACACCGAAACACAATGTTGACAATTGGAAATTTGAAGTCATTAGGTTTGCCAAAGAGCTTTGAACAAAGCCTTCTTAGTGTGTCAATTTCGAGAAATAGATCCAAATATGAACCGGAACTCCTAGAATCTGAAGTGTCCTTTATTTCAAGTTCCTTCGGATATATGAGATGTAAATAGTTAGCAAATCGAGGATTGTTTAGTAAAAGGACATCACCAATATAACAAAACGTGAGATTGAAGGATAAAACAAGTCTGCGGTCTTTGAATGAAGAAACGAATCAGCAAACAAAGTTGTTCAATTAGTGCCCATTGCAATCCCGACTGTTTGCTGAAAAAAACCGTCAACCGAACTTAACAAATATGCTGTTAATTAATTATTTTGTCTTCTGTAAATTTGTTCTTATTTTATACCCATTGATTAAAAGTACGACTACCAGACATTTGTACCTGCATTTTCCATTCTTTAAAAAATAGAGTTTGATCAGTTGTGCCAATCACAATTTAAGTTGTTCATGCTAAATAGAAGTATAAAGTGTTGAAAAATCGATAGTTTTGATGCTGTTACAAGATTAGACTGATTAAGAGTTAGAAAATCCATCAATTTTACTGAATTCCTTAGGATCCACATTTGCTTGACATCATTTTTAGAATAACAACGATCGAAATATTTCTGAGGGCCTTATTTTATTGCTGTCAGTATTAAATCAACAAATTTGATTTCATTTTAGCACCTTCAGAAAGGCAGAAGCAGAAAATGTCCGATTTATGATTATCAAATATTTCCTCCTTTGACAGTGTTTTTGTTTGGCAGATAACCTCGAACAATTTCAACTTATTGCAATTTATTCGAATCAACTCAATGATTGTAGTGAAATCCAGAATACGTTAATAAAAACAGTGCCAGAGGTATATAGTAGTATTATGACGTGTTAAATATAATACGTACTAAAAAACGTACAGAAAAGAAGACAAGACATATAAGCTATTCAGAAGACCAAACAGAGAGCAGAAAATCTACCTCATTGAGTATAGTATTGGGATAACCTCTCAAGAGGTCATTGTATTAAGTACGGTATGCTTAGGGTACGAGTCTACAAGTTAGTCCTCCCCTCCCGAGTCCTGGTGCTTACGGTTGGACTAGGGGTAGAGACAATGAATAGCATCCTTTTTGACCAGCTCTTTCTGATGCATCAATAACATGCCAGGAACTTGTGTATTGTGGATGAAAGAAGGGAAGACCTGGTCATTGCAAACGTGGTCCTGCAGGAGTTCTGTGCACTTTCTTATGCGCATGTGATGGTGACTGTGACTGAGTATAGCGTTAAAACAAATCTTTGGACAATAAGAACTTAACTTTAACAATGTTGATGTAAACATTTAACTATTATGATGTAAATTTATAATTCACAATTAGTGAAAATTCGTTTTTAGTAATTCTCCTTATTTATCCGCCATATTGGATTTAACCGGAAGTAAATGAATATGTTAGTACGTTTCGATAACAAATTAACAAAACAAAGGTTTTGACATATTTTATGTGTAAAAGGCTATAAAAATGTATTTTTAAAGATGTACAAATGAAAAATTAACCTGTTTTCCACGTGGTGTCGGCCATCTTGGAATTGACCGGAAGTAAGGCATTTTTGAGATGGGCTCCCGATCTTATATGAAAAACTAATGTCTAAAAAAGGTTTATGCCAAGTTTCATGCTTGTAACAGCTTGTGCACAATTCTTCTCGTATCTGCCGGACTATTCAGAGGAGTTGCGCTGACAAGATGATAAATGAGGATTTTCAGCAATTTTCTAAGTTCAATGGGCCATAACTCCCACAAAAATTTGAGGATCAAAATTTCCTGGTAATATGCACAACTACATATGGTGTCCTTCCTATATACCAAGTTTCGTTGAATTTGGTTCAGTAGTTTCAGAGGAGTTGCGCTGACAAACTTTGTGACGGACAGACGGACGGACGGACCCACAAAAGTGGGGGGAGACATAATTAGTGGAGAAGGCAATCCTATTAATGAATATGATTATGAACCTTTAGATGTGCAATGGAAAGTTTCATATTCTTCTTAGCCAACCTCTGAACCTGAAGATGAACTTTCTGATACAGAGTGACAATGAATATGAACTTGAATGTTGAATGAATAAATAAAAAGATAACAAAATTGAAATATTTCACTTTTATTTCAGGAATACTGGATAGTTGTTAGCATTACAGCCAGGCTAAAAACAAAAAAAAATCAATATCACTTGTTTATATCATTTTCTTTTTGGCTACCAAAATATTTTTGCTGGCTTCCAAAATTTTGACTTGGCAAGTAAATTTTTGATGTTGGTAGCCAGAAGGCTATCTGATATAAAAAAGGTACTTTGAGGGCTGTCGTTTATTGTAGGTGGTCCGGTTTTGTCTGTATTCATTGCCCCATGTTTCGTGTTGGACAGTTTACCTTTACTTCTCGTGCGTTATCATCTTTTTTGCTTCAAAATCTGGAACATGTTGAAATGAGTTTTTATTCTCTAAAGCTTTTAAAAATCAAAAGAATTTGATTGACATTTACGATTATTCAAATTAATTTTGCCGTGTTTTACCATAGGTGATTTTTATGACCCGTACTTCGTTTCCGTCATTTTTAAGCAATGTGTTTTGTGTCCCCCCCTTTATTACCCTCGTGAAACATGTAAATAAAGGTAATAACAAAAATAATCAATATCAAATTAGCTACCATAATGTCGCTCCTTTTGACATATTTGATTTTGCGGATCCGCCCAATCAAAGATGTCAAACAGAGCTACATTATTGTAGCTTATCTCAAATGTCCATTAGACAAGACAAATACTTGGGTCCAGTAGCTACACAAAACACATCAGGATTGTGAAGACATTAGGATGCTAAGGTGATCATCTCAGTACATCAACCAGCCAAACACTAATCAAAGCAAGACCTAAACATTTCGTCTAGCATGATAGCGAATTTTTCTACCAGTGACTGATAACAAAGAATGATTTTTTTAGAGATCGTATGAGACGTATTTTCTTATAACCTTGGTCTAATAGTCGATTACGGAGAAAGTGGTGTCGGATAAAAAAATCTTAAAAATTTGTACAAGCCCTGGCATATCGAATTAGTTGTGAAATAAAGACACCGTATGCAGGTGACGTTGGTATGTTACTTTCCAGGTTAGAAAAATTAATAATTTTTGAAATTAAAATCATCTCTTTTATCGTGATATATTGTACTGAGATGACCGACCATCCGGGTCAAATTCAAGATCCAAGAATGCTGTAAAGCAAGTGGATTCGGTGGTTTCTTTAATCTCTTGCTCTGGAGGATATATTGAAGGAATCCATCTACCGAACGAAGAGTTGTTAAAAAGACTTGTTTTTTTTTTAACATGAAAAAATGAACCATATAAAATAGTGAAACAAACTTTACCCCCATATATTTCTTATTATAGATTTCACATGGTCTCCTACGATTCACTCACTAAAACATTATTGTACCACTGCTTGCACAATTACCTGTACCCGTACTGTTTTTTTTTCTCGAAAAGTGAAATCATTTGAAAATTTACCTCCATATATTTTTCATTATCATATTGTGTTCCTTAATGGCATCGCCCGTATATACCATATTTTATTTTGCAAGAAAAATCAGGTGAAATAAACAAAATCGGAATCCAATAAAATAAATTAAAATAAGTTAATTTGGTTGTACTATGTTTGAATTTTTCCGCCATCAACCGTTCCAGCATTAAATATACATGTATTGAGCATGCACGACAGCTTATAATCTACGGAACGGAAACGGTCTTCGGAATCTGATATTTTCGGCAGTTTGTAAGAAAACAATGGCGGTTCTAAAATCATATTTAGAAAGAACAAAACACCATTTGTGTAATTATACCCCACGCAACGAAGTTGCGAAGGGTATAATGTTTTTGACTGGTCCGTCCGTCCGTCCGTCTGTCCGTCCGTGATCAAAGTGTGTAATCGCAACTCCTCTTAAACTACTAAACAGAATTTAATGAAACTTGGTATGCAAGAAGAACACCATGTGTAGTTGTGCATATTACTAGGAATTTTTGATTCGCAAATTTTTGTGGGAGTAATGGCCCTTTGGACTTAGAAATTTGCAGAAAATCATGATTACAGTTTGTAATCGCAACTCCTCTTAAACTACTGAACAGAATTTTACTAAACTTGGTATGCAAGAAGAACACCATATGTAGTTGTGCATATTACCAGGAATTTTTGATTTGCAAATTTTTGTGGGAGTTATGGTCCTTTGGACTAAGAAATTTGCAGAAAATCATGATTACAGTTTGTAATCGCAACTCCTCTTAAACTACTGAACAGAATTTAACTAAACTTGGTATCTTCTTGCAGAAATTTGCTGAAAATCATGATTACAGTTTGTAATCGCAACTCCTCTTAAACTACTGAACAGAATTTAACTAAACTTGGTATGCAAGAAGAACACCAAATGTAGTTGTGCATGTTACCGTGAATTTTTGATTCGCAAATTTTTGTGGGAGTTATGGCCCTTTGGACTTAGAAATTTGAAGAAAATCATGATTACAGTTTGTAATCGCAACTCCTCTTGAACTACTGAACAGAATTAAACGAAACTAGGTATGCAAGAAGAATACCATATGTAGTTGTGCATATTACCGGGAATTTTTGATTCGCAAATTTTTGTGGGAGTTATGGACCTTTGGACTTAGAAATTTGCAGAAATTCATGATTACAGTTTGTAATCGCAACTCCTCTAAAACTACTGAACAGAATTTAACGAAACTAGGTATGCAATGTAGTTGTGCATATTACCGGGAATTTTTGATTTGCAAATTTTTGTGGGAGTAATGGCCCTTTGGACTTAGAAATTTGCAGAAAATCATGATTACAGTTTGTGATCGAAACTCCTCTTAAACTACTGAACAGAATTTAACGAAACTTGGTATGCAAGAAATACACCATATGTAGTTGTGCATTTTACCTGGAATTTTTTATTCGCAAATTTTTGTGGGAATTATGGACCTTTGGACTTAGAAATTTGCAGAAAATCATGATTACAGTTTGTGATGGCAACTCGTTTTAAACTACTTAACAGAATTTAATGAAATTTAGTATGCAAGAAGTACACGATATGTAGTTGTGCTTATTACAAGGAATTGTTTATCCCCAAATTTTTGTCGGAGTTATGGCCCTTTGGACTAAGAAATTTGACATAACTTTGTTATGATATTCAAATACTTGCACATTCACTTTTACAATCATTCAATATTTTTTATTCCTGTAGCTTGATACTAATTCCTCAAGGATAACATTGATAGTCCATTAGCGGCACGCGTGGGGTATGTGAGCGTGCTCACTAAGGTTCTTTCATTCATATAGCAAATATTTTATTTTTCTATGGTTACTGAGTTTATGCGACTCCAATACTATTCGCTTCATGCACCTAAAATAACTCTTTGTTGACCACCATAGGCTAAATTTTCTGTCCCTACCCACCTCTCCCCTTTTCCTGTGGTTTTCCAAAAATTACCGTTCCTTTGTTTCCCGCCCACTCCCATATTTCATTTATCATCATCACTTCATGTTCATTTTATCATTTACCAATTTAGCGTAAATGCACGGGTGTGAAACTCCAACTCACTCACTCATGGCTCCGAGAATTCAATTAATTTAGTATTATAGAAACTGTAATCAGCAATTAACACGAACTCGAGTAAAAACAAGTGTGGGATCTTGTGCTTCGGAAAGGTAAGTCAAAATTGTTAAAGAGAGTCAATACCAAAAGTCTATGACACAATCCACATATGTTTTTTGAAAATAGAAATAATAAAGATAGGGACCTTGTCTCAAAGCAGTGTCAAGGCTGTCATAATGAGCAAAATTGACACTCTACGGGTAATTTATTTTTTCAAGAGGAAATGGTTGAAGCTGAATTACCACCGAAAGAAAATATCCAACAATTTGAAACTCAATTCAATCACCAACAAACATTTAATTTTCTTCATCAAATTTCATTAAAGGAACATAGGAACAAATTACTAAGTATTAAGATAAAAGTGCTTACTTGTCATTTTAAACAGACTTAAAAAACAAACACTATTTACGGTATTTTGCAGTCTTTATTTTCTGAATTTTAGCCTGACAACCAAGTATGCAAGCTTAAGATGGCAGTTCTACCCCATTAAACCACATATGGCACACACTTTAGTCAGGTTGTGGCCGCTTTTCAGTGGACTTATACCTACATTCTAAACTATTGATGTAAACCTAATTGCCACCAGGCATCTACCTCGATGACCTTACAATGTACCAGGTTCAATAACTGTCGTTTTCCATGATGTTAAACAAGAGTATTTATATGTTTATGCATGTAGTCATTTTATTTTTAGTTATTAATTTTTACTCTTTTAACAAAACTAGAAAAAAATATCAGCAATAAGAATAATAACCCTGTGATTTTTGAGTTTGATCGTTTACAAACATTTTCAAATGAATGAATAAATTGACAAACGAACGGAGGGACAAAGTGAACATTTATAGGATTCCCTCGATGCAGGGACATAATTATATTTACCTCACGTTTAAAAAAATCCATGTGTTTTGTTTTATCCCCGCTTCGAAGTAGAGTGAACATATTGCTTTACCTCCGTCCGCAACACATTTTCGTTACATTTTCTCAGCAACTTCAAATTACATTGACTTTAAATTTGGTATTTAACTTCAGTATGATGTCTTTTATCGTGAAATTATGTAAGATATCTACCACCGACTAAGTCAATTTTCAACATTACTGGCTGATTGTTGAAGATTTTCTTAACAGTTTTTTTCATAAACTACTCACCGCATTCATTTCATAAATCGTACTGCTTTGGAGTAAGGCAATAACTAACTAGCTAACAAGTTTAAGGCCCTTAATCACGAATATCATTATTCAGTGACTCACAGATTTCTTGCTTTTCTTTGACTCACAGATTTCTTGCTTTTTTTGTTTTTTTTCTTTAATATAAGGACTTATTCAGTTCTTAATTTCAACATGGAACGACAATGTGTACTGATTGAACGTCTGTAGTCTGCAGTCGGAAGGTTTTTAATCAAATTTCGTATTTAGTTTCTCGGATTAATTACTGGTTATACTAAAAAACAGCTGCTATAACAAAAGAGGTTATAATGCTATATACCTCAAAAGTGTAGACCTTTTTAATAATCATTTAGTATTAACCTACAATTTAAGGTCATTATAATCAATATTCAATTTACATATTATACCCCACGCAACGAAGTTGCGAAGGGTATAATGTTTTTGACTGGTCCGTTTGTCAGTCCGTTAGATACGTGGGATTCGTTTTCATGGCGGTCGATCATCTACTTCCTGTTGAACGAGCTGACTTAGACTTTTTAGCTCACCTGGACCGAAGGTCCATGTGAGCTATTGCCATCACTTGGCGTCCGTCGTCGTCGTCCGTCGTCGTCTGTCGTCGTCCGTCGTCGTTAACTTTTCTTTGAAAATCTTCTCCTCTGAAACTACTGAAGGGATTGCTTTGAAACTTTGCACACTTCATCTATGGGATGTCCTCTACCAAGATTGCACAAATGGTGACCGCCGTCCAAACAACATGGCCGCCGTTACTAAAAATAGACTAGGGGGGTCAGACTTCTGTTTTTGGCTTGTAAATCAAAAAGTATAAGAGATAGATGAAATCTGATGCCACGCTACTGCTTCAGCATCAAAAGCTCTACAAAAGTCTTCATTGAGTCGAAGTTGTCAGATGACCCCTTATAGGAGTTACGGCCCCTTAAAGGTGAAAAATAGCATTTTTTCATGTTTTTGGCCTACAGAATGAAAACTATTACAGATAGAGAAAAGCTGTTGCTTGCTTAAATGTTCAGCTCATTTAGCTCTACAAAAGTCTTCATAGGGTCGAAGTTGTCAGATGAACCCTTATAGGGGTTTTGGCCCCTAAAATAACGTTTTTTCATATTTTTTGTCTATGGAATGAAAACTATAGCAGATAGAGAGAAGCTGTTGCTTGCTTAAATGTTCAGCTCATCAAGCTCTACAAAAGTCTCCATAGGATCGAAGTTGTCAGATGACCCCTAATAGGGGTTACGCCCTGTTAAATGACGTTTTTCCATGTTTTTGGTCTTTTGAATGAAAACTATAGCAGATAGAGAAAAGCTGTTGGTTGCTTAAATGTTTAGTTCATTTGGCTTTACAAAAGTCTCCATAGGGTCAAAGTTGTCAGATGACCCCTTATAGGGGTTACGGCCCCTAAAAAAATGTTTTTCCTTTTTTTTTGGCTTAGTGAATGAAAACTATAGCAGATAGAGAGAAGCTGTTGCTTGCTTAAATGTTCAGCTCATAAAGCTCTACAAAAGTCTCCATAGGATCAAAGTTGTCAGATGACCCTTTATAGGTGTTACGTCCCCTAAAATAACGCTTTTTTATGTATTTGGCTTAGTGAATGAAAACTATAGCAGACAGAGAAAAGCTGTTGCTTGCTTAAGTGTTCAGCTCATTTAGCTCTAGATTAGTGTTTTAGGGTTGACTCAGACCAGGTGAGCGATTCAGGCTCCTGGGAGCCTCTTGTTTCACTAAATTTTCAGGGTTGAACATTTTCGTCACATATTTTTCAGCAACTTTTAATTGTAGGCTTTTGATATTTGGTATGTAGTTTCAAGTCGTGTTCCGCTTCATGCACGTAAAAGACCCCTTTGTGGACCGCCAAGTAGTGCACCACATAGGCTAAATTTTCCGCCCCTACCCACCTCTCCCCTTTCAAAGTTTACCGGTCCTTTGTTTCCCTCCCTACCCCATATTTCATTTATCATCATCATTTCATGTTCATTTTATCATCCTTTTCATGTTCATCGCCTGTAAATAACCTATATAGCGTTGCACGGGCGTAAAACACCAACTCACTCACTCACTCACTCACTCACTCACTCACTCAAGTCGTGTTCCCATAATGTGGGATACGTTTTCAGATCTGTCGATCAACTACTTCCTGTTAAACGAGCCGAGTTGAAAATTTTCGTCACAGATTTCTCAATAAATATTAACATAGTCTTTTGATATTTTGTACGTAGCGAATGGAGTGTCATATGGTGGGATACATTTTCAGGTCTGTCACTCTTTTACTTCCTGTTTAATGAACCGAATCGGAAAGACAAAAACTCTGACTTTTTTATTCCTAACTCGAAAAAGATAATCTCTGTCCATAATGTGGACGCATGGGGTATGTGAGCGTGCTCACTGAGGTTTTTTCATTGTACTAAATAAATGCTTGTTATGAGACTCTTGCTTCAAAGAAATTCATACATGTACCTATCTATATAAATTACTAATAATAAAGCAATTTGCTTATAATGGCAGTTCATCGCATGCAATATCATGTTTTATAGAAAACTTATTTGATATCGCACAAGGTCTTCTGGTTTAAAAAAAAAGTGTTCAGTGAATCATGATATTGCCATTGGAAAGGTAGCGACGGAGACGACCGGGAAATTAAGCCCCTTCTGGTCCTACTGTAATCAAGATCGACCTGTAACAGTGGCGTTTGACGTGCAAGGACTATGGCATTTATCCCAAAACGGTACACCACAACACTTTTTTTTTTGCGTTAGGATTTCCGCATTATAGCCTGATAACACCGGCTTTTTAAAACCCCATTTAACCACCAGGGCAACAACCTAGTTGCTGTGTTCGCAAAGCGACCTGCCCGATGTCGGGATATGAGCGCTCCTCGGTGAACTGCTACCGAAAAGAATAATGCTGCATCCAGGCATCCGGGTTATCAGGAACCGGAACAGTAACGGGTCTTGGTCTCAGTCTTGTATTGTTTTTCCCATAGACTTCAATAGTACACCTGAGATTTTCTGAATTTTTTAAAAAATACTTAAAATGATTCAATAAAACGTTTGCTATACTTTTTCAATAAAAGAAGTGTCAAAAGACATTTTGAAGGGGGAAATGAAAAAAAGTGCCACGAACTTTGGTACACCACAGAAGTTTGAACTAAAAATATTTTTTTTCTACTCTCACTTTAACTTCAAAAAGCAAAAACACCCCCCTTTTCATGAATACTTTTTTATTAGAAAAAGCGATTTTCTCATTTCTAAAAGTTAATGATGTCATAGTGTGGTGTCTTACCATCAATAAGAGCCAAAAGTTAGAAACAAATGCTTGAAAATTAATGCTGCAAACAACACAGAGAAAAGGCACTATATTTTAATAGCATCCATGTTTTGACGTCCATCCGCGCAAGAACTTACAATACAAGACTGGTACCTATTAGGGTCAAAGATGATTAAATAATTCTAAATGTTGTTGTTTTTCTGTTTCCTTAGACATTTCTCAATAAAATTAAGAAAAAATCAAAGCCATTATGCTTTCATGGATTTTTTTATTATAATTTTTAAAAGGGTACCCTCTTCAAGGTTTTGGTCAGTTTTCTCTGTAGTGACTTAAAATGAACACTTTATGTTTCTGTAATTGTTGTGTTATATTCAAACAGAAGATCTGGGTTGAAAAGATGCCAATAATACCTGAGCAAGGATTTGAGTGCATAAACATATCATTGTCGAGGGGTTTTAGACCTTCAAGAAGGAAAAAACTATGTTCAGAACCACCTGTTTTACTACAAAGACAACTTGGAGCCTCTTGTTTATCCAAATGTCTAAACCAGGCCTATTAAGTGCTTGAATAGGACAAAATTGGAAAGACTATGGTAAATAGATTGATACATGTGGAATGAAAAACATTATTTGGAATTAAAATTAATTTTATATGCCAAATTAAGAATTTTTCAGATGAAATTGGTGCCCCAGGCATACATAATAAGCCAACTTTTTCAAGGAATTCAGATTTTATGCTGTTGAAATTTAAGTTGTTATATGTAAAGAAGGTGTACAACACAGAAATCACCAAGATATTGTGCAAGCTTATCAGATTTTTACAGAAAGTGGTCCCATTTACTGTAAATTCACAGTTTTTAACTTACCGCACACAAGAAGCCTATATTTTGCACATCACAAAACCCTGTAAGGAATAAAGTATTGAATTCATTTGGACTTTTTTGACTGAAATCAATCATAAAGTATATGTAGAACATTTTCACACCATTTGTTTGGTTAGAAAGTCATCATTTCTAAAAACAGAACAATTCCCATATGTGTGGATATGTAAAGAAAGTCATAATTTCTAAGTTTCAACTAATTATATGCAAAGTGCTGAAAAAGTTAAACCGGATAATATATAGCAGTTTAAATTGAAAGAAAGCTTTGCTATAAAGTTATTCTTACTAAAACTAAAAACTAAAGACTTCTGAATCCACTGTTTCTCATATTAAAGACAACGTCTAATTGAATGTCCAAATTTGGTTAAAAAGTACCATTCAAGCAAAAAATGAAGGGTAGCTTTAGCAAATCATGAAAAAAGTTTTTAAAATCTTCATAAAGTGGTCAACAATGTGGTTTTCAATGGAATAAAACAGATAAAAAACACTTATTTGATATTCAACTTTACTATGAAAACCAGTAATCAGGTCTCAGTCTTGTATTGTTTTTCCCATAGACTTCAATAGTACACCTGAGATTTTCTGAATTTTTTTAAAAATACTTAAAATGATTCAATAAAACGTTTGCTATATTTTTTCAATAAAAGAAGTGTCAAAAGACATTTTGAAGGGGGAAATGAAAAAAAGTGCCACGAACTTTGGTACACCACAGAAGTTTGAACTAAAAATATTTTTTTTCTACTTTCACTTTAACTTCAAAAAGCAAAAACACCCCCCTTTTCATGAATACTTTTTTATTAGAAAAAGCAATTTTCTCATTTCTAAAAGTTAATGATGTCATAGTGTGGTGTCTTACCATCAATAAGAGCCAAAAGTTAGAAACAAATGCTTGAAAATTAATGCTGCAAACAACACAGAGAAAAGGCACTATATTTTAATAGCATCCATGTTTTGACGTCCACCCGCGCAAGAACTTACAATACAAGACTGGTACCTCTTGGGCAGATGCAGAATTGGTGCATCTGTATACTGAGTAATCAGTGACTCGCAGTTTTCGTGGTTTTTTGTTGTTGTTGAACAGCAGGACTTATCCAGTGTTTAATTTCAATACGGAACGGAAATGTGTCTGACTTGTTCTAATTGACCGTCTGTGGTCTACAATCGTAACGTTTATAAATTAAATATCGTATCTTGTTTCTCTGATAAATTACTAGTTAAGGTTAATAACAGCTGCTCAAATTAAATAGGTTATGCCGCTATGAACCTTTTTAATTACTTCTGTGTATTAACCTACATTTTCAAGGTCAGTATCTATGGAAGTCTATTTCTGTCATCGCGAAAAAAATATGTTGCGATAATTTATCTTGAAAAGTCGTGATAATTTGGTCATTTTGTCGACATAATACGAATTTTACCTCTTGAAGTCACGATAATTTATTGCAAATCGTCGAGATAGTCTTGACGTTTGTCGTGATAATATATTATTTTCATCGCAACTTTTGGCCTGTCGATGCCGATATCAATCATTAACATAAAGGGTTATTGCGAAAAATTATCGCAAAATTTACGTTTTTTAGGTTAAAATTTAGTTATCTTATCTCAATTCCTAAAATCAAATATCGCAATTTATCTTTTTAAAGTCATGATAATGCCCGGCACTGCCCAGCAGGCACTTAAACGTTTTATCAACGTTCAAGTGCCTTAATGCATAGCAAAATTTATCGTCTCACTCTGGAATTTTATTGTATTTTTTTTCTAAAATCATTAAAGGTTAGCGCTGCTGGTGGAGTTTTTATTTCCCGGGGTTAGCCCGCTCTAGCATCAACACTTGTGTTGTAAAAGGCATCAAAGCAATAAATTATCCGTTCAGATTTTCTAAACCTACAAACTAAAAGTTCTGCCTACCCCATCGGTTTGTATTAGTCATACATTGTAATTCTTTCTTTTCCTGTTTGGTATTCTTGGTTTTATTGTTCAATGCGCTTAATAATTTTGATGTAGTTTGGCTTTTAAAATATTTTGGGTAGAGCGCCTCTAATGAGCCTTGAATTGACGAAACGCACGTCAGGCGTAGCAAAACTTATTGTCTGGAAATTTGTTGTAATTTTAATTTCAACATTACATAACGTTGCATCAACGTTGATTTTAGGTTATATGTGAAAGTTGCAACAGCGTTGAACGCTGTTGATCACTGAGGCCATGCCGAATTAATTACTTGTTCGTCGGACGACTTCACGTTAAATTGTATCCAAAAGAAAAAACATAAATTTCTTTGGCCAAATTTAACCAGAAACCCACCTGCGTCCGGAGCCAAAAGTGGTGTTATTTTTTTTTTGGAAAAATGTCTGTCTTATACAAAAGGAAACAAACATTAAATAACCGATATTCAACTAAGTGTTCCAAAACTGGAGACTGTTGTTGTCTTATCGCTTGTCAGCTCAGCATAGTATTCAACAATTCAACAGAATTACCGAATCCACTTGTTCACGTCGTTCTTGAATTTTTATATCGAATTTGACCCAGGTGGTAATTTCGGTACAAAAAATTACGAAAAAGGGACGATTTTAATCTTGATATTATCAATTTTCCTAACATGGACAGTAACATACCAACTTCACCTGCATACAGGTCTATATTTCACAATTTTTTCTATATGACAGGGCTTGTACATATTTTCCAAGTTTTTGTATAGGTTTTTTTATCCAACACCGATATGTGAACCAGGTTACAAGAAATACGTCTCCTCATACGAACCTACAAAAGTTTTTTCAATCTTTATCAGCCACTGGTGGAAAAATTCAAAATGTTAGACGAAATGGTTTGTGATTGTTTTGATAAGTGTCTGGCTGATAGTTGTACTCAGATGATCACCTCAACATCCGTATAACTTCACAAACATGTTGATTTTTGTGTAACTACCAGACCCAATGAAAAGGGAGGTTTGGTGCACCATAAAAATTGGAGCACTTGCTTCAATATCGGTAATTTAATGTTTGTTTACCTTTGCAAAAGACAGACATTTTTCAAAAAAATAACACCACTTTCAGCTCTGGAAGCGGGTGGGTTTCTGGTTAATGCGGGCAAAGGAAATTTATATTTTCTCCTTTAGATACAATTTCACGTGCAGTTGGTCCGACGAAAAAGTAGTTTAAAATTCGGCGTGGTCTCGGTGATCAACGTTGAATCAACGTCCGTTTTCAACGTTGTTGCAACGTTCACATGCAACCTAAAATCAACGATGCAACCTTAAATCAACGTTGATTCAACGTACTGTAATGTTGAAATCAAAATTACAACAAAGTTTCAGACAATAAATTTTCTTACGCTTACGCCTGACGCCCGTTTTGTCCATTCAAGACTCGTCAGAGGCGCTCTACCAATTTTTTTTAAGCCAAACTATATCCAGATTATGAAAAACATTGAACAATAACATTAAAAAACCAAACGGGAAAAACAAATTATGACTAAGACCAACCCGTTCCTTGGGTAGGCAGAACCTTAGAGCACAGGGACTTGCTCCCCTCTATCAATATTTTGTTAGAGTCAATGTGTGGTACGAAAAAAACACAAGGGAGATACTACTTTCACCACCCCTTTTTCTTCAATTCAAATTTCTTTTATCATTTCATTAATCTCATACCTTTTCCTGTATGATTCGTTTTATGGATGATTTGCCTTTCCAAAACACTCAAATATATCTTCATCCAATGCATTTTGGCCTCAAAATCGGGCTTTGTTCAGGCAATTTTGTAAAATTTGGCAATCGTTTGGACATGAAAAAGAAAGTAAATTTGTACACATTCTCGGGCCTTTACTAATAAGTGTAACGTAAAACGAAAGTAAAAACGTCGTTTAAATTCATTCGGATTTCTCTCGAGTTTCGTTGACGTAATGCTTTTCATGTTCAAGCGATTGTCAAATTTTACAAAATACCCGAACAACGCCCGATTTTGAGGCCAAAATGCAATGAATGAAAATATATTTGGGAGTTTTGGAAAGGAAAAATCATCCGTGAAACGAATTATATAGGAGAAGGTATGAGATCAATGATTTATTTTGTTTTTTTTTTCGTACCGAACATTGACTCTAACAAAACATTGATAGAGGGAGCAAGTCCCTGTGCTTAGGGTTTAGAAAATCTGAACGGATAATTTAAAGCTCTGATGCCTTTTACAACACAAGTGTTGATGCTAGAGCGGGCTAACTTCGGGAAATAAAAACTCCACCAGCAGCGCTAACCTTCATTGATTGTAGAAAAATTACGACAAAATTCCAGAGTGAGACAAAAAAAATTGCTATGCATTAAGGCACTTGAACGTTGATAAAACGTTTAAGTGCCTGCTGGGCAGTGCCGGGCATTATCATGACTTTAAAAAAATAAATTGCGATAGTTGATTTTAGGAATTGAGATAAGATAACTCAATTTTAACCTAAAAAACGTAAATATCGCGATAATTTTTCGCAATAACACTTTATGTTAATGATTGATATCGGCATCGACAGCCCAAAAGTTGCGATATAGATAATATTTCATCAGGACAAACATAAGGATTATCTCGACTACTTGCAATAAATTATCGCGACTACAAGAGGTAAAATTCGTATTATGTCGACAAAATGACAAAATTATCACGACTTTTCAAGATAAATTATCGCAACATTTTTTTTCGCGATGACAGAAATAGACTTCCATAAGTATCATTAAATCTGTAACTGTACATGTTAAGAGATGTGTGCTTCCAAGAAATATGTATCTATATAAATTACTAAAAATAGCAATTTATATGACACTTCATCGCATGCAATATAATTATCTTTTATAGAACGAACTGATATCGCACAATGCCTTTAGATTTTTAAAGGTGTTCCATGAAGCAAACTATTACAAATGGAAAATATGGGATAGAAAGGATAAGGCAAATCAAGCCTCCTCCTTTGGAATCTACGGGTTAACCATATGCAGGATTGTTATACGTGCGAGGAACGTGACATTTTCCCCCAACATCATTTTGACAGTGCAACATTATGATTTGCGTTACATTTCTTGCATTATAGCCTGATTACCCCAACATTCGTTACGACCGACTACCCCGTTAAATAAACCACATGGGACACAACCCAGTTGTGAACAAAGCGGCCTGACCTGAGGTCCGTTTATGAGAGCTCCTTTAGTAAGTTGGTTGCAACCGACAAGATTAACGCTGCTGCCAGCTAATTTTAGATTTCTACCTGGAACCCATATGGGTCTAGAAGCATGCAGAATTGGTGGTGAGTCCATCCTAAAAAAATATTTCCAATGTCACATTATTCTTTTTTTTCATCACTTCTTCTGATTCAACTGTTTGTGTTCCATTTTCTGCAAAATATTTTATTAGACCAGCTGGATTTTAGGGATATTGAAAAAACATATTCGTACTGGAACTGATGAAGAATTGTGCATATTATGTTTTTTTTTACTCTAAGCATACGTTAAAGTAAAACTCGATCTAAATGCCGGTCTGTCGATTATGAACCGTATCATTTTTAATGACCAACGCAAGAAGCTGTACTTCAAAAATCAAATCAAATTATTTAGATATTTTGCTAACCACCTATTACATTAGAATAATGGGGGCCTTTGATGTGAGAGTGGCAAAGATATCTCGACACGGTAAGTGTTTTGAACCATCGAAAAAGAAAGAAACAAATTATTTAGACGAATAAAAAGGCAGGACTGTAATTTCAAAAAATTATATAAAATTTTATAATTTATAATTTTATAAAAATAATATTTAAAATTTTTTTTTTCACTTTTGTAATTGTTGTATTAAGCACCCCCTCCAAAAAAAAGTTAAATATGTTAATTGAATGAAATAAGATTATGTTATTCTAAGCTTGACGCCCCAAAAGTTTTAACCGGCATGCTTTGTACATCAATAAAGCATATATGCCTTTGGTTTAAACATTTTTTCAATCACCGTATTATGATGACATGATGCGTATCTCATTTAAAGATGCGAATTAAATCTAAGTCTAAGTCTTTGATTATATATATATGCATTTTTCGCATTTTCTTGATAATAGCTCTCTTCGCTTTTCCACGAAGGGTGTTTAAGCTTAGTTCTTGTTTTAAAATTGAATACGGAGACTTTTTAAAGTATTCAAATTTAAATGTACATTCCCGACAATCTCTTTTTGTGTATTTTATTTTTCAATTTAGCAATTGCAGATATAAATGCTTACGTAAAAATGAAAAGTTTAAAACATGTTACGCAAAGGAAAAAATTGATTATCCGTCCGTCCGTCCGTCACACTTTTTTAAGCGCTCTCAAGGCTACAAATTTTGTAGGATTTTCATGAAATTTATACTAATAGTTTATATCACTAATACCTTGGACAAGTTCTAAAATCAGCATTTTTCGATAATTTTTGTAGGAGTTAGGGGACGACTTTGACCATAAAAACGACTCTGTTTGTTTTGCAAAACAGACCTTGTAAGCGCTCTCATCCCTACAGATGTTGACAGATTTTCATGTAATTTATACCAAATGTTTATATCACTAGTTCCTTGGTCAAGTTCAAAAATCAGCATTATTTGTCAATTTTTGTAGGAGTAAGGGGACTATGACCAAAGAACGACTTTGTTTTTTTGCATAACAGACCTTGTAAGCACTCTCATCCCTACAGATGTTGACAGATTTTCATGAAATTTTTACTAAATGTTTTAATCACTAATACTTTGATCAAGTTAAAAAATCAGCTGTGTTCGATAATTTTTGTTTCACCGGCGGGGGACCCTGGAATTCCATTCTTGTTATTGGTACATTTGATAGAAATATGTTTTTTGCCTCGCCCAAACGCAGAGCGGGACATGTGTGCAGTTTCGGGTTTCGGTTGGATTCGTTTTTAGTGTGAGTCTTAGAATTTCTTAAGGGTTTAAAATTGAAAAAAAATGAAACAGATTTCCCAGTTACTTTTAATCGTAGGCTTTCGATATTTTGTCGGCAGCTTCAGGTAGGGATTCCATGTTGTTGAATGTGTTTTAAGATTGGTAACTTATTTTCCCGTTTACTGACCGACTGAAAATTTTATGGGTTGAAAATTGAAAGAAATCTCAGCTTTTTTTCGTAGGCTTTCGGTATTTAGCATGCCGATTCACGTAGTCTGCCCTGTTTACCAAGCCGACTTAGAATTTTTTTGCACTCATCGGTAAACCCAGGAGTTCTGTTCCTATCATTCTAATTACTTCTGGTTTTGCTGGGTTTATGTAGAGCCCAAGTTGTTTCCTGTTTCTCCTAGTATTATGTCTTTTTTCCTTAAAGGCATCAAGAAAGAAGAACAATATCATCAGCAAAGTCAAGGGTTTTGGGAAGTAGATTTCGTGCCCCTAATTGCGTCTTGTCAACTTTCCTTTCTTGTGTAGCAACATTACATCTACGTAAGCTTATGCAGTTTACGTATCTCAATTGATTCGTTACTCCAGAGCGTGTGGGACTTACATCGATTTCCTTAGCAGAGCGACACATCTGACATATGGGATTTCGATCTCTCAGATGAGTGCAGATGTTGGTTTGTCATAGGGTTTTGTTTTGTCTTCCATTACCGGATTTGACAACCTGAATGGACTATTAGTAACGCGACGGGTGTGCTAAGCAAGCAGAAACTGCTTATTCTTTCGGACCACCTGAGTTCATTCTTTTTTCGACTGGAGTTCGCGTTGTTGATTGATATTCAGTTACTTTGTGTTTCCATGTTTTACATGTTGTCTGTTTTTGTCCCGTTCTTGTTGGTGTTAACTGGTTTTGTCTCTGCCCTTTCGGACTTTTGACATTCGGATACCCCATTGGTACCTCTGCTTCTTTCATAGTATTTTTTATATAAGCCATATCAAACATACATAAAAAAAGAAAAATCAACAGACGACAGCCTTGTCAACCAGTATCTTTAGGGACCAATGCATCACTATGCATGAAACAACCATGACAGACAGCTACATGTAGAAAAGTGACAAAAGTCGGAAAGGACCACGAAGTATTAAGCCTTTTTGGTGCACTCATGGCGGTCAACGAAGGTGTCTTTTCCGTCACCAAGTAATATTACAGATAATGGACAAGGTGATTTCCAACATTTTTTTTTAACTACAGACAGGTGTATTATCTTAACATGGTGATGTCTGAAGAGCAAATAAGAAATCATTTTTATATTTTAGGGCCTTGGCGCCCCGAGCTGAAAATAAAAACATCATTCAAAAAAAGAAAGTATGAAGTTTCATTTGTTATCCTCTTTAAGTCATACTTGAAATACAAGTCATCTTCATTGATTTCTTAAGTACTGTTAAATCAGCTTACATCTATTTTGTCTTATTTCCCAAGAATTTAGTAGCACGTACATTTCATGTCTGTCCTTGGTCGAAGATTAAATGCATAAATACGACCTTAACATCGATTTACTACTTATGTATGGACATGATAAGAATCGATTTGAAATTTCTGGCATTTTTGTCTGGATCTTGATATCTTATTATATATGTACAGGAAAGGTGTGAACATGGTGAAAGCTACCAATAAACACGACAAACAGATATGATAGAAGTCCGACAAGAAATATCTTAAGAATCTTTAGCTTATAAACACGTCACAAAACGTTTTAAGGTTTCAAAATAAAAAAAAAAAAATCATGAAAACAATCAATTAAAAAAATCGCTCATAGATTCACAAACAAACAAACGAAAAATCGAAAAACAGAAAAGGTAAAGTAATAGTATTCCGGTAAGGGAAATGGCTACATAAACTTTGTAAGCGGACAGGAAACAGTCAAATGAATGACTTTTTGATCAGGATTTTTCTGACAGGTGAACGTTTCCGTTTAAAGTGACATCCCGAAAATCAGCAGGGCTTTCATATTTCACCTTTCTAAAAAGGATTTATTTTCCATATTTCAAAGGAAACACCTAAATATGCAATTCACATATGATCAAGAGACAGACTAAAAATAACAAACAGCAAAATGTTGTCAAGGAAAACAAATCAATATGGAAAGAATGGACAAAAAGAAAAAGATATTAACAATGCATCAAGTCACATAATTGCAGGAACCTTGTCACGGGCACCACTTTCAATTGTTGGAAATCATCACTTCAAAAACTTATTAACATAACATTCTGAACCCTTGATATGAAATGTAGATATGTACAAATGTATCGTTTTCTAAAAAAAATGTTTTGCAGTGAATTATTAGATTGTGTAATGATATTTAATAATTGAATGTTTGTATTTTGATGTCTCATTGGCGTGTAAAACCGTTGACCGAAGCACATTTTGAATGAAGCGCGCTAGCGCTTCATGTTAAAAATGTGCGACCGATCAACGGTTTTCCGAACAGTACCTCCTCGTGGTGGAAGACGGACCCTGCATCCATCGACAACAAAGGATAATATTGAGCAGCTAACACTGGCGGTGCTGTGTCATGGGCTGGACGACCCATGGCACATAGCGAGTCTTTAACAGTTTTACTGTTAAATAGTCGATGCAGAGGGGCATTCCCCTATATACCCATCAATCAATCAGTATAAATACAGTCTTCCAGAATTCCGACCAGTACCTCCCCGTGGTGGAAGACGGGCCCTGCATCCATCTCTATGGAGCAGCTCACATGTGTGGAAATTTGTTGTCATTTGTATTTAGAACACACGTGAAAGTTAGCACTGCTGGTGGAGTTTTAATTCCCCGAGGTTAGCCCGCTCCGGCATCAACACTTTTGTGTTGGAGAATAAATCAAAGCTTTAAATTATCCGTTTAAATTTCTAAATTGTCTAACCCCTAAGGTTCTTCCTACCCCAGACATAGGTTGATCATCTTAGTATTTATTTGGTGCCCCAATTTGGTATTTTTGGTTTTACTGTTCTATGCTCTTCATAATCATATAGTGTTTGGCTTTTTCAATATTTTTGGTAATGCGCCTCTGATGAGTCTTGAATAGACGAAACGCGCGTCAGGCGTAGCAAAATTTATTGTCTGGAACTTTGTTGTCATTTGTATTTCAGTTTCTCAGATAAAAAGGTGTTATAGAACTTAAACATTGCTAATATATGCAATAACAAAAATCGAAGTCAATCAACCGAAAAATCAAGGTTTAGATAAAAAAATGGGGATGCAACTGTGCTAGGCTGCTACCGAGGCATATGTATAACAAGTTTCATCAACCTAGGACCTATATAGTTCTTGAGATATGGAGGTGCTCGCAAAACCTTACCCTTGCTATTACATGTATTGAAAATTGCCAGTTACTCAACGGGAAAATCAAGGTCAAAAGATGGGAATGCAACGGTGCTAAGCTACTACTAGGGCATATGCATACCAAGTTTCATCAACTTACGACCTATAGTTCTTGAGATAAGGATGTGCTCGCATAAAACCTGACCCAAAACGTGAACGCCGCCGCCGCCGGTACGTAACACCTTTGTCCCGCTCTGCTTCGCAGACGATACAATAAACTAAAAACTTACTTAGAGATAAATATACCGTATAACCTTCAATTTGCGATTAACATAACCAGGTAAGGTCATACAAATTCAATACTTTTATTGTGTGGTCTATTTTTTAAAGCAACGCAACGATTGATTTTTCCGCGAATTCGCTGGTTTTTCTTAGTTACAATAAAAAAGATGATTGAAAAAAATAAGTATTCTTAACTTTCTTTACTTTTTCAATAGTCAATTTTTGTCGCTGTGATTAACTTGCATATACAAATCAACAAGGCACGTGAATCATCAATTTTTCAATTTTCAAACAACTTGACCACAAATCATTGTGGTACAAAGATTGTGGAAAAGCCTTTTTCTTTTGACGACACTACAACAGTAGGTTCATGTTTTAGGCTTAAACAAGACTTTAATATATATATATAGGTTATATACATGTTAAAGAGATGTACATGAAATTGATTTTAAAACCCTACTGTAGGTCTCGAAAAGAGTAAAACCCGTAGGATTCCCAACAGACGGCTAGTTTGCCCAATTCTTCCTATTCCTTCTTATTCCAGTTGCAAGCATGTGTCTAATCCTCGAACCACCTTGTGTCATCTTATATTAATGTATCACTGGTACTCTTTCTATGTTTATTCCCTTAAGAAAGCCGAGGTTGTGCTAGTAAGCAAAGCAATAAATAACTGAAGGAGCTTCTCTCATCGGAAAAAGATGATTGTATTTCATAAGTCAAGATTGTGAAAGCGTATATTACTTTTAGCTAGACAATGTGTAAATGTGAACAAAACCATTGTAAAACCAAATGACATAACCCAGACTAGGCTAGGCTTTCGTTAATACTTTGCCAGAGACATTTAATACTGCGTTTAGAAGTTATAAATTTCCAACTTTTATAGTGGGTTATGAAAGGTGTGTCAGAAGTTGTCTCAAGTTGTTCTCTTATAAAAAATACAGAAGAGTTAAAGGGCTTAAAAGGTGAATCATATTTATCAGATCTTTAGTATATTATGAAGCAAATGGTTGATAAGTCTGCTATTGGTCAATTGTATTTCTTCTGACTAAAACGAAAATATCATTTTAAGAAATTCTCCATAAGGAATAATAAAATTTGAACAAGTCAAAATTGTACAATTTCCATGGAGACGCAAGAATATGGTTCGACCTGTTATTCATTAATTTTCAAATAAATAGCCGCGGCTTAAGAGCTGATTTTATTGCATCATAACAAGGATGGAGTTAAAATGTTTATTCATAAGAGCTTGTCATAAGCGTAAATGATATTTTGGTTAGCGTTGCAGAAAACTATCAAGTTCCGAAACCTTAAAGGAATTGTTTTGATAATGATGTTACGTAACAAGCAAAAGCTTTTATTCTATTACGAAAAATGATTAAAAAAATTATAACTAAATATGACGCCTTTAAAGAAAACTTGCTATATTCTGCCATAATTTTGATAATTCAACTTATATTTGAGAATTTGAATGTTGTTCTTTTTTCAGATAGACATTTCATGTAACTGATAACTAAAAACAGCCACGTCAACAGAGAATGAAGACTAACATTAAAGACTTCAACTTCCCGATATCTCAACAGATTCGTTATTTGATATCTTGCAGGACATCCATTAATGTCCTTGATAAAGCGTAACGTTTGACAGGCAAAGTGCTAACACATGGTTATGTTGCTTATTAAATTTTGATTTACGATAGAAAAAAATAAATGCAAGACATTATGTACTCACAAATAGATATCTGATTTCTACCTCTCAGATGACCACAGATGTTGGTTTGTCATGGGGTTTAGTTTTTCCCCCTACACCGGATTTTGCACACTGAATTCATCAATAGCAGCGACAAGTGTGTAGCAACAATCAGATTATGCTTACTCTCCCAGAGTACTTGAGTTCACTGTCTTTACGACTTAAGTTTGCTTCATTGATTGCTATGTTTTTGTGTTGCCTGTTTCTATATGCTGTTGTCGTTTGTGATTACTGATTTTGTCGTTGCCCTTTCGGTCATTGACACGTTGATATCACTCTGCTTTTTAACGGTTTTTTGTATGAAAACAAGGAATCTGTGAGCTACTCAGTATACCTCCGCTACCCCCTAAATGAACTATGCCGGTAAACAGGAAGTAGATATTATACAGACCTTATTTCGATACTCGCAATAATTGACTTTATACTGAACTCATATACCAAATTTCAAGTCTCTGTGATATGTAGTTGCTGACAAAAAATGTTACGAAAATTTCACAATTGAATAGTAATGCTGAAAATTGACTAGGTCCATGAACAGGAAGTAGACATTGCACAGACCTAATTTAGGTACTCACGATAAAAGACCTCATACTGAACTCATATACCAAATTTCAAGTCACTGT
Source organism: Arcuatula senhousia (assembly GCA_963971305.1). Classification (NCBI taxonomy): domain Eukaryota; kingdom Metazoa; phylum Mollusca; class Bivalvia; order Mytilida; family Mytilidae; genus Arcuatula; species Arcuatula senhousia. Next base: position 37,283,326 of record OZ020312.1, read on the forward strand.
GATATGCTATTCCCGAGAAATCCGTTACGAAAGTTATGTTGCGGACAGACTGACGGACAGAGGTAAACCAAAATACCCCCTCTTCTTCGAAGCGGGGGTATAATAAGTAGGTAATTGATCTAAGACATGCAAATAATCGAATGGTTTACTCTCATGCAGCTTAGAAATTGGAACGTTTTTCTTTCAGATATCAAAATTAACTTTGGAAGATGAAGTGACAAGAATGCAAATAGGGTTAACTAGTTTCAACTGCTAATTAGAAACAATAAGATGGATAAGATTGGTTAATTGGTAACTTGGCCTTTTTTTCAAAAACCGAATTAGATAAACTTCTACTCGAGACTTGCAGTAGTGTTTGTTATCTGTTAATTGTCCCAACATGATGTAATATATAGTTTTCTTCGAAGTCTTTTCAACTACAGTTGAGTCCAGTTCTAACATCTCTTTAGAACTGTCAGGAATCTGTTCTAATTCTGTTCTGCTGACAGTTCTGGGACAGTTTATGACAAGCCCTGTCCTGTCATAGAACAGTTCTGGACAGTTCTATCCCGTGACAAATTTAAAACTGTTCTAACCCCTGACAGTTCTAAGCTGTCATACGCCCTGACAGTTCTAACCTGTTCCGTGCCCTGACAGCTTAGAACTGTTCTAGCCTCGGGCAGTTCTACCCCCTGACAATTCTGAATGTGACGATTTCAGAGCAGTATAGAATAAAGAATTGTCTGGTTAAAATAAATTTATATATCGAGTTTCATTAAATAATAATGCCGAAAATATGCGCATTTTCCGAATTATGACTATCATTATAACCGCGTGACGTCATTTAGAACTGTCAGGGTGCAGAACTGTCCAAGGCTAGAACAGGTCTAAGGTGTCAGGACCTAGAACAGTTCTAAGCTGTCAGGGCCTAGAATAGCTCTAAAGGTGTCATGGGTTAGAACAGGTTATGACAGCTGCTTTCTAGGGTTACTGTCAGAAGAGCTGGACAGTATAGAGATGTTAGAACTGGGTTCAACTGTAACTGGGTCCCACATTTCTTTTATTCTTTGGGCAGACGACATGGGTGTTTTGTTTTACTGTCAAGCTTAAATGTATTGCTGTTATCGGTTCTCTTTGGTCACACACAACCTGCAAGAGGAAATAAAAAATCTTTCATAAATTAAATTTTATATCAAACAAGTTATCGGGCCTCTACCGAAATTTACTGCTGTTGATTAATGGCAGTCATTTCACGCGACAATTTCTGCCTGACTTTGTTAAAGAAATGATAATGACTTTTTGTGTCATAATCATTTCTAAAAGCAGACAAGAATAGGATTGGTATTTGACCTGTTAATACGGTGTAGAACCTTTATAAGATCATGGTTGATTAAAATCTTTTTGACGAAATGGTCATTAATATTAGCCGTTTCTAGAAGTAGTAATGATTCTTAACAATGTAGATATAAACTGGTCTGGTATGACATAAAATAGACTCTTTAAAGTGAATTTATCAGAATCGCAAGATTTTAAAAATTGTATCTCTTTATTAGCAATTAATGTACGTGATTCGTTGCTATTTTGTGATTTTTTTTCAATCCATTACCAATCCATAAGACTTCAACCGCCATTTAACAATGGTGATTGGACAAGATCAGAGGGAAAAAATTGACTACAAGAGGCATATAAGAGTATACGATAGTCAGTTTTAAGACATTTTTTTATTTGTTCATGTTGTAACGGCTTTAAAAAGCGGATACAATGTTTTTTATATGTACATGTATATAAAGTTTAAGGTCCTGGTAATCGAAATTATATGTTTCTATATGCCCCAACATTGACGACTATTCAGAGGGTATAAAGTTTAACTTATGTCTGTCCTTCCGTACGAATTTCCGTCTAGCTTTTCTCAGAAACCGTACACGATAATGATTTGTAAACTAGCATATGGTGGTTCTGTATGATTCGAGACTTTCAGTCCTTTCCGTTTTTAATTTCCTATTGGAACTGGGCTTTACGTGAAAATTTCCGTCAAGCATTTCTTAGAAACTACATGAGAATGATTTGAAATTCGATATGGTGATTCAGAATTGCAAACTTTACGTGGTAAGAGATCAGTAGACCTGGTTGGCTTCTACCTCCTGTCTTTGGTCCCACGCGGGGCATTATTTCATAATGTTGAAATGGTCTAATTTTATTTTTTGGGAAAACCTCAGTTTTTGATCAATCTATAAAAAGTCAGATAATTCGTAGTGACAACATGGACGTAATTGAATTTCATTTATGCGTTTCTTGGTTATATAAGAAATTATTCTGATATCGTTGAAACTTCTTTTCTTATAGTACATTTTAAGTAAGTAAGTAACAATTCATCGAACTTACAAAAAAATATATATTCACAAAAACCATCCTGGACCTATAGGTAACTTTATATATACTATATTTATTAAAACATTATTAAATGTGATAAAATAATATATAATGTCCCAAATTATTCAGTATAGTACGCGAGTTCTTGAAATATTTACAACAGCAAAGTCATAGATTTAACCCAGAAAGATATATCACCTTGTCCTTTATAAATAAGGAGTAACCGCAGTTTATTATTGAGGATTCTTTGAAATACTACTTCAGTTTTTCAAACTATTAGGGTCACCACGTTCATTTGATAAAAAAAGATTCAATTAAAGTCGTATTAAAGATTTCCTTTAAAAGGAATTCAATGGAAGCAAACAATCCCCCACGAGCTAAAATTTTAGAGATAGAAAAAGAAATGAATAGGGATGCTATCTGATCATATTTCAGTCTCCTTGATATATTGTTCGAGGAAACTTTTTAGATAATTCAATATTTTACATAAAAATGGCATTGCAATGATAAAATGTTTGTATAACATACAATTGTATAAACATATTTTAAGTTGTTTGGATTAAGTGCTGTTTAAAAGATGTATATTATTTGCTAGTGAATTAAGTTTAAAGGCGTCCTGACAAATGTAACTAGAATAATCATAACGTATACATTTGTATTAATTTATTATAGTGCATTTATCCTTTATGTTTCTAGAAAATTTACACTTGTTTTTATATTATTTAGTTGTTGAACTTCCTTAAGTAAAGGCATCGGCTAGGAGCAAGATGAATATTTACCATGTTGTGGCATTATTAAAAAAAAAAAAAAACGTCTATTCATGTTCCTGATCGGAGAAACCTTTTCTGCTCATTTCACCTATATGTGATAGGTGTTTGAAACTAACATGACTAAATGAACTCAAATATCAATAGACAATAAAGAGATGTGGAATAAGTGTACACGACACAACCAACATAAAGAAACGGCAATTTTAAAAAATCATAATGGAAAACAGCCAGCAGTCTTCAACATGACCAGAGGTCGCTGCTTGCCGTCTTCCATTGGCCCAAGACTAAAAATACAATTAATACGATTAAAAAAATCCCTAAACTATCAACGAAAGACTCATTTCTGGAAATAGAACAAAAAACTGATAGTAGAAGGTGACAAACAAAAGCATTGACAAGGATTCCTGTCTTAGGACAGGCACATATATAATGTGGACGGGTTGAACTAGTTTTTGGGCTCAACCTTAAATAGTATCAACTTTATTTTCCGAAAAAAAAATGATTGCAACTTAATTAGATTTACTATTTGTTTTTTTTTTTAAATAAAGAATGCATTTAGAGCTCATTAGTGCTCAAGTACTTTCGTTACATTTTTTCTTAGAAATTAAATAAATTTTCCAAAAATCAAATTACTAAATGGTTCCATAATGGGCGACAATTTAATATCATGCCATATTAACCTACATCACAGCTCAAAGGGTGAGCCATATTAACCTTCATCACAGCTCAAAGGGTGAGACCCGTGCGGGTTCCGGGTGGCGAATAGGCCCGCAGCAGCGCTAAGCTTGTCGGTAAAAGTCCACTTAAGAGCGCCCAGAAACCTGACATCGGGTCAGGCCGCTTTGCCCACAAAGCGACTGGGATGTGTGCCCCAGGTGGTTGAATGGGGCAGCCCTGACATCGAGAGATGCGGGGTCGTCAGGCGATAATGCGGAAAACCTGAACGCAAACCATAGTGGTGCACCGTGTTGGGAAAAATGTCACGTTCCTCGCACGTTAAAGAACCCTGCTGCAGGTCTCGGTAAGAGTAGGACCCGTAGGATCCCCATGCAGGAGGCTAAATTTCCCGTCCCTACCCATTACTCTTTTTTCCAGTGGCAGTCAAAACTCTCCCACCCGATTGGCCTTGTGTCCCCATTTCCTCCACTTCATCATCATTTCATGTTCGTCTCCCGGATATAGCCGAAATCGTGCTGCTTGGGAGTAAAGCAATCACTAACTAACTAACTAACTCAAAGGGTGAGTGAGTGATTTGGTGTTATACGGCATTGCAACGCTATATAAGTTATTTAAAGGCGATAAAAAGGATACCAAAAATAACATGAAAATGAATATAGGGTTGGTTTGAGAAACAAAGGATCAGAATTTTTTAAAGGAAAAGCAAGGAGGAGGGTAGGGGCGGAAAATTTAGTCTTTGGCGGGCAACAAAGGGATCTTTTACATGCATGAAGCATGGCACATTCCGTGCAGTTAGCCCACTATGGTCAGCAGTCAGGGTTTCCGTATATTAGACCTGACAACCTCTGCGGACGAAGGCCGCACTAGTCAGCCACCTTGGGTTTACACTTGGTCGCTTTGTGGGCTGAGCACTAACCCGATGTCAGAATCTAAAGACCTAAAGCCGCCTCCAACGACAAGCAAGGCTCTGCTGTGGGCCTATTCGCCTCCCTGGCCCCTCACGAAACCAGTTCAAAGGAATAACAAACCTCAAATAACCCACCAGATAATAATTTACAATGTCTCTCTGGTAAAGTTCCACATCTCATTATTTTTAGCTCACCTTGCCGAAGGCAATGTGAGCTTTTGCAATCACTTGGCGTCCGTCGTCCGTCGTTCAACTTTTCAAAAATCTTCTTCTCTGAAACCGCTTGGCCAAATGTAATGAAACTTAGTAGGGTTGTTTTGTAGTATGTCCTCTGAAAAACTGTCGTTCGAAATTTTGATTCGACAAAAAACATGGCCGCCATGGCTAAAAATAGAACATAGGGGTAAATTGCAGTTTTTTGCAAATTACTCAAAAACCGTAATAGATATCAAAATTCTGGCATAGGGTAAAAGTGATCAGCACCTCAAGATCTACCTGCCCAGAAATTTTCAAGAAGACCCAACAACCGATGTAGGAGTTATTGCCCTTTTTCTGGATTTTTTTTCAAAAAATTTACTTATTTAGTCCTATATCTTGAAAACTATACAAGATATTTCAAAAATTTAAATTGCATATGACTAAGCACATCAAGATCTACAAAAGTCGTAACAGAGTCAAAGTTGTAGGATAGTTCCTTTAGGAGTTATACCCCTTAGATTGTAAAAATTGACCATTTTCACAGTTTTTTGTTAAACTTTTCAAAAATCTTCTTCTCTGAAACTGCTCAGTCAAATGAAATGAAACTTATTAGGGTTGTTCAGTAGTATGTGGGCTACAAAATTATCGTTCGAAATTTCGATTCGACAAAAAACATGGCCGCCATGGCTAAAAATAGAACATAAGGGTAAGTTGCAGTTTTTTGCAAATTACTCAAAAATGGTAACAGATATTAAAATTCTATTTGGATAATAATGATCAACACATAAAGATCTACCTGCCCTGAAGTTTTGAAGAAGATCTTACAATGGTTGTAGGAGTTATTGCCCTTTTTCTTGTTTTTTTTTTCAAATTTTGCTCTTTTAAGACTTATATCTTGAAAACAATACAAGATATTTGAAAAAATTTAATTTCATATGGTTAAGCACATAAAGATCTAAAAATTATGTAATGGGGTCAAAGTTGTAAGACCTTTCTTGATAGGAGTTGTTTTCCTTAGAACATTAAAATTGATAATTCCACAGAGTAGCAGTCCTTTGTTAAAATATCCAGCATATAAGTATCATCGAATACAAGGTGAGCGATTCAGGCTCCTGGGAGCCTCTAGTCTATATTCTACGTTTGTCATGTTTGTCAAACTTATGCAATTCCAAGGTTAAAACAGAAATGCTAGAGAACAAGTTCAATTGTATTTTTACATTGTTTTTTTGTATATTGAGAGTTTCACCAGGAACACTTGAATCAACATTTGAATATCAGAGTAATTCCAGCTACGTTTTATGAATAATACCGATTAAACCGTTCATTTGCTTTGTTCAATTTTAACATGTTTAATCTGTTGGGGTTTTGTTTTATGTGTGTTATTTGCTTAATATTCATTCTCCCTTAAATATAATGTGAAGATCACAGTTACTTGAGCAAAGGTATCAAACAGGTTGTCAATTAAAAGAACCCCAAAAGTTAAACTTTCTTTTGAGACTCTTTGATGTTAGTAAATGATTTATAGTCGCAACTTTAGGGGAATGCCCGTCTGCTGCGACTACGTGTAGTAAAGACTCGTTTATAAACAATTCGGTCGTCAATCCCATGACAAACCACCGCTAGATTAAGCTGCTCCAGGGGGGCCGTTGCGATGACAATCGTTTTCGTTGGAACAGTGCCCGTCTTCCATCACAAGGAGGTACTGGTCGCAATTCTGGAAGGCCAAGTGAAATTTATATTTGCTTGGCAATTAATGCCTTTCTTTATCTGATATGTTCACTTTTCTATAATAATTGTAACGCGATGGTTGTGTAACAACAAGAACTATCATACCATTCTAGGAACACGACATCCAAAAACAGTTTTAACGTTCTGGTTTTTAGTGGCTCTTCAGTTGTCTTTGTTATTTTTTGTACTTCTAGACCCGTTCGGGGTCCGGGTGGCGAATAGGCCCGCAGCAGAGCCTAGCTTGTCGTAAGGTAGTAAAACACAGTTCTAGGTAAAACGTCAGAAACGTTCATAGCTTTGCAGCACATATGCTTCTACCAATAAATATTCTAAAACTGTAACTATATTTAACCTTATAAACACTTATCATACATCGTTGAAATCCTTTCATTCCATAGATTATCTTCCAGCTAGTTGTTACTTGCAAAAATAAGATCTTTTCATTACAAACCGATAACTCCGAAAACAAATTAAACATGAAAAAACACTAAAATTTACAGATTTTTACCATAATTCAAGCCTAGATTAGACTCAAACCTGCACTAAATCCTCTATAGTGCTATACATGCTCTGAAAGTACATAAACCTGGCTGTTTATTAAAAGTAAAAAAACCTATACATCGACCGGCTTATTTTTTCAAGAAATGACGTCGCATTTTTTACCTTAAAAACAAGCATTAATAAAAACGTTCAAAAGATCGGGAAAATAAAAATGACACCATGCCGGAAAAGGGACGCTAAACTTCCGTTTTTTCGAAAATTTTTATATTTTGTAACAAATATTATCTCTGAAAGATTCCTTATCAGTTGAACACACTTTCGTTACTAAATTATAAGGCATTCTTAATTTATAGCTACTTAAATTCGACCTTGGTATTTTACTTTAAAAATTCTAGGATGTCACTCTCCGAAACTAACTTGTAAACAAAACCGAACTGTGTCTTACTACCTAAGAGGCGACTAAGGGTCTTGGGATTCTGACTTCGGGTCAGTGCTCAGCCCACAGAGCCACCAAGTGTGTACCCTAGGTGGCTGAATAGGGTGGCCCTCGACCGGTCAGGTGTTCCGCATGCCTGACGACCCCGGCACTTATTATGACAGGTTGTACCATTCAACCACTTAGGACACACATCCCATTCGCTTTTTGAGCAAAGCGGCCAAGCTCCTCACAACGTTTAACATTCGCCTAACGTCTATTTCTAATCGACGAAAGGAGAGAGCGCTGTGGGGAGCTTGCAAAGCGGCCTGACCCGATGTCAGGTTTCTGAACACTCTTTTGTGGACTTTAGGCGACGAGCTTAGCGTTGCTGCGGACCTATTAGCCATCCGGAACCCTTTAGTTACTTTTTAAGAACTTCCAATCCAGTTGTAAGTTCACTTCAGAAAAAGAATACCGAACAAGCAATTTATACAGGTTAATGGTAATAAAAGCATGACTTTCCGATTTAAATAGGTTTTGCCGTTGATATTATAATATTACTTTTTTTTTATTTTCAATCCTTTGTACACTCTTCTTTCTGAATTTGTTTTTTTTCTAATCTTTATTAGATTAAGATTTAACATTTTTGAAACCTTAAAATTAGTTCCTGTCACACAATATTGCATCGTTGTCTCTTTCGATAATTTGAATGGTTTCCTGTGTTAATAGATTCTGAAATTGTTATCATTTTTTAGGAAGTTTCAAATAACATCAAATTAGGTATAACATCAAATTAGGTATAGGAAAGATTAATGAAATTGCTTGTTTGCATCCGATGTATTTAATCGGAACATTCAGGGGGGGCGGGGGCAGCTTCTCGGTTAATGATACTTAAAATTCTATATTTAGGTTTATTTTGCTGGGCCGAATTTGGTATATTGCATATCGTTTTTAGATTAGTTTTCAAGAAGAAATGCATACACCGCCTAGTTTCAGCAGATATTGCACGGAAACGAAGAGGGATTGAGAAATACATGTACATTTAATAACAAAATTACGGAACTGGGTAACTTCCACTGGAAATCTAAAAAAAAATGGTTGGTTGAATCAGGTTTTATGGCACCAAATCTCCCTATTCTGTTGCGATCTAAGGAACAAATAGCAAATGACAAGGGTCAGGTAGTGACACAAAACTTAACAAAGTTGCAAAACACAATAAGGTTAGTGAGATCTCAGTACAACAAACAGTCAAAAACTTATTAAAACAATCACAAATCACTTTATCGGAGAAATTTTCTATATTTCCTTTATAAAAAATCTATCTAAGTACCTACATTATCCCCCGTATATTTTTTCGTTTTGTTAATCTTTAAGCTTTCATACCATATCATATCAAAAAGTAGACAGATTTTATACGTACAAGTCTGTCCGTCTATTGTTTTAACTACAGTATCTGTGCTTCTTTTACATAACGTCAATTGAACCAGCATTCTTTATTTATTAATTTATTACTTTAATTCGTCAAATTTTCATGACGAATAAGCGAAAAGCAGATTTTTTAAACGTTTTAGAACAAAGTCGATACATGATTAAGATTTGGTTTTAAAAGAAGTCTTATAAATATAAATAGGCTCACATTGCGTTAAGTTGTTAAAAATAAACTAATTTAAAAAAAAAATAAGTTAAACAAGATCAAACATGTGTCAATTATAACGTAGAGAAGGATGCTTTAAAATTGTGTTATTGGGTGTAAAATTAACGATTGTTTTAAACAACAAACAACAACAAAACAACACCAACATCATCAAATTTAACACAAAAACAACAACAAAAACAAACAAATGAAACAAAAGTATGTCTTTGAGTAGTATAAATCTGTTTTTATCCTTTATAATTTTATAAATAAACGCCTGGTGTGTCTATCAGCTGAAAACAAATGCGGAAAGGGCAAAAAGCAACACTTATCACGTAACAACGATGGGTGACCAGCAAACATAAAAGAAATTTACCGACAAGGTAAAACAGGAGGTGCTAAGAATAATTTATTGTATGTAAATTTCTTATCATCCAATCAAAAATGGGGAAAATGTAAATACAAAATGGCTGGCACGTGTCCAGAACGACATGCATCCATGTGGCCTATTCAAAAGAAAAATAATATTGATATTTACCTTCAACTGAGAAATAGTTTAATCCATAAAAAGAACATAAAACATTCAATAAAGTTTGAATATTTGCTTACAAAACTTCTGCACTGCAATGCTAATGAAGGATCAAGTGTGTTTGTTTACATTTGAGCTCATCCTCGGAAACCCAAAGGTTCTTCTCTCGCCTACTCATTCATCATGAATGAGTAAGCGAGAGAAGAAACCCTGGGTTTCCGAGGATGATTTGAGCTGTGATCATGTGACTTTTGGCGGGAAAATTAACATATTGACTAACTAAAAGGAAAAGAAAGATAACTCTAGCCCAAAACCAGGATTTAATTTAGGCTAGTTTTACTGAATCTTTGTTTGTATACTGTGCATTTAATGGTTTTATTAAAACAATCACTCTCTCTGATAAAGGGTTTCAGGGGCAGACCCAGAATTTTTCCAAACGGGTTGTCCTCAGAACAAAGAGGGTCCAAATCTAATTTGACAACCTTTGCCAACAGTTTGCATGAAATCATAAATTTTTGCATAAAAAAAGGAACCCAGACCCCCTGAACTTCCCTCTAGATTGGCCTCTGAAAAATACCTGGTTGATAAGGGTTAAGCAGTAGAAAAAACCCAGTTGGTAAGTGGTTTTTCAAAACACCCACCTTACCTTTTTGAAAAAAGGAGAACACTGCAACCAATAATACATATAGTGGTAAACGAAAATATTGAATGATATACATCTTACAATGTAAACCATTAAACGAAAAATGTTGGTATAGATCAAAAGAGCGACAATCCCAAAATGTTACGAAAATCCTTGAAGTGCATGATGATCATTTAATTACATGTAGTTTTCCAAAATTGTCTCAGAAGAAAACATTATGCAAATGATACAAAACAACTGCCATGATTGCCAAAGAGCGAGACAGACCATGCCTGTCAATAAAAGTCTTACTTTTATTTAAGACCATAGTCATCTTGAAAACCAAAAACAAGTATCTATAACAGAAAATCAAATGTTCCAGAATTCTGCCCAAAAATGATTGTTCTTTTTTTTTTAGCTTTTTTTTATTAGAGAATGGCCTCCTTTATGATTTCTTTTCAATTTCAAAAATAGTTGCTCCTCTTTAAACGGTAGAAGTCAATTGTGGATCCTTTTATATCAACATAGCTGATGAAATAAGCAGACGTTGGATTCCCTTACTAAACTTTATAAATATTTACCCAATGCATGAAAATTAAGTTTGGTATTTATAGTCCGTGCTATAGCGATTTTTCTTCTACGACTTTTGAGACCAACTTTGTATGTGCCATTAGAAGTCCACCTCATGACTTACCAAGGCCTACGATCATTTTACGGCACTGTGATCCTCGTTTTTTTTTTATGAAGCATAGGCCAACTTTTACAACTTGCGTCAGATGTTCATTACCCCATCCAAGTCGTTTAAAATAATTTAAAGATTTAACTCTTTTGGTTGCAAAGCATGTTATTGAACCAGTTTACGTTCAAGTTGAAATGTTCAGAGCTTCTTCTTATATAAATTCATGAAAGTATCTATCCTTAATTCTGTCTGACAAATTTCGAGTCTTGAGAGGCTGTCTAGAAGACGTGACTGTAGAAACATTAGTCTTTATAAAGTTTACTGGCTGTTAAATAGGTTAACGCTCTCTCCATCCCTTAGGAATCTATTAATTGATCTTGAGGCTCCAATAAGTTTTAACTTGTGATCGTCTTTTTAGCTCACCTGGACCGAAGGTCCATGGGAGCTTATACCATCACTTGGCGTCCGTCGTCGTCGTCGTCTGTCGTCGTCGTCGTCGTCTGTTAACAATTTTTCAAACGTTAACTTGTCCCACACCATAAGTCCAATTGCAACATAACTTGGTACAGTTGTTTAGTAGCATTATGTGTACAAAACTATCGTTCGGATTTTTGATTCGTAAAAAAACATGGCCGCCATGGCTAAAATAGAACATAGGGGTAAATTGCAGTCTTTTGCAAATAACTCCAAAACAGTTACAGATATCAAAATTCTGGCATAGGGTAAAAGTGTTCAGCACCTCAAGATCTACCTGCCCAGAAATTTTCAAGAAGATCCAACAACTGATGTAGGAGTTATTGCCCTTTTTCTGATTTTTTTCAAAATTTTGCACTTATTTAGCCCTATATCTTGAACACAATACAAGATATTTTAAAAATTCAAATTGCATATGATTAAGCACATCAAGATCTTCATTTCATGTAATTAGGTCAAAGCTGTAAAACCATTTCTTTAAGGAGTTGTTGCCCCTAAAGCGTCAAAATTTACCATTTTTCATTACTTTTCCCCTGAATTTCAAAGATTAACTTGTCTGACACCATACATCCAACTTCAACCAAACTTGGCACAGTTGTTTAATAGCATAAATGCTACAGTTCTATCGTTCAGATTTTTGATTCGTAAAAAATTATGTCCGCCATGGCTAAAAATAGAACATAGTGGTAAATTCCAATTTTTTGCTAATTACTCAAAAATAGTTACAGATATCAAAATTCTGATGGGAGACAAAAGTGATCAGCATCTCAAGATCTACCTGCTCTGAAAATATCAAAAAGATTCAACAATCGACATAGGAGTTATTGCCCTTTTTCTGGATTTTTTCAAAATTTTTCACTTATTTAGCGCTATATCTTAAAAACTATACAAGATATTTCAAAAATTTAAAATGCATATGATTTAGCACATCAAGATCTACATTTCATGTATTTAGGTCAAAGCTGTAGGACCTTTTCTTTTAGGAGTTATTATCCTTAAAACAACAAAATTGACCGTTTTTCAGTACTTTTCCCCTGAATTTCAAAGATTAATTTGTCTTACATGGTACCATGTTAACATGGCACACTTGTTTAATAGCTAATATGCTACAACTCTGTCGTTCAGATTTTTTATTCGTAAAAAAACATGGCCGCCATGGCTAAAAATAGTACATAGGGGTAAAATGCATTTTTTTGCTTATAACTCAAAAATGGTTTCAGATATCAAAATTGTGCAAAATCAAAAGTGATCAGCATATTAAGATCTACCTGTCCTGAAATTTCGGAAAAGATCTGACTGCTTGTGAGTGATTTTCTAATTTTTTCCAAATTTGCACTTATAAAGCCCAATATCTTGAAAACTAACCAAAATATTTCAGAACTTCAAATTGCATATGGTTAAGCACAATAATATCTACAAATATATGTATCTGTGTAGTTCAGGTGAGCGATTCAGGCTCTTGAGAGCGTCTTGTTTCTTTTAATTTTCATATACACAGCGCACGAGAAAAAAAAAACTGAAAAACAACAGCAAAAGAAAAAGGTAGTGAAACAAACGTTTATTTTGTTTTTACGCAAGATTGACCACAAACCTTAAGACGGACGGTCTTTCAAAGTGAAACAAAACGTTAGTTAGTTAGTTAGTTATTGCTTTACTCCAAAGCAGCACGATTTTGGCTATATACGGGAGATGAACATGAAAGTGGTGATGCAATGAACATGAAATGATGATGAAGTGGAGGAAATGGGGACACAAGGCCAATCGGGGGTAAGAAGTTTTGACTGCCACTGGAAAAAGGAGTGATGGGTAGGGACGGGAAATTTAGCCTCCTGCATGGGGATCCTACGGGTCCTACTCTTACCGAGACCTGCAGCAGGGTTCTTTAACGTGCGAGGAACGTTCAACCACTTGGGGCACACATCCCAGTCGCTTTGTGGGCAAAGCGGCCTGACCCGATGTCAGGTTTCCGAGCGCTCTTTGGTGGACTTTTTCCGACAAGCTTAGCGCTGCTGCGGGCCTATTCGCCAGCCGGAACCCGCACGGGTATTGAAACAAAACGAAGCAAATGTGTACCAATCGAACGTAGAAATTTATGGAAGGCGGAAACACATTCGTTTAAGATAACATCATCAAAATGCACTACACAACAAACAAACAAATATTACAACCAGCCACGTTAACACAGGTCGGAACAAAAATGAACTCAGATGCTTTGGAAAAGTTAGCAATTCCTGTCATAGCTTACATATGTATATATCAGTTATAGGATTTCAAAGCCTCCCTGAATACAAAAAAAAATTTAAAAAGCAAACACAATTAGAAAGACAACAACGACAACAAAATGAAAAAAGAGACATAAGCCATAAAAAATATACACGAGCTTTACTTTAAAATTATTATAGACGAATTGGTTAGTGATGATTTTGATAATTGTACTGACATGATCAACTTAATTCTCCTAGTATGTCTTCACAACCGTGTTGTGCTTTGTGTATCTACCGGACTAAAAGATCGCAATGGAAGGGAGAGTGTTGGCGCACCATAAAACCTAATAGAAATCTCCTTATTTCTTTTGAAATGTCTGTACCAAGTCAGGACCACTGCACTTTTTACTTTCTCCGGTATGTCTTTTTTTCTCTTGGACATTCGAGAATGAACCTCTTAGTTTGGTAATTTTGTTATATTTGTATAAACCCCCCCCGCAAAAAAAACACCACAAACTAAGCACAAATTCTGGTTCCTTACCCGAAAAAAATATCAGTAATTTCCTCCGTTAGTCATCTAATTTTGTTGGTGCACTTTTGCATGTTTTCTCATGAATTTCACAGATAATTATTACGCAACTTAACTTCTAAGACAGGCTTGAAGATAAAAGCTGTGCATGAAAGATGGCAGAAAAAAATAATGCATCTTAACTAAGAAGGCTTACACTTTGCTTTATTTAGCTGTTGTCTATATGACATAAAGAAAATCTTCACTATGGGGCGGGGGGTCAAAGGTCACGATCTGTGCACTTTTATATATGTTGTTCATTTATTGTATCAAAGCTGAATAGGCGTGAAAGATAGCAACGAAACAAATGCAAAGAATTTCAAATATAAATAAATAAAATCAGCAGCAACATTGAAAATGACAAATTATCCAGTGAAGGTAAAATATTTGGTAATCAATCTCAAACACGAAATGTAAAAAAAATTGATAATACAGTTACTGTATTAAATTATAAGATACCGGAAAAAAACAAGGACCGCAATGGTCGTGATGTTTTTAGACAATTTACATATAAAATGATGGATTGAGTCGAACTGCAGTTGAGATCTGTTTTAACATCTTTGTTGTCAGGATCTCCAGCTGCCAGTTCTAGAGCTGTTCGAACCCAGGACACCAACTGTCAAAACCTGTTATGGGACAGAACTGTCATAAACTGACTTAGCCTGACACATCTAGAACTGTTCTAGGCCCTGACATCTTAGAAAAACTCCTCTTGTCTCTGACAGTTCTGGGCTCTGACGGGTCCTGACAGTTCTAAATGACGCCATGTGTTGTTTATTGTAATGTTTTGTCAGTTATGTTAAAATTTCAGTGGAAGTCAAAATGCCTCTAAAATTATTAGCTTTCTGTTAAAATTGTATTTCTCGATAGCCATTGAACTTTTATTACTTTGGACAATGAACCAAAATAGTTATAAAATTGACAGGGTTAATAACTGATAGAAGCTGTCAGTGCTAAGAACTACCACGGCTTAGAACTGTCAAAGCTTACATGTAGGACTTTCAGGGCGCAGAGCAGGTAAAAGCTGTCAGGGCGTTCGACAGCTTATATTGGACTACTAGGGCTTAGAACAGTTGTAAATCTATCATGGGATAGAACTGTCCATAACTGTTCTTTGACAGAACACGACTTGTCATAAACTGTTCTAGAACTGTCAACAGAACAGACTTAGAACAGATTGATGTTATAGTTTTACAAGAGTTGTTAGAACTGACCTCAACTGTATACTTGATTTTTTTTGTTGGATAATTTATATGACCACAGGTTGAACAGTTCATTAAAAAGGAAAAAAAAAATGCTTGAAAAGGAAAAAAAACAAACAGAATCTCGAATGGCATCAGTCCACAATTCTAATAAAACACAGCTGTTTTGTCGGGGGAATAAGCACTTCCTTTTTAAAGCGTTTTGTTACAGGTCTTCTACGTTTCAAGAGAACACAACCTTAGCCTTCACTTACATAAATCTACTGTCTGTAAAGGGTAGTCTGGATAATGAAAAAATCAAAACTTTTTTCTCAAAAACTTAAGCTTTTATTTTTTTACATAATCTTATGTGTATCAAAAAGACCTAACTAAAAATATAACAACTTTTAAAAATGCTTAAATACATTTTCTAAAAATCTAGATATTTACATTTGAATGGGAAATTCCCATAGTAAAAAATGTACGGGAAAAAATCTCAAATTTCTATTGTGACGTCATATGACGTCAAAATGCACTCCCTGATGCAAACAAAAACAAGTTGATGACAAAATACCTCTTTGGTCAACGTGGTATTATAAAATTTTATGATATAGTGATTTTTGAAAATTTTGCATCTCCAAAAATGGCTGCAATTTACAATGGAAAAACAGGGGGGCAAAGTGATTTTACTTCATTTATTTTAGAGGTAAGCTTTTTCTTTCACTCTTTTTGTAAATTTAGTTACGTTTTTGTGCAACAGTAAAAAAAGCAAACATTTCAAAGGTGCTAGTTATGACTTTAAGAAAAATTCTAAGAATTTCTGTTCTCCGGAGTATCCTTTACAGACAGTAATGGTTTGAATGGGGTTAAATTGATATAATATAATGCAAATATATAAATATATTAAACTGAAAGATAAGGAACTACCATTACAAATCTACGAATAGATAAAAGGAATAAATATAAAGACGCAAAAGCTGAGAAATATGTCTTTGAAATAAAAATTCATTAAAAAGGAAAAAGAAAAAAAAAACGATTGAAAGGAAAAACAGAATCTGGAATGACATCAGTCAACAATGCTTATAAAAACACAGCTGGTTTGTCGGGGGAATAAGCACTTTGTTATCTAAGTGTTGTGATACCGGTCTTCTACGTGTTAAGAAAACACGACCTTAGCCTTTACATATATACACAAGCGCCTGTTCATAAATCTAATGGTTTGAATAGGGTTAAAGAGATATTGTATTCGAAATTTTTTTTTACTAACAAAATAAGGCCAACAGACAACTTGTTTTGTGTAATTTAAAGCATATAATCAACAAAAAAATACGGCTATGGAACTATATTAATCTTAAAATTGAAAGACAATAATCGCTTAATTATATTTGTAAAGCTTTACAATAATTCATATTCATGAGCATCTTAATCCATTTGCGATCGATGGGTCGTAATTTTATAGCTTTTCACACAAATTGGAAATGTTCATGTCTTAATTTACAATATTCGGTATTTCTTTAGTGCCAATGCCAGGTGAACAGCAGCTTAAACAAAATATTATAATTAATTGAGTTCTAAATTTAAAATATTCATATCTATGTCTATGAAACGATCGGTCAAAATCTATTCAGTGTCTTTTTAGGAAAAGACGTCTGAATCTTTGATTGATCCATCTATAAAACTTTACTTTAAACCAAAAGTCTTCGTTTTTATAAAATTTAGTGGCAGCTAAAATGGAACTTTTGATGATATTTATCATTACCCCCTATAAAAATCACTGCATCAATATTAAAGGAACTAGATGTTCCAAGGTACTGCTCTTTTTCTTTTCAGATACTATCTTTACAAAGAATTATCTATAAATGCTAATTCAATGTCATAGGTAGCCTTCTATAGGACTAGACTTTAGAAACCATAAGTCTAAAGAAATTGTTGCTGTTAGAACGGGATTTTGAAATTTTATTTAGGCTCCCATGAGTTGCAATTACTCACCTTCTTATACCATTATCTTTATGTTCTCGGAACATTTTTAAATAAGGCAAAAGAAACAAATTTAATGTGCAAATATAGCAAGACATTTTTTTGGAAACTTTACCAAGAAAAGAGCCAATGGAACAAAATTTACCTCTTTGACACCAAATACAGCCCTAAGCTGGTTGATTAGAATACGAAAAGACAACATATTGGTCTTACTTGCACAAACACTCATTTTTTATTTTATTCACACATGACAGTTCAGTAGCAAATTTAAAATCAGATTTGTAAAAGGTGCAAATGTTTGTTAAAGGAGTTTCAGAGCCTCCTTAGAAAAAAAATATTAGGGTAGAAAAAAAACGATAATCTATGCAACGATGGATATGCATAGTATTTGAATTTGTATGGAAAAAAAAGACCCGCTGGTTCCCGTCAACTAAAATATCTACAATGTACATAGGTTTCGTTTTATGAAGCCAATTATAAAGAGTATGAATTATGGGATCAATCTTTTAAAACCTATTTCATTTTTTAAAGGAGGGAATATTTGAATTTCGTATTTTGAATTAAACTATACTAATGTAAAAGTTTAAATTATCTAGGAAACAAGGCTTCAATATTTTGTTCATGTTTGTGCCTAATTTGTTTTTGCTGCTATGACATTGATAATTTGCATCATCCATTTTATAAATTTAGACTTTTTATACACTGTTAGCTATCTCTTATTTTTTGTTAAAGTCACATAGGCTGTCTTAGATGGACACCTACTGCTATTCCTTCTAGACTATTAAACAAGCTATCTGTTATGTGTCGTCCATGCAGCTCAAGACACACGACTGCCAATATAGGCAACCCGGGAGGACCCGGTACAGTGACCGTCGTTTTTTCGGCGGACAGTTGCCCCTGTTTCACCATTTACAGGTTATGGCAGTATCTTGAAAGGCGATTTCCTTATCCATACGCGTTTGAAATTAAGTGGGTGACTGTTTGCAACTTTTGTGGTCACAAATCAAGTTCTTAAGCATTTTTCTTTTTCAGTACGATAAATAGCTAATCGAAGGAATTGCCAATGAATGTCAATGTCCTTTACTATAAGGTACTAACTTATGGAAATGTGGATGTCTCGATTTGGTTTTAAGAAAATAAATGCTGATAAAATAAAAGAAATCGAAGATCATGAAAGAGGTCAATCTTAACACTTAACTGTATAAATGTGAACAACTTAAATAAATAACTAATTATCCATAAAATAATTCGATTTTACATCTTTAATGTTCTTAAATTCTGTCGGGAAAATTCAGAGTCTAAGTAGCCATCAAGAGGACGTGACTTTAGAAACCATAAGTCTCGAAGAAGTTAAGTGTTTGTTAGAATAGCATATTTAACACTTGATGTGTGCTTTAGTTAGTTTTATATCTGTGTATGTTTATGTGTCACAAACTGTATAAAAGTTTAATGACAATAAAGATTCGTATTCGTATTCGATAATGTCAAAAGCTCGAAAAAACAAAAAGGTATCAAGGGGCATCCGAATGTGAAAAGTCCAAAAGCGCAAAGACAGAAGCAGTAAATACGAACGAAAAAAGCACCATGTAACGGACTACACAAAAACACAAGAACAACTTCCCAAAGTAAATCAAAATACAACCACTCAGTTTTTCAATTAATACAAAAATCAAAGTTAAAACTGGAAAAGCTGTGAGCAGCTTCTCACACATAAATATCTTTTCACAAATTCTAAAAAAAGAAGTGCACATCTACATTATGGCACAAAGATTGTGTAAAAGTATTATGATCTTTGAACTGATTAGTAAATATTTTCTATAGGAATTACCAATTCTGAAAATAAAAACAAGAAAGCACCACGTGTTGAACTAAAAAGGTAAAGAAAATGGCATACACCTCACTACAAATAAAGTATCAAAGTCGATGAAAACATATTAAATCAGTGAAATAATAAATTTTCAACATTATTGGGTATAATTATTTGAAAGGAAATGGAATAAGTAACCACAGATAGATATCTGCTACTGTGCCCTGCAAAACTCCTTCATTAAGCACATAACATGGAATGATTATCAAATCTAAGAAAACAGAATTTGATCTAAACTGGTCACATCAAACACTCATACTGTCATCTTAAGGGTTAAGTTTATACCTAACCCCCTTCACATATACAGTCCAACATTTAACTTTAATTTAAGGTGCTCTTTTATCTTCATTGTCATGAAAAGTTCCCGTTTTACATTTAATTACATTAGCATACCTTTTTCATTTTTAGATGAAACACTACTCATAGTCTCATTTTCTCAAAACAATTTCATTATTTAAAAAAAGGAACACTGATGGGTACCCCTTATTGTCTAATAGCTATAACCATGTTTTGCTATGGGAAACCCAAGAAACCCATTAGATAAAAAATGAAAAAGGAGATGTACATCTAACTTGTGCCACAAAGAATGTGTGAAGGTACAACAAAATGTGTCAGGAAAATTCATCGAGGTAGGAGTTTAGGGCGCGTTGCAGATAAGAGATGGTTATCCTAGGAAGAGCACAAGGACGGGCGGACAAACTTATTCCCTTACACTATTTCCTATCCCCCCACTTTTCAAGTACTAGGTAGATTACCTCTGCTACTGGACCAGGTCTCCCGGAGATGTATCACATGTCCAGTCGTTAGACTTGTTTGACATTGATGTTGCGATTTTTGAACGAAATTTACAATTTAATGACACTCGCCTTGGAAATAGTGATTCCAACTTTTTTGTTACCTAAATTTTTATACCGGTACTGTTATGACATTGATAACAATTATTAGCATAACTTCCAACCATGAATTTATAATTTAAATGTTTTATACAATAAATTTCTTTTCGTTTAAGATAGAAGTGATTAGTCGTATAAGCGTATGAGTTTGCACGGGATTGTATCGTGTATTCAAGGGCGGGAATTTAAGTCATTCGACGGTTTGCATTCAACATATACACTCGTGACTTATTTAAACCGAACTGGTTTTTTAGTGTTTTAAGGATGTTATTTGTGTTTAAATTATTACCATGTAAAGAAATTCACAACTGTTTTTAAAATTTGTTATCTTATTGACAGTGTTGTTTGTTTTAATTGTAAATATTCTATTGGTTAAACAAAACAAAAAGTATAAAACACATACAGTTTTGTCATTTTCATAGCACCACTCTGTTTAAGTTTCATTAGATTGTGCCAAATTTGGTTTCAATTCGTTG
Organism: Arcuatula senhousia; assembly: GCA_963971305.1. Taxonomy (NCBI): domain Eukaryota; kingdom Metazoa; phylum Mollusca; class Bivalvia; order Mytilida; family Mytilidae; genus Arcuatula; species Arcuatula senhousia. The sequence continues at coordinate 37,303,978 of OZ020312.1, forward strand.
TTTTATGATAAATTTGATTCAGTAATTTTATTTGGCAAAAAGAAGTTAATCGAAAACGGTGCACATGCTACTACAAAAGGCCCGATATTCAGTCATTTTAAAGATTTGATACTGCTGTCTTTTTTGTGTTTCTATTTCGAGCACTGTTGTTCATCGACCAGCATGGCTTAAGAACCTGCAGTACAACTACTGACGTTCATTTATGGTGTAATAACAGTAGGATAAAGTTCGAGGGTTCTACGGATATTCGTATTTCACTTCACTTTTTCGAGTCGATGAACTGTATTGTACAGGCTGTTGTGATAAGGAGAACTTTACGGACTGTTTCGATTAGCTCAAAAGCTCATTTTTTGTAACTCATTAATAAATATTACTGGTTGTCTGCAAACCTCCAAACCAAGTTTATGTTGTGTTTCACTTCGCCCTTATTAGAAAAAGAAATGTTTTATGTTCGATTGAACATGATAAAAAGAACATAATTTGTTTTAACTGTTAGTACATCTGACGATTTAGTAATTTCAGTCACATAGGCTTATGAAACTTCCCAGACGAAATCGCTAAAATTAAGACATATTTGGTACAAGCAGTCCATACAAATTACTCGGTAAACAATGAAAGTCAAAAAGACGACCCATACACATGTTCTTTATCATTTAGCTGTTCTTTAGAGACTGCTCAAATGACTAAATTTTGTGCACTTTTATAGATATGTAATGACGATATTGTTAGCAAAAAAAGTAAAAATAGAAAGTTTGAATTATAAAATTATATAAAAATCAACTTAAATGCGGCACGGGCGAACATTGCACTCGGGCGTGGCCCAAAGATGAGGGTGACACGTAACCGTAAGTTCGTTCGGAGATCGTAAAAATGTGATGATAAAGTAAGAATAAATGCGGCACGGGCGAACATTGCACTCGGGCGTGGCCCAAAGAATAGGGTGACACGTGACCGTACGTTCGTTTGGAGATCGTATAATGCCAATACATACAAAATGAAATGAATATACCATATTTAACTACATTTACATGACTATTGCAGAGTTAAACAATTCATTGAAAACTATAATTTATCATAAAACATAACATCATAGCGTGGCAGTTTGCCGGCTTAAAAAAGAATAAAGGAGAGTAAAATTGTGCAAATTGCAGGAGCAATTTTAAATAAACTACGGGGATATGTAATGACGATATTGTTAGCAAAAAAAGTAAAAATAGAAAGTTTGAATTATAAAATTATATAAAAATCAGCTTAATAAGAAAGTTGATTAAATAAGTAAAAAGTAATGAATAGGTTCATTTAAAATAAATGTTTATTACAATTTTAAGTTTAGAAGTTTAAATTGAGAAGTAAAAATGAAGTCACACAAAAGTTACATAAGATTATAGGGAAGAATTAAAGATAAAAAGAATGATAAATCCATAAGTGTTATTTTCCATTAAGAGCCAATCTGTGAGAAAACCATGCAATTTTGTTCCAAACCAATATTTTCATATCAACTTAAGGGATGGTTTAACAAAAAGACCTTCATGAAAGACTTATTTTGGCAAAATATTTTTTCCGGGAAATTCAAGATGGCCGACCTACGGGGTTCATCAGTATTCCTGGGTTTCTTAACAAAATCAGCTTGAATAATTACAAAACCTCATGTATTTCAAAGTTTCTTTTGGTCCATTTATCTTCATATTATCAAAAATTGAACAGTAAATATTTAAAGGGTAATACCTTTGCCTTCAAAATAGATGAAAATTTTTAAAATCTTAATAACCATTACCCAGCGTCCCTAGGGGGTGACATGGGCAATTTTCCAAATTGTAAAAAAACATCAAAATACTTGAATTTTAGCATTGTTTTATGTCTAAGGCAGGCTCTTTAGATCAAATTCACTCCCATATACTTTAACAAAAGGCTTTAATGTCAATTGTATTAAAAAATAGAGCTCGGCTCATGCTTTATGACATCGCTACAAGTCAGAGAAGTGGGTCAGTCTCACATTTTGGTAGAAAATTTCCTATTTTTTTTACAACATTTGTAAAAACATGCTTGTGTTCAATTTTAAACAAAGTGCATTTTTAATAGAGTGACAAGATATGTTGTTACAATAAAAATTAATGTAACTGTCTTCGAGTTGCGGGAAAAGTGCAATTCAAGAGTCAAATTGGTGTATTTTTCATGAATAGTTGATAAATTGAAGAAATTGTCAATTTTAAATGATGAAGGCAGACCCATAATTAATCCAGTCAAAAGTTCTGATTATTGATTCAAAAGAATGCTCTTTTGGCTCTTAGAAATAATGTTTTCAAGTATGTTAGCGGTCATAATTTTCAAGATAGAGGCATCCAAAAATTGCATTTGGTCATTTTCGTCAAAGTCACAAAACGTGCTAATGTACCATTTTGGCGACATTTTTTTTACAGAAGTTGTTGAATGAATATTTAACTGTTTGATTATTTCTTCAGTTTGCTCTTGTTTGCACTCAACCAAAGAATTTCAAATGAATCTATCAAAAGGTGCCTGTTAAATGGTTGTTCAAAATTGGCAAAAAGCATTATATGGTTAAAAACATCACGAACCCCCCAAAAAAACTAAGTAAAAAAAAATTGTTTTCTGAAAGGTATCTGAGACGATGGCCTATAGTTTTAACCACATGAAAAGAAGTGTAAATAATTGCATTGCCTGGTACACATTTTTTTTCAAAAATTTTTCGGACTTGGTTTTTTTAAAGGCAGATAGCAATTTCAGCCACATAACACATTTTGTCATTTTTGAACAAATTTATCAAAGTCAAATTTATACAGACTCTTTTGATATTGATTGCTGGCATGTAGACATAAGCATACTTTAGAATAAATGATAACACTTTTCCCTGCATAGAACAACTTTTAAAAAAAATGCTACCAAATGGGCCCAGGAGCTCATTTTGGACTATGATGATAATGGCCAAATGCCACTGTTTGAATGCCTCTATCATAGAAATAATGACAGCTACCAAATTTGTAAATATTATTTCTTAGAGCCAAAAGAGCATTCTTTTGGATCAATAATCAGAACTTTTGACTGGATTTATCATGGGTCTGCCTTCATCATCTAAAATTGACAATATCTTCAATTTATCAATTATTCTTGAAAAATACACCAATTTGACTCTTGAATTGCACTGTTTCCGCAACTCGAAGACAGTTATATTATTTTTTATTGTAACAACATATCTTGACACTTATTAAAAATGCACTTTGTTTAAAATTGAACACAAGCATGTTTTTACAAATGTCGTCAAAAAATAGGAAATTTTCTACCAAAATGTGAGACTGACCCACTTCTCTGACTTGTAGCGATGTCATAAAGCATGAGCCGAGCTCTATTTTTTAATACAATTGACATTAAAGCCTGTTGTTAAAGTATATTGGAGTGAATTTGATTTAAAGAGCCTGCCTTAGACATAAAACAATGCTAAAATTCAAGTATTTGGATGTTTTTTTACAATTTGGAAAATTGCCCATGTCACCCCCTAGGGACGCTGGGTAATGGTTATTAAGATTTTTAAAATTTTCATCTATTTTGAAGGCAAAGGTATTACCCTTTAAATATTTACTGTTCAATTTTTGATAATTTGAAGATTAATGGACCAAAAGAAACTTTGAAATACATGAGGTTTTGTAATTATTCAAGCTGATTTTGTTAAGAAACCCAGGAATACTGATGAACCCCGTAGGTCGGCCATCTTGAATTTCCCGGAAAAAATATTTTGCCAAAATAAGTCTTTCATGAAGGTCTTTTTGTTAAACCATCCCTTAAGTTGATATGGAAATATTGGTTTGGAACAAAATTTAGGATTTTGCATGGTTTTCTGGCAGATTGGCTGTTAAAAGATTATTTTGGCATGTTTGAGATTGTACAATTTATGTAATCCCTTCTGGTAAGATAAAAAGGCGACAAAAGGATATCAAGACAAAATTAACTCTATTGTATTTTATAATTAAACAGTCTAGAAAGTTTCATTGGTTAAATAAATTATATGTTTTATAAAGAATAATAAGTTAACCGATCAAAGTACATATCTGGTAAGGTCTTTGTCCCAAACCATCACGTGGGACGGGACTACACGGTCCCAATCCAAAAGGTCACTTTACTTTTGGGTTGCGGACAATAAAGATCTAAACCATATTTATTTTATTTACCAGGTGTGTATCTTTGATAACTATTTTGATAAAGAAACTTTATTTAAACTTTATTTAAAGAACTTTGATTATTTTATAAAGTATTTTAAAAACAGTCTGAATAAATGAAAAAAAACGACCAATTTAGTAAATGTAAATAATATTAATTAAAAAAGAGACATGATGCATTATCTGTACACTTTGTATATATGTTTTATTTGACTTTACTTTTGGGTTGCGGACAATAAAGATCTAAACCATATTTATTTTATTTACCAGGGCCACGCCTCGAAAGACCGTCATCGCAATCCCGCAGTTTTTATATGTGTTCTCATTGACCCTCACAATGTAGTTCATAGAAAAAGCAAGTGAAACCCAATATCATTGGGAATGGACTTACGCAAAGCAGTTTAGAAATGTAGTTGAAACAACAAAATAAACTTTCCATTCCGTTTTGGAGGGAAAGGGGAGACAACAAAATGAAAAGACGTCTCTCCCCCCTTTGTCTCCACAACACAAACATTTCCTTCATCACAGATACTTAATAACATAGGTCATTAGTATAAATAACATACTTTTGACAGAATCAAAGCTGAATACTAAACTAAAGACGAAACAATATAAAGCGCTAAACTAAAAAGAACGATAAATGATATAAGCAACAACCTTTTAATACCTAAAATATTTTAGCAATTTAATGAAATGAAAATAACAAAGATTTCAAATCAATACATGATCATGTTATAACACACCAGATAGAGAAATTAAAGATTGCAATAGACGTGATTTTTTCAAGCACTTTGATTAGCAAAAAGGGTAGGACAAAATTGTAAAATCAGACCACGCCACAGAATGGTAAATTTAGACCTGTGGTGAAAGTAGACCACCCAGAGACCCAGCAGTAATACGTGCAGCACATGGATACAAAACTCATGCTCGGGAGTTAGTCATGAAGAGTACATTTATATGTAAAAATATCTAAAAGCATCTACAACAAAATGGATATTCCGCAGCGCGACGGGTTTCCTATAGCAAGAAGGAACTGCTTACTCTTCCGTACCACCTGATTTCACTTTAGTTACCACTTAAGTTCGCGCGTTGTTGATTTTGATTCAGTTGATTTTGTGCTTTTTTATGTTTTGTGTTTTTTTTTTGTGCTGTTCTAGTTCATGTTTAATGATTTTTTCGTTGTCCTGTCAGACCTTAGACACCCGAATGTCCCATTGGTCTCTCAATGCTTCTGTTGTGAAATTAAGAACATATCAACTTCACTCTTTAAAAATTCAACGCCGATTATTTCAGTCAACATTTTTATAGTTTTTTTTATAAGATTTAAAACATGGGTAACAGTACTTCTGCTTTGACCAATGAACAAATGCAGGTCGATAAAGCAAAGACGATGTCAAAGAAAATAACTGGAGTAAGAGGTAAACACCTTAAACTGTTTATCTTTCTTGAGGTAGAGGAACCAGATATTGTTGCCATTCAGGAGACCAAAATTGATAAATCAATACGAGAAGCTGAACGTTTGTTAGATCACTGAACAATGATGTGTATATAACGAAAGAACATTGTATGTTGATGGAGCTACGCTTCTCTTGATCTTTTAAATAAACTTTCAATGCAATGCCTCTATTTAAAAAAGGAATGGTCTGAGTCAATATAGACAATTTCTTGGCCTTTGTTGCAATGATCCTGAAAATCCAATCGATTACATGCAACTACTGAAGGAACAATCAGATAAAATCACAGAGCAACACCCATAAGAAAACACCGAAAAACAAATGACAACAAAGTTCCAGACAATAATTTTGCTACGCCTGACTCATCAGAGGCGCTCTACCAAAAATATTGAAAATGCCAAACACTTTATGATTATGAAGAGCATAGAACAGTAAAACCAAAATATTAAACAGCCAAATTATTACTAAGATGATCAACCTATGTCTGGGGTAGGAAGAACCTTAGGGTTAAACAATTTTGAAATTTAAACGGATAATTTAAGCTTTGATGTGTTCTCCAACACAAAAGTGTTGGTGCCGGAGCGGGCTAACCTCGGGGAATTATAACTCCACCAGCAGTGCTAACCTTCACTGGTGTTCGAAATACAAATGACAACAAAGTTCTAGACAATAATTTTGCTATTTTGCTACGCCTGACGCGCGTTTCGTCTATTCAAGACTCATCAGAGGCGCTCTACCAAAAATATTGAAAATGCCAAACACTTTATGATTATGAAGAGCATAGAACAGTAAAACCAAAAATATCAAACTTGAGAACCAAATTATCACTAAGATGATCAACCTATGTCTGGGGTAGGAAGAATCTTAGGGTTAAACAATTTTGAAATTTAAACGGATAATTAAAGCTTTGATGTGTTCTCCAACACAAAAGTGTTGGTGCCGGAGAAGGCTAACCTCGGGGAATTTAACCTCCACCAGCAGTGCTAACCTTCACGGGTGTTCGAAATACAAATGACAACAAAGTTCCAGACAATAATTTTGCTATTTTGCTACGCCTGACGCGCGTTTCGTCTATTCAATACTCATCAGAGGCGCTCTACCAAAAATATTGAAAATGCCAAACACTTTATGATTATGAAGATCATAGAACAGTAAAACCAATAATATCAAAATGGAGAGCCAAATTATTACTAAGATGATCAACCTATGTCTGGGGTAGGAAGAACCTTAGGGTTAAACAATTTTGAAATTTAAACGGATAATTAAAGCTTTGATGTGTTCTCCAACACAAAAGTGTTGGTGCCGGAGCGGGCTAACTTCGGGGAATTAAAACTTCACCAGCAGTGCTAACCTTCACGGGTGTTCGAAATACAAATGACAACAAAGTTCCAGACAATAATTTTGCTACGCCTGACGCGCGTTTCGCCTATTCAAGACTCATCAGAGGCGCTCTACCAAAAATATTGAAAATGCCAAACACTCAAATACTCAAATATCTACTTAATGGTTGAAATCAATTTCCCCAAAATAGATTCAGATAAATAATGTTATATCGACGGAAAACTCCTCAGTCTTTCTGAATTCTAACATTTTGTAGACATTCTGAATAATTTAAACATGGGCAGATGATTGATTTCCCTCCAATTGAGAACTAGAGGCTCCCAGGAGCCTGAATCGCTCATCTGATCTCTTATGCCAAAGTTTGAATAAATTTCACAAATTTTCAAGTATACAAAATTGCAAAACAATCCTTTCAGTGGTTTCAGAGAAGATTTTTGGAAATCAGTTTAAATTAATAGAAAAAAAAAACAGTTAAAGGGCAATAACTCCTTTTAGGACCTTTTGATGCTGAACAAGAAAAGTTGCTTCGGATTTTCTCTATCTCTTATACTTTTCGAGTTATAAGCCAAAAACAATGGTCTGACCCTCCTGTTCTATTTTTAGCAATAGCGGCCATGTTGGTTGGTCGACATGTATATAATTCACAAACTTGGTAGATTCATCCTAAAGATCAAGTGTACCAAGTTTCAAAGCAATCCCTTCAGTGGTTTCAGAGAAGATTTTTGAAAATCAGTTAAAATTAATGAAAAAAAACAGTTAAAGGGGAATAACTCTTAAATGGCTGATCTGACAATTTTGACACTGAAATCATTTTTGTAGATCTGAATGAGCTTAACAAAACTGCAAAATTGGTCAATTTTGACGATTAAAGGGCAAAAAGTCCTACAAGGAGTTGTTTCACAATTTTGACTCAATGGAGAGATTTGTAGAGCTTTTGATGCTGAACATGAAAGGTTGCTTCGGATTTTCTCTAACTCTTATACTTTTTGAGTTATAAGCCAAAAACAATGGTCTGATCCGCCTGTTCTATTTTTAGCAACGGCGGCCATGTTGGTTGGTCGACGTGTATATAATTCACAAACTTGGTAGAGGACATCCTTAAGATCAAGTATACCAAGTATCAATGCAATCCCTTCAGTGGTTTCAGAGAAGAAGATTTTTGAAAATTAGTGTAAATTTATGGAAAAAAAACAGTTAAAGGGGAATAACTCTTAAACGGCTGATCTGACAATTTTGACCCTGAAAATCATTTTTGTAGATCTGAATGAGCTCAAAAATTCTGCAATGCTAACTTTTCTTCTAGCTCTAACGGTTTTCAAGATATAGTCCAAAAACTGCAAAAATGGACAATTTTGATGATTAAAGGGCAATAACTCCTATAAGGAGTCGTTTCACAACTTTGACTCAATGAAGAGTTTTGTAGAGCTTTTGATGCTGAAGGAGGAGGGTTGCTTCGGATTTTCTTTATCTCTTATAGTTTTTGAGCTATAAGCTAAAAAAACTATGTTATGACCTCCTTGTTCTAATTTTAGAAACGGTGGCCATGTGAAATGGTTGACGTTCACAAATTTTACAAACCTGGTAGTGGACATCCTAAAGATTAAGTGTACAAAGTTTCAAAGCATTCCCACGAGTGGTTTCAGAGAAGAAAATCTTTGAAGAAAAGTTAACGACGGACGACTGACGCCTGACGATGACAAGGGCTCACATGACCTTTCGGGTCAGGTGAGTTATTGAATTGTTCGTGATAAAATACGGAGCTTTATTACGATGTCATTAACACGTTATAATCAGAACGTTTTTAATTTTCATATTTCAGGATGTAAATAATTCATAATAATAAGACTAAATAAAATATAGCACTATATTAGTATCACAAAAAGCTTTAAAAAGTGACCTTAAACCTCACTTACAAAAGCAAAAACAAATCAAACAACCGAATGTGCTACTATTCTTACATCATAAACAAGTTTTTTTTTCTAGTTTGCATCATAGACACAATGCACTATCTGTCGTTTGTGTTCATTCGTCAAATAATTGAATTAAAATTCAACACAAATCTTGTAAATTCTGTTTTTCCGCTCCGGCACCAACAGTTTTGTGCTGGAGAACACATCTAAGCTTAAAGGTTCTTCCTACCCCAGACATAGGTTGATCATCTAAGTTATGATTTGGTTGCTTATTTCGGTATGTTTGGTTTCATTGTAGTATGCTCTTCAAAATATATACGTTTATATAGTTTTGGGCTTTTTCAATATTTTTGGTAGAGCGTCTCTAATGATCAGTCTTGAATAGACGAGTCGCGCGTCAGTCGTAGCAAAATTTGTTGTATGGACCTGAACTTTGTTGTCATTTTAATTACGTCTTTCCTTTTCTATATATGTATGCTTTTTATATTCAAACAGTGTTTGGAAATTACAATGTTTTTGGTATAGCGCCTCTGATGTCTTAGACAAAACGCAAATCATGCGTAGCAAAATGAACAGAATGTTTTGTCTTGAAGTTGGTTGTATTCTTAAATTCAAAACATTTTGTTGGAACTCCAAACACAAATTTAAGGTAGAACGTGGCACTCGGGTCCAAAATTAATTTGTCAATATTAATTCGCAATTTTCTTCAAAATTGGCATAAATGTCCAAAATGATGTACTGTTTCGAAATTTGATTAAAAATTCATGAGTTTCTACCCTGCTTTTCGAGTTCTATCAAGTTAAAGTATCAATATTTTACGATGAATTATATAGGAAAAGACATAAAAACACACAAAAATTGTCACCAGAACAAGAGGCTACAGTGAGTGAGTTGGTGTTTTACGCCCGTGCAACGCTATATAGGTTATTTACAGGCGAGAAGAGGCTACAAGTAGCCCGAATCGCTCACCTGGTCCCTCAGCCCTCGGAGTCTTGTATAGGAATCATCTGACAACTTCGATCCAATCAAGACTTTCGAACATCTTAATGAGCTGAAAGTTTAAGCAAATAATAGTTTTTTTTTCTGTATGCAATAGTTTTCCTTTTTTATGACAAAAACAAAAAAAACCCGCTTTTTTACCATTAAAGGGCCATAAACTCTATAAGGGGTCATCTGACAACTTTGACCTTATAAAGACTTTTGGATATTTTAATGATTTGAAGCCATTAATATTGCTCCTCGGTTGCTGTCTTCACTCAAGAAATTTTACGGAAGACATCATGCACTTGTAGACAAATATGGGATTTCGATCTCTCAGATGAGTGCAGATGTTGGTTTGTCATAGGGTTTTGTTTTGTCTTCCTTTACCGGATTTGACACGCTGAATGGACTATTGGCAACGCGACGGGTGTGCTATAGCAAGCAGGAACTGCTTACTCTTCCGGAGCACCTGAGTTCACTCTTGTTTCGACTGGAGTTCGCGTTGTTGATTGATATTCAGTTGTTTTGTGTTTCCATGTTTTACATGTTGTCTGTTTTTGTCCCGTTCTTGTTGGTGTTAACTGGTTTTGTCTCTGCCCTTTCGGACTTTTGATATTCGGATACCCCATTGGTACCTCTGCTTCTTTAAGCAAGCAACAGCTTTTTCTATCTGCAATAGTTTTCATTTTATAGGTCTAAAAGGACAAAAACGTGTTTTTTACCTTTAAAAGGGCCATTATCCCTTTAAGGAGTCGTCTACCAGCTTCGACCCAATGACGACTTTTGAAGAACTGAATGGGCTGAAGGTTTAAGCAAGCAACAGCTATTGTCTATATGTTATAGAGTGTAGTTGTGTATGTTTTGTATTGTATTTTACCATATCCACGTCTCTGTATTTATTGTTTTATATTTGATAGGTTACATCTGTTCTGTACTGTATTTACCTTACTCGTCTTTCTATCTTATTGGTTACTTTATTCACATGTTTTATTTCTGTGTTCTGATTGGTTCTTATATTATTCACCTACTTGACTTTGAAATTCTATGGCGGTTTAGACGTTATTGTTGTATCTTACTTTTGGATTTATATTTAATTCCTTTGTGCACGCATATTACATTTAACAGGTCAGTGATTAACTTATATCTAACAATTATTTAACATTTCATTTGAATGAATCTGTGAGTAAATGTATTTTTGGTATGCATCAGGTTGAACGCTTTCTTCCAAAGTTTGAGTGCCGATTTGATTAAGACACTTAATATTTTCAATAGTACTTATTGGTACAGAGATTTGCTTATATAATATTTTTATAAAGTATTACAGTTAGTAGATTCAATACCTTCAAACTTGTATTATTGACTATTATTTATGAAGGTAATATTTATATTTTGTACAGATCCATATTTCATGATGTGAAATACTAGTTAGCACTTGCTCCACGAAGTAATTGGGATTCGTGATCTCTTGTACCATATACATGGTAAGATTTGTGTATTGAATGTGTGTTTATTTCTTGTGATGTCTGTATCGTCTATTATTTTCTTTAGTTATCGATCAGTTTATGTCTTGTCGAGTTTACCTGTCTATTGTACTTTTAAATGTTCTAATTATAGATATTCACCCAGTCTGATTATCAATGACCACAGCTTGATCTTAGGATAATAACAAAACTACTGTTGATTTAAATGTACGTTATTGTCATTGTTGACTTGGTGAATTGCTAAGTTTTTATTTTATTAAATAACTTTATTATACATTGGTTAGTCCACATGGAATAACCGCATATAGATTAATATTGAACTATACGTGTATTTATGTCTTGTTTTAATTATATGTTTTCTATATTTATAGAGATGTTTATCAGTAATAAATCACTGAACTCTAGACGGAGTTGATATTTCATTTGCCCTATCGACACCCGGCTACAAATGGCGCCCACGTAGATTTGATTCATCTAGATTCTTCTACACGATTCCTGATTCCGTACGGAGCCGGAGATTTCCGAAGTTTATTATATAGGACGTTGTGCACAAACTGTAAACAAATCGAAACACGTGTTGACATTCGTTTAGGAAAACAGTAAAGACAAAAGATAAAGATACAGATTGTGATTCTTGTGGTGGATAAATATTCGTTGTGGTGAGAAAAGTCAATTTATTTATTATAAGATTTATTGTAAATTGAACTTCGATTTTTTTTTCATATGACCATATTTTGTGTTTCATAGAAACTGAAGTTGAATTTATAAAAGTTTTTTGTTTTCTAAGTCCAGCTGGTATAGATTGTTATTATTAAAAGAGTATTATACTGCAGTGTTGTTCACATAAGAGTGGTATATATTTTGAGTTGCTTTGTAGTGTATTTTATTTTATTTACATTTAGTTGCTTTGATTTAGACATCATTTTTTTTTACATTTGCTACATGTATGACTTAATTGTTTTCAAGTCATATTGATATAAGGGTACATATTATTTACAAAGCATATACAGGGTATTGATACTTATCTTTATTTGTGTGTGATTATTTTCTGCATTGTATCTGTTTGTGTCTACATGTTTATGTGTGTCTTTGTGTTTGTTTGTGTGTGAGAGTTATCTACCCTTGTATATTTAATAAAGTTTTAATACCCTTACACATTCCCTTCTACAGCACTATGGTGAATGGTTATAGCATTTTTTTTAGTAAACAAAGCATAAAAATTAGACAAGAGTATATATAATTTGAGTGAATTCATCAAGTGTAGAGTGAACTGATAGTTAGATACAGGTGCATTTAGACATCGTTTGATTAACTTATTGTGAACTCAGGTGTTATACAGAGTGAACTTAAGTTATATTGATATTGAGTGAACTCACATTGTGCAGTAGAGTTCTAAATTTACAGAAGAGACTTAGGAACAGGTATACAAGCCTTTGCATACATATAAAAATCACTGCATACACTTAGGCACTGCATGGTTGTGTTGTGAGATTCTTTTATGTTTAGTTGTCACTGCTGTTCTGTAGTTGTTACTTATACTTTACTTTTCTTGTACTTATTTTTCTTTCTTTCTATGTGACTTAGTTTTCATTGTGTGTTTTATTTGTATATTCATTTGTATTGACCTTTATTTTCAGTGTTATTTGTATTGCATTCATTGATTGATTAGTACATTTCCATTGTGTTGAGTGTTTGGTACATTTGCACTTTGTTCATATTTTGATTTTTTTTCGTTTATTGAGTTCATGTGTTCTTGTATTTAGTTTCAGGGAGATAACTCTAATTCATTTGAGTTTCTATTCATTTCAGACTTAGTTTGTACATTTTCAGATTTTGATTTTGATTGATTTTTCAGATTTGATATTGATTGATTGATTTTTCAGACTTGATATTGATTGATTTTTTTTTCTTCTTCAGATGTCTTTCTTTATTCTATTGTAGGTGAGGATTGTATATACATATATTTTTTTTTCTAGGTTAATTATTTTTTTTCTCTTTTAGATTTTTTTCTTCTCTTTTGTAGATTGTTTCTATTTATTGTAGTTTTTATTTACTTGTATTTTTTTTTCCTCTTTTACAGATTATTATTTTTTTTTATTTCTTGTAGGTCATTTATATTTCTTGTAGGTCATTTGTATTTATTGTAGGTCATTTGTATTTATTGTAGGTCATTTATATTTCTTGTAGGTCATTTGTATTTCTTGTAGGTCATTTATATTTCTTGTAGGTCATTTGTATTTCTTGTAGGTCGTTTGTATTTATTGTAGGTCATTTGTATTTCTTGTAGGTCATTTTTTTTAGGTTTACTTTATTTTATTGTAGGATATTTTTCTTTTCTTTTGTAGCTTATCTCTTTTGTTTTTCTTTGTAGATTATTATTTTGTTTTCTTTTGTACTTAGTTGTACTTTATTTATTTCTCTACTTACATTGACTTTAAAGTGGATGGAATCCATCTGATTTGTTTGGTTTGCTTACTTGAGCTTTATTATTTATCATCATGGCTGATGTTCCAGAGGATTATAAGGATTTCCTCGCTACTTTACAAAAGATGAATATTGCACCGAAAGTTACAACTCCAGAGCAATTTGAAGAATGGGTTGATGCCTATGTGAAGCAGAAGTATACCAATATAAAGTTGGAACCAGGTTCATCACAAAACAACCAACCTCCTAGACTTAACACATTTACAGGGAGCAAGGATAAGAAAGGTGATGTGTCATATGATCTTTGGCGATATGAGGTTATAGGACTTAGAACAGACAGGACTCATTCAGAAGAAGCCATTGTACAAGCCATTAGACGTTCAGTCCGTGGAGAAGCAGGACTTGTTGCTATGAGACTTGGACCAGAAGCATCATTAGACGAGATTATGGATAAGATGGACAGTGTATTTGGAAATGTGGATGATACCGAAACCATCATGAGTGATTTCTACAACGCAAGATAGATGGAGGATGAAGATGTCTCAGCTTGGAGTTGTCGTTTAGAAGGGATATTAGACCGAGCCCTTGTTGCTAGGAAGATAACCAGAAGGAAGGCTAACGAGATGCTTCATGATATGGTCTGGAAGGGACTTAAATCAGGACTGAAGGATATAACTCGCTATGAGAAAGAAAAATGCACCACCTTTGATGAACTTAGGGCAGTATTAAGACGCATAGAGAAAGAACACGAACAGGACCACCCACCTAAAGTAAAAGGAACATCAAAGCAAGCAGTAACAGAACCGGAATCAGAGGTCTTAGGAGCACTAAAGCAGATGACCAGTAGATTGGATAAGCTAGAGCAGCAACAACAACCGATAGATCAGTAGTGTCAGAGGCAACAACCCACAGAATCACTGCAACAATAGCCTTATCAGCATTATGAACAATACCAGCAATACCAACCGAGATACAACAACTATAGAGGTAGAGGAAGAGGTCAGTATTTTGGAGGTCGAAGAGGTAGAGGATTCAGAGGACAAGGTAACCAGGCATCAGGGACTAACACCACTTACCCAGACATGACCTGCCATAGGTGTAAAAGACCAGGACACATTGCAAGAGGATGTAGGAACAACACAGATGTAGATGGGAAACCTTTAAACTGAAGAATGTCATCGACGGAGGGCAGCCGATTGACATGCAAATTGATAGCCCTATTACAACTTCTGTTACCAAGCTTCCACCAGGACTTTGTGGAGAACCTACGGAGTCAACAGTTTTCATTGATGGAATTCAGTCAACTGCACTTTTAGACACAGGATGTACAGTTTCTTCTATTTCACACCAGTTTTACCAGCAGCATCTTTCACATCTTCAACTTCAACCTTTAGAGAACATTATCAACATTGAATGTGCAGACGGAAACCCTTTGAAATACCATGGCTTTATCGATACAGCTATAACCATACCTGATATGACTACCAGTAAGGAATATCCATGCATATTTTTGGTCATCCCTGACAGTGCTTACAACAGCAGAGTACCAGTCCTACTAGGAACTAACGTTTTAACACCTATTATGGAACATCTGAAGGATAAGCATGGAAATCGTTTTCTACAAACAGCAAAGATCACTACTCCCTGGTACTCATCTTTTCGTTGCATACTTCTGAGAGAGAAGGAACTTAAAAGGAACAACGACAGACTTGCAATGGTTAAATCTGCAGAGTTTGATCGAGTGACCATCCCACCAAACAGTAGTACCATCATAACAGCGATCACTACTAAAGAGTAACCATACCATGCCACCTCTGCTATTACTCAACCCACAAGTACATCTACATTACCGACAGACATTGACATTGAACCATCGTTAGTGGATAACAGATATCAGAACAACGATTTACTAAAGGTCAAGATCCACAACATCACTACAAGAACCGTAACAATCCAGCCTAATGCTATCATCTGTGAACTGCAACCAGTCAAGATTCAAGATCACGTCCAAGAAAAGAAGAGAGAATTTTCACCGCCATTACTGGAACAAGTAGAGATATCCGCTGGCAACATATCCGAAACCCAACTACATCAGGGAAAGGAATTTATAACATCATTTCAAGACATATTTTCGGCAGATGATTATGACCTTGGAGGTACCAACATGGTGAAACACAAGATTGAGTTGGAGGATGAAACACCTTTTTAGCAACGTTACCGACACATACCACCATCCATGTATGAAGATGTTAAAAGTCACCTACATCAGATGCTCAGGGCAGGCATTATCAGGAAGTCACATAGTCCGTATGCCTCCAATGTCGTTTTAGTTAAGAAGAAATCAGGAGCCCTTAGGATATGTGTTGATTATAGACAGCTCAACCTTAAGACTAAGAAGGATGCATATGCGTTGCCACGAGTAGAAGACATGATTGATTGTATGGCTGGGAATAGATACTTTTCTACAGTAGACATGAAGTCTGGATACCACCAGGTGGAGATTCATGAGCCGCATAAAGAGAGGACAGCTTTTACAGTCGGACCACTTGGACTGTTTGAGTACAACCCGATGCCTTTTGGTTTAGCCTGTGCTCCAGCTACTTACCAAAGACTGA
Organism: Arcuatula senhousia; assembly: GCA_963971305.1. NCBI lineage: Eukaryota > Metazoa > Mollusca > Bivalvia > Mytilida > Mytilidae > Arcuatula > Arcuatula senhousia. The sequence continues at coordinate 37,320,350 of OZ020312.1, forward strand.
TGCAGGACTGTCTATGAGATCTCCATATGAAGATATGCTGCGTATTCATAGACGATATCATCATATTTTCAACGACATTTGAGGAACACCTAGAGAGACTTCCAAGTGTTCTTTCTTCAAGCCAAAAGTGAAGTATGTCGGCCATATTGTATCAGAATCTGGAGTAGAGACCGACCCAGAGAAGGTAGATAAAGTAGTTAACTGGCCTACACCACAGTCACCAGAAGATGTTAGACGATTCATTGGCTTCGTTGGATATTATCGAAGATTTATTAGGAACTTCAGCCAGGTAGCTAAGCCACTGACATCAATTATGCCATCACCAGTTACGAAGAAGGGAAAGAAGAAAAGGAAATCTGAACAACAACCTTGGCAATGGACAGAGAAGCAGGAGAGGGCCTTTAATACCCTGAAAGAACTGTTGGTATCTGCACCCATCTTAGCGTACCCAGACTACACCAAACCTTTCGAGCTTCATACAGATGCAAGCGGTCAAGGTCTTGGAGCCATTCTGTACCAACAACAAGGAGGACTACTTAGAGTCATAGCCTATGCTAGTAGAGGACTGACAAAGGCAGAACAGAATTACCCTGCTCACAAGTTGGAGTTTTTGGCATTACAGTGGTCAATCACTGACAAATTCCATGATTATCTGTATGGGAACAAGTTCAGAGTCCTGACCGACAACAACCCGCTTACCTATGTGCTGACCACCGCACGATTAGACGCCACAGGACATCGTTGGCTAGCGGCATTATCGTCATACGACTTTGAGATTGAGTACCGTCCAGGGAAAACCAACATGGATGCAGACAGTTTGTCCAGATTGCCGTCGACTACTATTAACAGTGAGTCCATCAAGGCCATCTGTGGATCAGTACAGACATCTCTTGTCGAAGCGTATGCCATTACTCCGGATACCTTCGATATCAACGGTTTGGATATGCACATTGACATTGTGAAGGACATTAGCTGGTCGGAGGAACAGAGTAAGGACCCAGCACTAAAGTCTTGCATAGACATGATGATTGAAGGACAGTCTCCGAAGAAAGGTCAAGCAACATCGCCATTGTTGAAACAGTTTAGTCATCTGTGCCTGATAGACCATATACTATACAGGAAGATAGAAGTAGACGAACAGCAACAACACCAGCTTGTATTACCTCCGGCGTACATCAACACCGTACTTGAAGCTTTACATGATGAGATGGGCCATCCTGGAAAAGACAGAACCACCAGTCTGATACGAGAGCAATTTTACTGGCCAGGAATGTGTAAAGATATTGCAGAATGGATTCAGAAGTGTCAGAGATGCACCATGAGGAAATCAACACCAGAGAAGGCTCCACTCGTTAACATCACGACTACTCAGCCCATGGAGTTAGTATGCATCGATTACCTGACCTTGGAACCATCAAAAGGAAACATCCAGGATATTTTAGTCATCACGGACCACTTTACCCGTTACGCTCAGGCAATTCCGACTCGAAACCAAACTGCAAGAACAACAGCAGAAGCTTTATTCAACAACTTTATTGTCCACTATGGTTTCCCAGCGAGAATTCACTCAGATCAAGGGCCATCATTTGAAAGTCACCTGATACAAGAACTATGTCAGCTAGTCGGAATAAAGAAGTCAAGAACGACCCCATACCATCCGATGGGCAATGGAACTACAGAGAGGTTCAACAGAACATTGATTTCTATGCTTGGTACTCTACATCCCAAACAGAAGACTAACTGGAAGGCTCATGTGTCACCACGTGTACACTCATATAACTGTACCCGCCATGATGCCACTGGATATTCTCCGTATTTTCTGATGTTTGGTCGCCATCCACGCTTGCCCATTGATTTAGCGTTTGGACTTCTGAATGACAAGAGCAAGAAACCACAGACAGTTTATGTGAAGGAGATGAAGGATAGACTTGTACATGCATACAACCTAGCAACAGAGTCATCGAAGAAGGCAAAGGAGAAACAGAAAGCGAATTACGATCTTAAGACCAGAGGTGCAGTAATAGAGAAAGGAGATAGAGTTTTGGTGAAACGAGTAGCGTTCGATGGAAAACATAAGATTGCCGACAAATGGGAGGAGGATATTTACATTGTATTGGAACAACCGAATGAAAACATACCAGTTTACGAAGTGAGGAAGGAAAATGGCGAAGGAAGGATTAGAACTTTGCATAGGAATTTATTGTTGCCAGTCGGATATCTCTGGGAAGAAACTACTGAGGATAAACGACCAGTACCGAAACCGAGAACTAAAGTGAAGAGAACACCTGAAGTAAGAAAACCTGAAGTTATTTTGGACTCGACCATTGAGGAGGATGATGACGATGATGAGGATGAGTATGATGAGATGCCCATATGGATTGTTCCGAGATTACGTGCAGACCACACTACAGACAGTGTAATTGATGCAGTTGATGGACATCCACATGATGAACCTGATGGGGACGCCCATTCAGAAGGTTTAGGAAGCGCTTCCACCGTAGATGAAGATAGATTAGACGTTGATGCCACATTTGATAGGGCTTCAGAGACGGCAGATATGCCTATTGATGAGACAGAGATTCCTCCTGTTGTGCCTCGTCGATCAGGTCGTGCGAGGAGACAGCCGCAGTTGTTGACGTCTGGTGATTATGTCACCAAGTCTGCAGTTGATACAGTTGCTACTTCTGTTATTCCACCTGATGCTCAGTGGAAGCAGAAGGCAGATGTTTTATCTTCTTTTGCAGATAGAGGTTTATTCAGTGGTATTGAGGCTGAGGCAGGGAAAGCATTGCTTTCCATCTTGACCTCAGATCATTGAGAGTACTTATGATTACAGTTTATTTTATATTTTACTCTTTTAGATTTGTAGATGATATCTTTGTACTTTTTGCTCATGGTTATTATGCAGTGATAGACATTGCAGATATATATATCATGATTTTCATATAGATTTATACATATTTGTTATCATTTATAGCTTTACCTTTAGCTTAGATGTCGAGGACGACATTTTTCCTGGAGGGGGAGTATGTTATAGAGTGTAGTTGTGTATGTTTTGTATTGTATTTTACCATATCCACGTCTCTGTATTTATTGTTTTATATTTGATAGGTTACATCTGTTCTGTACTGTATTTACCTTACTCGTCTTTCTATCTTATTGGTTACTTTATTCACATGTTTTATTTCTGTGTTCTGATTGGTTCTTATATTATTCACCTACTTGACTTTGAAATTCTATGGCGGTTTAGACGTTATTGTTGTATCTTACTTTTGGATTTATATTTAATTCCTTTGTGCACGCATATTACATTTAACAGGTCAGTGATTAACTTATATCTAACAATTATTTAACATTTCATTTGAATGAATCTGTGAGTAAATGTATTTTTGGTATGCATCAGGTTGAACGCTTTCTTCCAAAGTTTGAGTGCCGATTTGATTAAGACACTTAATATTTTCAATAGTACATATTGGTACAGAGATTTGCTTATATAATATTTTTATAAAGTATTACAGTTAGTAGATTCAATACCTTCAAACTTGTATTATTGACTATTATTTATGAAGGTAATATTTATATTTTGTACAGATCCATATTTCATGATGTGAATTGCTCCACGAAGTAATTGGGATTCGTGATCTCTTGTACCATATACATGGTAAGATTTGTGTATTGAATGTATGTTTATTTCTTGTGATGTCTGTATCGTCTATTATTTTCTTTAGTTATCGATCAGTTTATGTCTTGTCGAGTTTACCTGTCTATTGTACTTTTAAATGTTCTAATTATAGATATTCACCCAGTCTGATTATCAATGACCACAGCTTGATCTTAGGATAATAACAAAACTACTGTTGATTTAAATGTACGTTATTGTCATTGTTGACTTGGTGAATTGCTAAGTTTTTATTTTATTAAATAACTTTATTATACATTGGTTAGTCCACATGGAATAACCGCATATAGATTAATATTGAACTATACGTGTATTTATGTCTTGTTTTAATTATATGTTTTCTATATTTATAGAGATGTTTATCAGTAATAAATCACTGAACTCTAGACGGAGTTGATATTTCATTTGCCCTATCGACACCCGGCTACATATATGTTTTCATTCTCGAGGGCAAAAGCACGAGAACACTTTATTTTGAAATAACAAATAAGAAACACGCTATAAAAATGTTACTATTTTAACTGTTTTTCCAGATGAAAAAAATCTAGTTTTACAAGGTTGCTTAAACTTCATTTTAGTTTCGACTCAGATTCGTACGTTGTTTGTCCTAAATCTGATAACATTACTTTTGTATGAAGTGGGTTTTTTATGATCTGATCTAAAATTGTGGCTATCACTTATGCAGTTGATAAGTTTACCTCGATAAGTCATTGTGGATATATTTTTTAGCTTAAATGTTTTGTTTGTTCAAATCTAATATCCTACCGGTCTTCCAATTTTTCAACCCATAGCGTGTCTGATGAAGGTGAGTCCAGAAAAGCGCTTCACACGCATTGAATATTTTGTTTGTTTGTTATATAAAAACTAGCATGACCTTTCATGATCGCACAGTAAATGTTCTACGGTAAGTTTATTGTCTTTAATTGTTTGTTATTCCACCTGTAAATTAAACAAATGTCCAATGGCACATTCGCTGCGCAAATTTCTTCCCACATCTGAACTGTAGGGAAAATTTTAAATGTAGGGAAAAAACTTTAATATGGTTTTCATTTTTCTATCAAGTTACAATTTTTGACGGTCAAACATTTTTTACATACATTTTTGAAGTAAACTTACCAATATAATATATTATATAAAAGGTTTTTAATATATAACATAATTAATGGAAAAGTTTTGTGAGATTTTTTTTGTAATTGTCCGAAAACAGGGGAGATAATTTCAAACATTTCTAAAAAAACGGGGGGTAATTTTGGAACGATGACGGCCATTAGCGTTTCCGGATCAATTAATTAGATTAATTAGCAAACTGCAGACATAATTGCATATGTGCTATTTTTTTAAATGGCACAACCATCCCCTATTTTTGATATATGAAGCTTAATCGTAGCATTGGTTGTTTAGGCTGCAACCCAGCTAACAAAAATCGCTTCGTTATTTTAGTAGTATAGATTATATCAATATGTGGATCGTGACTTTCTGGCACATATTCCATATTATTTCGTTTTTTATATTTATTTGTATGACGTTTTAGAGTTCATAAATTGTTATAATTGTGAATAATACTGTTTTCATCAAACAAAATATCTTTATTTTTAAGAAGAGTTTACGTATTAAATGTTCAAGTACTTGCTACCGCATTGCTGTTGTTACCTTTAAAAAAGAAATATACATTGATAAGGTCAAACGATATAATTGACCCTATGACAAGAGAGAACAAAACAATTCCAAGAGCTCCGATACTCTGAGAAGATTTCCGTTCGTCCTTTGCGCTCACTTTTTTAGCCACTGCCGCTGACACCGTCGTTTTCTCGACTTGAAGTTCACTCTTTAATTCCTCTTTGATAGTATTTTCTACACCCTCTGTGATATTGTCATATCTTGGATTGCCCCTTTTTCGACACAGGCACTTACATGCTATAAAATATTACAAAAAAGACAAAATTAGCAAAATGAATAACAAGATTAATTCCTTGATCTGTGCTTCTTGCACCAATCTTGAAAGTTTGTCTTTGGTGGAAGTTGATAAACGAGAGTACATTTAAACAATTAGTCCGGTATAGACATTAAGTGGGCTACGTATATCGAGTAGTCTAGATCTTGATCTGAACAAAGTAATCAAAGTCAACGATTTCTTTTTTTATATATATATATATCAAGTAGTGCTCCATTTGACATAAAGAAGGCAAAGATATACATATATGTTGACGATTGCAAGGGCTTTTACCTGGAGCAACCTTTTCAAATGAATTGGTGGGTTGGAAATCGTTCAACATTTTAGCCTTTATCATGTTGATAATTCGCATTAATTTAATGAAGCATTTACACTTACTCTTGCATGTTATATTTACAGCATTCCATGTGGAATTTTCTAAACACGATATCTGGCCGTTGCCGTACAAGGTGTAAAATAATCGACATCTAAACTGGTACGTTATACCATATGCAGTAGACGAGTCTTTGTTAAACCTTCTCAGGTACGCATTTGGGAAATCGAACACATTCCTTGGGTCTGGACAATCTTGCAAATAAAGAATTCAAATTATTAGCATATACTTAAGAATTTTTGGTTTTTGTTTAAGGTAGTTCTTGAAATTTTATAAGACATTATAATCTACCTAAATAGCAATATCAGCGGTGTGACACCTATTATTTTCACTAAAAGCATCTTGAAAACATGAAGTGTCCTCCGTTAATTTGTACAAGACTGTAGATTAACAACCAGATTAACAAATGTCATCTGATCCTTCATTACATTTTTAAAATTGTTATTCAAATGAATTGTCTTTTCTGCATTAAAGTAAATTTGGGCGATGTATTTAACAAACTAATGACCACTTACGTTTAATGCATTTATAACTGCTTGACCACTTTCTTTTTGGTAAACAAGTCATCTTTCCGTTCCCAACTAAGGTTGAGGAAGAGTTACACTTTACGTTGACAGTGGTTCCCTCTAGAAACGGTGTTCCGTCTACATACCGAGGAATATAAGAAAATTCAGACGCAAGTCTTGGATCACTGCAACCTATTAAGGTACAACAATGTATAATTGAATGAGAAACACCATATTCGTTTGAATCATTTGTAGATATTTTCGGCTAAACTAAAATAAAGAGGAAACACAGATTTATTCATTAATATATAAAAAGTATTCACCACTAGTACTGTCATGTGATTGTCCTTGTTGGATCTTTTATGGGAACTGAGCACATATTTCATCTATTCAAATGAATGTCAAAAGTAAATTAAGGGGCCAAGAAAGAAATCGGTGATTTAAAGCAAACCCATTAGATCTCTACGACCAATAGACAGCACGATGTAGACGAGAACTTAACTGCCTAATAGTGCCAATAGAACCGTAGTTCAATCCTATTACAGCTTTTTGGGCTGTTCTACATCTTCCCCGATCTACATCTTAATTATCTGGTCCCAAATATACGACCCAATTATTATCTTATGTAATTTTGGACGATTAAAACCATTTTCTGCTATAACAATACTAATGCCAGTGAAAGCCATTCAATCATTCAATATGGTGGTTAATTGTTTTAATTAGTGTTTGACTGCATGGTCTGCTGTACTGAGATGATCACCTCAATATCTCTATTGTGTCTCACAACTATGTTGTGTTCTATGGTCATTACCGGATCCTAAGATCGCAATGAAAGAGGGAGGTTTGGCGCTTTAAAACCTGGTTTAACCCACCATTTCGTTTGAAATGCCTGTATCAAGTCAGGACCATTGCGATCTACCAATTCTCCGGTATGACTAATTCGGTTTTGTCATTTTTTCTGGACTATGAGATTGATCATTCAAGTTCGGTAGTTTTGTTATTACCTTTATTCGTTATACTTGACAATTGTGGATCTACATTGTACTATCAGAGTAAAGACCTCGGTGTCAATCGACCAGACAGCTATAACAGCGTCATGGTCAAAACAGTTCTTAGATTACATGTATCATGATTGGTATAACGCAAATTATGATAGAATACAACTTTTTAATATAAACATTTTAGAAAGAGATGTCTAATAAAGACGTGTCATGCAAATAAACACTGCTTCAAGACATAAACCAATCAAGGATTTTAAATCTTGTAGATTTGTAAAGTGTATGCTTACTTTGTACACATGTGAACTCAGGTTGACTCCAGATTGAACCATTAAGACATTGCATGAATGCATCTCCTTTAACGCTATATCCCTCGCCACAAACCATTTCATGTCGTGATCCTTGAGCCCGTGGTCTGTCAGGGTATCTTGGTAATGAATTATTGGTGATGTTAGTTGGGTCTTCACAACCTTTTAAAAAGTACACCATGTTTATTTTATAACAAGATATTTGCCCTGGAATTCCAAAGGCTTTAGCCACTTTATTAAAGCTTTCATAATTATTCTCAATTTGAAAGTGTTGGTGTATGATCTTAGAATTTAACTGGAGGGGATACAGACATAAATTGTAAATGAATAAAACTGAAGTTTAAAAATTGGTTTTGTGACATATTCCATGTCATTATTGGTACTGCTTCAAACCATAAATGAATAATAATGATCAATAACAATCAACAGAAGAACATATTGAAATGATTAAAAATAAGTTTTGAAAGGTATTACCAATGTTTGATCATGAATGATCGGTCAGAGAGCAAAATTCAAAAGAGAATGACATTGAATGTACTGATCATTGTCTTTATGTACCTTCTATACAGAAGAACATATCCTGGGTCCATGTCCCTCCTTCTTCGCAGGTCAAAACGTTGATACCTTGAAGTACATATCCTCTTTCTGTATCACAACTCATAACAACTGTACTATTGGAAACCCAGGAGCCATTGGTTTTAATCACGGAATTGTCATAATTGTCAGTTGGATCTTGGCAATCTAACATTTGATTAAAACATTTCATATCTGTCTATCCCAAATTAGTAGATTTAAAAGGATACACAACACGTAAGATAAAATAAATTATATACTAGTATTTCTTTTTATTTTTTTATATTAAGTTCACATCTATTTTTTTAGAATTTAAACTGTGATATGTAAACCCGAGAAAAATATACAGAAATTATTGCATTGAATCAATGGACGAAAATAAGACGTTGTCACATTTTATTGTCATGACTTCATATCTTCATGTTCTGGTATTGACAATGTAAGCATAAAATAATTATGTATCGAATACTAATTAACACAGGCAGACAAAAATAATTAAATCTGAGAACTGGAATGTTAAAATTGATTTATCTTCGGTTTCTTTTCTTTATTTTCAGATTCCTAATGAATTTTTCGCTGTTTTCAGTTTGAGCTTGACGAAAAACGAATAAATATTCGTCCTATTGATAATTATGAAGAAAAGTTAATTCACTCGATATGCGTCCGTCGAAAGTAGTAAAAAATGCTTGAATTCGATACTCGAGTTCTTAAGAACGTGAACTACCTTTAGAAAATAATGGTAATACAATGTAAAATATCAATGACAGTTTCACAACCTGTCTTGCTTGCCTGATTCGTTGAAACGATTGTTTAAAAATGATAAAAGGTTTAAGCTGAAATTGTATTCATTTTAAAACTTCTGCGAAATTAGCCTCGCAACTCTTACAGTCATATAGTTTAAAATGATTGTAATAATATTTATAGATGATGACCTTTTTTACATTCCAGCGTCGGGTACCAGCTACCGTTGGCATAACAGGTCATTTCCGTGATGGGCAGAATGGCAGTGTAGCCTTCATGACATCCAAAGTCTGAGAGGGCTGCTGTGACATGTGTATTTGTCCACTCGTTAAAGTTATAAACTTCTCCGTTTGAAATGTTAGGCATACCACAATCTGAAGTATTAACTAATTGGTTTAAGACTTAATATAAAATAAACACAATACCATAAAAAAAAATAAAAATCTTCAGATTTATCATTTATTGTAGCAAAATTTATTGTCTGGAACTTTGTTGTCATTTGTATTTCGAACACACGTGAAGGTTAGCACTGCTGGTGGAGTTTAAATTCCCCGAGGTTAGCCCGCTCCGGCACCAACACTTTTGAGTTGGAGAATACATCAAAGCTTTAAATTATCCGTCTAAATTTCAAAATTGTCTAAACCCTAAGGTTCTTCCTACCCCAGACATAGGTTGAATATCTTAGTAATAATTTGGTTCCCCAGTTTGGTATTTTTGGTTATACTGTTCTATGCTCTTCATATTCATACAGTGTTTGGCATTTTCAATTTTTTTGGTAGAGCGCCTCTGATGAGTCTTGAATAGACGAAACGCGCGTCAGGCGTAGCAAAATTTATTGTCTGGAACTTTGTTGTCATTTGTATTTCGAACACACGTGAAGGTTAGCACTGCTGGTGGAGTTTAAATTCCCCGAGGTTAGCCCGCTCCGGCACCAACACTTTTGAGTTGGAGAATACATCAAAGCTTTAAATTATCCGTCTAAATTTCAAAATTGTCTAAACCCTAAGGTTCTTCCTACCCCAGACATAGGTTGAATATCTTAGTAATAATTTGGTTCCCCAGTTTGGTATTTTTGGTTATACTGTTCTATGCTCTTCATATTCATACAGTGTTTGGCATTTTCAATTTTTTTGGTAGAGCGCCTCTGATGAGTCTTGAATAGACGAAACGCGCGTCAGGCGTAGCAAAATTTATTGTCTGGAACTTTGTTGTCATTTGTATTTCGAACACACGTGAAGGTTAGCACTGCTGGTGGAGTTTAAATTCCCCGAGGTTAGCCCGCTCCGGCACCAACACTTTTGAGTTGGAGAATACATCAAAGCTTTAAATTATCCGTCTAAATTTCAAAATTGTCTAAACCCTAAGGTTCTTCCTACCCCAGACATAGGTTGAATATCTTAGTAATAATTTGGTTCCCCAGTTTGGTATTTTTGGTTATACTGTTCTATGCTCTTCATATTCATACAGTGTTTGGCATTTTCAATTTTTTTGGTAGAGCGCCTCTGATGAGTCTTGAATAGACGAAACGCGCGTCAGGCGTAGCAAAATTTATTGTCTGGAACTTTGTTGTCATTTGTATTTCGAACACACGTGAAGGTTAGCACTGCTGGTGGAGTTTAAATTCCCCGAGGTTAGCCCGCTCCGGCACCAACACTTTTGAGTTGGAGAATACATCAAAGCTTTAAATTATCCGTCTAAATTTCAAAATTGTCTAAACCCTAAGGTTCTTCCTACCCCAGACATAGGTTGAATATCTTAGTAATAATTTGGTTCCCCAGTTTGGTATTTTTGGTTATACTGTTCTATGCTCTTCATATTCATACAGTGTTTGGCATTTTCAATTTTTTTGGTAGAGCGCCTCTGATGAGTCTTGAATAGACGAAACGCGCGTCAGGCGTAGCAAAATTTATTGTCTGGAACTTTGTTGTCATTTGTATTTCGAACACACGTGAAGGTTAGCACTGCTGGTGGAGTTTAAATTCCCCGAGGTTAGCCCGCTCCGGCACCAACACTTTTGAGTTGGAGAATACATCAAAGCTTTAAATTATCCGTCTAAATTTCAAAATTGTCTAAACCCTAAGGTTCTTCCTACCCCAGACATAGGTTGAATATCTTAGTAATAATTTGGTTCCCCAGTTTGGTATTTTTGGTTATACTGTTCTATGCTCTTCATATTCATACAGTGTTTGGCATTTTCAATTTTTTTGGTAGAGCGCCTCTGATGAGTCTTGAATAGACGAAACGCGCGTCAGGCGTAGCAAAATTTATTGTCTGGAACTTTGTTGTCATTTGTATTAAGATCCAAACTGAAATAAAGATTGTTACATTTAGAGACCTTCCAACCAAAAGGATTGAATCCATCCATACATGTACAATGTATGTGCAAAACCGTACATGTATTCCATTATTTATACAAGCATTAATGTTAGCAATATTGACAAATATTCGTAATCAGATAATTTTTGTTAAAAAATAAGATAAGAGTACCAGCTAAATAAAATACAAAAAAGATGATGGACGGTATAAAAATATGAATTTCAAACACCTGAATACTTTCCTTGTACTGCACATGGTCGAGTTCCTCTGTGCTGAATTTGGCTTCCCTGTTCGAACCTTTAGGATTTCAATACTTTTGGGTTTTGACCTTCCTATATTTTGATTTAAATGCTGATGATGAGAGGTTATTACTTGCAATATCTATTATTTTTTTTATTAATACCAAATAAACCGTTTTTATACCCGGTTTTGGTATATTTTTTCATATAGATTTGCCCTTTCTTTTCTTTTCTTTTTTAAATTAATACGGCTTTTTTGTTTGTTAGGAAAAATTATGAATGTATATATGAAAACTGATTATTAAAGTGAAACTGAATACATAATACTTCTAAAACAATGCTTTACCAACAAAAACGGAAGTGTAGTTACGTACATAAGTATCTTACAAATAGAATACTTTGTAGATAAATATATTGTATAAAGATAGGTACAAAAGAAGCAGAGGTACCAATGGGGTATCCGAATATCAAAAGTCCGAAAGGGCAGAGACAAAACCAGTAAACACCAACAGTAACGGGACAAAAACAGACAACATGTAAAACATGGAAACACAAAATAACTGAATATCAATCTCCAGTCGAAACAAGAGTGAACTCATGCAGGTGCTCCGGAAGAGTGAGCAGTTCCTGCCTGCTATAGCACATCCGTCGCGTTGCCAATTGTCCATTCAAAGTGTTTTATATGACCATTACCTGGTAGTATTGTAATGCAGTCCTCATCATATTGTCCATCAAAGTCATAATCAGGAATAAACTTGCCGTCTTCTAACAGATACTTCTCTGGAACTGAAAATGGTCAACACGATAGACTATACCAAATGATTACATGTATATATCCAACGAAACTTAAAGTATAAGTTGTAATCTTACATCTTGATATCTAAAACTGTCAGGCATTTTCAGAAAGCTGTTGAAAAATCACGTTCTTTAATAACAAAAGATTTTGTTAGTAGGTTTCCGCCAAGGATAGCTTTAGAACCCCATGCATTACTTCTGGAAGTTCTAAAACTGTTCATTTCCGTGTCATTGACATGTACCGTTGTACGACATGCAGGTACGAAGATTTACTCACGGAAGTTTAAAAATTGATCCACCGTGGCACAGAATTATGTTTGTTTGATTTTATGATAAGTGTGTGTGTGTGTTTTGGTGTTTAACGCCTTTTATCGACACGCCTTGGCCATGTAGGGCGGTCAGTTTTTCTGGTTAAGGAGACCGGATTACCCAGAGAAAACCACCGACCATGGGCAGGTAACTGACAAACCTAATACCATACAGGTAGGGAAGTCCATTTTTGGAATTATAAACGGAACTAGAACACCACCTTAAAGGTGATCGGCTAGTGATCAATAGCGGGGTATTTAAACCAGCGCCTTAGACCACTCGGTCACCCAGGCCCCTTTTATGATAAGAAGCTTTTAATGATATTTCTTACAAAAGTTGTAGCCCGACAGTACACAGTACTCTTCCTTCGTTTGACCATCACAATCGGAATCTTCACCTTCACCAAGTATACAAACCTACATGGAACAAAAAATGTTGCATTTGACACAATTAAAAATATCTTTACCTTACTCTTCCGGAACACCCGAGTTCAGTCTTGTTACGATTTGAGTTCGCGTTGTTGATTTCCGTTCGGTTGATGTTGTGTTTGTGTTCTTCGTGCTGTTTTTGTTCGTGTTTACCGGTTTCGTCCTCGCCCTTTCGGACTTTTGACACTTGAATGCCTCATTGGTGCCTTTTGATTCTTCTGTATTACTTTGCTTCTTTAAACATAGTTTCAGACGAAGAATTGTAAAGAAGGCAAGACACGTATTAAAAAGTGTTCAAAGTTTTTAAAGTCATAGGATACGATACATATACCAAATAGAGCCGATTTTAATTTCAAGGAATTCTACATATTTATTCTTTCATCAATTTAGTTGAATAAACAACTCATACAAAATTCGGAAGATTCCTGAATTTTGATGCTTAAATACAACACTTTAGCTATTTATATAAATCTATTAGAAAATATTTTATATTTTCGAGTAGAAAATTAGAATATTGAACATATTACATGTAAAATACATGCATGTACAAATGTGTAAAGAAAATAATTTCCACTCCGCCTACGAAGAAAATGGTTAGGTGATCATTGAAGTATGCACAGAGAAGGCCCCTATTTAATCATTTGGGCCCTCTTCTAGATATTTTCAACTTTCAACAAGCGTTTTTTAAAATTCAGATTTTTGGTTGGACTTATAAAAAATAAAATTTCGCGTAATAAAATTGTGCATGTAGGACAGCGTGAAGGCGAATAAAAAAATAGTAAAAGTCGGAGAGCGTGTGGGCGAATCTGAAAACAAATTGCAAATTTTGGACAGCGTAGCGTGTGGGCGAACAATAGAAATGGCAAATGTCGGAGAGCGTGTGGCGAACATCAAATAAGTAATGTTCTAAAGAATATAATCACCTCATTCTCGATAAAACTCATTCCCGAAAATGTTTTATAAACATCCTCTCTATCATATTGCCATGGCATCATTGAACCATCATGTCCAGTATAGTACAGCACCATAAGGGCGTCGTTATCAAAACCAATGTGGACGCCCCAAACAAGAACGGGTCTGTCACACCGGATGTGAACATTCGTTTCGGTATAATATTCATTGTTATTAATCTCATAAAACTGTCCATACATTGTTAACATAAAGTTGCTTGAGAAAGACTCTGCTATAGATGTACTAGTTGTAGTTAAGTTACACTTGGTCAACGTGTTAGTCGCCATAACTCTGATTTTCTGTTCCATTACGGTATCGACTGGCAAGAAAACATCGTTATATGGCCCAGCCTGTAGAAACTTCACAGGTATCATTTGCTCCGAAATCAAATACGTATTCGTCAGGGCACCACATATTACAGCAATAGGGTTGTTTCCCTTAATGTTAGCCCCTGTCAGGTCTACTTCCGATGATATTTGGATAAATGTATTATTTTGTAACTCGTGTGTTAGCATTGGCGTGTTAATTGTTTGTGTCCCTTCAAGGCTTCTAACATACACGGCAGGCGGAACGTCAAATGAAGGGAAAAGCACCGTTACCGTCGTGTTGTCGTAAGCGGCGGTGATTAGACAGAATGATGAACACCTGCCGGAACAATAACTAGCAGCGTAGTACTCTAGTCCCCATACATCTACAGGGTACATCAACATGGACGATTTTTTTCCGTCGACATTCAGGATAATAGTTATAGTAAGGTCCATATATGAAGATATGTGATATGTTTGTAGCCTATCGTCATAGTTATCATTGTAACTTGTTGATTCTTTTCCTTCCCAGTGTGTCCTTATTCTGTTAAACAACTGCCCACTGATAAAATGGTCCATGTGAAAGTAAGTGTCATCTTTTAAAGTTGAGATCATCGTTTCCATTTCTATATTGCTGCTGGGTACATGAAAGACCGGAAAAACAAATCGGTAACCAATATGGTCTTTTTTCTCTAAAAAAACAAAAGTGATGTTTCTGAAGCTTATCAAAATAGTACAAATCGTGTTAGAAGATTAATGTACAAATACTAGTACATGTACTTTGTTGTCGATTATAGGGCATTTTCTTCAAATTAAAGCCCCCAAAAGCACATTTAATAACAGATTTTGAGTTTGGTGGCCATGGGATGCTTTTCAGCAAAGCAATCGGTATTTCAAAAGCTACTAATAGTTCACCTGGATTGTTTCTTCATCATAAGAGCCAGACTTCTTTCAATCACTTTTAGACAAAAAAGATAAGCTCTGTTTAAATCTCACTTTTTGTTATATAAATGGTGTTCTTTCACTGAACATTTTTCAATTTATTGACTCACTTCATGTCATTTATATCTTGCAATTCGAATAGAAAATAAAGAAGTTTTAGAAGTATGCTGCCTCTTATTAAGATCTAAACCTTGACAGAGACACTCAAGAAAGACTTTCAACAAAGTCCTATAATAAACGTGATGACCTCAACAACATTCAAATCGTAACAGTTCCCTTCTTGTGTAACAAACATCCGTCTACGACAGCTTATAGGGTTTTACATATGACAACTGTTTCTTTCGTTTGTCTAGAATTTGTGGAGCGAACATTGATTGTCCTGGTAGAGTGCCACTAGCTATCATAAGGTTATGTTGCTCCTCTATTGTTGGCTTTACTTAAGAAATTTTATTGAACACATCACGCCCTTGTAAACAAATAAATGTGGGAATTCTATCTCTCAGATGATCGAAGATGTTGGTTTTTCATAAGTTTTTGTTTGGTCCTTTTTGGCTGGATTAAACACGCTAAATTGTCAGTAAGCGACACGACAAGCGTGCCAAAGCAAACAGAAACTGCTGACCTTTCAGGATCACTCAAGTTCAATCTCGTTGCGACTTGAGTTCGCGTTGTTGAATGTTATTCTGCTGTTTCTGTGTGTTTTCCTCGTGTCGTAATTGTTTGTGTTTATTGTTTAGTCTCTGCCCTTTTAGACATTTGACATTCGGGTTCCCCATTGGTACCTCTTTGATTCGTTCATGCAACCACTTACAAACGAAATAGTTAATGAGATACAAAACTAGGGCATCTGAAATGAAATTAATTGTTAAATATTATGTTGTCGTTAATTTGGAATAGGTTAATCCTTGTATTGGATTCCAAAGTTACATAAAAATCCATACAAGCAACGATTTATTGCTTGGTCATCCAAATGTACAACTAAGCCTCTTTCAGTTTTGTTAACATCAATATTGACGGCAATAAAATCAAGCCTTCAAAATTATTTCGATTGTTGTTACTCTAGAAATGGCGTCAATCAAATGTGGATTCTCAAAAATTCTAAAGAACTGATGGCAAATATCCATTCTAAGTCATTTTCATCATGTAATAGCATTAAAACGTTTGATTTCTCTACATTATATACTTCAATTCCACATTCACAATTAAAATCTCGTTTGGCACAGCTGATTAAACGTAGTTTTATAAAAAAGAACGGAAAACGCAGGTACAAGTATTTGATAGTCGGTTATAAAAAGACTTACCTTGTCCTCCAAGAGTCTAGCAAGAAAAACAAATTTACAGAAGATCAAATAATAGAAATGCTCAATTTTCTAGTCGACAACATATTTGTACAGTTTGGTGGACGTGTTTTTCAGCAAGCAATAGGTATCCCAATGGGCACAAATTGTGCACCATTGCTTGCCGATTTGTTTCTTCATTCATATGAAGCAGACTTCTTACAATCACTTCTAGACAAAAAGGACCGCAAACTTGCTTTATCCTTCAATCTCACATTTCGTTATATTGATGATGTCCTTTCACTAAACAATCCTCGATTTGGTGACTATTTACATCTCATATATCCGTAAGAACTTGAGATAAAGGACACTACAGAGTCTAGGAGGTCCGTTTCATATTTGGATCTATTTCTCGAAATTGACACACAAGGAAGGCTTTGTACAAAGCTCTATGACAAACGTGATGACTTCAACTTTCCAAAAGTTAACTTTCCCTTTCTGTGTTGCAACATTCCGTCCGCAAATTGTTAACACAGGGGTACGTTGCTCCCAGGTTGTTGTCATCACTCAAGAAATTTTACGGACGACATCATATGCTTGTATATATACAAATACGGGATTTCTATCTCTCAGATGAGCACAGATGTTGGTTTGACATAAAGTTTTGTAATGTCATCCTTTCCGGATTTGACCAACACTTAATCGATCTTTGGCAACGTGACGGGTGTGCTATAGCAAGCAGGAACTGCTTACTCTTCCGGAGCACCTGAGTTCACTCTCGTTTCGACTTGAGTTCGCGTTGCTGAATGCGGTTTTGTTGTTATGTATGTGTGTGTTTTATGTTATGTGGTTTGTTTTGTTGTGATGATTTTTTTTCTGCCGGTTTTGTCCTTGTCTTTACGGTTTTATGATACTGATTACCCCTTTGGTACACCTTTGCTTCTTTAGAATTGCCAAACGATCGATGCATAATATTTCGTTATGCACTTCATTTGTATTTAATTAATGGCATAAACTTGACTTTTCATGAATTTTTTTTTATGTATCTACAAAAATTTGTTGGTGGTTGCAACCTCGAGGAAACTTTTTTATAACAAACAAAAACCAAATATCTAATCATTGACATTTTGGAAGTTTGAACGATGTACACTAAAATATGACGGATATTTCGCTCAGTCGTGAGTTCACTCACACTGCTAGTTGCAGTTTAGATGTTTTAATTGCTATATTGTGTGTTTTTGTCTTTTTATCGCACTTGTCTTTTACATGTATATGTACTGATATGTTTTTCCCTTTCGGACTTTAATTATTAATGCCACATTGCATATATATACAATGATTAATATACTTTTGCTTCCGTCATGAAACTTACGATATGACCCTGGACTACAGGTATCGCCTCCCTCTTCGATGTCTGCAAAACACATGAATTGTTAACTTCTAACATCAAATTAATTTCACGCCACAGGCACAAAAATGGATATAACATAAAACAAACAATTCTAGTGCAAAAGAAAAGATGTATACCATTAACATTGAGGCGTGCAGGACTTACATTGATTTCCTTAGCAGAACGTCTGACGCAAAAAAATGCTCACACAGGGTTATGTTTCTCCTCGGTTGCTGTCTTCAGTCAATAAATTTTACGGAAGACGTCATGCAGTTGTAGACAAATATGGGATTTCGATCTCTCAGATGAGTGCAGATATTGGTTTGTCATAGAGTTTTGTTTTTTCTTCCTTTACCGGATTTGACACGCTAAATTGACTGTTGGCAACGCGACGGGTGTGTAATAGCAGGCAGGAACTGCTTACTCTTCCGGAGCACCTGTGTTCACTCTTATTTCGACTGGAGTACGAGTTGTTGATTGATATTCAGTTATTTTGTGTTTCCATGTTTAACATGTTGTCTGTTTTTGTCCCGTTCTTGTTTGTGTTTTCCGATTTTGTCTCTGCCCTTTCGGACTTTTGACATTCGGTCCCCCCTTTTCTGCTTCTGTATTTAAATTTCAGATAAAAAAGTTTTAAAACCTCCTCAATAGAAACAAGTTCGAAAAACCATAAGGAATTAAAATTGAATTGTCTTAGTACGTGCACATGTCTCAACCAGGATTATTTATGGCAAACAAACTCAAATTTTGCTTTTGCACTGTGTGTTAAAATCCCACTTTTTGAAACAGATGGACCTAGATTAGGGTGTTAATATAGATACGTTTCAGGTTTCAGGACAAAATAACCGATGTCAAAGACAACATTGAAACAGAGTTCAGCTAATCGACAGGAGTGACCTGTTGATGCACCGACTTCAGCAAACGATAGTTCGTCCAAGTCAATGCTAGAACAATCATGATTTTGTACTGTTGTTACTTTTTTTCATTGCATGCTGTTGTTTAGTTAAAATCTTTTATTTATTTTATTTAAATTCACCCTTATACTGTTTAGCACTGATGTATTTTTTACATCGCTATTATGTTGATATCATTAACGTTCTCTTTTATTACATGTATTATTTTAAAACTTTCTTTACAGATAGAGGAAACTTAGTAAGCACAAACATAAATGCTATCACTAGTCGTCATTTTATGAAGATACAATTAATCACAAAATAATTAGCTGTAAGCGTTCTGTTGCTAACATAATGCCGACATCCTTTCTTTGAAAGTTCTTGCACTTTGTAGACCGTGCAGATCCTATTATTGCATTTTGAATATTAAGAAGACTTGTCATTCGTTAGGTAGACTGTGCTTCACTTTATTCTTGGTGAAAGATTTTCTGTCTACGCGATGGACTTTTATCTTTTTTGTGGTTTATCTATACCTGTTCACTTACCGACACAGAGGTACCAGTCATTATGATCCCATACTTTTTGCCATCTATAGGTCGCCAACATGATTACCAAGTGCGTTCTTCTAAGCACGTAAGAACTTTTCCATTCTTCAGATACCGTATTTTCGCTTATTTTCAAACGATCAGACCGCCTAAAATATAATCTTACTTGATTGTGAAAAGGGTATACTATACATCTTATTAATTGCAAAGCAATATTATTTTACGTGATTTAAATGTTAAATCACGTATAGCAAGCATCCTTCATTGTATACTGTAAATAGACATTCATGTTTGTTCAACATGCATGTACACAGCTGTAGCTACTAGACGTCAGGTTGGTTGCTAATTCCTTATTCGCTATTTGTTAATTATTCGGTACATATTCCATATTCCTTATTCGCTACTATTCCCCATTCTCTATTCGTTACTTGTTCCTTATTCTATATCCGTTACCTATTCCTTACTTTCCCTTTTCACTGATTCGAATAGGTAACGATTGGGAAACAAATAGGTAACAGGTTTTCACAGCTATAAGACACACGAATTCTGCACTTTATTGCCATGAATGGGGTAATTCATACCAAGTCTAATTGCCTATTGCCTCATTTATCACAATAAATAGTCTTTTAGTAAGGCAGAATATGCTTGTTCGAATAGGTAACGAATGGGAAACGAATATGTAACATGCTTTTCACAGCTGGTAGACACATGACATCGGCACTTTATTACCATAAAAGGTCATTTATGTCAAGTCTGATTGTCTGATACCTCATTTATCCCAATTAAACATCGTCATGTCAATCTTATAGTGTTATATGTCCAGTTTAAAAAAAAAATTGAGATCATTATTTTTTTTACTTCCTTGTACCCTCATACAGATATACCAGTGATAAAAATTTATATATTTTAAGTTTTGACAGTTTTCTTCAGAACTAGACTGTTCTATCTCCATATGTTCCATTGGATTAACCTTGGGTTTATTTATAGCCCAAAATCGAAAGTTTAAGAAAGTTTCAGTATTAGACTGATGTATATCCAATTTTTTTACTTAATATGGCGTAGGCTTTAGCCTAAAATCGGACGAAGTCAAAAATAATAAAAATAAATATTTGAATAATTATATGTCAATGATTAAAAGCCCTTTCTTTTATTTTAGTCTTAGATTTTAATCACCCCGGACAATCATATTACATTTGCATTCTTGTTAAAATATACATTGGATCAGTATAATGCAAACTTAAAATTGCAAATACCATCCAAATATTTGTGGACAACACTAAGCGGGGACGAATTAACTTCTTCATGACGTCATTTCCCTGTCACAGAATTTCGCGCTTCAGTAGACAACAAACAAAATGTCAACATTCATTCAGCCAGGTTTTGAAGATTTTCGGTGTCAGTATTTTATCATCTCGGTCGTATTGACATCAGGAGATCGATTTAGAAACCTGGCGGAAAATAACGACATGAAGGTTTGACATGTGAGATATCACGCATGATTGAAAACTTCCAAGGATACATCTCAGCATCTGAGGTAGGACCCTTTCTTTACTATCTTAAATTTTGTTTTGTCATAGGCTGAGATTAGCTAAATCAGTGCAAGGCTTATTTATGATCATGGTGCATTATTGTCCGTATGTAAACATTCCCATATTGATTACGTTGACATGGTGTCATGTTGTTATAGGTGACGTCATTTAGTAATATTTTAGTCTGTCGTCATGTAAACACGTCGCAATATTGGAATCCGTTGTTATGGTGTTTTTTGTAGGTCACTGACCAACGTTTCGAATACAGTTTCAAAACCGCACAAAAAACTTGAAAAAAAAATCGTTTGAAAATTTAATTGGTTTAGAAATTATATTTTGGCTTCGCCAAAACATAATTTCTTTTAAGTTGCAAAAACACAGCTAAAGCTGGCCTTCGGGGGATTATGGGACTGATTTACAAAATGCTACATCCGGTTTGCAGCATTAATACACTTGTCATGTGACCTATATTCTACACTTAGTCGGACTTCGTCCGATCTTATTTGGTCTTTCAAAGTTTTTTTGCCAGATATCTTTGAAATTCTAGGCTTATTTGTTTCCATCTTTTAATATCATTTTAATTTCAGTGATTTTCAGCACATTTTGGTGTGTCATAATACGAATATTAAAGATATTATATATCTATGGTCTATCTCCATTGACAATATAAACAAGATTTTGAAAAAATCCACTTTGTTTCTTAACAATGTTCTATCTCCAAAAAAGGGGGGTCTAATTCTATGTAATTTTGGTTGTCTAGATCTGTTAAAAACAAATTGCTGTTTTCAACAAGTGTAAGAACTATACATTCAATCAATTCAAAACTACTTATTTCTGAGACAATTTACAAAAGATTTTGGAGTACCAACTTTAAACCCAATTTACCAACAATTTAAAAATATTGACATACATCACTATAAGATTGACATGACGAAATCTTTAAGCAGGCAACGAATGGGGAACGAATAGAGAATATGGAATAAATAACGAATTGGGAATAAGTACCGAATAGAGAATAGGTTGCGAATAGAGAATGGGAAGAAGCAACGAAAAGTGAATAAGAAAAATGTAACTTACTTGAGGTCCATCAGTAGCTACAGGTTGAAAAAACCAAAAAATAGATATGCACATAATTTAACTGATAACGTTACAAAATCGAAATTGTTACTTTGAAGACGATGACATGTGATTAAATTCGTTAGTTACCTGCCCAAGGGTGGTACTTTCCTCAGGGTACTCCGGTTTCCTCAACCATTAAACTTACCGCCCTATATGGCCAAGGTGCGCCGAAAAGGCTCCCCCCTCAGTACACATACCCACGCGCGCACTGCATGCATAAAAACGATTACAACCAGGAACTTAAAGATATTATAATGAATACATTTTCAAAACCTTTACCAGGCTCAATTGATTGTAAACAAACTCGAAAGTTATAACATTGTTAAGTTTTGAATGGAATGGTAAATGACGTAGCCATCCAATCGGATCTAAAATATTGCCATCAGTCGGTGTCTGCGGCCGTCCGACGCCGTCGTCCGATGTCAATTTTTCAAAATATCTTCTACTCTGAAACTACTGAAAAGAATTTAATGCACTTAATTGGTAGACTTTCTACTTAGAATTCTACATGAAAGTCGTGTTTCGCGTTTCGATCCTATTCAAAAACATCACCGCTCTTATGAAATTTAAATATACATAATATATGGTAAAATTAATTTATTTGGCATATAAGTCAGAAACTATTATAACAAATAGTAGAAATATGAAGGATCTCAGGCTTTTCAAAATCAAAACCTCTATAAAAGCCCTCATTTATGGGTGTTATGGTCCTTTAGAGGTACAGATGGGTCCAGACATAACCTGTATAAAAGTTAAATTTAGGCAGTCATTTAGGTTGCTTTTCTTGTTAACTTGTAAACCACGGTCCACTATCTAGTTAACTTAAGTTAACTTAAGCCTTGACAGAGCAGTTCACGGTCCGGACAGCTCTGCACTGCTCTTGTCTATGAAATAGACAGCTTAAAACAGTCAAAAGTTAACTTCAGGTCAGAGCAGTCCAAAGTTATCTTAAGGGAACTTTAGGTCGCTACCGGACCAAAGTTAACTTTAGGTCGGAGCAGTCCAAAGTTAACTTAAGGGAATTTTAGGTCGCTAGCAGACTAAAGATAATGCCAGGTCACTGATATTTTTTTTATCTATTTTCAAATAAAAATATACGAGAATTAAAACAATATTTCTGGATAAGATGAATATTGCAAATAGAATAATATTTAGATTTAAAAAAAAATTAAATAGTTAACAAAAATTAATATTTTAAAAATAAATAATGCAAATAAATAAACATTTTGAAATAAATAATTATTTTCAACAAATAAATATTCTTTAGAAATGTAATTGTTGCTATAGTTATATTATTATTGTTTTTTATATTTCTATTGGAATTGAAAATAATAAAAAAACAAGGGTTTAAGTCTTCTGTTTCTATAAATTTAATTCTTATTTGATTTCCATTTTTTCTTTACTAAGAACTGGTATTTAAACAATTCAACAACGGCTTCAGCTGGTCGTATCATTATCCATATCATCTATGTTAATAACAGATATACGAACTAAAACCATATGGCTCTCTTGCGAACATATTGCAAATGGTCAGTTAAAGAGGAACTTACATGACTTACGAATATCAATAAAGTCAGGAAAGATACACCATGATAAGTATAACTCTTTAAAAAACAACGTCTTAATGCTCATCTGATAAAAGCAAAGAGGCACCAATGTGGAAGAAGCAGAGGTACCAATTGGGGTATCCGAATGTCAAAAGTCCGAAAGGGCAGAGACAAAACCAGTAAACACCAACAAGAACGGGACAAAAACAGACAACATGTAAAACATGGAAACACAAAATAACTGAATATCAATCAACAACGCGAACTCCAGTCGAAACAAGAGTGAACTCAGGTGCTCCGGAAGAGTAAGCAGTTCCTGCTTGCTATAGCACACCCGTCGTGTTGCCAATACTCCATTCAGCGTGTCGAATCTGGTAAAGGAAGACAAAACAAAATCCTATCACAAACCAACATCTGCACTCATCTGAGAGATCGAAATCACATATTTGTCTATAAGTGCATGATGTCTTCCGTAAAATTGTTTGAGTGAAGACAGCAACCAAGGAGCAACATAACCCTGTGTGAGCAATTTTTCGTCAGACGTGTCGCTCTGCTAAGGAAATCGATGTAAGTCCCGCATGCTCTGGAGTAACCCATCAATTGAGATACGTAAACTCCATAAGCTGTTCTAGTGTCAAAAGTCCAAAAGGTCAACGACAAAACCGGTAAACACGAACAAGAAAAGCAACAAGAAATACAAAACATAAAAAACACAAAATAGACCGAACAGAAATCAACAAAGCGAACTCAAGTCGTAGCAAGAATGAACTCTCAATATCGTCTATCAGGTGCTCCGAATGAGTAAGCGGTCCTTGTCTGCTATTCAATATCCGTTGCATTGCTAATTTCCAATTCAGTGTGTCAAATCACGTAAAATCTCTTTGTCAAACCAAGATCTTCACTCATCTGCGAGATAGAAATCCCATATATGTCTATGAGTGCATATTCTGAGGGATCGAAATCGCAAAATGTACCACAGACACATCATATCATAAATCTAGCTGTATTTAGGAATATACAGCTTTAGATGATAGCTTCCGTCAAATATATTATTTGAATGAAGACAACAACCTATAAAAGCAACAAGATTTTTCGCTTCCAATTTCTATTTTAGATCAGAAATATGTTATATGCTTTTCAATGCAACGTGATTTTGTTTTGCTTTCATATTGGTCATCCAAAAAAATAATTTGCAAAAAAAAAGGTTTATAAATGTTTGAAAATCATTAAACGTCCAATAGAAATAATAGTAAAAACAATAACATTAACACAGATCCCATTGTTGCATGGTCTTTTTGACTAGAAATGTAGAAGAAACAATCAATCCAATACTTTTGTTGTACGGTTTTCGATCCATACTTGTGTTAAAAATTATTCTCCGAGAAATCTTTTACCATGTTTTACAAAAAATTCGTGTGTAACGCGTCTTTTTTAGTATTTCTGTAATTTCTCTTTCCCTCGCATTTTTAAAATTAAAATTTTTAGGAATTTAGGCCTATTTCTATAAGGTAAATTTTCATGTATAGAAAACTTAAAATACCTTAACCTATATTAAAACACCTTTCTGACTAGTAATAAGTTATAATAATGACTTGATGGCTTAAGCCGAAACCCGCTTTTATTTTTCTGTAATAGTCTTTTTTTAAAGGCCAAAAACCTGAAAAATACCGGTAAGTTCTTAAAGAACTTTTCTAACTTGGATTTTAGAATTCAAAATTAAATCAAAGTCAAACTTTCATCCTATGGACGCCGCACTTATGATAGTGACAATGTTACACTGCTTAATATATACATGTATTAACGTTTACAATAAAAAAATCAAATAATTGTTTATAGACCTATTTTGCGGAAGCCTTAGTTTGGATGCAATGAGGCTCTTGTCTTGTGATTTTTACCTACATTGTCAATACTCTGAAGCCGAAGATTTCCGAGTAAACAGTTATAATATGACAATATCTGACAATATCTAAAAGAACAAAACAAGACCAGAAACCATTTACACTTGTACGTTCGTTTAATATAACTATAATTAGAAAGTGATTTGGTGACTATTTACATCTCATATATCCAAATGAACTTGAGATAAAGGACACTGCAGATTTTTGGAGCTCCACTTCATATTTGGATCTTTTTTCTCGAAATTGACACACTAGGGTGGCTTTGTACAAAGCTCTATGATTAACGTGATGACTTCAACTTTCCAATAGTCAACTTTTCACTTCTGTGTAGCAACATTCCGTCCGCTCCAGCATATGGAGTTAACGTATCACAATTGATTCGGTATTAAAGAGTACAACGACTTCCTTGATAGAGCTACACGACTGACAAGCAAATTGTTTAAACAGGGGTACGTTGCTCCCAGTTTGTTGTCATCACTCAAGAAATTTTACGGAAGATATCATATGCATGTTCTTGTATACAAATACGGGATTTCTATCTCTCAGATGAGCACAAATGTTGGTTTGACATAGAGTTTGGTAATGTCATCCTTTCCGGATTCGACCAACACTAAATCGATCTTTGGCAATGTGACGGGTGTGCTATAGCAAGCAGGAACTGCTTACTTTTCCGGAGAACCTGAGGTCACTCTCGTTTCGACTTGAGTTCAGGTTGCTGAATGCAGTTTTGTTGTTATATGCGTTTGTGTTTTATGTTGTTGTGTGGTTTG
This sequence comes from Arcuatula senhousia, assembly GCA_963971305.1. NCBI lineage: Eukaryota > Metazoa > Mollusca > Bivalvia > Mytilida > Mytilidae > Arcuatula > Arcuatula senhousia. The sequence continues at coordinate 37,346,732 of OZ020312.1, forward strand.
TTTCGTTATGATGCTTTTTTGTCTACCGGTTTTGTCTTTGTCTTTACGGTTTTATGATGTTGATTACCCCTTTGGTACACCTTTGTTTCTTAATTTCTTACCATACAACTGCAGATTGTAAAAATCCTTTGGCCTTGTTATACTTCTCTTTTGTGTCTAAATGTGCCACTTCTATCATTCCGTTGTTCGTCGATAAACAGCCACCATATTTTATACTAAATCCTTCAAAATTGAAAATGGTACGAATGTAGTCAATATTCATATTAAAATGTAAAATACAAATACCAAAATGAGTGTGAGAACAGTTAATTTGATTATGCTGTATACGCTTAATCAAATCAAATGTTTATCAAATTGAAAACGAAAGAATATGGAATATGTGCCAGAAAGACACTGCGTGTGAAGCGCTTTTCTGGATTAACCTTCATCAGACACGCTAGGAGTAGATAACTTGGAAAACCGGTATAATATAAGATTTGATAAAACAAAAGCTAGCCAAAAATATTACAACAATGACCAAACAGATAAATTTATCAAATTTTAATGAAATAGCCAAACGTTGTCAAATTTTGGAAATATGTAAACTGTTTCTTTCCAACACATATTCCAGTACTCGAAAATATATAAGAGCATACAACTGAAGCACGGGGAAGCTTTCTACGACCTCCACACGGCACTTAAGCCAAACTCTGAAATAATATTAAAAACGAAAGAATATGGAATATGTACCAGAAAGACACGATCCACATATTGACAGAAATGATTTTGATAAATGTACAACAGCAAAATTTCACTGCGTGTGAAGCGCTTTTCTGGATTAACCTTCTTCAGACACGCTAGGAGTAGATAACTTGGAAAACCGGTATAATAGAAGATTTGATAAAACAAAAACAGAAGCCAAAAATATTACAACAATGACCAAACAGATAAATTTATTAAATTTTAATGAAATACCCAAACGTTGTCAAATTTTGGAAATATGTAAAATGTTTCTTTCCAACACATATTCCAGTACTCGAAAATATATAACAGCATACAACTGGAGCACGGGGAAGCTTTCTACGACCTCCTCACGGCACTAATGTTTATATTTCATTACGAAAATATACGAGAAAAGATAAAACGTAAGCTTATAAAATCCCATGCCTAACCATAAACATTAATAAGCTGGTATTGCGTTGCCAAAAAAAGTTTTCGTTATGTCCTATACACCCATGGAAAAAAAACCCGAAGCACCAATGACTCAATCCAAACAAATATGAATGGTCATTTCTAGCCAGTTTATACCTAAATACTACATATGATATAATAGTATATCGCGATAGCAAAAGCAAGAAATATTCGCACTTGTACCTTTTGAGAAATGACTGAAATTTCAGCAGAATTTTACCTTGAAGTTGATAATGTATATTTTTTATAACATGTGTTATGAGAAATATAGCAACAAAGCAACAATTTTGTTAAAACTGTCAATAAAATATTATAGATATTATCGTCGCTTCTCTATCTCCAAAATGAAAAGGGAAGAAAATGGTACTAACCACAATCGTCTTCGTCTACTAATCCATCGTTGTCATTGTCTACTTCATCGCCCGGTACTGCAGGTTTTGTGATCAAAACATCCTTATTTATGAAGAAAAAAAATCGTGATATTGTAGGCTTTTTACGACTTGTGATTAACATAAAATTACAAACTAATGGCATTGGTACACAGTTGAGAAAATGATTTGTTCCATGTTCCTTAAAAAAAAAAGAAACGCAACATACGAATATATTTAAAATGCCATTGGAATAAAACTATTGAATTTCAAATAAAAATTGTTGTATGAATGTGAAATTTGGCATGAGTATTGGGCAAGGATCAATCTTAAGCGTGACTTTAACAAAATTCACAAGCGCCAACTACCGGAGGCGTAGCGTCAACAATGGTATATGTAATACTAACTTATTGCTTGCATCACGACTTAACCCATGCTCTCCCTGATTTTATAACAAAACGCTGCACAAGATCTTCTGGCTTCCATTTTCAGACATATCGAGAGGCTTCAATACCTTAAGTTAATTAAAACATCAGGTGGTGCCAGCGCTTGCGCATATCCAAAATTGAAAAATCATTGAAATTGAAGGTTGTACATGTAGTTAACGTCTAGTAACTTGGGTGACTATCGCCTAAAATCATTAACTTTGCTGCTCAAAATCTTGGTATATCGTCATTTTAGTGATAACATCATCATCATAACGATAATAAATCTTTTAGTGGCCAACAGCAGTCTCAACACGAGGTGTAATTTTCCCAATACACGGCAAATTGGTTGAAAGCGTCTTGGACAAGGGAATTCTCCTTAAATTTTTCTTCCAGGGAAGAAATAAACATAAATATAGTTGTTGTCTAAAATACCATTTTTTCGACAGTAATTTCCCGCAAAACATTGCAAGCGATGATAAACATTGTGAAAAGAAAGGTTCGTGGATTTTGAAAAAAAATGAAAAGAGTGTAGTGCATTCAGAGTAAAATGGGTACTAAAAAGCCTTAAAGATTTAATTCTTAATGGCCTGTGCACTCGAATTGCTGACAGTTTATAAAAAAAGATAGCAATTAAAGAAAATATGGACCCTCTGCAATTACCAAGTAAAATTTCGTCTTGATACTGCAATATCTGATGATAGAAAACACGACTTTTTATGCATTGTAATTTTAAAATTGTTTGTATGTTGTGTTCCTTTTTTGAGCGAGTATATAAATAATTATATAACATGTATTATTATGTGTAATCTCTAAGTCGTTTGGGGATCGCATGTGCTCCTTTATTCTTTTATAAGTATTCCATTTTCATTTATCTAAATTACAGTTTCTTCCAGCAGTGGCACACGCCCCCTTATAATAAGATCATTTGAAAATAATCTTTTTTTCTTAACTTCTCGGTAAAAAAACATAACTTCACAAGAGATAAATAATTTATTGTGAATTTTTTCATATATCTTGAAATTTATTGAACTGTGCTTCACGTCTAAACATTTATTTATTTATCTGTATATATTATCATGGCCATGACAATTTCTCATGTCTGCTTAAATGAACTTAATAAAAACACTTTCATTTAGTTTTATTCGTTAAGTAAGGGAATACATTGTAAGATGGTAAATTTATCATACTGATGTTCTTTTTTTAAATTTTTTTAAAGGACATAATAATCATGTAAGCAGTTACTTTAAAATGAAAACCTCAAAGATAAAATCATGATACATGTGCGAGTGCAACTTATCTAACCCTTACGATGTCTTGGGGTTTTTTAGGAAACTTACTGAATAAAAAGTAAAATAAGTCTAGTGTAAACTCAGACTTACTTTCTTGTAATTATTACAAATAAAAATATGTGATACTGTTCAAATTCCTGTCTCGGTGAGGTCGAATACACGTGTCTATCATTATCTCAAAATGTTAATAAAACAACACTGGCATCAAAGGCTTTAAAAAATCCTGTGAAGATCCATTTTTGTATACAAAATTTGGCTCCTTAACTGTTATTTGTCGTCTTAAATTTATAAAATTTACACAGGAGATCTTGCATCATATACATTAGTTCACGTTAATACTTTTGGTGCCCATATGGTAATCATATGTTTTCAAACACATATTAAACATAAGACGAACATTATCATAAGTTTCTCATATGAACCTTACAGTTAAAGATATGAGTTGTGCATTAGCAATTTATTCAAAATGATTTTTCTTCATTTTCATAGAAACATATGTTTGTCAGATGAATACATAAAACATATGATGAACATATGGACATGATATGGACATCAAACGTAAAGTGAACATATGTATAACGTTATGAAATTATGTTTATCATATGTTGCAATTTTCCTGTGTATAATATTTCTAAATTGACACGTATGAAAATTTGACTTAGGACTGAGGTATTGATACAAAGGGTTATATATCCATAAGTGTTAATAGGGAGGTTCCAGTGTCAGATGACACCTCATATGGGGTATGACCCTTTGAAGATGAAAAATGGTTTTTTGCCACCACTTGACCTTCGTCGTCTTCCGTCACCGTCGTAGACAAATCTTTAACTCTAAAACCACATAACGGATTGCTTTAAAACTTAGAAGAAATAATATGTGGTGTCCTCTACCAGGATTTCACAAATGACGACTGCCAACCAAGCAAATAAAGGTAATAACAAAACTACCGAACTTGAATGGTCAATCTCATAGTCCAGAGAAAATGACAAAAACAAATCAGTCATACCGGAGAACTGGTGGATCGCAATGGTCCTGACTTGGTACAGGCATTTCAAACGAAATGGTGGGTTAAACCAGGTTTTATGGCGCCAAACCTCCCTCTTCCATTGCGATCTTAGGATCCGGTAATGACCATAGAACACAACATAGTTGTGAGACACAATAGGGATATTGAGGTGATCATCCCAGTACAGCAGACCAGTCAAACACTAATTAAAACAATTAACAATCATATCTTTTAACTCAATTTTGAACTTTTCTACTAGTGGCTGATAACGAAGAAAGAATTTTTTTAGTGATCGTATGAGACGTATTTTCTTATAGCCCTGCTTCAAAAGTCGGTCACGAAGAAACCGGTGTCTGATAAAAAAATCTGTGAAATGTGTGCAAGCTCTGGCATATCGAATAAGTTGAGAAATATAAACACCGTATGCAGGAGAAGTAGGTATATTGCTCTGTAGATTAGGAAAATTAATAATTTGAAAATTAAAATCGTCTCGTTTATCGTAAATTTTTGTACTGAAATGACCACCTGGGTCAAATTCGAGGTGCAAATCCAAGAAAGACGTGAAGCAATTAGATTCGGTGGTCTCTTTAATCTCCAATTCCGGAGGATATATTGAAGGAATCCAACTACCAAATGAAGTGTTATTGACAGAAAGGACATCATCAATATATCTGAATGTAAGATTAAATGACCTTGCCTCTTTCATCTTCTTGTTCTTTACGAGTCCCTGAAGAAATTCAGTCTCGTAAGAGTATAAAAACAAATCGGCGAGGAGAGGAGCACAGTTTGTGCCCATTGGAATGCTGATTTGTTGTTGAAAAATCTCTCCTCCGAAGGTGACAAATATGTTGTCAATGAGGAAATCAAGCATACTGCAAACTTGTTCCAGTGTGTAACAAATTTTATCTTTGAAAGATGTTTTGGAAAAGAATGTAGAATTATAACCCAAAACAACAAAATTCCTTGAGTTTGAAAAGGCTTTTTCGAGAAGTTTTTTCAGGCGACATTTTAGTTTTTCGTGTGGCAAGGTAGTGTATAAAGTTGAAAAATCGAACGTTTTCAAAGAGTGAACCTCAGAAAATGATCTAGATTTAAAATGATCTAACAAATCTTTTGAGTTTTTCAAAATCCACATATGGTTAATTCCACTACGATTATAAATAGTGTCGCAGTATGCTTGTTGACCTTCTTTGACAGCAGACAAGATTTTAGTTAAATGAACGGACAGCTCTGTAGTTGAACATGATGAAGATCCAGCTATATACCTTTCTTTGTACGGATTTTTGTAAAGTTTAGGTATCCAGTACAAATATGGTAACTCTTTATGTTCCTCTTTCATTGAAATATTGAAAGAGGACATAAAAGAGCTATGGTTGGCTATGATTTCATCTTTGTTAAATGTAGTCCGTGTGTATGTAGCACTAGCGGAAGTATTACCATCAATGCCTAGTTCTTTTATTAGACAATTGTAATAATGTGCTTTACATACAAAAACTATATTATTAGAAGCCTTGTCTGCTGGCGTGACAACATACCTGTCATGTAAGGAAGAGAGACAATTGAGAGCTTCACGATCTCTAAATACAGAAGAAGGCCGGGGGTTCACACATTTGCGAAGTTTGTCTATTCGGCTTCGTACAAGAGATCGGATAGTCCTTACCCAGTCCGACAGTGATTCAAGCTCTGGTTCTTGGTCCTTTTCCCTCTTTATCCAGGCTCTAGCATAGTCCTCCACAGCGTCCATGATGATCTTAAAGTTATGATTCCAATTTATACGTTGCGGTTCCCTGAATTTAGGTCCATGGGAAACCACATTACGTAATAAATCATTTTCAATTATCTTAAGATCACCCGTGATGACATGACCAGATGGACCATAGACAACATAGAATGAACACTATTTCTAAAAGAGAACAGCTGTAGCTCTCTTAAACCTTCAGCTGATTAAGCTCTTTGACTACAATAGTCGCCATTGGCTCAAAAAAGACAGATGACTCCGTATAGGGGATATTGCTCTTTATAAATGAAACTTATCAAATACTAAGACACAATAATGCTTATTTGACAATACGATAACAAAGTAATTTAGCTTAGAATTTTATTTTTTGTCAAAAAAACCTCAACCGTGTGATAATAACTTTCATTATCAACTGGTCCAGGTTATTATCAACTACTTCCGTTTTATTATCAAACGCCAAATTCGGAATTGTATACCAGACATTCCCGTAGTCGATTTTGGTTTAGCATTCTCAGAACAACAAACATGGCAGACGACATATTAAGCTGCACTTTTTTAAATAATGCAATAAAAGTGTGAACATCATTTATGTTTGTTTGTTTACACTGATAAAAAAAAATTAATCATGTTATAAATGAAACATATCGTATCGTGGGTATATATAAAAACTGTTGCAGATAAATAGAGAAAAGCTGCAGATGCCTTTAACTTTTAATTAATGTTGCACTACTAAAGCCTCTATTTGTTAGAAGTTGCCAGATGACTTTTAATAAGGATAAAGACCCTTCATAGATGAAGAAAGGATAGTATTTTTTCATGTTTTTGGTTTATTCACTGATTGTAGGATGAAAACTATAGCAAATAGATAAGGCTCTAGCTTGCTTAAACTTTCAGATTCATTTAGCTCATCAATAGTCTCCATTGGGTAAAAGCCGTCAGATGAACCCTTCTAGTGTTTTGCCTCCTAATTGTCAAGTATTTGGCTTTGCATTGCAGATAAAACCTATGAAAGATTAAAAAAAGCTTTTGATTGCCTACACCATGTAAACGTTTGAATAAGTTAATAAATTGCAAATAATCATTTTCATCTTATCAGTCATCGATGTTTTACAATTATTCAGGTTGTTTAATTTGAAAGTTTTTAAAGCAGATACTTATCGTTCTTAGTTTTAAGTGATGCATTTGACAATAAAAAAATTAATTGGACCCACCTTTGATCAAGTCACTCAGGTGGGCATTATACTTTGTATATACAATCTTACACAAACTATCATATTACTATAACAATAACAACACCTTACACAATTTGCTTACCTTTATATCTAATCTGGCATAATAACTTATATCAGTAGGCCTTTCTGAAGAGACCATGAATATAAGTCCCTTTACAGAGCCAGTGTGATTGCCGCAAGAGTCATCTAGTTCTGACACAGCGTGGTATTCTGATACCCCGATTCTCGCCTCGATTTTATTCGATGCAGTGGTTTCTTTAATACTTGTTACCAAAACAGTCTTGGATGCACCTCCACAGGCTACATAGAAACTGTCTTCGAAATATTGATCTGTGGGCGGTACAATGACCATTGCCGAGCTGCCATTGCCATCAGAAACCATCTGAACAACAACTATAGGCTGGTTTGCCGAAACATGTGTAATGCTCCCATAGTTAAGCACCCGTTGCATTATCACGTTATCAAGAATCCGTGCATGCGGGTAGCCATCCATCCTAACAATTGTATCGTTAAATCTGGCAATAATTCGGACAATATCGCCCATATTATTAATATCCGGGCTTATCAAAAGATATTCCCGTCCCCACTTGGTTACGGGGGTCATTTGAGACATGAATGAAGTGCTTGTCTTTCCGGTTCGGACAACAGTGTTATTGCCACCAACAAAGACTGCCAATTTGGCGTTGCTTTTGATAGTCATACCTGTAAGATCGCATTGGTGACATTTAATCATCGCCATGTCGCCTTGATCTAATGTAATTTCACAAATTGCTTCATCACAATCCCAGTTATCAAGCACAATGTTAGACCCAGGTACCACAGATATAGTGATGGCGGTTAAAACAGTGTCTGAATCTGAGGCTATCATTGCAAAGCATGATCCTAAAATCTGACAATATGTTACTATCTTGTATTCGTTTGCCAATGACTCGCTTGGATACACTGTCATCGGGGAATAACCTTCATACTTCAACCTCGCGGAAGCCAAAATATTTGCCTCGCATTGAGGACAAGTTAGTTTTAAGTAGGTTGTCCTCATCCTGTTTATTCCTTCGATTATGTCTATCCCACCATCAAAGGTTAATGAGATTGTAAGTCGTCTGTTGTCCTGGTTGGATATTACGCCACGTTCTCCATTGATATCGACATCAACGTTGGTAATTGGATGCAGAGTTTCAATGGATAAAGTAGCAGCATTGTTCAGTGAAGGTATAACAAACATCAACTCATTAAGTTGAACTGTTAAAATAATTAAAATCTTAAATAACTTTAATAATGCTCATGATTTAACAATATATCCACACCTTACCACCGTCCCCAAAACATGATTGAAATGAAATCTTTAAATCATATAAAAGTAACACATCTGTATATAAGTTGCAAAGATTACGTTATGTTCAATATACAACCCTTTAAGGTGTTTATATGGAGCTATGTTTTCCAAAGAAAAAGTTTTTTTTTATTTTCTGTATGTCCGATACTAAATTACGGAAGCCATTAAAGGAAACGCCAAAATAATATTAATCGGAGAGATCACGATCTTTTTCTTGGATTAAGTGTTAACCATGTCTCTTTATGGCCTCTATACAAAATCAGACATCTTTATTTCTATCTATATCAGTTACTCTGTAACATTGTCCTACTATTGCATCCGTCAATCTTAAAGTACATTTTTATCTTACTGTCTGTAAAGGATACTCTGGAGAACAGAAATTCTTAGAATTTTTCTTTAAGTCATAACTAGCACCTTTGAAATGTTTGCTTTTTTTCTGTTGCACAAAAACGTAACTAAACTTACAAAAAAAGAGTGAAAGAAAAGCTTACCTCTAAGATTAAGGAAGCAAAATTACTTTGCCACCTAGTTTTTCCATTGTAAATGGCAGCCATTTTTATTGATGCAAAATTTTCATAAATCAATAAATCATAGAATTTTACAATACCACTTTGACCAAAGAGGTATTTTGTCATAAACTTGCTTTGTTTGCATCAGGGAGTGCATTTTGATGTCATATGACGTCACAATAGAAATTTGAAATTTTTTTCCCGTACTTTTTTTACTATCATGGGAATTTCCCATTCAAATGTAAATATCTAGATTTTTAGAAAATGTATTTAAGCATTTTTAAAAGTTGTTATATTTTTAGTTAGGTCTTTTTGATACTCATAAGATTATGTAAATAAATAAAGGCTTATGATTTTTAGAAAAAATAAGTTTTGATTTTTTCTCCAAACTACACTTTACAGACAGTAGTGTAGGGAAGCTGAAATTGATATTCACGCAACGGCGAAGATTTAAAATAAGTTTTAAAATCGTAAATTGAACTTTCTGATCCAGTGGTTGCTAGTTGCTCTCTTCATTGTGTGTTTTTTTTCATAAAAAGCAATATGGATAAAACCGGTTTAAGAAATATCCGAGGATTTTTCAATTTACCGTATTAAATTTCAAAGTATCATCCTACCTTTTTCCACAAAACACAAAAGCATAAACAGCCACAGTGAAAGCATGTCTAGTCTACTCATCCACTGAAACAGAAAATGAATATGATGATGAAGAAAGGTAGCGAGGAATTAAAAGTGTAAGTTACATCAAAGCAAATTAAGTGTTTCCGTTTTCCGTATATACAGGATACCAGAGCGGGTGTCAATAAATCAATTATTCATGGATTTTTCGAGGAGTTACCACTTGAAAAATGAAGCTCTTACAATTCATACCAACAGCCATTGAGTCTAAATTTTGTATGTTTTGTATGCAAACATCCAACAAAATTCGGATGTTTGCATACCGGAGAAGGTTTAATCGTTATAGTCATGCCTTGGTACGTGCCTGTTTAAAGGAGAAATAATTTTAGTTATACCAAATCATCATGTGAAAATAGGTTCGATTTCTAATACAATAAATGGTAAAAATGGCAAATAAAAGTGAATAATCAAAATCATCACGTGAACGCCATCGACTCAACCAGATCTAAAGCTACAACTCGTTATTTTCATGAGAAAAATAGGATTTTAAAAACATTTGTTGTAAGTCCCAAAAAATGAAATATAAAAAAGAGTGTGCATCATCAATAGTAATATTTCACTCTGAGCTTTCTTTTTAATAAAATAGAAAAAAAAACCCGGAAATTTATTACTTAAAGACAAAAATTTACTACATGCACAACTTACTTAGTAAAACTAAGGAAACCATAAGCTCGATATCCTATCCGTTGTAAAGGCTCGTTTTGTGTTGACAATGTGACTTGTACACCTTTTCTAGAGAAAAAAAAACTATCAGTTCATGTTGAAGAATGCATATTTTATAATGCTGTTATACCTTTGACGTCATGTCCTATAAAGCATAATGAAGTTGAACACTTCCATCATTAAATATTTAAATTTACAATAAATTTAAAACAAAGCTTTTTAGAGTTGTAAATTCTCGATCAAGATAAATGATACATTTATATTTCATAAACAAACGGAATTGCAAATGATGGTTATTTTTTTTTCCAAAAGTACGTTTTCATCCATGAAAATGAAACCCGGGGCTTCGATGCACATGGGCATTGAATAGTCAGTTAATGACACAACTGTTTAAAATATGTATTACATGTATAAAAAAAAAGCATTGAATCATGAGTCGAAATTGCTGACACAGGGTTATGTTGCTGTCTTCACTCAAGAAATTTTACGGTTAACACTGTGCACTCATTGACAAATATGGGATTTCTATCTCTCAAATGAGTGCAGATGGTTTGTCGTAGAAATTTGATTTGTCTTCCTTTACCGGATTTTACACACTGACTTGGAAGTTGGCAACACGACGGGTGTGCTATTGCAGGCAGGAACCGCTTACTTTTCCGGAACACCTGAGTTCACTCCTGTTACGACTGGAGTTCGCGTTGTTGATTTCCGTTCTGTTGATTTTGTGTTTCGTGCAGTTTTTGTTCGTACTAACCGGTTTCGTCGTTGTCATTTCTGACTTTTGACACTCAAATGCCCCATTGGTGCCTCTTTGCTTTTGCTTCTTTTAACATACTAAGCACAGTTTAGATACGCTACTGCTGTCTGTAAGCGTCAAGCATTATGTTCGTCATTTTTTTTGTAACATTAACCCACCCTTTCGAAACGATATAGGTATTAAACAAGCAGGATTGTTATGTGATTAAAGTAATAATACACAGAACTTAATAAGCGTGCGTGTTTTTTTTTCGACGAATACTATGGTGAAAAACAGAAAATTTCAGGTTAGATAAGGGGTTAAGGGATGTATGGGTACATTGTTCATTGAGTCATATACAGTGATTGTAAGTACAGTGAAGGTACCTGTGAAGGTACAGAATTGCCTCAAATATGTCATAAAAAATTACGATAAAAGACACGACTTTAATTTTTAAATCATTAATTTCCCTAACCTTGAGTGCAACGTTAACTTATCTACTTCAACTGCTTACGGTGTTTATATTTCACAACGTATTCGATATGCCAGGGCTTGTACAAATTTTTCTGATTTTTTGTTTGGACACCAGCTGACCGAATTTTAGACCAAGGTTACAAGAAAATACGTCTCATACGGTCCCTTAAAATTCTTCCCTTCGTTATCAGCACTGGTGGAAATATTCAAACTTACGTTGAACATAATGGTAAGTAATTGTTTTGATAAGTGTTTTGCTGATTGTTGTACAGATTTGATAATCTTATTATACCTGATATATCTCCACAACCGTGTTGCATTTTGTATTACTACCGGGCCCTAAGATCGCAATGGATCTTGCATGTTTTGTCTTTTGTCTTGACGTATGTTCAAGAAACAATGTAGTTACGATATCGTCGACATCGTTTTTCTGTTACTAATGGCTACTTTAGTTTTACGAATTTTACAGTTTATATTTATTAATGAATTACAACAAACCTTGTAGACTCTAAATACTCATCGATATCGACGATATCATTAATTTTATAACGATATCGTCAACGATTTCCTTTACAATACTTTGTTGATATCGTCGATACATGAATCACTGATATCGTTCCGAACTAGACAAAAGAAACACATGTTTAATATCTTATTCACTTGTGTGTGACTTACCCTGTCGATATCGTCGATATCGTAATAATATCGTCTACGACTAATTTAAATAAAGCTACGATAGGAAACCTCATCTTTGATTTATGTATCTTTAATGTCGATTTCGTCGATATTATCGATATTGTAACGATATCGAATGTTAGAATGTAAACCACATAATTATGTGTCTATGATTATGTGTTATTTCAATACTCACAGTCGTTCCAAGTTGATATGATACGATATCGTTGATTATGTAAAAATGTAGATCAGGTCAATATGTAGGACTCAAATCCATGGAGGGTTCCAAATATACGGCATATTATAAATCTGGTGGATTCTGACGTAAGAATTTGCACTATCCTCTAGCCTCTAACCCAGTCTTGGATTACTCAACATGCAATTCAACTTCGACTTGAGTTCAAGTTGCTGAATGTTTAACAGATTGTTGTTGTTTCTTCGTTCTTTTCGCTTTCTCTGTGTTGATGTATTATAATCTTTTGTTGTTTTGTGATGCATATTTTGTGTGCCCAACTCAATTTTCAACTACATGTATGTATGTTGATATATGAAGACCTTTTTGGTACCCACACCTTCAAGTCTACTCACGTTCAATTAATACATGTCTCTGTATAAAGAATCGACAGGTTATGTGGTGGTTATGCCCAACAAACCATGAAAAGATTAGTTCTAGATGTTACATTTTGACCTAGTATCATAATATCTTTTTTAATGTATGTCGATATCGATTCGATTTCGAATCGTGTATGTCGATATCATCGATATCGACATCAAGGTATGCCAACACTACAATCTAACAACAAAACGTAACTGTCGATATAGACTCCATATCATACGTATACTGATATCGAAATCCAATGTAACATGAATTAATTGGGTTGTCGATGCCGACTCGATATCGGATCATAGATGATGTCGACACCGACGCCATCAAAATCTTAATAAAACCTTATAAAAATGAGTTATCGATATCGACTCGATGTCGGATCATTGATGTTAATATCGACGATATTGAAATCAGTTTCGGTTTTGGACATGTATGTTTCTCTTGGACATTGTTATTAATCTTCCAAGTCCGGTAATTTTGTTATTACCTTTATCTTTCTGTTTTGCTAATGTATTTGATTCAATCTTTTTTAAACATTAATCTATTAAATGAAAGTTCTAGACCCAAGCAAAGTGAGACTGATTACCGATGTTCGATATCCATTCTTTCAATATCAAACTGAATATCAAAAGGTAAATATAGCATGAATATCAAAATGAATATCAAACGGTATTTTTTTAAGTTTGATATTCATTTCACTCCGTTTCATTTCCGTTCTAGATTTGTTATGTGAATATCAAATCAATATCAAACGAATATCAAACAAATGTTAATTTTAGTTTAATATTGACTTGACATTCGTATCTGGTCTATGTTTGTTTTATGAAATTCGAATCAATATCGAAACAATAATAAACTAAAGTTTATCATTAGAATTCGTTTCCGGTCTAGTTTTGTTTTGTAAATATCATATTAAAGGCATATTGTCTACGAAAAAATATTTTTTTGTAAAACCAAAAAATTGTCGTCAGACTATTCGTTTTGTTTATTTAGAAAGATACAAACTTTCAAAATACCACTAGGGTTCTTTATTACTTCAAAAATTGAAAAATAAATAATATTTGTAAAGCTTTACAAAAATTCATATTCATGAGATGTAGATGAGCTGTAAGCATGCGCACTATACTTTCTTTGATTGAAAACTTCAATAGTTCTTGCACGTGGTGCATAATCTGTTTCTCGAAGTTTTAGCTCGGAAAAATATTTAAACGGCAACCGAATATTAGAGCTACTTAATGAATAAAATTGACAATTATTACCTGTATTAATTTTTGAATGTTATTTAAAAGGTAAACACGAAAAATATCGGTATTTTTTCAACATATCAATGTATTCGGGGACAAGCCTCGAGATTTCGCTTAGTGTCTGTGTTAAAACTACTCAGTCTAAATCTGTGTCAATGTGACGTAGTGCAGGTAAATAAAATATCAATCAATATTGTCGAGCTATTTTGATCAAAATAAACTACTTTTGAGGCAAAATTTGTAGCAAATTTGTTTTTCAATATTCATTTTATTGCATTTCGGTCTAATTGACACCAAAAAATTGAGGGGTAAAAAAAATGAGTTTGCCGTAGACAATATGCCTTAAAATCAAACCAAAGCTAATTTTCATTCGATATTCACGTATTTTGACGTTCGTTTTCAGTCAAGTTTTGCTTTGTGAATATCAAATGAATATCAAACCAAAGATTTCTACTGTATGATATTCATTTGACATTCGTTTCCAGCGTCAAACTTGTAATGTGTTTATCAAATGTATATCATACCTAAGTTTTCCTTGGTTTGATATTCGTTTCCTCTTTAGGTTTGCAATGTGAATATCAAATAAATAGCAATATCAAACAAAATTTATCCTTTGATCGATATTACTTTGACATTCTAGTGTCAAATGAATATCGAACTTAAAAAAATATCGTGTGATATTCATTTTTATATTGATGATAAATTTATACAAAGAAAAACAATAAAAAAATATCGAAAGACAATCAAACGACAAAATAAACCGTTTGATATTCAGTTTGACATAAACAAATTAATTTTGAACATCAAATATCAGTCTCACTTTACATTACTTGGATGAGTTATAACATATGACATGTATAAAGGATAAAAACAGAAGGTATTCTATATGCATGTAAACCATGTTTAAATTCATATCTTAATGTAATGAAATATAGATCTAATTCTATCACTGTTAGTTCAATAAGTAATAATATAAATAAGCGTGTATTTAAAAAAAAAATAAACATCTTCATGACCGAATATAGAGATTCCTGTTTCTAAATGCTAAGTTATTATTTCATAAATGCGCGTAGAGTTGTACAAGATGAACAGTATATTTGAATTTATTTTGCAACGAGCGAAGCACTGCAAAAAAAATAATATTCGAACAATGACAGCCGTTTTTTTTACGAATCAGTCTACTAGCTCTAAAATCTGTGGATTCTTGAAAAAACGATGTTATTTCACTTGTGGGGCCTTTAAGCTCGTTCCATCGGGCTCCACCCTTAAAAACACTGAAAAATTTTATACCTTGTAAAAGATTAACCGATATTTTCCAAGATCTTATGTCAGAACCTATATAACTCTTTAAAAATAATTTTTTTGGAATGAAACATAAAAATTAAAAAAAACACTTATCAACGTGCTCGTAATCCCATGCATTTAAAAAAGGATAGCAATTAATAACTTTATGGATACATTGATAAAAGCACCAGATATTCTGTAGACCTTGTCGGCAAACATTAAAATATTCATGATCTAATCAATACTAAATTCATCCGTAACTTTATGAAAAACACAAATGATTATCTCCCTTTAACCATTAAATTTCAATTCCCACATCATAGCGCTTATTTTCAAATTGATGAACAGAAAGTGGTCTAAATTGTTTGTGAATAACATTTGGCATATTTGTGTACATTACTTTTTTTCCGAAAAAAATAAACATTGAGTTAAACGTTATGGTTAGTGGTTGTTTTGATTAGTTATTGGCTGAGATGATCACCTAAATATCTTTTTTTATGTCTTGACAACAATGTTTTGTTTTGTGTTACTACCGGACAATTTGATCGCAATGAAAGAGGGAGGTTTGCGCGCCATAAAACCTGGTTTAACTCACCATTTCTTTTGAAATGCCTGTACCAAGTCAGGACCATTACGGTCTTCAATTTTTTCCAGTATGTCTTCCTTGTATTGTCATTTCTATTTGACTTTGAGATTGAATCTCCCAATAAGGTAATTTTTTTATAATACCTTTGTTTCGGACTTTTTATGTTTTATGAGTCCTGACGAGATTTATTCGATCCTGATACGAGCTCTTTTTTTGGAAATGTGCGGAAAATTTTACACATTCCCGTCGAACGACAATAGTCTTTAATTTCGTAAGTGTTAGCAAGCATGTTACGGTGTCTTTATATTGGAAAGGAAACTGTAACTTACTACCAATCCTGTCGTTAAATAATTCCTCTGCGAATTCTTCCCTTGTTAGTTTAACGATCAACACAATTTGTATAGATCTGAGTGATTTGCGATGTTTTTACTTTAGTTATGACCACAGGCATTTGGGTCCAGGATTTTATTTTATTATAAATAACGTGTATATAAAAATTTTCATCTCGTCTATATACTATTTTCACAAGGCAAGAATGTTTGAAAGTTCTAAAAATAGAACAAAATTTACTCGCGGAAAACCCCAATATTTTCTCATAGAATCAAATGTTTTACATGAAATATTGGTTCTTTAAATCCTTTCAGCTTAATGTCACAATTGGGAACACATTTATCGTGAAACAATTCGCAATGACTTTGAATCTTATCTTTTTTCCACTGAAGCGAGCCAAACAAACCACCACGGACGGAAGTAGTTTAAAATTTTAAAGAGAGACAATATTCTTCTACTTTTTTTCCAGTTTTATCATTGAAATGAAATAACCACGTATTTATTATCCTTGAACGTCTTTTTGAAAATTTATTGAACACCCATCGAGTCCTACTTTGTATGTACGTTTTATTATACTACCAACTCGCCAGTAAAAATATTTCAAATAAAATTGAGTCCACATTTTCCGCCAAATGATTTGTTCGAACTCGTCCAGATTTTACCTTACTGTAGTGTCACTCGGAAGTCCTTTTATTTGGCGGAATATTGTTTCCCTTCAAAATCTTTGGCCACTTCCGTCCGTGGTGATGGCTACAGACCCCATTTATTTTTTACATTCATTTCAACCAATTTTTTACCAAAAATAAGGACAAATAAAAAAAGTATCACCATATGGATTTTAAAAATATTTCACACACCTCATCTATATGTTATTCTTGTAATAATTTCAAACTGCCAGGAATCTTATTCGCCTCACCCGCCTACATTGGCCAAATTGGCCGGTCGCATGGTTGATGCTTGGTGAAAGTGAAACCCAGTCAGCATGTAAACGTTGGGCCAACGATGGCCCAACGTATCATGTTACGTTGGCCCTATGTTGTAAAACTACGTTGGCCCAACGTATAAGTGCAAGTTGGGCCAACGTAGGCCCAACATGTTGGCATAACGTTGGCCCAACGTTGTATAATTTACAGTTCTACGTTGGCACAATGTTGGCCCATCGTTGGTAATATGTTGGCATTATGATGGCCAACCGTTGGCTATATGTTGGCATTATGTTGGCCAACTGTTGGCTATACGTTGGCATTATGTTGGCCAACTTTATACTATATATAGGAAAAATGCTAGTTCATTGACATCATTCTGTGGATCCAATATATATCATTCTCAAAGATCTGTATCTGAAATGTATTTTTAAATGATATTAAGACTCGATGTTAAATAAAGGTAAGATTTTTGATAAAGTTCGCATTTTACAAGCAAACAACAAAGTTCTATTTTATTTTCATTCAAATTTTCGATGTCTGTTTTAAACATTTTATTCAATATTAAGTAGATATTGCAGAGACATACAGGAATTAAGAAAAAAAACCCATCCAATTGAAGTTATACATTGAAACAGATATACATATAATGAACACTGGCCTTCATTAGCACTATATAAAACTAATCACAATTTTAAGTATAAAACAATCTTCAAATTTACTAATTTTAGTACATGATTATTGACCATTATTAAATCAGTGATTAATGATCAAGTAAAACGTGCATTGCAGTTATATTAAAAAAAATATAGGGCTCAAAGTCCTAAACTTAAGTAACAAAGTATTATAAATGTGTAATACACAAATAAATGTTAATGAATTAAAACGACAGTAAATCTAAAATTATATCTCACTTTTAAATCTAAATTACATATAATATAATATAAAATCAAAACTTACATGTCTTTCCTCATGCAACTCGTAAATTTGTTAACAATTATTCTGAACTACATCCGATAGCTAGTTACTATGACAACTGGCAGTTAAGATAATTTGTTGTGTAGAATGACCATCTGTTTGTTCTTAAATATCAAATTATCATCGTCTTATCAGAGATTGCATGCTGTGTGTATCAGTTTATCTGGGGAATAATGCTGACCTTATTTTTATCAGATAATTACATGTATCTTTAGAAAACAACGTACAATGTTTTATATTCTAGGCAATTAATATAAACGATTTAGTATGGAATGCTAAATTTTAAAGATATATTTTTCTCATATTAAAATAAACATTTTTTTTTCTCCAAAATATTCATGGTAAGCCAACGTTGGGCCTACATGGTATATAGAAAAAAAGAAAAAATCAGAAACAAATGCTTTAAATCAAAAATGTGAAATTATCTAATTTTGTCATTTATATAACCGATATTACATGTACCAATTGCCAACTTGGCCAAACATAAGCATGCTGACTGGGAAGTAGAACTCAAAAATATGACCTCTGAACTTTGGTCAATTCACAACCTATATTTATAATATCATTAGTTTTGACTGAATCACAACTGATTGTAAGCTTGACTCTTAGATATTTACTAAAAAAAAGCCATAACATTTTTAACAAATGTAACTATAATACACTTTCATAATATACACCTATATTTTTATTAGGAACTATATTATTGATCTTTTGTTTTGTTTCGCAGGAAAAAAGACCCGATATGAGATTTATACATACTGACATGCTTTACTTTTGCTTCCTAAAGAGAGTTACAACTAAAAGGAGTTATAGAATGTTCTAGTTGTATATGGTAAAAAATATTTCTACAAGAAAAAAGGGAGTTTCCGTCAGTTCTATTTTTAGAACTTTCAAACATTCTTGCCTTGTGGAAATAGTATATAGACGAAATGAAAATTTTTATATACACGTTATTAATAATAAAATAAAATCCTGCACCCAAACGCCTGTGGTTATGACAAATTTATTTAAACTCATAAAACTTTTACAAAGATTTTTGACGTAAAAGTTTCACGAGTTCACACAATCTAACGCCAGTTAGCAAGAGTTCTTTTTGCCGGTCAATAAGAGGAAATTGTGAGTCTTTGCGATCGATTTCGAGTTGTAATCTCGTAAGATAACGGTCAGAAATGTTTATTATTAATCATTAAATTGTATTTATAAATTCTCTTTGTATGGATAATTGTTATTTAAAGTACTCATGTGCATTAGGATTTGCCAAATGTTTGAAGTTTTGTTAAATTGCTTTCTCAAGTCAGTAAATATTTTTAACTGTGAAAATGTCAAAACTGAAACATAAGTCCTAATAAGGCTAAAAGTAACATGTTATTTCTAATTTCATGTATTTAGTGTAACATTTATATACTCATGTATTGTGCTTGAAAATGTATTGTTATATTGGTCCCAGACCCATAAGCATAAGCACTTATTACGTTCCCAAAACAAAAGAAATGTTATTATGTGATGTATTTTCATAAAGGTAAATGTATATTAGTACTATTTTCAGTTAAAGTGGAGAAAGACAGTGGCCATGTGACTTGCCCAAAATAATAAATGAAATTTGAAAAAAAAATATTTTAAGATTTTTGTGTTTTTAGAATCTTTATACCTAGTCTAGGCACATTTTATCAATATGATTAAATTTATTATTCTAAAAGTAGTATACATTCGTATGGTCAATGTAGGTAATTTCGCAAAAATAATGGAAAATCATCGTTTTGGGCTCCTATCTTTGCTTGTACTTAAAATCAAGGGAAGAAACCCCACTTTAGATTGATTTAAGATAAATTGTTGCAAGATCTATAAAATATCAAAAAGTTAGGGAAATTAATTGACAGGAAAACAAGGAATGGAACATTTATGTGTGTTTTTTATGGCGTTTCCTATATAAATTTTAGTAAAAAATTGATACTTTTACTTGATATAACTCGAAAAGAAGGGAAGAAATCCATGAATTTTGAATCAAATTATGAAAGAGTACATCATTTTATGCCAATTTTGAAGAAAAATCTATTGACAAAATAATTTTGGACCCAAGTGCCACGCTCTATCTTAAAGTTGTTTCATTACCATCAATACCTATCCAATTAGTGCCTTCATAGAGAGTAAAATAAAGGTAATAACAAAAAAATCGAACTTGGAGGATCAATCCCAATGTCCAAGAGAAAAAAAACCATAAAGACTCACCGGAAAAAAATCATTGATCGCAATGGTCCTGACTTGGTATAGATAGACAATATAATAAAATGTGGAATAAATGTACTCGACACAGCCCACATAAAAAAGTGACAATTTAAAAAGGCAACAATGAAAAACAACAATCAGCCTTCAAAGAGGCCAGTAGGCGCTGCTCGTTGTTTTGCGATAGGCCAATTGTAAAATAAAAATGCATACCATTCAAATCCAGTAATGAAATAGTCAAGGACTGGAAAGACCCCCTTCTTACACAAAGAGTAGAAAACCTCAAAACGAAAACCAAAATCCTGGCAATGGACAGGCACTTATAGGAATGATTTCAGTAATTATTTGCCCATAGACATTAATACTTGACCAATTATGGATATTAAATTCTAAAAATCTATCTTTCAAAATAAAAATCTTTCATGCCTTTTTCATTTAATTAGAAATACAACTGCTTCCTTTCACCAAAAAAAACCATCATGTCATGCGGTATTTTGGCACTTTCACGTGGCCTTGTTTACTTTCACACTATATTCAGTACTACCCCTGTCCTTTTTTTAATATTTCAACCAATACCAGAGCTCCAGAGTGTCACTTCGTACCAGATTATTCTCCTACAAAGGGACCGGCTTATGTGACGTAAGGGTAATTACTGAAATCATACCTATAAAACATTGCACATTTAAATAAAACGTCGCTGCAGACCTATATCTAGGTATAGTCACGACGTTAAACTCCTCAGTCAGTCAATCAGGAGTCGATCCAACAACCTGAAGCGGTAATTTAAAAGTGATAAATAATGTGGTATTTAAACAAGCGCTTTAGACGACCTGGCCCTCTAGATTCCATAGTATATAATTTCTTAGATGAACAATAAGTTTGTAATCATTTTTGCAATTATTAATAGTGGCTTTATGCATTAATTGTGTTTAAAGTAAGTTAAAATCTGACACAATCCATCTGGTAAAATATCTAGGAAAAGCCTAAGAATAATTTACCGAATGGATTGCAGGGTTAACAGCCTACGGCTTATATCATCAGCTCAATGAATCTGGCAAAAGTTCAACTGTAAGTATTGATTGATCAATTTTGGTCCCCCGAATGACAACAATATCAGTTGGGTTTTTTACTTCAATAAATATAAATAGTTTTAGCTTTTTACTTCTCATTTCATTGACATTTATCCCATCGTCTTTGCCTTACTTTCTGAAAGTCATTTGTCGACTCGCTTATATGCATTGAAATGAATACCAACGTGCTACAATTACCACACTGCATGACTGGGTCTAATGATTGTAGTCAGGCCTCCATGCTATCCACGTAAGCAACTGTTTGTATTCAAAATCAAGTGCTAAGCATATCTAACATTGCTAGGTTAACTCCCGCTTGGAGAGTGGGTGGAATAGTGAAAGTGGGTTCAGACCGTCCGTTTGTCCTTCAGATAGATTTTATGATATCAATATCTAATTCAAAACGTCTCCCTCCTACCTCGGTGGATTTTCATGTTATTGATTAACATGGTGTTATTTGCTTTGCGTATTGGCCTAGTTTAATCCGTATTGGCCTAGTTTAATCTGTATTGGCCGAGTACATCTTGTATCAGTCTACTTTTTGTTTAATTATTCTTATTTGATCATTTTATAGCAAACAAACACTCTACCGCTTGATGCATTTTGTATGTTCATAAAAGAAATCGGAAAAAATCGTGGTTCTAGCGTCATCGACTCTAATATTAGTGTTTCGTACTAGATATTGACGCCGAAGATTTCGTCCCGCAGGGTACCCCCTCAGGTCGCAAGGTCGCTTTTAAAAGGGTCTGAGGTCGCAAGGTCGCTTTTAAAAGGCATATTTTGGCGGCGGTCGCAAGACGTTTTTTGGCATAGGTCGATTTTATGAAGTGCAGGTGGGAAGTCCCCCTTAAAAAGCCCTCAGGTCGCAGGTCGTTTTTAACCCTGCGGGAGCCACAGTTGAGAGAGAAGTCGTAAATGTTGGTTGATAATTAGTTTGTTGTGTTAATTAATAAAGATATTATTACTTGATGATTTCTGTATTGTCCGTGTTATTGGAATTCGGCCAATACAGCAAGCCTCGGACCAATAACACGGCCAATACAGAAATCATCAAGTAATAATATCATAATACATTGTACATTCGCAAATCCTTTGCGACATAACGTATTCCCCCTTCCCACTTCTCCGTTGGTTTCATTTCTCCGTGGTATTTACGTTCATTTTACCAAATATTCAACTGTGACGTCATCGTTTCTACGTAGCCACGTACCACGATATTAAGAGATACCAGTATAAATGTTTTTTTTTAAAATTCTATCTAATGGATTTGTGGGGTTTCCCATAGCAAAACCTTAACTTGGCCATTAGAAAACAAAGGGCATCCGTCCAGTATTTAATGTTTTTTGGTTGTTGAGAAACCCCTTTCCTGGCGGATTTCGTTCTATTGCAGACCCTAATCAACAGTTTTCTAATGTGTTAAACAGCGAGAGTGTTATGTTTTCTTAACCACAATGTATCAAAATTAGACTCTTTTAGTGTTTTATCTAAACTTTTCATGGCAATTGAGATAAAAAGGCCATTTTAAATTAAAGCTAAATGTAGGATAAAATATAAAGTCAACCCAAAAGAAGACAGCACGAGAGTGTGATGTGTCATATGACCAGCTTTGATCAAATACTGTTTTCATAGATTTGATTATCATACCATATAACGTGCTTAATAAAGGAGTTTTACTAGGAACAGTCACAGTTATCTATCTTTGTTTACTTAATATTCAGTTTTAATGCAATGACTTTTTCTTTTAAAAAATGTAAATCCCCCAAAAAATATATTTTCAAAATGAACCTCAAAGATCTAAGGTGCCCTCATATTCGAGTTTTATGTGTTATCAACAGGATGTAGGGGTGACAATAAGATTGAACTTAAAATTTGGCATCAATAGATATATATTATACAAACCCAAGTAAGTAAAGCTAACCAGATGATTGGCATTCCAATACCTTGATTAAAGAAACTATAGACTGCATGCTCTTCAAAACCTTAGTAAGACCTTACAATCAATACACAAGTAGTGCAATAACTCCTATATGTGTTGTTGGATTTTCTCCAAAATTTCAGGGCAGGTAGATCTTAAGGTGCAGATCACTTTTGTTCTATATCAGAATTTAAAAATCTGTCACCGTTTTAGAATTATTTGCAAAAAACTACATTTTACCCCTATGTTCTATTTTTAGCCATGACGGCCATGTTTTACAACCAATCAAAAATCCCCACATCAGTGCTAATAATCATTTGTACTAAGTTTTATTCCAATTGGGGAGTTAACATGAAAATGCTGTTAAAATGGGTAATTTCGAGGTTCTCAGGGGAATAACTCCTAAAAGGAATGGTCGTACAACGTTGAGCTAATTACAAATTTTGTAGATCTTGATGTGCTTAACAATATGCAATTTAAATTTCTGAAATATCTTGAATAGTTTTTAAGATATTGAGCTTAATAAGTGCAAAATTTGCAAAAAATCCAGAAAAAGGGCAATAACTCATACATGAGTTGTTGGATCTTTTTTGAAATTTCAGGGCAGGTAGATCTTGAGGTGTTGATCACTTTTACCCTATGCCAGAATTTGCTATCTGTAGTGGTTTTTGTGTTATTTGCAAAAAACTGCAATTTACCCCTATGTTCTATTTTAAGCCACGGCGGCCATGTTTTACGACAAATAAAAAATCCCCACATAAGTTCTAAGCACCGAATGCTAATAAAGAACCATACAAAGTTTGGTTGCAATTAGACTTATGGTGTCAGAGAAGTTAACTTTTTCAGGTGAGCTAAAAAGCAATTCAATATTAAAAATACTTCACAACAAACTGATTTAAAAATGATAACGGGTCAAAGCCAGATGCCTTTCACACTAAGGTCACGGTCATTAGTCATTAAAAGTCATTAAGTTGGTTGATCAATGAACATTGACAATTTTATTATTGAAAAACTTTGTACGAATAGTCGCACGGCTAATCATGCAAACTGTATTGACGGAGAACTACTACCTTTTTAAAAAAAAAAACTGATGCTTTTAAGTGATAAAAGTAAGCTATTCACAAGTGGTATTCAGCAAAATCGGAGCAAGGACCATCTGGTTGCAGTAAAATGGCAGCTAAATACATGTAATATAGAGTCTTATAACGTGGGATTTTATTTTTAGGTCTGTCGCTTTCCTACTATTCATGTATCTTTTCAAACATTAGTCTTCATGCGACTCCTCAGAGATACTTACATTGAGTTTATATTTTCATCAACAAACTATCAAACTTAAGCAATTACAAAAACTACATGTAGGACTGCAAAAAAACCCACACACACACAAAACGGATTTACACATGACAAAATATAAAAAAAAACAATGAAAAATTTCTCCTCAGCTACGTATATTCATCGCAACTTCTTGTTATTCGGTTTACAGCATAG
Organism: Arcuatula senhousia; assembly: GCA_963971305.1. NCBI lineage: Eukaryota > Metazoa > Mollusca > Bivalvia > Mytilida > Mytilidae > Arcuatula > Arcuatula senhousia. The sequence goes on from OZ020312.1 coordinate 37,371,676, forward strand.
GGCCCCATTTCGTGGGATATATGATTTGGTTTTAGGTCGATTTGTCGCTTACATCCTTTTGAAAAAAATCAAAATTATATTAGACGAAATGGTGATTGTTCTGCTTCAATGAATGGCGGCGTGAAATGTAAAACTAATTTCGGAACAAATACGGAAACGAAATTACGGGGGCGTAAAATGTAAAGGACATGAAAGTTAGATAATTTTCTCTTTTATTAAATTGGTTTATCTTATAATTAGATAAACCCAATTAACCAAAGAATCAATTTTTGGATAATAAAAAATAAACAAGTAATAAATGGCTAATAACGGCCGCAGTATACAGCAAGAGAGGAATTGACAAGATAGGGAAACAGAATGCCAATCACAGGGATATACGGACAAATCTGTGCACCATTGGTAGGCAATGGATGCTCACATTCCTCAAGGTTTCTTGAGAGAACGAGGGACACAATTTTCCAGATACGCCAGCCCATATTTTGTCACCCCATGGTAGAATATTTATAAAACATGGGAGTGAATTTAAACAATATCATTATTTGATTTTTTGAATTTTATTTAATTATACACTGGCCAAATTCAATCTGGTGATCAGAAAAGAACCGACCACTCATGGAGACATGAGATGGTCTAGACCAACTTCCAACGGTAAAGCGTTGGAAAGTTATAATTAATATGACCCGACGTACAATTAAGGAAAGGATAGTGTCCCCTTATCTTGCCATATTCTGCCAAATGGGCGTGTCTATACACGGTCATATATTTACCCCCCCCCCCCAACTCTAACTCAACCTACCCCTTGTATAAGAAATTAAATAGCGGGAAAAGAACGAGTATTAGCCGAATCTAAAAAGGTTTCTAAGGCTGCCTGAATGTTGTTCAAGAGTGCATCGTTCCCTAGATCAGTCAAATGAACACCGTCATATCGGTATAATGAGTTTTCTCTGGCTCTAATATTTGGGTAACGTATTTCCGACAGACCCTCGGATAGCGTATAATTTTTTAATGCAGTGTTGATTCTTTTACGAGACTTTTCTAAGCAAGTGCCCTTTTTCATGGCGTTGTGCCAGTATCTTCTCATAAGTAATTCACTCCAAATAATTCTTGTATTTGGGAATAAAAGTTTGAATTTTAGGACATCTATTTTCATGTCTTCAATTATAATTTGAAACGATCTTAACCCAATATCATTGGATCCCAAGTGAATCACAATCATAGAAGGGGGAGGGTATTTCTCCCTTGCTAGTAAGACTGCGGCCGACAACTCACTCCACTTCATTCCTCTTTCCCCGAACCATCTTATAAAAAATCCTCTGTTTTGTAGCCCAAGGTGGATCCCCCCAGTGCGAGAGTCTGCTCGTCTCTTGGCCCAATAAATTATAGAAGAGCCAAATATCCATACTGACTTAGAACCTATAATTTGGAAAAGTAGGAAAATTAATCTCAATCCAAAAATTTGAAATCAAGTAATAACATTTACAGACGAATATACCTCTCGAAACAACCGGATTTCCATCGTCCTAGTTTTTTAATCGAATCGTCATTAACGCCGCTTTTTGCCAAATCTGACGCACGCCCTATTCTAAACGAATGTGAACGAACATGTAGTGGTATTTCACAAAATCTTAAACTTTTTTCAAGTAAAGCACAAAACTGGTATTTCGTTAAAGGTTTTCCATTAAAATGAATGAAAAGTTTATTTGACCCATATTGACCAGAGGAACGAACGCATAAATAATGTTTTAATAGAGAAATTGGACAAGCAGACGAATCGTCTTGTTTCATTAATATGAGCTTAACGGATTCCCTTTTTTGATCTGTTTTTGAGCTTCGAATATTAAGATATAGCTCGGTAGTGTTCTTATTATCGCAAAAGGAAATATCTTCAACATTAAGAGAGTGTCCGCTTTCGTTGTCCGTGCTTGGCACTGCAAGCTCACCTACTCTTAATAATGCGAAGTAAGCTAATGAAAACGCGGATGCGAACAGACTTGCTTCGTAATCAGACACACAAATCCACTTTAACGACGAAATAAGCCTCTTGAGCAAATCAAAACCAATTGGAACTCTAATGTCAGGTTTTGTGGGATTTTTCCTACGAAATCCTTCTAAAACTTTTGAAATGACAAAGGATTTGGTCATGTCTGTAACATTTCTTAATTTATGAGCATAACTAAGGGCTGATAAGTAAGTGGAAACAGTAGAAAAGGATTTGCCGTTGATGGACAAAAATGCAATGTAATGGGACAATAATTCTACAGGGATCGGCCAATTAATGTCAAAATGGTATAGAGTGCAAAATTTTTCAAAGGAACTGACTGCTGTTCTATAAGTTTTCCAGGAACTTGTCGCCATAGAACTATCCAATAAAGAACTTGCTTCTACTTTTAAATGTTCCAAAGGTGGGAAGGAATGACACATGGGCTTGGTTCGGCAGCGGGACAAAGAGCCTGGAATCTCTGAAATTCACAACGTGAGAGGGCGTCACATAACTTATTCAATATTCCTGGAATATGCTCACATTTTATAAGTATGTTAAATTTCAAACAAGCTAAAACCAGTTTTCTGACAAGACACATAACTCGAGGGGATCGCGACGACTTTTTGTTGATAATAGAAACAACTGCTTGATTGTCCACGTGAAATAAAATTCTTTTATTTCTTAACATATCACCCCAAATGTTTAAAGCTACTACAACAGGGAACAGTTCTAGAAAGGTGATATCTGATAAAATCCCCGAACTAGCACAAGAACTAGGCCAACAAGCCTGAGCCCATTTAGAATCAAAGACGATACCAAACCCTTTTCCGATTCCGCCAGCACTGTCCGAAAAAAGATTCAAGTCTGCATTAGAAGACCAAAATTGTTCTAAAATTACTGTGGCTCCATTGTAAGCTGATAAAAACTGTAACCAAACATTTAAATCATCTTTCATAGCTTGTGTGACTCTTACATTGTGGTAACTTCTTTGTATACTACAAGTAGCATCAATAAGCCTTCGACAAAATGCTCTACCTGGAACAACAACTTGGCAAGCAAAGTTGAGACACCCAATAAGCGACTGTAACTCTTTTAGCGTAACTTTTGAACAACTGAGGAAATAAACTATTTTTTGTCTAAGTTCTGATATTTTTTCCAAGGGAAGTCTCATAATCATATTGATAGTGTCAAACTCTATACCCAAGAAAATCAAGATCTCCGTAGGCTCAACTGTCTTTTCATCAGCTAAAGGAACCCCCCATAAATTACAACATTCTTTAAAACAAGTCAAAACTTTTTTACAATCCGAAACGGACACACCCCCAAAAAGAAAATCATCCAAGTAATGCAAAATGTCGTCTGAATTCGATTTTATGTGCACAAACCAATGAAGGGCAGAGGAAAATGATTCAAATAAGGAACAACTGATAGAAGCTCCCATTGGCAAACATTTATCATAGTAATACATATTTTCAAATTTGAACCCTAATAAATCAAAATCCTTAGGCGAAACTCTTAGCAATCGAAAGGCTGATTTTATATCACATTTAGCCAGAAGGGAGTTAGGGCCAAGTCTATAAATCATTTTTACAGCATCGTCGATAGAAGAATAAGATACAGAGCAGAACTCTTTTTCAATAAAATCATTCACCGAGTTTCCGAAAGGGAATGATAGATTATGTATCAGGCGAAACTCATCACTTGACTTTTTGGGAATGACAGAAATAGGCGAAGTTCGAAATGTTGAAAAAGGGGGGATACCAAATGGGCCAGCTATTCTGCCCAATGAAATTTCTTTATGGATTTTTTGCCTTGCCGCGATTAAACGTTCGCCATACATTTTTCTACCATTGGCCTCGAAAGGCCTTCGGGGACCTGAGTATTTCATATCAAAACCATGTTGTAATCCATAAACTAAGGCATTAGCTTTGTCTGGGTATGGATACTTTATTAGAGCTTTCCTAACTTCATTCACTATGATGGGCGAATGGCCAAGCGTATATAAACGGGTTAATCCTGAAATTAAAGGTATTAGATTTAAAAATGTAAACAATTAAACATCAAAACATTAAAACAAAATTCAACATATTATGACTTATTTACAATAAAGGATGTAAAATCAATTGTTCGATTTACATTTAATCACAGGGTGCGGTTTTCCACAATTTTGACATTGATGAGGAAATTTACATCGGACCCCGAAACTGCAGTAATTACCTTTGTTGAAGACTCTACATGATGTAGTTCTGGGAAACATGTTTTTGTTGGGGATATGACCTCCAGTGTAAGACATGAGAGTTTGTGTAGGAGGGTTGGTAGACCTTTGGTTAAATTGTCCTGGAACTGACCCATAGCCAATCTGAGAAGTTGGGGGAGGCGGAGTTGAAACACACATCATCCAAAGTTCCATATCAATCAAACCCCACGAGGACGCTGGGGACACTACTTTACGCAACCTGTATTGTTCATCGTAATGGACCCACCCTCTAAAATAACCCCTGGTGGCTGCAAGGCGGATGGTTTGCATGTATTTAAAGAGTTCCAAACCTTTTTGGGGCCATTTCTCCAAAATTATACTTGCAAATATCATATATGCGCTTGTCCACGTTTCAATATTTCTGAAATGGGTTTTCTGTTGTTTTATGACTGTGAGGGCGCCTCCCTTTACAGTGAGATCTCCATCTAATTCACCGCCGTTGTCTGCTAAATCACGGGCGGATTTTAGAAGCAAATTTAGGTCTATGAATTCCCCTGCCCATATCTTTTCTTTTATTTTAAGTGGAACATGGGAAGAAATAGGGGTGAAAACACTAGGCATTATATTTGGAGGATGAGTGGTGTAAAAAGTGTTACCATCTCTTTGGTAATCTGAGGCGGAAGGGGATTCAGAGGGTTCTAGATGTAGTGGCTAAGGACCTGGTGTAGGAGAAGGATTGATAAACCTACCGAATCCACTGGAACTTTGTTGTGGTCGATCATCATGCGATGGGACAGAGTCAAGGCTGATTGAAGGGGGTCCACTTTCATCCGCTACAATGTTGACAACAGGTCCATGGCTCACAGATAAGGTCGACGTCCTGTTTGATAGGCTTGGATGAGAGATTGGTGTTGAATTGGAAGTCTTAGTGGTCTCAATTCTGCTGGTGGGTGACGATGGTGAATGAGTAACGGCAGGATGTCGTGGTGCGGATGGTGTTTGTGTATTTGGCGTAGTCTTCGCCTTCTTCTGCTTTTTAGACACAGCTGCGTCCTGTTGGACATTCTTAGGCGCTGTCCGCTTTCTCTTGGCTGGCTTCATTGTTTTTTAGAGTAAGGATGCCTTGGATTGAAATCTGAAAGTTTGATTTTGCTTCAATGAATGGCGGCGTGAAATGTAAAACTAATTTCGGAACAAATACGGAAACGAAATTACGGGGGCGTAAAATGTAAAGGACATGAAAGTTAGATAATTTTCTCTTTTATTAAATTGGTTTATCTTATAATTAGATAAACCCAATTATTATTGAAAAACTTTGTACGAATAGTCGCACGGCTAATCATGCAAACTGTATTGACGGAGAACTACTACCTTTTTAAAAAAAAAACTGATGCTTTTAAGTGATAAAAGTAAGCTATTCACAAGTGGTATTCAGCAAAATCGGAGCAAGGACCATCTGGTTGCAGTAAAATGGCAGCTAAATACATGTAATATAGAGTCTTATAACGTGGGATTTTATTTTTAGGTCTGTCGCTTTCCTACTATTCATGTATCTTTTCAAACATTAGTCTTCAAGCGACTCCTCAGAGATACTTACATTGAGTTTATATTTTCATCAACAAACTATCAAACTTAAGCAATTACAAAAACTACATGTAGGACTGCAAAAAAACCCACACACACACAAAACGGATTTACACATGACAAAATATAAAAAAAAACAATGAAAAATTTCTCCTCACCTACGTATATTCATCGCAACTTCTTGTTATTCGGTTTACAGCATAGGGCCCCATTTCGTGGGATATATGATTTGGTTTTAGGTCGATTTGTCGCTTACATCCTTTTGAAAAAAATCAAAATTATATTAGACGAAATGGTGATTGTTCGTTTTGATAAGTGTTTTGCTGGTTGTTGTACTAAGACATTCACGTCAATGTCCCTATTATGTCTTTTGTGTTACTACCGGACCTTAAGATCGCAATGGGAAATGGAGGTTTGGCGCCATAAAACCTGATTTTAACCCACCATTGCTTTTGAAATGTTTGTAACAAGTCAGGACCATTGAGATCTTCAATTTCGTTGGTATGCCTTCCTTGTTTTGTTTTTTCTCTTGGGCATTCGAAATTGATCATTCAATTTCGGTAATATTGTTTTTCACTTCATTAAACAAAATGCGGTAATTTTTGTCTTTGATCCATTCCTTGTCTCGTAATATCATAAATAAAAATAATCTTTTATTTTTTTTTTACTTTAATATGATTGAAAGCGTCTCGGTGGGCCTAATTATGAGATGAAAATGCATTCATGGTTGAAAGATGCATGAAAATAATTTGCAGCAACTTTCTTGTCAGTAATAAAATGTAATGACTTAACTTTTGTCATTGTTGTTGAAACGTTCCTTCCTGATAATATTGAAAATTAAAAATTAATAATTTATGAAGGTCATAATTACTACAATGGCTTGAGACAAAAAAATAAACTCAATATACCGATGACGGCTATGAAGGAGATGAGCAAGTAAAAGGTAAGATATTTTATCTGATATTAGTATTTTTCAAATGAAAATGAAAATGACATGTGGGGTAAAGAATGCTCATGGCTCAAAAAATACAATGTAAATATACAGAACTTACAATCAACAAAGACGTGTCCAATGGCTAATTGATTCTTAAACGGTTTATCTTGCACGTTGGATTTACGCTATTTAAGGGCATAGCATACAGTTTAGATCCTTCATTGACAAATTCGTGAAAATTTGTAATTAAGCTAATTTTAGTATGTACATTTTAAATGTTAAAGAAAACCATGTCTTAACGGACCCGTTTTTATAATATAACATGTAGATGCACCCCACCAAAATTTAAAAAAAAGTAAAATATTTTGGAAATTATGAAAATGGCATAACTTTTTAACCATTGGTATTTTTTTAAATCTGTCTTTAGTTTTACAATTGACAGAATATAGACTTGTGTATTATGAACTAATGCAATACTCTGATTAAACCGTAAAATAGCTTTTAAATGTAATTTTATGAACATCTTGAAGAAATTTTGTGAATAAAAAGCCATTTAGAAAATACTGTCCTTGCAATTATTTCGAAATTTTTGCATGATGATGCATTTTTGTACATTTAAATAATGGCATAAAAAAACAAAATGGGTCAACGTGCTAATTGCAAAAACAGTCATTTTTCAATCATTTATAATTATTTGTTTGCAATTTCCATGACGTAACAAAATCTATCCAACGACGACGTCATAATCTCCTTCTGTATCATATGCCCATAAAATGAATGAAAAATTTAATAGAAAGAATTGAGTGGCAATTGAATCACGAGTGCAACTACAATTATTATATTGTGAATTTCTACTATATTTATGCAAAATTTAATTTTTATTACATTTTAAAGAAACATATCCTACCTTTATTATGTATGCGCAAACAATATTTTTGGGGAATTGAAAAGTAGAAACTCACACTGTAGAAACTAATACGATGGGGAATAAATATTTGCGACCCTATTTACAAATCTCTAAATCTTCAATGGAAAACGACCAGGAGCTTTCAATGTGACCATTGGTCGAAGCTCGCTCTTTTGCAATTGATCCTAAACATTCCTCAGACATTTTCACTGTAAGCCGAAACCGAAATCGAAACCCAAACAAAACACTATGGAACGCGAATACTGTGTCATTATCATCATGTGTTACCTTGTGATGTTCAAAAGAACGTTTTGTTTGTGTTTAGTCAGTGTGGTACATGTGTGTGCGTAGTCATTATGGTATAAGATTTAACCATATTGTTATGAGCTTTTGCTTAAAATATAAAGAGAGTAAAATGAATCATTTGAAAGTCTCAAAAAGCAAAGGTGAAAAGGTTAACACAAACGAGTAAAACAAGAAGATTCGGGTAACACAAGACAAAATACCGAACATCAATCAACGCAAACTTAAGTCGTATACGATTTATTGTTTTGTCATTTTATTTTGTCAACGTATCAATATGTTCGTTACTAGATACATTCAATGAAGTCTATCAGTCTTATTTCACAGATTTGGACATATGGAATTAGGGAATAATTAGTTCTACTGTTAATCAAATTGTTAATTGATTTGTAAACAAATTTATTTCCATGTTCTTAGTCTTTGTGTTTGTTTTTATTTGCTACAATGTGTAATTTGATAATTGTAAGCCTGATACTTCTGATCTTTCTTTCTTTTTCCTTAGCAGGAATGCCCTCATCTTGTTTGTTCATGTTGGGATTGCTTGATATTTTCTATACCTTTTTATTTTCGATTTAATTTTGACGATCATAACTCTTATTAAGATTTTATGAAAAATGTTGGTTTCTACTTCTCTACAGCAGCCTAGTCTTTCTGAAGCTGTTTGAAAACTTGTGTTTTTCTGTGCATTGCTATGATAAGAATAAAACGGACATCCAATTATGTGTACTTGTATTAATTCCATTATGTATATCACTCCTAGGAACACGCAAATCAATCCAGGTATTTTTTTACTAAATTCCGCAAAAGATTTCTCTTATAATCAACTGCATTAGATTTATATATACTTATCAAAGCAAATCGAATGAAATAACTTTACTTTAAAATCATAAAGGCTGCGCTCGTTCGAAATACAAATTGTACGTTCGTCAAATTATTGAATTGTTGAACTCATGGAACTTAAAATTTCCCCATTGACGCCAATTGTAAATGAATTGTTAATGTGGAGATCCACATCGGCTTTCCATACGACATACAGTACCTGTATGGTAAAAGCTTCCCTCTCTCCCCATTTACCATCACACCATTTACCATCCCCATACACCATATACTATTTCCATCCCCATACACCATGTACCATCCCCATCCCCATCCCCATACACCATGTACCATTCGCGTCCCCATCCCCATACACGAATTACCATCCCCATCCCCATTTACCATTCTATATTCCCCATACCCATAATGCAATTGTTTATTATTATCGATAATACTTGTATTAATTTGTTTTAAGGAAATTATTACGATATTTAATAGTTTAAATATCTATTAATGTTTTTTATTTAGTTAACATGACTTTGTATAAATAACATACGGGTGACATAGAAATAATAACTATAACATGTATAACTTATTTTCATAACACAAAATTTACTATCGCATTTTAATATTTTCAATATTAGATATTAATTGAAAATGTTTCATTTTTGTCATTTTCTCTGGACTATGAGATTGATAATTCAAGTTCGGTAGTTTTGTTTTTACCTTTATTTAGTAATAACTAAATTTAGCTGTTATTTCCATCTTTTAATGAAACCATGTTAGTCTATAATAATAATTATGATATATTACGCAACTTTTTAGTAAAAATTGATCTTGAACTTTTCTAATTACATCCAATGTATGACATATTAAGGTCTAGGCATAACCTTTATAAAAGTCAACATATTTATATTTTTAGTTTATCTAAGCATATATGTTTAAATCTAATGAAAAAACTTGTTTCGCAATCAATTTCTTACATAGCATTGTTACTTAGCATAACAATTGCAAGTGTAATCTTAATATTCCTATGCAAACCAATTGTCATTATAGTTTCTTAACTATTAACCTTATTTTTGAAATAATTGATACATGTATGCACTTGGCTATGTATATTGTCAATTTTACTAAATTGGCATATAATTTGGAGCTCAAATATAAGTTTTTACTTGAGTAAGTAATAATTTACATATAACAATTGCAAGTGTAATCTTAATACTCCTATGCAAACCAATTGTCATTATAGTTTCTTAACTATTAACCTTATTTTTGAAATAATTGATACATGTATGCACTTGGCTATGTATATTTTCAACTTATCTTAGCATATATGTTTCAAATCTAATGAAAAAACTTGTTTCGCAATCAATTTCTTGTCAATTTTACTAAATTGGCATATAATTTGGAGCTCAAATATAAGTTTTTACTTGAGTAAGTAATAATTTACATATAACAATTGCAAGTGTAATCTTAATACTCCTATGCAAACCAATTTTCATTATAGTTTCTTAACTATGAACCTTATTTTTGAAATAATTGATACATTTATGCATATGGCTATGTATATTTTCAACTTATCTGAGCATATATGTTTCAAATCTAATGAAAAAACTTGTTTCGCAATCAATTTCTTGTCAATTTTATTAAGCCGGCATATAATTTGGAGCTCAAATATCAGTTTTTACTTAAGTAAGTAATATTTTACATATAAAACTTGCAAGTGTGATCTTAATACTCCTATGCAAACCAATTTTCATTATAGTTTCTTAACTATTAACCTTATTTTTGAAATAATTGATACATTAATGCATATGGCTATGTATATTTTCAACTTATCTTAGCATTGTAACAACCGTTATTGTAATAAAAACCGTTATTGTAATAAATTTTGTTATATGAATTAAAAGTGGATTTTTTTATTTTACGTGAAGGAATTAATTGTAACTAAGATATTATCACCAAAAATAATTTAATATTTTAACTAATTATGAAAAAATTTACATTTAAAAACAGTTTATTACAATAACAGTTGTTATCACAATAACGGTTGGCATGCTCAACCGTTATTGTAATAAACTTTTATATATCGTAAAATTTAAATTTTTGAAAAAAATTTACTTCTTAGTTGAAGTCAAATATATTCATGATTGCTTAATACCGATATCAGTTGTAATTATTACTATTATAACCAAAGGAATGTCTTTGATTTTTTATCACAATAACGGTTGACGAACAAAATCCTTATTATTAGAACAACCGTTTTGGTAATAACTTTTTTCAATCAACCTAATTTCGTCTTAAAATCATCCAAAATGACTAATACTCGTGGAAAATTGGTATTTCAGTCATTCTAAACAATTATTTTTTTTTATATTTTCGAACTATTTTCAGAAATTAAGAATTTTTCTTACAATTTTGGCTAAGTGTCCCATATATTCTGAAAATAGGAATATATTCTCTGAAATGGATATAGATGAACTACTGGTACTTGAATATACTAATTGATTCAAATTCAAGTCATTTTGGGTCACTTCTGAACAAAATATGTCTTTGAAGGTTTTATTACAATAACGGTTGACGACCGAAATCCTTATTGTTACAACAACCGTTATGGTAATAAACTTTTTCAATCAATCTTATTTCGTCTTCGAAACATCCTACATGACTTATAGTCACGGAAAATCGGCATTTCAGTCTTTTTAAACAGTTTTCCTTTATTTTTGAACTAATTTCAGAAATTAAGATTTTTTCTTACAATTTTGGCTAAGTGTCCAATACATTCTGAAAATATGAATATATTGTCTGAAATGGATATAGATGATCTACTGGTACTTGAATACACTCATTGATTCAAATTCAAGTCATTTTGAGTCACTTCTGAACAAAATGTGTCTTTGAAGGTTTTATTACAATAACGGTTGACGACCAAAATCCTTTTTGTAACAACAACCGTTATGGTAATAAACTTTTTAAATCAATCTTATTTCGTCTTCAAAACATCCTACATGACTTATAGTCACCGAAAATCGGCATTTCAGTCTTTTTAAACAGTTTTCCTTTATTTTTGAACTAATTTCAGAAATTAAGATTTTTTCTTACAATTTTGGCTAAGTGTCCAATACATTCTGAAAATAGGAATATATTGTCTGAAATGGATATAGATGATCTACTAGTACTTGAATATACTAAATGATTCAGATTCAAGTCATTTTGAGTCACTTCTGAACAAAATATGTCTTTGAAGGTTTTATTACAATAACGGTTGACGACCAAAATCCTTATTGTAACAACAACCGTTATGGTAATAAACTTTTTCAATCAATCGTATTTCGTATTTGAAATATCCAAAAATGACTAATAGTCGCGGAAAATTGGTATTTCAGTCATTTTGAACAGTTTTTTCTTTATTATCGAACAAATTTCAGAAATTAAGATTTTCTTACAATTTTGGCTAAGTGTCCCATATATTCTGAAAATATGAATATATTGTCTGAAATGGATAAAGATGATCTACTAGTACTTGAATATACTAATTGATTCAAATTTAAGTCATTTTGAGTCACTTCTAAACAAAATTCATCTTTGAAGTTTTAATTACAATAATGGTTGACGACCGAAATCCTTATTGTTACAACAACCGTTATGGTAATAAACTTTTTGAATCAATATAATTTCGTCTTTAAAACATCCGAAATGACTTATAGTCACGGAAAATCGGCATTTCAGTCTTTTTAAACAGTTTTCCTTTATTTTAGAACTAATTCAAGAAATGAAGATGTTTTCTTACAATTTTGGCTTAGTGTCCGATTCATTCTGAAAATATGAATATATTGTCTGAAATGGATAAAGATGATCTATTAGTACTGGAATATACTAATTGATTCATATTTAAGTCATTTTGAGTCACTTCTGAACAAAATATGTCTTTGAAGGTTTTATTACAATAACGGTTGACGACCAAAATCCTTATTGTAACAACAACCGTAATGGTAATAAACTTTTTGAATCAATCTAATTTCGTCTTTAAAACATTCGAAATGACTTATCGTCACGAAAAATCGACATTTCAGTCTTTTTAAACAGTTTTCCTTTATTTTCGAAAACTAATTTAAGAAATTAAGATTTTTTCTAAGTAACAATTTTGGCTAAGTGTCCGATATATTCTGGAAATATGAATATATTATCTGAGATGGATATAGATGATTTGCTTGTACTCGAATAGACTAATTGATTCATATTTAAGTCATTTTGAGTCACTTCTAAACAAAATATGTCTTTGAAGTTCTTTATTACAATAACGGTTGACGACCGAAATCCTTACTGTATTAACAACCGTTATGGTAATAAACTTTTTCAATCAATCTTATTTCGTCTTTAATAATCCTAAATAAAGGTAATAACAAATTTACCGAAGTTGAATGATCAATCTCATAGTCCAGAAAAAATTACAAAAACGAATCAGTCATACCGGAGAATTGTTGGATCGCAATGGTCCTGACTTGGTGCAGGCATTTCAAACGAAATGGTGGGTTAAGCCAGATTTATGGCGCCAAACCTCCCTCATCCATTGCGATCTAAGGATCTGGTAATGACCATAGAACACAACATACTTGTGAGACACAATAGGGATATTGAGGTGATCATCTCAGTACAGCAGACCAGTCAAAACTAATTAAAACAATTAACTACCATATCTTTTAACTCAATTTTGAACTTTTTTACTAGTGGCTGATAACGAAGAAAGAATTTTTTTAGGGATCGTATGAGACGTATTTTCTTATAGCCCTGCTTCAAAAGTCGATCACGAAGAAATCGGTGTCTGATCAAAAAATCTGTGAAATGTGTGCAAGCTCTGGCATATCGAATAAGTTGTGAAATATAAACACCGTATGCAGGGGAAGTAGGTATATTGCTCTGTAGATTAGGAAAATTATTAATTTGAAAATTAAAATCGTCTCGTTTATCGTAAATTTGTGTACTGAGATGACCACCTGGGTCAAATTCGAGGTGCAAATCCAAGAAAGACGTGAAGCGATTTGATTCGGTTGTCTCTTTAATCTCCAATTCTGGAGGATATATTGAAGGAATCCATCTACCAAATGAAAAGTTATTGACAGAAAGGACATCATCAATATATCTGAATGTAAGATTAAATGACATTTCCTCTTTCATCTTCTTGTTCTTTACGAGTCCCTGAAGAAATTCAGTCTCGTAAGAGTATAAAAACAAATCGGGGAGGAGAGGAGCACAGTTTGTGCCCATTGGAATGCCGATTTGTTGTTGAAAAATCTCTCCTCCGAAGGTGACAAATATGTTGTCAATGAAGAAATCAAGCATACTGCAAACTTGTTCCAGTGTGTGACAAATTTTATCTTTGAAAGATGTTTTGGAAAAGAATGTAGAATCATAACCCAAAACAACAAAATTCCTAGAGTTTGAAAAGGCTTTTTCGAGCAGGTTTTTCAGGCGACATTTTAGTTTTTCGTGTGGCAAGGTAGTGTATAAAGTTGAAAAATCGAACGTTTTCAAAGAGTGAACCTCAGAAAATGATCTAGATTTAAGATGATCTAACAAATCTTTTGAGTTCTTCAAAATCCACATATGGTTAATTCCACTACGATAATAAATAGTGTCGCAGTATGCTTGTTGACCTTCTTTTAGAGCAGACAAAATTTTAGTTAAATGAACGGACAGCTCTGTAGTTGAACATGATGAAGATCCAGCTATATACCTTTCTTTGTACGGATTTTTGTGAAGTTTAGGTATCCAGTACAAATATGGTAACTCTTTATGTTCCTATTTCATTGGAATATTGAAAGAGGACATAAAAGAGCTATGTTTGGCTATGATTACATCTTTGTTAAATGTAGTCCGTTTGTATGTAGCACTAGCGGAAGTATTACCATCAATGCCTAGTGTTTTTTATTAGACAATTGTAATAATGAGCTTTACATACAAAAACTATATTATTGGAAGCCTTGTCTGCTGGCGTGACAACATACCTGGCATGTAAGGAAGAGAGACAATTGAGAGCTTAACGATCTCTAAATACAGAAGAAGGCCGGGGGTTTACACACCTGCGCAGTTTGTATATTCGGCTTCGTACAAGAGATCGGACAGCCCCTACCCAGTCCGACAGCGATTCAAGCTCTGGTTCTTTTATTACTTATGGTTTTAGTGTAGCGGTGTTGACTGATTTTTGAAATATGGAGGAATTTAAGATGTAACTTCCTTACGATTCAAAATATTGCTGATATTTATAGCATCTATCCCTTTGTTCTTAAATGGAATCTGGAGAAATTTCCTATCCTCAGTAGTAAGAGGCTCACTTCTTACAGGCTTAAAAAGACGGAAAAGGGCAACGTCGCAGATGATGCTTGTAAGCCTGTAAGAAGGAGAAAATGGATCAGTACCTACTTTTTCTAACCCAAGATCACGTAGGTCTTTAGGTTTCGTGACTCGTAGTTAGTAGAGAATGGTACGAACATGATGGACTCCCAATGGTTGTTGCAGACTTGTTACCAGATCATCAAACATGTCTGAAAGAGATCTGTTGTCAGATTGACTGGCACCAGATCTCTGTTTGTAGCGTTTGTTACCATGACTACGTTTGCGTCTACCATTAGGGTCAAACAGTTTCATAACATTCACCTCACTACATTGTGGGCTAGAAAGATTTCTTACTCCTTTGATGTTATCATTACATCCATAAGGCATTGCAGTACCCAAAGTTTTTTATCCAGTGAAGCTCTCGTTTCTTACGGTGAGGTGTACTAAGATTACGACTGTTGGTGTCGTGGGTTAAATGACTTATAGTCACGGAAAATTGGCATTTCAGTCTTTTTAAACAGTTTTTCTTTATTTTCGAACTAATTCAAGAAATTAAGATTTTTTCTTACGATTTTGGCTAAGTGTCCCATATATTCTAAAAATATGAACAAGAGGCTCCCAGGAGCCTGAATCGCTCACCTGACATATGTGTCTGAAGTAAAGGTTTTTAGGCAAAATCTATTTGACATTAAAAGGGTCATAAGTTTAATAAGGCGGTCATCTGACAATATGGTGGATCTTAAGGTGCTGATCACTTTGGTTCTCAATCAAAATTCAAAAATATGTCACCCTTTTTGAGTTATTAGCAAAAAAATGCAGTTTAACCCAATATTCTATTTTTTAGCCACAGCGGCCATGTTTTAAAACCAATCAAAAATCCCCACATCTGTTCTATACACCTAATGCTAATAAACAACAATACCAAGTTTGGTTCCAATTGGACTTAAAGTGTCAGAGGATTTAACGTTTTCAATGTAATGAGGAAATGCTTTTTAAATGCTCAATTTTGACGTTCTAAGGGCAATAACTGCTAAAAGGAAAGGTCCTATAACGTTGACCCTATTACATATTTTGAAGATCTAAATGTGCTTAACAACATGAACAATATGCAATTTACATTTCTTAAATGTCTTGTATAGTTTTCAAGAAATTGAGCTAAACAGGTGCAAAATTTGAAAAAAAATCCGCAAAAAGGGCAATTACTCCTACATTGGTTGTTGGATCTTCCTGAAAATTTCCGGGCAGGTAGATCTTGAGGTGTTGAACACTTTTACTGTAGCCAAAATTTTGATATCTGTAACCGTTTTCAAGTTATTTGCAAAAAACTGCAATTTACCCCTATGTTTTATTTTTAGCCATGGCGGCCATTTTTTCCGACGCATCAAAAATCCCCACTCTAGTTTGATACTATCTATGCTAATTACAACTGTGCCAAACTTAAAAGCCGTTGGACTAATGGTGTTAGAGGAGTTAACGTTTGAAAAATGTTAACGACGACGGACGAAGACGAACGCAAAGTGATGGCAATAGCTTACATGGACCTTCATGGTGCCGATCGTAGTCATTATGTGCACATTATGTAAATTTAATATGCATAGAATATAGACCATGTTAATTAACGATTGCTTAATGAAACAACATCTAAAGAAAAGTAAATCATAAGAATGATTTTTGTGACATTGAGTCTGAGTATTTAAGGATACGGAATTAAGTAGGGTTGCATTTAATTTCATACACCTTCTCTGTTCTTATGAATGAAAAAAATATTAGGGAAAGACCATGGAGTCAATTTCAAAGTGAAAACTTTTAGCTTAACTTAAAAGATTGTCCTTTCTGATCGGACGTGACTTTAAAAAAGTTCTGTTTCACGCATAAAACAAATTAATATGTGCGCTAGTCGATCTACATGTAGATGCACAAAATTGCTATACATCATTTGGTACTATAAGATAAATAAAGGCATTATGCAAATATAAGACCTCTTCAAATGATAATTTTTAATGATTTTTTATTTAATTTTTTTCTGAATTTTATATTCCATCTGGCGGCCATCTTGAAAATGGTCGCCATTTTGACTTTTCAAATGGGACCATAGCTAATATTGATTAGTATGCTTTTTTCCACCAATATGCCTTATTTCGTGCTTTTACTATATTTTTTCATTTGTTTCACAAATCGACTGGACTATAAGCTACAGATGGGTTCGCACATAAACTATGCAAAAGTTAGCATAAAGTTAACTGTTCGACTGCTCTCTATGTCTACTCATGTCTACTATAGCAGACATTTACGTTAACTTGCGTTGACTCGTGACTGGTCAAAGACTTGCGACAGCTTGACTTGTAATAATCAGTCGCAAAGTCGTGACCACTTTAACCAGACAAGACATTTCAATAGGTCTGCTCAAATCGGACAAATCGGTTTAATAAAAAAACTTAATTGCATTAAAAAAGCAATATCGACGACAGCTTGGGTGGTAGAACATGAACTTTGTACTGTTTAAGCTTTAGCATCAGCACGAAGTTAACTTGACCAGATCTGTCATAAGAACGAGACTGCTTTTAAAAGCAGACCTTTAATTTTGACTGCTTTACTTGGAAGTTAACTTGGAACCAGTCGTGCGTCTGTTCAAGCCGTAGCATATCCAGTCACAAATGAACTTGAAGTTAACTTTGTTTCAAGTTTACTAACCGTACAGGACACTTAGCCAAAATCGTAAATAAAGGAAAACTGTTTAAAAAGACTGAAATGCCGATTTTCCGTGACTACATGTATAAGTCATTTATGATGTTTTAAAGACGAAATAAGATTGATTGAAAAAGTTTATTACCATAACGGTTGTTGTTGTAATAAAAATTTCAAAGACGTATTTTGTTCAGAAGTGACTAAAAAAAATGTCTTAAATATGAATCAGTTAGTATATTCAAGTACTAGTAGATCATCTCTATCCATCTCTGATAATATATTAATTTTTATCAAAATATATCGGACACTTAGCCAAAATTGTAAGAAAAAATCTTAATTTATTAAGTTGGTCCGAAAATAAAGGAAACCTGTTTAAAAAGATTAAAATGCCGATTTTCCGTGACTGTAAGTCATTTAGGATGTTTTAAAGACAAAATAAGATAGATTAAAAATGTTTATTACCATAACGGTTGTTAATCCAATAAGGATTTCGGTCGTCAACCGATATTGTTATAAAAACTTCAAAGCATATTTTGTAAAGAAGTGACTAAAATGACTTAAATATGAATGAATAAATATATTTAAGTACTAGCAGATCATCTATATCGATTTCAGACAATATATTCATATTTTCAGATCATATCGGACACTCAGCCAAAATTGTAAGAAAAAATCTTAATTTCTGAAATTTGTTCAAAAATATAGAAAATAACTGTTTAAAGTGACTGAAATACCAATTTTCGGCGACTATAAGTCATTTAAGATGTTTTAAAGACAAAATTAGAATGATTGAAATAGTTTATTACCATAACGGTTGTTGTTACAATAAGGATTTCGGTTGTTAACCGTTATTGTAATAAAAACTTCAAAGATGAATTTTCTTTAGAAGTGACTCAAAATGACTTAAATATGAATCAATTAGTATATTAAAGTACTAGTAGATCATCAATATCCATTTCAGAAAAAATATTCATATATTCAGAACATTTCAGACACGTAGCCAAAATTGTTAGAAAAAATATTAATTTCTGAAATTTGATCAAAAATATAGAAAATAAATGTTTAAAGTGACTTAAATACCAATTTTCGGCGACTATTAGTAATTTAGGATGTTTTAAAGACAAAACTAGATTGATTAAAAAAGTTTATTACCATAACGGTTGTTGTTACAATAAGGATTTCGGCCGTCAACCGTTATTGTAATAAAAACTTCAAAGAGTTATTTTGTTTAGAAGTGACTCAAAATGACTTAAATATGAATAAATTAATATATTTAAGTACTAGTAGATCATCTATATTCATTTCAGACAATAAATTCATATTTTCAGATCATATCGGACACTCAGCCAAAATTGTAAGAAATAATCTCAATTTCTGAAACAAGTTCTAAAATATAAAAAATAACTGTTTAAAGTGACTAAAATACCAATTTTCGGCAACTATTAGTCATTTATGATGTTTTAAAGACGAAATAAGATTGATTAAAAAAGTTTATTACCATAACAGTTGTTGTTACAATAAGGATTTCGGTCGTCAATCGTTATTGTAATAAAAACTTCAAAGATGAATTTTCTTTAGAAGTGACTCAAAATGACTAAAATATGAATCAATTAGTATATTCAAGTACTAGTAGATCATATATATCCATTTCAGACAATATATTCATATATTCAGAACATATCAGACACTTAGGCAAAATTGTAAAAAATATTAATTTCTGAAATTTGTTCAAAAATATAGAAAATAACTGTTTAAAGTGACTTAAATACCAATTTTCGGCGACTATAAGTCATTTAGGATGTTTTAAAGACAAAATTAGAATGATTGAAATAGTTTATTACCATAACGGTTGTTGTTACAATAAGGATTTCGGTTGTCAACCGTTATTGTAATAAAAACTTCAAAGATGAATTTTCTTTAGAAGTGACTCAAAATGACTTAAATATGAATCAATTAGTATATTAAAGTACTAGTAGATCATCAATATCCATTTCAGACAATATATTCATATATTCAGAACATTTCAGACACGTAGCCAAAATTGTTAGAAAAAATATTAATTTCTGAAATTTGATCAAAAATATAGAAAATAAATGTTTAAAGTGACTTAAATACCAATTTTCGGCGACTATTAGTCATTGAGGATGTTTTAAAGACAAAATTAGATTGATTAAAAAAGTTTATTACCATAACGGTTGTTGTTACA
Organism: Arcuatula senhousia; assembly: GCA_963971305.1. Taxonomy (NCBI): domain Eukaryota; kingdom Metazoa; phylum Mollusca; class Bivalvia; order Mytilida; family Mytilidae; genus Arcuatula; species Arcuatula senhousia. The sequence continues at coordinate 37,391,622 of OZ020312.1, forward strand.
ATAAGGATTTCGGCCGTCAACCGTTATTGTAATAAAAACTTCAAAGAGGTATTTTGTTTAGAAGTGACTCAAAATGACTTAAATATGAATGAATTAATATATTTAAGTACTAGTAGATCATCTATATTCATTTCAGACAATAAATTCATATTTTCAGATCATATCGGACACTCAGCCAAAAGTGTAAGAAATAATCTTAATTTCTAAAATTTGTTCAAAAATATTGAAAATAACTGTTTAAAGTGACTGAAATACCAATTTTCGGCGACTATTAGTCATTTATGATGTTTTAAAGACGAAATAAGATTGATTAAAAAAGTTTATTACCATAACAGTTGTTGTTACAATAAGGATTTCGGTCGTCAATCGTTATTGTAATAAAAACTTCAAAGATGAATTTTCTTTAGAAGTGACTCAAAATGACTAAAATATGAATCAATTAGTATATTCAAGAACTAGTAGATCATATATATCCATTTCAGACAATATATTCATATATTCAGAACATATCAGACACTTAGGCAAAATTGTAAAAAATATTAATTTCTGAAATTTGTTCAAAAATATAGAAAATAACTGTTTAAAGTGACTGAAATACCAATTTTCGGCGACTATAAGTCATTTAGGATGTTTTAAAGACAAAATTAGAATGATTGAAATAGTTTATTACCATAACGGTTGTTGTTACAATAAGGATTTCGGTTGTCAACCGTTATTGTAATAAAAACTTCAAAGATGAATTTTCTTTAGAAGTGACTCAAAATGACTTAAATATGAATCAATTAGTATATTAAAGTACTAGTAGATCATCAATATCCATTTCAGACAATATATTCATATATTCAGAACATTTCAGACACGTAGCCAAAATTGTTAGAAAAAATATTAATTTCTGAAATTTGATCAAAAATATAGAAAATAAATGTTTAAAGTGACTTAAATACCAATTTTCGGCGACTATAAGTCATTTAGGATGTTTTAAAGACAAAACTAGATTGATTAAAAAAGTTTATTACCATAACGGTTGTTGTTACAATAAGGATTTCGGCCGTCAACCGTTATTGTAATAAAAACTTCAAAGATGAATTTTCTTTAGAAGTGACTCAAAATGACTTAAATATGAATCAATTAGTATATTAAAGTACTAGTAGATCATCAATATCCATTTCAGACAATATATTCATATATTCAGAACATTTCAGACACGTAGCCAAAATTGTTAGAAAAAATATTAATTTCTGAAATTTGATCAAAAATATAGAAAATAAATGTTTAAAGTGACTTAAATACCAATTTTCGGCGACTATTAGTCATTGAGGATGTTTTAAAGACAAAATTAGATTGATTAAAAAAGTTTTTTACCATAACGGTTGTTGTTACAATAAGGATTTCGGCCGTCAACCGTTATTGTAATAAAAACTTCAAAGAGGTATTTTGTTTAGAAGTGACTCAAAATGACTTAAATATGAATGAATTAATATATTTAAGTACTAGTAGATCATCTATATTCATTTCAGACAATAAATTCATATTTTCAGATCATATCGGACACTCAGCCAAAATTGTAAGAAATAATCTCAATTTCTGAAACAAGTTCTAAAATATAAAAAATAACTGTTTAAAGTGACTAAAATACCAATTTTCGGCAACTATTAGTCATTTATGATGTTTTAAAGACGAAATAAGATTGATTAAAAAAGTTTATTACCATAACAGTTGTTGTTACAATAAGGATTTCGGTCGTCAATCGTTATTGTAATAAAAACTTCAAAGATGAATTTTCTTTAGAAGTGACTCAAAATGACTAAAATATGAATCAATTAGTATATTCAAGTACTAGTAGATCATATATATCCATTTCAGACAATATATTCATATATTCAGAACATATCAGACACTTAGGCAAAATTGTAAAAAATATTAATTTCTGAAATTTGTTCAAAAATATAGAAAATAACTGTTTAAAGTGACTTAAATACCAATTTTCGGCGACTATAAGTCATTTAGGATGTTTTAAAGACAAAATTAGAATGATTGAAATAGTTTATTACCATAACGGTTGTTGTTACAATAAGGATTTCGGTTGTCAACCGTTATTGTAATAAAAACTTCAAAGATGAATTTTCTTTAGAAGTGACTCAAAATGACTTAAATATGAATCAATTAGTATATTAAAGTACTAGTAGATCATCAATATCCATTTCAGACAATATATTCATATATTCAGAACATTTCAGACACGTAGCCAAAATTGTTAGAAAAAATATTAATTTCTGAAATTTGATCAAAAATATAGAAAATAAATGTTTAAAGTGACTTAAATACCAATTTTCGGCGACTATTAGTCATTGAGGATGTTTTAAAGACAAAATTAGATTGATTAAAAAAGTTTATTACCATAACGGTTGTTGTTACAATAAGGATTTCGGCCGTCAACCGTTATTGTAATAAAAACTTCAAAGAGGTATTTTGTTTAGAAGTGACTCAAAATGACTTAAATATGAATGAATTAATATATTTAAGTACTAGTAGATCATCTATATTCATTTCAGACAATAAATTCATATTTTCTGATCATATCGGACACTCAGCCAAAAGTGTAAGAAATAATCTTAATTTCTAAAATTTGTTCAAAAATATTGAAAATAACTGTTTAAAGTGACTGAAATACCAATTTTCGGCGACTATTAGTCATTTATGATGTTTTAAAGACGAAATAAGATTGATTAAAAAAGTTTATTACCATAACAGTTGTTGTTACAATAAGGATTTCGGTCGTCAATCGTTATTGTAATAAAAACTTCAAAGATGAATTTTCTTTAGAAGTGACTCAAAATGACTAAAATATGAATCAATTAGTATATTCAAGAACTAGTAGATCATATATATCCATTTCAGACAATATATTCATATATTCAGAACATATCAGACACTTAGGCAAAATTGTAAAAAATATTAATTTCTGAAATTTGTTCAAAAATATAGAAAATAACTGTTTAAAGTGACTGAAATACCAATTTTCGGCGACTATAAGTCATTTAGGATGTTTTAAAGACAAAATTAGAATGATTGAAATAGTTTATTACCATAACGGTTGTTGTTACAATAAGGATTTCGGTTGTCAACCGTTATTGTAATAAAAACTTCAAAGATGAATTTTCTTTAGAAGTGACTCAAAATGACTTAAATATGAATCAATTAGTATATTAAAGTACTAGTAGATCATCAATATCCATTTCAGACAATATATTCATATATTCAGAACATTTCAGACACGTAGCCAAAATTGTTAGAAAAAATATTAATTTCTGAAATTTGATCAAAAATATAGAAAATAAATGTTTAAAGTGACTTAAATACCAATTTTCGGCGACTATAAGTCATTTAGGATGTTTTAAAGACAAAACTAGATTGATTAAAAAAGTTTATTACCATAACGGTTGTTGTTACAATAAGGATTTCGGCCGTCAACCGTTATTGTAATAAAAACTTCAAAGATGAATTTTCTTTAGAAGTGACTCAAAATGACTTAAATATGAATCAATTAGTATATTAAAGTACTAGTAGATCATCAATATCCATTTCAGACAATATATTCATATATTCAGAACATTTCAGACACGTAGCCAAAATTGTTAGAAAAAATATTAATTTCTGAAATTTGATCAAAAATATAGAAAATAAATGTTTAAAGTGACTTAAATACCAATTTTCGGCGACTATTAGTCATTGAGGATGTTTTAAAGACAAAATTAGATTGATTAAAAAAGTTTATTACCATAACGGTTGTTGTTACAATAAGGATTTCGGCCGTCAACCGTTATTGTAATAAAAACTTCAAAGAGGTATTTTGTTTAGAAGTGACTCAAAATGACTTAAATATGAATGAATTAATATATTTAAGTACTAGTAGATCATCTATATTCATTTCAGACAATAAATTCATATTTTCAGATCATATCGGACACTCAGCCAAAAGTGTAAGAAATAATCTTAATTTCTAAAATTTGTTCAAAAATATTGAAAATAACTGTTTAAAGTGACTGAAATACCAATTTTCGGCGACTATTAGTCATTTATGATGTTTTAAAGACGAAATAAGATTGATTAAAAAAGTTTATTACCATAACAGTTGTTGTTACAATAAGGATTTCGGTCGTCAATCGTTATTGTAATAAAAACTTCAAAGATGAATTTTCTTTAGAAGTGACTCAAAATGACTAAAATATGAATCAATTAGTATATTCAAGAACTAGTAGATCATATATATCCATTTCAGACAATATATTCATATATTCAGAACATATCAGACACTTAGGCAAAATTGTAAAAAATATTAATTTCTGAAATTTGTTCAAAAATATAGAAAATAACTGTTTAAAGTGACTGAAATACCAATTTTCGGCGACTATAAGTCATTTAGGATGTTTTAAAGACAAAATTAGAATGATTGAAATAGTTTATTACCATAACGGTTGTTGTTACAATAAGGATTTCGGTTGTCAACCGTTATTGTAATAAAAACTTCAAAGATGAATTTTCTTTAGAAGTGACTCAAAATGACTTAAATATGAATCAATTAGTATATTAAAGTACTAGTAGATCATCAATATCCATTTCAGACAATATATTCATATATTCAGAACATTTCAGACACGTAGCCAAAATTGTTAGAAAAAATATTAATTTCTGAAATTTGATCAAAAATATAGAAAATAAATGTTTAAAGTGACTTAAATACCAATTTTCGGCGACTATTAGTCATTTAGGATGTTTTAAAGACAAAACTAGATTGATTAAAAAAGTTTATTACCATAACGGTTGTTGTTACAATAAGGATTTCGGCCGTCAACCGTTATTGTAATAAAAACTTCAAAGAGGTATTTTGTTTAGAAGTGACTCAAAATGACTTAAATATGAATAAATTAATATATTTAAGTACTAGTAGATCATCTATATTCATTTCAGACAATAAATTCATATTTTCAGATCATATCGGACACTCAGCCAAAATTGTAAGAAATAATCTCAATTTCTGAAACAAGTTCTAAAATATAAAAAATAACTGTTTAAAGTGATTAAAATACCAATTTTCGGCGACTATTAGTCATTTATGATGTTTTAAAGACGAAATAAGATTGATTAAAAAAGTTTATTACCATAACAGTTGTTGTTACAATAAGGATTTCGGTCGTCAATCGTTATTGTAATAAAAACTTCAAAGATGAATTTTCTTTAGAAGTGACTCAAAATGACTAAAATATGAATCAATTAGTATATTCAAGTACTAGTAGATCATATATATCCATTTCAGACAATATATTCATATATTCAGAACATATCAGACACTTAGCCAAAATTGTAAAAAATATTAATTTCTGAAATTTGTTCAAAAATATAGAAAATAACTGTTTAAAGTGACTGAAATACCAATTTTCGGCGACTATAAGTCATTTAGGATGTTTTAAAGACAAAATTAGAATGATTGAAATAGTTTATTACCATAACGGTTGTTGTTACAATAAGGATTTCGGTTGTCAACCGTTATTGTAATAAAAACTTCAAAGATGAATTTTCTTTAGAAGTGACTCAAAATGACTTAAATATGAATCAATTAGTATATTAAAGTACTAGTAGATCATCAATATCCATTTCAGACAATATATTCATATATTCAGAACATTTCAGACACGTAGCCAAAATTGTTAGAAAAAATATTAATTTCTGAAATTTGATCAAAAATATAGAAAATAAATGTTTAAAGTGACTTAAATACCAATTTTCGGCGACTATTAGTCATTTAGGATGTTTTAAAGACAAAACTAGATTGATTAAAAAAGTTTATTACCATAACGGTTGTTGTTACAATAAGGATTTCGGCCGTCAACCGTTATTGTAATAAAAACTTGAAAGAGGTATTTTGTTTAGAAGTGACTCAAAATGACTTAAATATGAATAAATTAATATATTTAAGTACTAGTAGATCATCTATATTCATTTCAGACAATAAATTCATATTTTCAGATCATATCGGACACTCAGCCAAAATTGTAAGAAATAATCTCAATTTCTGAAACAAGTTCTAAAATATAAAAAAATAACTGTTTAAAGTGATTAAAATACCAATTTTCGGCGACTATTAGTCATTTATGATGTTTTAAAGACGAAATAAGATTGATTAAAAAAGTTTATTACCATAACAGTTGTTGTTACAATAAGGATTTCGGTCGTCAATCGTTATTGTAATAAAAACTTCAAAGATGAATTTTCTTTAGAAGTGACTCAAAATGACTAAAATATGAATCAATTAGTATATTCAAGTACTAGTAGATCATTTATATCCATTTCAGACAATATATTCATATATTCAGAACATATCAGACACTTAGCCAAAATTGTAAAAAATATTAATTTCTGAAATTTGTTCAAAAATATAGAAAATAACTGTTTAAAGTGACTGAAATACCAATTTTCGGCGACTATAAGTCATTTAGGATGTTTTAAAGACAAAATTAGAATGATTGAAATAGTTTATTACCATAACGGTTGTTGTTACAATAAGGATTTCGGTTGTCAACCGTTATTGTAATAAAAACTTCAAAGATGAATTTTCTTTAGAAGTGACTCAAAATGACTTAGATATGAATCAATTAGTATATTAAAGTACTAGTAGATCATCAATATCCATTTCAGACAATAAATTCATATTTTCAGATCATATCGGACACTCAGCCAAAATTGTAAGAAATAATCTCAATTTCTGAAACAAGTTCTAAAATATAAAAAATAACTGTTTAAAGTGACTAAAATACCAATTTTCGGCGACTATTAGTCATTTATGATGTTTTAAAGACAAAATTAGATTGATTAAAAAAGTTTATTACCATAACGGTTGTTGTTACAATAAGGATTTCGGCCGTCAACCGTTATTGTAATAAAAACCTCAAAGAGGTATTTTGTTTAGAAGTGACTCAAAATGACTTAAATATGAATAAATTAATATATTTAAGTACTAGTAGATCATCTATATTCATTTCAGACAATAAATTCATATTTTCAGATCATATCGGACACTCAGCCAAAATTGTAAGAAATAATCTCAATTTCTGAAACAAGTTCTAAAATATAAAAAATAACTGTTTAAAGTGATTAAAATACCAATTTTCGGCGACTATTAGTCATTTATGATGTTTTAAAGACGAAATAAGATTGATTAAAAAAGTTTATTACCATAACAGTTGTTGTTACAATAAGGATTTCGGTCGTCAATCGTTATTGTAATAAAAACTTCAAAGATGAATTTTCTTTAGAAGTGACTCAAAATGACTAAAATATGAATCAATTAGTATATTCAAGTACTAGTAGATCATTTATATCCATTTCAGACAATATATTCATATATTCAGAACATATCAGACACTTAGCCAAAATTGTAAAAAATATTAATTTCTGAAATTTGTTCAAAAATATAGAAAATAACTGTTTAAAGTGACTGAAATACCAATTTTCGGCGACTATAAGTCATTTAGGATGTTTTAAAGACAAAATTAGAATGATTGAAATAGTTTATTACCATAACGGTTGTTGTTACAATAAGGATTTCGGTTGTCAACCGTTATTGTAATAAAAACTTCAAAGATGAATTTTCTTTAGAAGTGACTCAAAATGACTTAAATATGAATCAATTAGTATATTAAAGTACTAGTAGATCATCAATATCCATTTCAGACAATAAATTCATATTTTCAGATCATATCGGACACTCAGCCAAAATTGTAAGAAATAATCTCAATTTCTGAAACAAGTTCTAAAATATAAAAAATAACTGTTTAAAGTGACTAAAATACCAATTTTCGGCGACTATTAGTCATTTATGATGTTTTAAAGACAAAATTAGATTGATTAAAAAAGTTTATTACCATAACGGTTGTTGTTACAATAAGGATTTCGGCCGTCAACCGTTATTGTAATAAAAACCTCAAAGAGGTATTTTGTTTAGAAGTGACTCAAAATAACTTAGATATGAATCAATTAGTATATTCCTGTACTAGTAGATCATCTACTATCTATTTCAGACAACATATTCATATTTTCAGAATATATCGGACACTTAGCCAAAATTGTAAGAAAAATCTCAATTTCTGAAATTAGTTCTAAAATATAAAAAATAACTGTTTAAAGTGACTGAAATACCAATTTTCGGCGACTATAAGTCATTTAGGATGTTTTAAAGACAAAATTAGAATGATTGAAATAGTTTATTACCATAACGGTTGTTGTAACAATAAGGATTTCGGTTGTCAACCGTTATTGTAATAAAAACTTCAAAGATGAATTTTCTTTAGAAGTGACTCAAAATGACTTAAATATGAATCAATTAGTATATTAAAGTACTAGTAGATCATCAATATCCATTTCAGACAATATATTCATATATTCAGAACATTTCAGACACGTAGCCAAAATTGTTAGAAAAAATATTAATTTCTGAAATTTGATCAAAAATATAGAAAATAAATGTTTAAAGTGACTTAAATACCAATTTTCGGCGACTATTAGTCATTTAGGATGTTTTAAAGACAAAACTAGATTGATTAAAAAAGTTTATTACCATAACGGTTGTTGTTACAATAAGGATTTCGGCCGTCAACCGTTATTGTAATAAAAACTTCAAAGAGGTATTTTGTTTAGAAGTGACTCAAAATGACTTAAATATGAATAAATTAATATATTTAAGTACTAGTAGATCATCTATATTCATTTCAGACAATAAATTCATATTTTCAGATCAAATCGGACACTCAGCCAAAATTGTAAGAAATAATCTCAATTTCTGAAACAAGTTCTAAAATATAAAAAATAACTGTTTAAAGTGATTAAAATACCAATTTTCGGCGACTATTAGTCATTTATGATGTTTTAAAGACGAAATAAGATTGATTAAAAAAGTTTATTACCATAACAGTTGTTGTTACAATAAGGATTTCGGTCGTCAATCGTTATTGTAATAAAAACTTCAAAGATGAATTTTCTTTAGAAGTGACTCAAAATGACTAAAATATGAATCAATTAGTATATTCAAGTACTAGTAGATCATATATATCCATTTCAGACAATATATTCATATATTCAGAACATATCAGACACTTAGCCAAAATTGTAAAAAATATTAATTTCTGAAATTTGTTCAAAAATATAGAAAATAACTGTTTAAAGTGACTGAAATACCAATTTTCGGCGACTATAAGTCATTTAGGATGTTTTAAAGACAAAATTAGAATGATTGAAATAGTTTATTACCATAACGGTTGTTGTTACAATAAGGATTTCGGTTGTCAACCGTTATTGTAATAAAAACTTCAAAGATGAATTTTCTTTAGAAGTGACTCAAAATGACTTAAATATGAATCAATTAGTATATTAAAGTACTAGTAGATCATCAATATCCATTTCAGACAATATATTCATATATTCAGAACATTTCAGACACGTAGCCAAAATTGTTAGAAAAAATATTAATTTCTGAAATTTGATCAAAAATATAGAAAATAAATGTTTAAAGTGACTTAAATACCAATTTTCGGCGACTATTAGTCATTTAGGATGTTTTAAAGACAAAACTAGATTGATTAAAAAAGTTTATTACCATAACGGTTGTTGTTACAATAAGGATTTCGGCCGTCAACCGTTATTGTAATAAAAACTTGAAAGAGGTATTTTGTTTAGAAGTGACTCAAAATGACTTAAATATGAATAAATTAATATATTTAAGTACTAGTAGATCATCTATATTCATTTCAGACAATAAATTCATATTTTCAGATCATATCGGACACTCAGCCAAAATTGTAAGAAATAATCTCAATTTCTGAAACAAGTTCTAAAATATAAAAAAATAACTGTTTAAAGTGATTAAAATACCAATTTTCGGCGACTATTAGTCATTTATGATGTTTTAAAGACGAAATAAGATTGATTAAAAAAGTTTATTACCATAACAGTTGTTGTTACAATAAGGATTTCGGTCGTCAATCGTTATTGTAATAAAAACTTCAAAGATGAATTTTCTTTAGAAGTGACTCAAAATGACTAAAATATGAATCAATTAGTATATTCAAGTACTAGTAGATCATTTATATCCATTTCAGACAATATATTCATATATTCAGAACATATCAGACACTTAGCCAAAATTGTAAAAAATATTAATTTCTGAAATTTGTTCAAAAATATAGAAAATAACTGTTTAAAGTGACTGAAATACCAATTTTCGGCGACTATAAGTCATTTAGGATGTTTTAAAGACAAAATTAGAATGATTGAAATAGTTTATTACCATAACGGTTGTTGTTACAATAAGGATTTCGGTTGTCAACCGTTATTGTAATAAAAACTTCAAAGATGAATTTTCTTTAGAAGTGACTCAAAATGACTTAGATATGAATCAATTAGTATATTAAAGTACTAGTAGATCATCAATATCCATTTCAGACAAGAAATTCATATTTTCAGATCATATCGGACACTCAGCCAAAATTGTAAGAAATAATCTCAATTTCTGAAACAAGTTCTAAAATATAAAAAATAACTGTTTAAAGTGACTAAAATACCAATTTTCGGCGACTATTAGTCATTTATGATGTTTTAAAGACAAAATTAGATTGATTAAAAAAGTTTATTACCATAACGGTTGTTGTTACAATAAGGATTTCGGCCGTCAACCGTTATTGTAATAAAAACCTCAAAGAGGTATTTTGTTTAGAAGTGACTCAAAATGACTTAAATATGAATAAATTAATATATTTAAGTACTAGTAGATCATCTATATTCATTTCAGACAATAAATTCATATTTTCAGATCATATCGGACACTCAGCCAAAATTGTAAGAAATAATCTCAATTTCTGAAACAAGTTCTAAAATATAAAAAATAACTGTTTAAAGTGATTAAAATACCAATTTTCGGCGACTATTAGTCATTTATGATGTTTTAAAGACGAAATAAGATTGATTAAAAAAGTTTATTACCATAACAGTTGTTGTTACAATAAGGATTTCGGTCGTCAATCGTTATTGTAATAAAAACTTCAAAGATGAATTTTCTTTAGAAGTGACTCAAAATGACTAAAATATGAATCAATTAGTATATTCAAGTACTAGTAGATCATTTATATCCATTTCAGACAATATATTCATATATTCAGAACATATCAGACACTTAGCCAAAATTGTAAAAAATATTAATTTCTGAAATTTGTTCAAAAATATAGAAAATAACTGTTTAAAGTGACTGAAATACCAATTTTCGGCGACTATAAGTCATTTAGGATGTTTTAAAGACAAAATTAGAATGATTGAAATAGTTTATTACCATAACGGTTGTTGTTACAATAAGGATTTCGGTTGTCAACCGTTATTGTAATAAAAACTTCAAAGATGAATTTTCTTTAGAAGTGACTCAAAATGACTTAAATATGAATCAATTAGTATATTAAAGTACTAGTAGATCATCAATATCCATTTCAGACAATAAATTCATATTTTCAGATCATATCGGACACTCAGCCAAAATTGTAAGAAATAATCTCAATTTCTGAAACAAGTTCTAAAATATAAAAAATAACTGTTTAAAGTGACTAAAATACCAATTTTCGGCGACTATTAGTCATTTATGATGTTTTAAAGACAAAATTAGATTGATTAAAAAAGTTTATTACCATAACGGTTGTTGTTACAATAAGGATTTCGGCCGTCAACCGTTATTGTAATAAAAACCTCAAAGAGGTATTTTGTTTAGAAGTGACTCAAAATAACTTAGATATGAATCAATTAGTATATTCCTGTACTAGTAGATCATCTACTATCTATTTCAGACAACATATTCATATTTTCAGAATATATCGGACACTTAGCCAAAATTGTAAGATAAATCTCAATTTCTGAAATTAGTTCTAAAATATAAAAAATAACTGTTTAAAGTGACTAAAATACCAATTTTCCAAGACTATTAGTCATCTAGGATGTTTTAAAGACGAAATAAGATTGATTGAAAAAGTTTATTACCATAACGGTTGTTGTAACAATAAGGATTTCGGCCGTCAACCGTTATTGCAATAAAAACTTCAAAGACGTATTTTGTTTAAAAGTGACTCAAAATGACTTAAATATGAATGAATTAATATATTTAAGTACTAGTAGATCATCTATATCCATTTCAGACAATATATTCATATTTTCAGATCATATCGGACACTCAGCCAAAATTGTAAGAAATAATCTTAATTTCTGAAATTTGTTCAAAAATATTGAAAATAACTGTTTAAAGTGACTGAAATACCAATTTTCGGCGACTATTAGTCATTTAGGATGTTTTAAAGACAAAAAATAGATTGATTGAAATAGTTTATTACCATAACGGTTGTTGTTACAATAAGGTTTTCGGTCGTCAACCGTTATTGTAATAAAAACTTCAAAGACATATTTTGTTTAGAAGTGACTCAAAATAACTTAGATATGAATCAATTAGTATATTCCTGTACTAGTCGATCATCTATATCCATTTCAGACAACATATTCATATTATTAGAATATATCGGACTCTTAGGCAAAATTGTAAGATAAATCTTAATTTCTAAAATTAGTTCGAAAAAATAGAAAATAACTGTTTAAAGTGACTAAAATACCAATTTTCCAAGACTATTAGTCATTTAGGATGTTTTAAAGACGAAATAAGATTGATTGAAAAAAGTTTATTACCTTAACGGTTGTTGTAACAATAAGGATTTCGGCCGTCAACCGTTATTGCAATAAAACCTTCAAAGACGTATTTTGTTTAGAAGTGACTCAAAATGTCTTAAATATGAATCAGTTAGTATATTCAAGTACTAGTAGATCATCTTTATCCATCTCAGACAATATATTCATATTTTCAGAATATATGGGACACTTAACCAAAATTGTAACAGTTTTCCTTAATTTCTGAAATTAGTTCAAAAATATAAGAAAATAACTGTCTAAAATGACTGAAATACAAATTTTCCGCGACCTAAAGTCATTTAGGACGTTTGAAAGACGAAATAAGATTGACTGAAAAAGTTTATTACCATAACGGTTGATGTAGCAAAGCAATAAGGATTTCGGTCGTCAAACGTTATTGTAAAAAAAACTTCAAAGACGTATTTTGTTTAGAAGTAACTCAAAATGACTTAAATATGAATCAATTAATATATTTAAGTACTAGTAGATCATCTATATCCATTTCAGACAATATATTCATATTTTCAGAACATATCGGACACTAATTAGCCAAAATTGTAAGAAAAAATCTTAATTTCTGAAATTTGTTCAAAAATATAGAAAATAACTGTTTAAAGTGATTGAAATACCAATTTTCGACGACTATTAGTCATTGATGATGTTCTAAAGACGAAATAAGATTGATTAAAAAAGTTTATTACCATAACGGTTGTTGTTATAATAAGGATTTCGGTCGTCAACCGTTATTGTAATAAAAACTTCAAAGACATATTTTGTTAAGAAGTGACTCAAAATGACATAAATATGAATGAATTAGTATATTCAAGTACTAGTAGATCATCTATATCCATTTCAGACAATATATTCATATTTTCAGAACATATCGGACACTAATTAGCCAAAATTGTAAGAAAAAATATTAATTTCTGAAATTTGTTCGAAAATATAGAAAATAACTGTTTAAAGTGACTGAAATGCCAATTTCCGGCGACTATTAGTCATTTATGATGTTTTAAAGACGAAATAAGATTGATTGAAAAAGTTTATTACCATAACGGTTGTTGTTACACTAAGGATTTCGGCCGTCAACCGTTATTGTAATAAAAACTTCAAAGTCATTTCTTGGTTTTAATAGTAATAATAACAACTGATATCGGTATTGAGCAATCCAGAAATGTATTTTGACTTCAACTAAGAAGTAAAATCAATTCCAAAATTAAAATTTTACGATATAAAAAGTTTATTACAATAACGGTTGAGCATGCCAACCGTTATTGTGATAACAACTGTTATTGTAATAAACTGTTTTTAAATGTTAATTATTTTCATAATTAGTTAAAATATTCAATTATTATTGGTGATAATATCTTAGTTACAATTAATTCCTTCGCGTAAAATAAAAAATCCACTTTTAAATCATATAACAAATTTTATTACAATAACGGTTGTTATTACAATAACGGTTGTCACATAGCATATATGTTTCAAATCTAATGAAAAAACTTGTTTCGCAATCAATTTCTTGTCAATTTTATTAAACCGGCATATAATTTGGAGCTCAAATATCAGATTTTACTTGAGTAAGTAATATTTTACATATAAAAACTTGCAAGTGTGATCTAAATACTCCTATGCAAACCAATTTTCATTATAGTTTCTTTACTATGAACCTTATTTTTGAAGTCATTGATACATTTATGCATATGGCTATGTAGATATTTTCAATTTTTCTGGGCATAAAAGTTTTTAAATCTAATAGAAAAACGTATCAGGTGTAATATCGTTGCTTTTTTTCTTAAATGCTATATATTATTGTTCAATATTAACTAAAATACTCAGAATTAAAATCTTAATGTAAACAATTTTTCATTGTTTTCATTATACAAATATATATGCGGCGAAATGTACGTCACAATTTATTTGATCTTGAACATTTCGTTATAAAATCCTTTCATTTATTTCAGTTCTTATTTTTATAAATAGTTGTATTCAAATAAAAGATACATGTACAAATTTATCGTAAAAATGCCGTTATTAAAAATGTAATATGAAAAATGTTTTTAATCAAGGAATTCCTTGCTTTAATGTATAAAGTTATTTTCATAAAACAACTATATACGTTAAACGTCCTCGTGTACACGTAGTACTATAAAAATATTCGTTTTATATATTTAATGCAACAGACATCTACCGTATCATCTACAGTAAAAATGACTAAATAAATTTTCAATTATTCTATCATTATATCATTTACCATTCGGTAGACCAATCAAATTCGATTTACCATTTACCATCCCCATTTACGATCCCCATCCCCATACACGATACTATTCCCCATACACCATCCCCATACACTATACTATTCCCCATATACCATTTACCATTCACCATCCCCATCCCCATCCCCATTTACCATCCCCCCATTTACTATAGATTGGGAAGCTTTTACCACTTAGGGACTAAATTAGGGTTTTGAAAAATCCTATACATGTTAGTAAAAATCTTTAGACTCTATTCGCCTATATAAAGTGTTAGTAAAAATTATCTGGCTCGATACGCGTGTTCCTAGGAGTGTATATGCCAAGGATATATAACATAGGTTTTATTACAGTGCCTTGTGGAACGCCAGTGAGTGCATCGTTCGTTTTTTCTTATGATTGATCCTCCAACTTCTGTAGTTTTGTTATTACATTTATTTACATCCTTTTCCTTATGCTGATGAAACAGGGACACTTTTATATTATAATTTATTCTTGGATATCTTGACCAATATCTGATAGTGAATGGCAAGAAGTTAGAGGACCTTAGTCGGAATAAGGGAATGCTGCAAGTGACACTGACGGTATAGCAAAAAAAAAATTAGGCTTCCTTGGCCAACAAACGATGCATTGGCATACAGATTGATGCATAAAATTGGAAGAAAAATGTAATAACAAACCTACAGAACTTGGATGATTAATCTGATATATCAAAGAAAAATGATAATCAAGACAAAGAGCGACCGGAGAAACTGAAGATTGCAGCGTCCTGTCTTGATACAGGCATACAACAATTGATGGATTAAGCCAGGGTTTATGGCGCCAAGCATCCATTTGCCATTGCGTTCTAAGAGCCCGGTAGTTACACGAAACATAACACTACCATGAGATACTAAATTTAGAGTGAGGATTATCATCTAAGAACAATATACAGTAAAAAAATAATTAAATCAATCAAGAATCATTTAATCTGACATGATTTTGAATTTTCATACCAATGAAAGATATTGAAAAAGAATTTTTTTGGAAACCAATACATTACAGTCAGTCAACTGCAAAATGTAGTTAAATTATTCATAATAATTCTTAAAATGTTACTGCTTATACACCAACTGAATCAAATGCTGACACTCGTCGAGTTATCATGTGCACAAATTAATTGGACTTTGAAGATTAACGCTTATTAACATTTTATTGGCGGAAACAAAGTTGACCAAAAAATGTTTTCTGAACAATCAAATTCAGTTTCAGTTTCGATCTCGGTATCGGTTTTGGTTTGGCTTATAATGAAAAAGTCAATTTCAACAATACACCATGGAATTGTGCAATTAAAAAAAAACGTTTTTAATAAAAGATTATCATCATAAATACACAGTCATATGGTTCCTATATCAAAACATTTCCGTTTTTTTTACTTTTTCGGTTTTTAGATTATTTAAAACCAACATAAGTTTACACTGTAACTATCTTACACCTGAATGTTTAAACGCCCTATTCTCAATCAAATAAATTTCAGTTTTATTAGAAAAAAAAATTCAAGTGTCATCAGCAACGCTTAAGCATTTCAGCATTATTATTCCCTAGATAGTAGTGCATGTAGAAAATCGCGTTAATTAAAGTTTTCATTTTCAGGTTTATTGCATATGGTAGGTTTAAAATTATTTTTCGTTATGTCTGAAAATTCAGACAATATCATTTAGCTTGTACCGTACAGTGGGTTATTTTTGCGAGTTGCAAATTTCGCGATTGTATGCAAAAAGAGAGTATTGAAGTTTAGTGGTCTTAATTTGTCGCGTTTTCAGAATTGAGAGTATTTTTTATATATAAAAGATATGAAATTTAACGATTCCTCGAACCACGCTAATAAAGCGAAAATTAGCGAACCTCGCAAAAATTTCCCGCTATACAGTGTTAAAAGCCATACGCCTGACAGCAGGTTAATACGGCACCAGTGCGTGTTAACCTACGGTCATCCAGCCTAATTGACTAACAATTCCTTCTAAGACATTTTCTACACATTAACCTTGTTAAACATAGATCGGTGCACATTGGGACCAACTCTGGAACCGACACTGTCATTTGTTAATATTAAGTTTTAAAATGGCAAAAAAAATATTTGCGGACGTATAAAAGTATCAAGTATGATACTGTCGACGTCGTCGTTGTCTGTTAACTTAAGTGTTTTTGTTTATTTTAGGACAACGAACACAGTATTCACTCTTGTGGTTTTGGTATTGGTAGAAATATACGCAACCAATGTGGTGAGTCTGTTAACGTTATATATCGAGTCGTCATAGCAATGAGTTTCTTTATAAACATGTATTGAAGGACTGACTTTTTAAATATTTATGATTTTGCATCGAGAATGCGGGGGCCTTTCATTTTCACTTTGTCCATTCGTCTGTCAACGATTTTTTTATACTTGCGAACTCTAATTCTCAAATAATTTATGTTGTGAAGTTTATGTGCAGTACAGGTACATGTGTATATAAAAAATATTCAATTCAGTGAAAAAGTTTAAACCGAGTTTTTTTATATATATATATAAAACACATATTTTAAGAACTGAAATTTGTTTGAATACTTAAACTGAAGAATCAAGCCTTCCTTGTATTTATAAAGATTTTGTACCATTTTGTTTTCATTTCATTGAACTGCTCTTACATTTTTTACCTGTATAAGTATGTGAACGCCTGGAATATTGTTTAAAAGCAATTGTGTTTTGTCGGATTTATAAACATGCAACTCATTTGATTGTCCATTTTTTTTCTGGTGAGTTAAACTAAGAATTGTAGTGCACATACACAAAACTAATTTCATGATGATTCCATCAGGGGTCATCTCCTAAATCTAAAAAAGATTAGATGAAGCTTTTCGCTTGGACATTTGAGATTAGTGCTCCAATTTTGGTAATTTTGTTATTCATTTTATTAAACAAAACGCGGTCATTTTTGTCTTTTTTCCATTCCTTGTCTCCTAATATTATAATTAAAATGTTAGCTTTTTTACTTTTAAATATTCAAAAGCGTCTCGTTAATTTTAAAACGAATGTGCATTCATGGTTGAAAGATGCCTCGATATTATTTTGCAGCAACTTTCTTCTCAGTGATAAAATGTAATGACTTATCTTTTGTCATTGCTTGAAACGTTCCTGCTTGATAATATTGGAAATGAAAATTAATAATTCATATAAGTAATAATAACTGCAATGGAATGAGACAAAACAAAATAAAAAACAATTTTAGTTTAGCGTGGTGGTGACTTAATGAAGGAGATGAACAAGTAAAAGGTAAGATATTTTACCTGGTATTAGTATTTTTCATATTGTTTCCAAAGAAATAATGGTAACAACAAAACTACCGAACTGAGATGAACAATCTCATATGTCCAAGAATCAAACAAGGCAAATACATACCAGAGAAATTGAAGATCGTGATGGTCATGACTTGTTACAGGAATTAAAACAAAAAGGTTTATGGCGCTAAACTTCTCTGTTCTTCATCTATGTCTGGTAATAAGAGCACAACACGGTTTTACCCCATTATAGGGATAAAGAGGTGATCATTTCAATACAACAAACTGTCACAAACTAATTGACGCAATCGTGTATCATTTCAACTGAAATAATTTGAGTTTAGCAACCAGTGGCTGATATCGATAGAAAATCTGTATACGAAAATTAGATGCGGGAAAAGAATGGTCATGGATGACCGCTTGAAACTGTAACTGGAAAACAATATATAATGTAAATAAACTTACAGCCAACAACGAATTTTTCAGTAAGAAATTGATTCTTAAATGGTTTAGCTTGTATGATGGATTTAAGCAATTCAAAGTGAAGCAACTATTTGATAAAAAGAATTGAGTGGCAATTGAATCACGAGCATGTATGTATGTTGCAAGTATAATTATTTTATTGAGTATTATATTATATTAAGCAAAATTTAATTTGAATTACGTTATTTCTAGGAAATATATCCAAGCTTTATTTTATATGCGCAAAACCTTTTTGGGGGAATTTAAAAGTAAAAACTCGCATAACTAAAAAAATAAGAATAACCGTTCAAGACACAATTTATAAAACTGAAAAAATTTCAAACACGACCAGCAGCTTTCAATGTGACCATAAGTCGAAGCTCGCTGTTCTGCAATTGACCCTAAACTTTCCTCAGTATTTCACCAATACCTCCATAACTGTGCAATTTTAAAGAACCACATTGAATAAAAGATCATTGTCATAATTGTACAGTTCTATCGTTGCTATGTAAAAATATTCCGATTTTCTTACTTAAATTCGGGTTTAAACTATTTCAAACCAACAATAATCTTACAACCGCCTTATTCTCAATCATATAAATTTTAGTTTTATTTGAAAATATATGCAACGTACGCTAAGCATTTGAACATTATTATTCCCTAGATAGCAATTCATGTCAAAAGTCGCGTTAATTTAAGTTTTCATTTCGTTTGAAGGTGATTATTGCATACGGTAGGTTTAAATTGTTTCTTTATGAATTTGAAAATTAAGACAATCATACATTTGCCTGACAGCAGGTTTACACAGACGTCTTATCATACGATCTTAGTTTACTAATATTTTTTCTATACATTTTAATTTCTTAACATTAACATTGTAAAACATAATTCGTTGAGCATTTAGACTAATCCTAGGACCGCCACTGTCTTTGGTTTTAAAATGACAAATAAAATATTTGCGGACCTATAAAGTATGATGCTGTCGTCGCCTTCGTTCCTTTAGTGTTTTTTTTTTAATTTTAGGAAAATGCGCACAGTAATCACCTTTGTGGTTTTGGTGTTGGCAGAAATACATTCATCAAAATGTGGTGAGTCCGTAAAAGTTAAACATCGAGTCGTCATAGCTATAACTTTCTTTACCTATTAAAGAACTAACTTTTTTGAACATTTAAAACTTCGCATCGAGGATGCAAGAGCCTTTGAGTATTTACTTTGTCCGTTCGTCTGTTAATGATTTCTAGTGCTTGAAAATACTAACTCTATTTTTTTTCATGTATTAAAATTTTGTAAAGTTAATGTGCAGTATGGTACGTGTACGTTATATAGCATTTGTACCATATTTTTTTTCATTGAACCCTTTTCTTTTATATACTTGTATAAATAAGTATGTGAATGCCTGTAACATTGTTTATTAGCATCTGCGCTTTGTCGAATGAATAATCATTTGGTTGTCCATTTTTTTCTGGTGAGTTAAACTAAGAATTTTGGTGTTTGACTTACACAAAACTCACTATCCTTTTTTAGAAAGCGTCGACTTTCACTAGGAACCTATTTCAAATCTGATACGGCCATTTCAGTCCATTTTTTTCAGGTTCAGATTATTTCAGATTTTCAGTTGTTTTTCAGATCAAAATCAACTTTCTCGGTTCAGTCTTGTTCAGTCCTGTGAAGACAAAATCAGACAGTGTGCATGGGGACTTGTTCAGACTCGTTCAGACCATGTCAGATTTGTTCAGTCGTTTGGTGAATTTTCTTGTTCAGTCTTGTTCAGTTATCGTTCAGACGTGTCCAGCTTGAATGAAAAGTTAGAGTTATTTCCCTTCGAAAGGAATTCATTTAAAAATGTCAAATTAAAAATTGAAATAAATTTTATCATATTTAGCCGGGCGCACGGTGAGTTAAACGTTAAATTGACTAAAATCTTTAGATATTGAAGCTTAATACAAAATGTAAATGATTTGTAAAGATAAGAAACTACATTACTACATTACAACACAACCACTTTTAGCTTTAATTTATTTCATGGTGATGCAATTCAATACACAGATGTCTTTTTTGCCGGTTGTTTCGGTTTGAAATGAATAAAATGAGTGTGTATATCTAAAATTGAAGACAAGTAAAATTATGACGACCAATTCGTAGTATTTTGTTGTTTTTACCGTTAGATTCTCTGTCTTCGGTACGAAACATTTGATTTTCATGCACGGGACCAGATCTTTTTTTTTCACATACATGCAATGCAAGGAAGTTTTGTTGACGTTTTTATTGCCAAAATTGAAGCCTGTGGTTTATTTTTTCAACAAGGTGTTTACCAGACAATTTTTAAAAAAAAGCAAGACCAGAAGTGGGTACATTCCGCAGTTGCTAAAATAGAAAATGTAAGCAGTAACCATTTTACACGTTCCGCCAACATCACAGTGATCCGAATTTAGTTGTTGGTGTGAACGTATTGTTTCGTTATTTCACACGAGCAAACCTTATGTTTTTAAGTTAACACAGCCGTGTACACGTAGCTTGTTCCAACAATTTATCTGATTTCTCATTTTAATTTATTGAAATAGTTATATGCATGTAGAAGGAATGTACACTCGGGCGAGTGCTCTAGAAAACAAAGAACATCATCATGTCCGAAATTAAAGAAATATAACCTCCTCCCATTTTCCCCAAGATTTAAACAGAGAGAGCATTTTATTAAACAGGACTAAGGGACCGACCATTTAATTTCAAAGGGGTTGCTGTTTTCCTTAAAAGATATTTTGGTAGTCCTAGGAGAGGTTAAGAAAAATATTGAAGAAGGATTTTAGCCACATAAAATAAATAATAATGCCAATAATATGATATTTTGTGTCCACACATGATCTGTCCCAGAGGTTGCACACGGCACGCATATATCTTGTATAGTATCGATTTAGTGGCCAATAGACAATCAGTCCCACAGTGGTTATCGAAGTGTCAACATCAAACCGCACGTGAACTCGACCGCCGGTCATAAAAAGTTGATAACCAATTTTGAAAACAGATGATAGAGGGCTGAAAACTATATAAAAATATTTAAATTATATTTTTTTTTATAATATTTGAAATACATGTTTAAGTGATATATCAATTTTATATAAGTTTCATAAGGTCCTAGCTGGATGAAGATATATCAATTTATTTATAAGTTATAAAGATTGTAAACTAAAATCATACCCGTAGCCAGAATTTTTCAACAGGGGGTTCGAAAATGTGGAGAGGGGATTTTTTTGTCCAAAAGGGGGGGGGGGGTCGTCCGAACCCCTCGAACCCCCCCTGGCTACGGGTATGAAAATGTATGGCATAATCTGGGTTCTTAACTTATTTTTCGGACTGGTCTATAATTCAATACTCTGAACCTACACTTAATCATTTTGCAAATTTGCAAGCCCCCCTTAAAAAATAAAACTTAATTAATATATAATATTAATATTTATTTTCTAAACAATACAGTTATGTGTATTTTAACATTCCCTATAATAATATTTTAGTGAACATTTTAATTTCTTGTTTTTAGGTATAGGAAATTATATTATTCGAAGAATTTAAAAAATTACGCTTCTATTTGTATGATTTCAACCTGCAAATTAGTTGAAAATTGCAATGTTTGTTGGTTAATTTCGAAACAAAATCATGGGTTGCCTAAAGTTATTCAAAATTGTAAAAGTATAAAGATTCGATATTTCAAAAAATCAGCCATGGAACCCAAGGGGTTTTCTCGGATTTTAGTGTTAAAGATGACCTATCAAATCTGATAACTCCTTTTTTTTTAAAATGTGTATTCGTAAAACGTTTAATTAATATACAGATATCGTATATCTGGGTCTAAAAATTGAAAGGTGGATCTTTTTTCTGATGATATACAAAAACCTGGACACCTGGGGTTAATTAGAAGTAAAATAATTATGTCTCAAAAACTCCGAATTTAGGGTCGTAAATGAATCTGGATCTGTCCTAAACAAAAAAAAAAAAAAACACGCCCCACCTCAAATTAAATAGTCCAGCCCGGCCTATATATTTATAAAGTTTCTATAGACGCTTTGATAAGTTAACAAATTGTAGATCAATAAAAATTGCTATGGAAATTTCGTGATTGATATTGTACGGTATGACCATGTAGGAGCTGACGGCATGAACTTGTGCGTCTTTTTATCACAGATCACCACAGAATACAGCAGAATACCATAGAACGCTATCAAAACACTACAAAACAGTTTCAAATAAATAGAAAATAAAAAAAAACTAACAAAATTCACAAGTGTGGCCACTAAAAGTATGTCTCGCCTGCCGGCACCATCACTAAAATCAACCACCTAAGCTTTCACTTCTTGATTTAACACAAATTGTGTCTGTATAACCAGTATCAGATGCCTAGCTATTATACTTTTCAAGCAATTCATTGTCCACACAAGTATTACAAAAAGTTTTCTGTCTGAAAAAAAAGACCTAAGTTCACAGAGCCACTGGACCCTAAAAATGGGGTCATGGTCACATGGCATGGTAACAGTTACGTTAACCATAACCTGAACTGTCTGTATACCAAATATCAGATGCCTAGCTATTATACTTTTCCAGCAATTCATCGTCCACAAAAGTCTTACAAAAAAGTTTACAGCCTGAAAAAAGACCTAAGTTCACAGAGTCACTGGAGCATGAAAATGGGGTCAGGGTCACATGGCATGGTGACAATTGCGTAGACCATAACCTGAACTGTCTGTAAACCAAATATCAGATATCTAGCTATTATACTTTTCAAGCAATTCATTGTCCACAAAAGTCTTACAAAAAAGTTTACGACGCCGCCGCCGCCGCCGCCACCGCCACCGCCGCCGCCGCCGCCGCCGCCGCCGCCGTTGGAAAGTAATACCTATGTCTCGCCTTCCGCGACTTTTCGTCGCAGGCGAGACAAAAACGGGTTCACGATTTGCTTAAATAATTGACGTTTAATTAGTTATGGGCAATACACAAGTACCATAGAACACCTTACCGCTACACTACCAAAACTGTGTGCATTACTACCATTGACTACATTCAATTTCATATCTGTCATGTCTGTGTCAGATTTTTAACTTTTTATTCAATTTTCATACAATATACTAGTAGTACGTAATTGACTTGTTAGATATGCTACTATTGGATAAAGTTTTTTTTATTTTTTATTAAATGAAATTATTTTGTTTAAAATGTGAAAATATAAAGATAATTTACGTTAAATCACCACTTTGAACATTTCAAACAAACAAAAATGAACAAAGTTTAAAACATGTACTATAGACCTGTATATTGAAATTCTAATATTCTAATACACTGGTTTATGCATGTTCATATACATTATTCATGTTATTTGAATAAACTAAAAATTTGCCTAATGCTGATATTGATTTTTTTTTCGTCCGGATATGCTTCCATTAATGTGAATTTGAAAATAATTACCAATTTTTCTAGTCGCCGTCCAAAATTTATCTATGTAACAGAACAAGGAGAAAATATTCTGATTACGAGGAGTTGCTATATTTTTTAAGTAAAACGAATTTTATTCATTTTTTTATGCATTTTCATTTTAACGATCATTCGCCCAATGCACCTCGTCCCTAACTGAACGTTCTAGAAAATTGACTAATCAAAATAAAAATAAGTACGTTGACTTCAGTTTTTTGTGTGTGTCCTATTTGTCTACTTTGATTTAAAATCAAACTTTTTATTCGTTCATTAAAAGCTATGTTAACAAAGACAAAGACGCTAAAATTTAAGACATTGTGTCTTCGCCTCAAAATAATGATTATTTTTTAAATTCGGGTGACTCGGAACTTCTTAAACAAAAACGCACATCGCTCGTGTTTTAAGAAGAGATCACAACGGTTAAAAGTGTTTTCGGGAATGAGGTCCTTTAGATCTTATATTCTGAATTTTTTAACAATTTTTTTTCACAACTGACACGCGGAACTCCGTCATATTAGGGTTAAAAAGATGATCCGTCTGTGCTGTTTAATGTTGTAAAAGGGGGGACCTTTTCAACTTTAATATTCGAAATACAAAACAAACTTGTCAACATATATTTACGGTATGCCTATCTCATATTACATGTACCATATTGTGCATGTATGAAGCAACTCAATATATATGCTATTCATCTATTTTCTGTTTCATTTTTTTCCAATGGGTTTTATTCATTGAGTGACATCACTTATATCTTCCAAAAACCTGGACGTTAGTAAAATGTATCGTTTAATCTTTATCTGCATGTAAAAATGTAAGTATAAAATCATTGTTCATAATTTCTTAACATTCTGCACAAGATTCCAAATTTCACAGGTCGGAAACAGAAAAAGGTGGTCTGTGTTTCCGCGCAGAACATATCATCGCTAGCAAAAACCCCGGGGTGTGGGGTTTGTTTCCACGGAAAACAAATATCTCACAAGAAAGACAGGCAGTCATACATTGCAGTTTGTAGAGGAAACATCTTCTCCCTGAGCGACATACGACTGGGACTTCCACAGAGAAAACATCTTCCTTTCTTTAAATAACGAAACAAAATAATGGATAATGTTTTGATAAATTGTTATTTTGGTGAAAACGTTTTAAATTTAGCATTTTTATACAAGGGAACAAGTGCTATACACGGTCACATCAAGCATAAAAATGAAAGACACGCGTAAAAGCAAAAGACTGTTTTTTTGTTTGTTTGTTTTGTTTTTTTTTTTTTTTTTTTGGGGGGGGGGGTAATTAAATAAGTTGAAATGCTTGAAATATTCATCACATGAATTTCTCAACAAAATGGGATATTATCAGCTATGCTTTATAGCTTGCAAAATGGAGGCACTAAAAATTACAGTATGATTTTTAACAAGTGTAGGATAATACGAAAAGAGTAGACAATTAACTCTGACATGACTGCTGTCTACCGCTTCAAATAATTTATAGTCACGCTGTCTTCAGGTTGCCGGTGTTAACTATAACCTATATTACACGCCCCTTGAATGATACAGATTAGAGTACATGTTACCTTTTTGATGGATGTGTGTGCTAATGATTGGACCGGCCTTAGTTGACTTTCAAAAACAGGATAAAATGTTTCAGGTGTCAATGTGTATATTAAGTTGCAAAAGAATTACCTTTTTTCATCCATAATCATTTAATTTTTTACTTTTATATAAGAAAATATAAATCTTCAAACAGATTAATTTAAGTCTGACGAATTTGTAAAACATTATACAAGAAATTAATTGTTCCAAAATAAAAAGGGAGACAAAAAAATGACCAAACTTTAGTCCGCTACAACGCATGTATAGAGTTGCAAAAATTATTCTATATGTAAAAATATTTAAATTTTTCATCTCATACAAGTAAGAATATCAATTTATAAGGTAGATTAATTTAGGTTTGATGAATTTGTAAAATATTATACAAGACATTATTTTTTCAAAAATAAAAAGGGAGACAAAAATATAACCACACTTAGGTCATCTTCAACGCGTGTATTAACTTACAAAATAATTTTATATAAAAAAATATTTAGATTTTTCTTCTCATACAAGACAATAATATAAATGTTAAAGCAACTTAAATCATTTTTTAAGGATGTGTAATTCATTAAATAAGCAATTAATTGATCAAAAATAAAAAGGGAGGCAAAAAATATTGCCAAACCTAAGTCCGCTTAAACTTGCCTGAATGTAATATGCGACAAGCCTAGGATAAATAAAAACAAAATATTTTTCTAACTCATTTGTTCTACATGCACATTTCAAAACAGATCATAGAAATATTTTGATACAATTTAAATTTGAAAGATAAATATTAATGCAGACTAAAAGTATATTAAAAGTGGAGGAAGTTTGCATAGTGACATGATTCATAGACCCATATATTAGAATATATACAGGTCTACATGTATGATTGATTGCATAAAAATAAAGTAACTATAAAATAAAAAAAAATAATGAATGAATAAATATTCGTCTAAGTAACTAATATATTTTCTTGAGATTAATAATGTTTTATTTTTAAAATTGTCTAAGATATTGTCTAACCACCATGCCGTATTCATAGTATTATACTAGTTGTTTATTGTTTGTTGATTCTATGCTATTTTGAACTTCCATGCATGACTGGACAGGTCTCAGTGGGTTGTTCCAGTTACAATGTTTATTGTACTAAATGTTTTGATATGTTTATTGTACTTATCAAAATATACATGCTGTGTATTCTGGTACTCAAATGCACCAAAAAATATAATTATTATTTTTTTTAATAAATTATATATATTTGCTACTTATTCTTTTAAGCTTTTATTCGTTTTTGACACGACTGGTATTCAATTTTTAATTAGCGGACTAAATTCTATTTATAAAAAAAAGATAAAAGAAGAAGCCATAGAAAACATGCACAGGATAACAGTTTTCAAAAGAATTCTTCTGTGCTCTTACGAAAAGTGATTGACAGACACACAAACCCACAGTAAGTTTTATCATTCGTATTTCCCGCTCCACGTTGAGGAAAACAACTATTTCAAGCACAGAATAGAACACTTACTTAAGTTTAATACATATTGTGCCTTTTTCTGAACACTTGGTTTTAAAGAAAATAAATAAAATAAGAAAAATACATACCTCTTCCAACCCTAAATTTATAAACCGAAGTTTGTGTTCATTGAGACACTGAAATTCTTTGAATGAAGATTTAACATATTAAAGGGTCATTAAAAAAACTTCTCCTTGCATAGATGAAGAAATAAAACCACACAAAAGTCACGAAAATGGTTAATTTTCTTTACATATTTACACATTATTAATGATCCATTAGCCTAATTTTTAAACATTCGTTTTGTTTTTTAAAAAGTATATTTTTTATTTCAATTCAAAAATTTAGAAACCATATAGAGTTGAAATAAATTTATTAGAGAAAGATCAAACTTAAATATTCATTCATTTAACGAAATGGGTTTGAAAACAAATTTGTCAAACAAACTTTATTTTCAAATGTATGCTAAGGCTCCGACCATTTGATTTTCGGGGGGGGGGGGAGCTGGGATTTCACCCATGCTGGGAATTTGTACACGACCGCAGCGCGGGCCAGCTTATTTTTTTCCCATACACTCAAAGCTAGAAACTTTTGTTCAGAATTTATTTTTCTAAAGTGCAAAATGAGAGCAAGATTATTTTTTCACCCCATAAGCTGTCCAGACTATGTTTTTGGCCAAAAATCAGAGCCAGAATATCTTTTTGTGAATCCCAGCCCCCCCCCCCCCCGAAAATCAAAGGGTCGGTGCCTAACATCTGAAAAAAAACTAAAATTGTCTCAACTCTCTAAAAATGTCTAATTATGCATGCCTGTATTAATAATAGTTTTTGGTTGTTTATTCTACGTTATTTGAATTTCCATGCATCACTTGACGGTCCCAGCAGGTTATACCGGCGACATATCAAAGGATTTAAAGTAAAGTCTCTATAATTCTATTATAACGGATTAAAATATTTGTTTTTCCTAAAATATGAGAAAATCATTATTGTCTTAGCTGAAATTTAGAAATATTTTATTTCTAACATTCTGACACCATTTACATAATTTTATATGACATAAAACAAAAGCATTCATGTCCTAAGTTCACATTTAGGGTCCTTAGTAACCTAAGGAGTCCTTTGTGGTGTTTAGACTTACCCTGTTAGTGACTTCAAGTAAAACTATAATTTGGAAGGAAAAATACAAATGTTTGGGAGTTAATAATACTTATAATACAACAAATTAATAATGAATAATGCATTTTAAAATTATCAAAATAATATTCTTATAAAATATACTAAAGATAATGACAGTTGGGGCTCCCACAGTGTACCCCCTCGGGCCTGAGATCGCAATGTCGCTTTTAAAAGGCATATTTTGGCGGAGGTCGCAGGTCGTTTTTTTGGCATGGGTCGATTTTATGAAGCGTAGGTCGGAAGTTTCCCTTAAAAAGCCCCAAGGTTGCAGGTCGTTTTTAACCCTCAGGGGGCCACACAGTAAAACAAAATAAAAATTATATTTTAAAGTTGTAAAACTGACAAAAAACTTTTTCACTATTTTTTTCTTTTTCATTGCAATTAACTTTTTTGTATAAATTTTCTGTTTTGATCAATTATTTTCCAAATCAAGTTTATGACTCGAGTAATGTTAGCATTTACCTTACGGTGTTAATTATATCTCTACTGGTTCAGCTATGTGACTTTTCACACAAATAAACATCCTGCCTTCTGGGCGTCTCACAGTAGGGATCGACCCACGGGAATTTTTTTGACTAGCCACTTTATATATCCATTAAACAACACAGCAGTGTGCCAGGTGTAATTTAGTATCGTTTTCATTAAACTGAATTTTATACCAATAAATCCCCTTGCAATCTGAGAAATTTAAAACTCTATAATTGGAATTAAATAAATACAAGTAAACAAGAAATCCTTATATCTTGATTTTTAAATATTATCTTTTTGTTATTATTTATATTTTTACAACAAAGATAATTTAATCATATTTATAAATGATACTATTCATATAATGAGAACAAGCGATACACTGTACCAGTACAAGGTAATTTAACAGAGTTATGTAACTTGATTATGACCGATATAGTTGGATATGATAGCGCGACAGACGGACGGAGGGAGTGACCCGACTCCCAGATAAAAGTATGCATTCACAGGACGATTCGTTTATCAAATTCACCATTTTGCATATCTAATCTAAGGCAGTGAAAAAAAGCGGTGTAAATTATTATTTGTGCACCTAAAGGACGCGAAGACCGGTATTATCTGCTATTATGCAATGCGTTTAGTGATGAATAGTTCTATGATAATGTTTAAAAGAAAACTTTACATTAGGGAGAAATATCTTTTTTAGAGAGTGAAACTATAGACTAGCTTTAATTGGGTTATAGCCTTCTAATATAAAATATATACTACTTTGAAAGATCATCTAGGTTTCCGAACTATTCCTGAGCGTTTCAACACGCTTTCTTTCGTTCAACTATTCTTTCGTTTTTAATACGACCTCTGAAATAATATTCAAATTAAAGAGAACAAAGTTTAAAACAAAACTGTTTTGAACTGATAATCTATAGATATCTTAACGTAGGTATGTTTAGGGGAATCATAGACCTGTATATTACAGGTCTATGGGGGAATGTAAAAAGTAGAATGCGCTTTTAGCACCTTGCAGCCATCTATCAATACAAGTAAAGAAGACAATAAGATTTTTAACAGAAGATACACTAGAAATCAACCAGCAGTCGCTGCTCTTGCATTGGCAAAATATTAAAAAAAATTAAAAGTCAACAGACAGCATTTCGACATTCATGGGAGATCGATCGTCATCTAATAGGCATGATGCCATGATGCCCCCTGGACATTTCCGTTCACGAATTTGATTAAAATGATGAAAGTTTAGATCTACATATACATACTGGAGTATAGTCCGAGAATGCACTGACGTCCCCAGCATTTTACCAGCATGCTGGGTCACCCTACTGTCAATTTTTCTAGACACCGAGGACGGACTAATCAAATATATACCTAAATTATTAAAATGATTCGCGATAAAATTGCACTTGTCAATGCAAAAAACGGCCTGCATATCAACCAAGAACATTCATATCTAGTTAGGGACCGGCCGATCATTTAAAAACAGAGCGGGCTTGTTTTTTGTTTTGTTTTTTTTTCTCTAAAAGCACATATTTTGAGTATATTTTCTGATTTTTAGTGAAAAGTGCCGAAGACCGAAGTAAAAATTTCTGGAACCAGTTTTCTATCATACTAAATGATGGAACGTAATAACTTTAAATATTTTGTTGCCATGCGTTAAAACACTAAATACTTTACTCTGCGTTCTTCATGAAAGATTAAGAAATCAAGGTAATAAAAGTTAAAAAAAAGAAATCAAGGTCCACCTCCTCCTTGTTATAATGCCACATCTGCAAATAGATTGTCCTTTGATCGCTTCACTGGAACAAATGAATTAAGGTTAGGTATAAAATCATAATCCTTAAGGTCGCAGGTTGTTTTTGACCCTGCTGGATCCTCATTCATGTAAGAGGGGTAAAGGCTTATTTTCGAGCTAAGTTTTAAACGTATTTATGATGTGTGTTTTCTTGATATAGATTTTCAATTTTCGCACTCTCGTGTTTATGAGGTTGTACGTGCTCCGTATTTATTTGTCTTTATTTCTGTTCCGTGTTTTGCCGATTTTTATTACTCGTGTGCTTCGTTTTCGGGGCATGTTTTTTTGCTCGTGCGTGTTTTCAACTATCTAAATTAATTTTCTGGTGTTCGTTTTATATTTTCACCATCCTTACGTGTTGGAATATCCATTTATTACCCCTTCAAAGATGTTAAATATTTTTTTCCATCAAAATTTTTCAAAGTCAGTAGTAAAAAGAAAATTCAAAGTGTTAAAGGCACAAGTTGCTTTAAAGGCGAGTTCCAAGGAAAAATTACGTCGATCTGTTTCCCGAGTATTTTTTTATATAAATAAAAAAAAAAATGTTCTAAATTTTTAATTCTGAAAGAAAAAAAAACACTAATACATTGTAAAAGTTTAAATAAAAAGATTTAACAAAATGATTGAAAGAAAATCAAGTATCTGCAATTTAAAGGGAGATAACTCAATCTTAATTTGATACTAAACATGTGTTATAAACTCCAATAACCTTACTTGTCTGACCGAAACTGACCAATACTGAACGAGACTGAACAAGAAAATTTACCAAATGACTGAACCAATCTGACATAGACTGAACAATTCTGAACAAGTCTTCATGCACATTGTCTGATTTTATCTTCACAGGACTGAACAAGACTGAACCGGGAAAGTTCATTTTGATCTGAAAAACGACTGAAATTCTGAAATAATCTGAACCAGAAAAAAATGGACTGAAATGGCCGTATCAGATTTGAAAAAGGTTCCTAGTGTTTGTGCTGCTACCATTGGACACAGAAGATGATACCGTAACAGTCTATCTAGAGGTGCAAACTATTGATATTAGAACGACAGGAGTTGTAACGTTAACTATCGATATGAAATCACGTCAGCTAAGGCAATCATTCAACAGAATTGCAAATCTAAAGTATGAATTCCAACTAGCAAGAAGCGAGCTGCCTCGATTAGGTACAATCCAATCAAACGCTTTATACGTTTCAATATCAGGATTGAAAAATTCTAATGCCGTGTCCTTGAAAGCTAGATTAAATAGTTTGGCACCGGTTCAAATTTACCCTGTCAATAGTCTTGGAAGCATTTACAAAGCAATGACGTATTGCCAAGTTCTTGGAAGCTGTATATTAGGGATAGCTGCCGTGAAACACCAAGAAACAAATGTGACAGTGAAACTACCTTCAGACATTGATAAATCTATGTTACAGTTTGGCAACAATACTTGTCCTAATGAAGGTCATTGCATTTCTTTGGGCACTTACGACATGATCTGGATCGAGTGCAAGCAGTGTGATTTAACCAATACTTTCATAACTAGTTCCAGTAATGTTGCAGTTTTTGGTGGTGGATACAAGACTGTGGTTAGAAAAGGCTTAAAGGAAAGCACATTTATCTCACAAATGCCTTATCATGACGCTTGGGGTAAAGGTTTTATTCTGCTTAATTCTGACATAGATACTGGGGGAGACCTATATCGCATCATTTCAAGGTTTGATAAAACACAATTTACCATTGATGGCTATAAAACAATCCAAATGAAAGACACTTCCCAATATTATCAGAGGCTTTTGGAATTTCAAGACCATGTCTATGTTACCTCTGACAAGCCTATAATGATTTCGCAGTTTCTGTATGATGGTCAGAACCACGCTGCTATGATCAATGTGCCTCCTACTGAACAATATGGGATTGATCCAATCGGTATGGCATGTTCCAATAACACCAAGATCTTTCTAGACAGCAACAGGTGGTACACCGTAAGCACGAACGCTTCTGTTTATAATCGAATATCAACCTCAGGCTTTGCCCTCGACCGTCTTCTAGATCTTGACGAAAATTGCCAAATTGATACTGAAGGACTTCGTTTTGGTTTGTTCCATAGAAATAATTGGGCTGGTGCAGATCCAAGCTACCTTGATGCACACTATATCAATGCCCATGTTTTACAGGTAATAAAATAATTGAATTATACTAGAGATCTTAAATATTATATACGCTACTATCATATTCGAAAGAGTATGACAACGTCGCATCCTTGAAAACACAAATTTGCATACCTGTGGCAAAAAGAGGAAAACATGATTTTTTCTATATTTGAAACATTTTATTGTAAATTTTTAGAACTCCATTAGATATAGGGTATGAAATTTCAAACCATCAAACCAATTTCGTCAGTGGTAGAAGAGGGGAAAATGTTAAAAGAAATCTATGTAAGACGAACGAAGGCACACCAAGTGACAGAGAACTAGACCATATATACCAAAACGTTGTCTATTTCATGTATTTAGACATTTTCCTATGAGATTAATCTATCTTATTGTCTTATATTCTTAGACTTTACCAATCAAATCGTCGAAGAAGATGGAGCCTGGTGATATGGTTGATAATGACGGCGATGGGATGATAGATGAGGATATCTGTGAAGAGGACTGTAAGACTCTAAAAATATTAAAAATAGTTTCTGGAGAATTCATTTTATTCAACATTTTAATAAATTATATACTCATAGAAAAAAGAAACTGTGCATGTCTATGAGAAATCAATTGTACCCAAATTTCGCGCAACAAGAAAATCGTAAATAAAATACAGCTGTCGAGTTGAAATTTTCACTGAATGTCAAGTAGATGATGGAGATCAATTCTGGGTAAAAATCTGATTCCAGTCTCTGAGATTTATAAAAAAAAAACCCACCTTTTTACCCAAAGAATAAAAAATCAACATTTCACCCAAAATTTAAGCTGTTAACGTTCAACCACTAAAAGGAGAAATGTTTTTTTTTTGGTGAAAATAAACTGAGAAAACCTAATTTCAAAAATGTGTGTTGATTTCAAAGTGTGATTTTGTGAATTCCAGATTGACATGACCTGATTTCAAACTGTAAACAAAACATCTATGGGCTTAAAAATGGAATTTTTTGTCGAGATCTTTAGGAAAATGATTTTGCAATACTTGTTGATAAAATGTATCAAATACTTAATAAGATGTTGAATTTCTGATGCAAAGTTTCTTTTTTTTCCATTAGTATACTTGGTAGTTAACTTCTTCGACTGACGTAAAGTTTTTTGTGCAGTATAAATGACAACTGGATTTCAACTCATTCAATCGCCAGGTCAATACCCTTAACGGCCCAACCACTACACCAGCGCGTGTCATAGCAATATGACATATTTGATGGAGAATAACTTTTAATCATCATTTCTAATGCACATTACTGATATCGTTGGTGTATGTTTTGACTTTCATTATGTTCTGACAGTTTGGGTAGAAACAACTCTTTCGGCACTTTTGGTTTTTGACCAATACGGAGACTAACCTTAGCATGACATTTGTAAGATTTATCTTAGGATTTTGATGAATAAAAGAAAAAAATAATGAGGTAAACGGTAACGATAGCGTTAAATTTAGATCATGGTTTATCTTACAAAAGTCATATGAGTGGCGCTTATTCCGTATCATTGACTAGACGATATTGAGATGTGGAATACGTGTACGCGACACAACAAACATAAACAAACAGCAATTCAAAAAATCACAACGGAAAACAGTAAGCAGTCCTCAACATGACCATAGGTCACTGCTTACCGTCTTGCATTGGCCCAAGACTTATAATACAATACAAAAGTATCAAAACCATTCCCTAAATAATCAACGAAAGACCCAATTCTTGACATAAAACAGTTAACATAGAATGACAAGGACAAACAAAGGCTTTGGCAAAGTTTCCTGGCTTAGGACAGGCACATATAAAATGTGGCGGGGTTAAGCTAGTTTTTTGGATCCAACCTTCCCCCTATTGTTACCAAATACATGTTAAAGCAAACTATTGAGGTGTACTCTAATGTTTGGACCGTTCTGTTTAAATTAGCATTAGGTAACACCATACAATTAACCGATGCACGTTTAAGAACTAAATGGCTAAGCTATGGGTAGTCGATTGGGCACTTATTGTGCACATACCCTTGCTAATTTGTTTCTCCAAACATATGAAGTATGTCTTGTGTAGGAACTTGTGCAGCTTAAACTTATGGAATTTGATTATCACGATTGATTCGTAATTTCATAATGGAACTAGCCTTTCCTTGATAGAGCGTCATGACTGACAGAAACTGATAATACTTGCTCATTGTTTGTTGTCGTCACGTAAGGAAATTTATGGAAGATATTAATTGGTCATAGAAGGCTACAGACTGTTTTCCATTGTGCATTTTTCATTATTGTTTATTTATGTAGGTAGTATCGCACACACTTATTCCACATTTCATTTTTTTCTATCATAGCCAATTGTAGATTTTTTTACTTTCAGCTTAGTACAGATGTTGTTTTTTCATAAAGTTTTGTTTTGTCTATCTCTGGATTTGACACTGAATTGACAATTTGTAAATGCTTATCTTTTTAGAGTGCTGAGTTAACTCTTCTTCTTCTTCCGTTAAAGTCCAGTCCTCGTATAGAGTATTTTCAGACTTGTTGCGACCTTGATGCGAGAAAAACATCAGTGCTGATATGTACAGTGCTGTGATTCTTTAAAAACTGGATAAAAACATCTGAAGACATCTATCGAAGCTGGACCTCTCGCACACCCTCACGGAATGATTCCAGGAAGTCCATTCCAGATCCTGATGGTGTCTGGAAAATATGAGTGGCGATATACTAAGGTTCTGGCAAATGGTACTAAGAACCTCTGACTGTGGCCTCTTGCTGTTGTTGTCATGGGATGGAGGTGCACTGTATGAATAGCGATTAGGCCATGTACTATGCGGAAGAACATGATGGCTTTTGTCTTAGCTCTTCTTTCGTGTAGGGTGGTCCAGTTAAGCTCTTGTAGCATGGATGTTACGCTACTGGTTCTTCTGTAGTCATTCATCACAAATCTGGCTGAGCGTCGTTGTATTGCCTCTAGCTTGTTTATGTTTTCCTTAGATGCTGGATCCCATATTGTGCTGGAGTATTCCACAATTGGCCGGACCAGAGTCTGGTAGCATAGTTTCTTGGTGTCTTTATGACAGCTTCTGATGTTTCGCTGTAGGAATGTGGAATTTGCCTTCTTAGTGATGTTATTGATTAATAAAGGTAATAACAAAACTACCGAACCTGTTGGTTCCAACTTAAGGTTTTGTGTATGCTAACTCCAAGGTATTTTGCGGAGTCAACTTCTTCCAGTATGTGGCCGTGGATGCTGTATGGTAGTTTTAAGGGATTTCTTTTGTTGGTTACTCTAATTATCTGGCATTTCTGTGGGTGGAATTGCATCTGCCAGTCTGCCTCCCATTGTTGGAGTCCATCAAGGTCTTTCTGGAGGGCTTTTGAATCTTCTTCGTTTTTAATCTGGTGGTAGAGTACACAATCGTCGGCAAACAGTCGTACAGTTGAGGATGTTACATATTCTGGCAAGTCATTGATAAATTACAGGAACATGAGTGGGCCAAGTACACTTCCCTGTGGCACGCCTGAGTGGACAGGTGCTGTTTATGATGATGTTCCTTCCAGAAGTACTTGTTGTTTTCTGTCTTTAAGAAAGTCTCTCAGCCAGGCTAGTGTGGTGCCTCGGACCCCGTAGTGGTCAATCTTATGTAGAAGACGTTCATGGGGCACTTTGTCAAATGCCTTTGAGAAATCTAACAAGACTATGTCAGCTTGTTCCCTGTTGTCTATATTCTTTGCAAGATCCTGGATAGTTAGTATCAGCTGAGATTCACAGGACCGTTCTTTCCTAAAGCCGTGTTGTGCATCAGTCAAGACTGTGTGATTGTCGAGGTGTTTCATTATGCTGCTGCATATCACATGCTCCAATACTTAACATAGGATGGCTGTTAGTGACACAGGTCTGTAATTTGATGCCTGACTGCGGTCTCCTTTTTTGAAAATTGGCACTACGTTGGCGTTCTTCCAGTCAGTTGGTAGTTGGCCTTGGTCTATAGAGGCTTGGAAAAATGTAGTGAAAAGTGATGACATCTCTGAAGCAACGGTTTTGAGTAATCTTGTTGGAATTTCATCAGGGCCTGAAGCCTTGTAGATATTTAGGTTGGAGAGTAACTTTTGTATGCCATTTTCAGATATGTTGATGTTCTCCATGGCTGGGAATGGTTGAGATTTCATTTCTTTTATAGTTGACTTATCTTCATTTCTGTTAAAGACCGACGAAAATTGCTTATTTAAAATGTCTGCTTTCTTTTTGTTGTCTGAGTAGGTGAGTCCATCTGTGTTTCTGAGAGGTGCTACTCATGCGCTGTCACATCTTTTGCTCTTTATAAAGCTCCAGAACTTCTTTGGACTAGCCTTCTGTTCTGGGCTGATAATGTCATGAACGTAGTCTTGATATGCCTTCTTACATTCTTTTTGTGAGTCTTTCTTGATCGGCTTGTATTTCTTGAAGTCTTTAGATGAGTTGGTTTTCTGTGCCTTTTTGAATGCCTTCTTTTTTCGTCTAGTTATACGCTTCACTGATCCATTTATCCAGGGTTGATGAAAACGAGATGATGACATTTTCGATGGCACGTTGTTGTTTTTGGATGTTGTTTAGCCCTGTTGTGATGAAATCCCACATTTCGGTTACTGAGCTTGTGGTACTGTACAGTTGGTGGAATGTCTTGGTTAACTCTTTAGCTTGCAACTTCAAGTTGTCTATATTAGCCCTTTTCCAAATGTAGATCTTCCTCTTTGGTGGTTATAGCGGTCTTGTTGTCATAGTACTATCAATAAATACTATATCGTGGTCGCTTATGCCAGGAAGAGGCTCACACTTGTTAACCAGTGATAGTCTATTCGTGAGAAAGAGATCCAGAGTGGTTGATTCTCTAGTAGGAAAGGTGACTGCTTGGTCTAAACTGCAGTTGTTTACCATTTCAATAAATCTGTTATTTAGCTGTGCAGTATTTTGACTTCCATTGACAGAGGTTGATTTCCAGTCAATGTCTGGCAAATTGATGTCTCCGCCTAGCCACATAACAGCTGATTTGTGCTTTCTTGTTAATGACTCAATGGTTGTGCACATGTCTTCTAAGTATGTAATGTCAGTTCTTGGTGGTCTATAAAGGCATCCCAGGATTACAGTTTTTTCCCCTGTGATGTAAGGTTGACAAATAATGACTCATTTTTTGAACTTGTTACAATCTGTTCACTGATGATACATGTAGTACTCTTTACAGCTATTAGCACCCCACCGTATCCATCTGTTCGGTCTTTTCTGTAAACGGTGTATGTTGACGGGAATATTTCAGAGCTGGAAATGTCATTTCTTAGCCAGGTTTCAGTTCCAAGGATTATATCAGGGTTTGAAGTATCTATTAAATTTAGAACTTCTTCTTTCTTATTTTTTATGCTTTGGAAGTTTACAACGATGATCTTTGTGTTGTGTGGATTGATCAACTTCTTTTTTGGTTCTTTTTCTTTGCGCAATGGTGATGATGAGTATGTTGGTGGACCAGGACTGAGTATTGATGCATCGCTCGACTCTTCTGACAAGGAATTGAAGGTGTTGTGTGTTGAATCTACGATGAATGAGTCGAACAAAGACAAAGAAAAATTTGGCATGCCACAGTTGATGCAATGCCAGGAGATGCTTGTATTTGCTCGTGCGTCATATACATGTGTGTTCATAAGCATACAGTTTGCATGGTACCACTTGCAGCAATCATCGCAAGCAATGCCTTTCTGTTTCCATCTAACAGCCTTCTGGCAGATTTGGCATGGGTATTTTGGTGTTCTAGGTCCTGGGTTTGCATGGATGTCAGATGATCTTTATAGTAGGATGAGGCTCAGGTAAATTAGTGAGTGTTCAAAGTGCTTGTTTGCATTTGAGATGGACCGTTACCTCCTGTTTTTGGTTACCATTTGGGTACTGCAGGATATGAGCTGATCTATGTTTTGGATGTTGTTATCTCTCTCTTTTGAGGTTTCTGTCTTTTGTTTGTTGATTGTTATAACTATCAGTAATAACTCTTGTAAGGACTTGAGTTTGAGTTGCTATACATTTGGGTGTATTCTTTGTTGTCTGTTTTTGTGCTTTTCTCGTTTGTCTGCTGGTTTTGTGTTTTAACGAATGACTATGCTTGCTTCATTGTTATCACACTGCGTTACATTTGTGTATGGAGAGATATAATTTTAGTGACACCTTCTTTTTAATCCAGCCCGAGACTAACGTTACTGTTGTGAAACCACAACGGATAGTGATCATAGATGTATATATTCTGTTGCAAAATTTTAAGATTTTGATAATGTTGATTATTATTTAATTTTTCAGCATTCTTCTTAAGTAAAGACGATAAAAATGATTTTCAAAAGGCCGAGGGAGAATGTAACAAGATGCAAATGACCTTAGGACATTTGAATACACTGGACCGAAACGAACGAGCCTTGGATTACCTTCGAAAGCAAAAGTACTATTCTATGTTCCATATTGACAAGGCAAAATAGAAAATTTCAGAAGAAGACTTATTAAGGAGGCTGGGGGTCTAAATATTGGACATAGGATCTTTTTCAAACTTTTATAGTAAATTGGCATGTGTATGAGCATTGAAAATATACAATGAAAACAATAGGTCACGGTGTTTATTTTTAAATAATTGGGCTTCAATCTTTAAGAGAAGCAGAGGTACCAATGGGGTATCCGAATATCAAAAGTCCGAAAGGGCAGAGACAAAACCAGTAAACACCAACAGGAACAGGACAAAAACAGACAACATGTAAAACATGGAAACACAATATAACTGAATATCAATCAACAACGCGAACTCCAGTCGAAACAAGAGTGAACTCAGGTGCTCCGGAAGAGTAAGAAATTTGTATTGATTGTATAGGAAAATTTCACGAAATACATATATTTTTGAAACCTGACATAGAAATTTCTACAAATTTGTGTAAAATAAAAAAATGGGATATACTATTGAATTCTTTAATAAAAACTTTGGGTCATGGTACTCCTTTTCGAAATATTTAAGAACAAGTGTGGCCACTAAAAGTATGTCTCGCCTGCCGGCACCATCACTAAAATCAACTACCTAAGCTTTCATTTCTTGATATAAACACAAAAAGTGTATGTATGCCTAATAACAGATGCCTAGTTATTATACTATTCAAGCAATCCATTGTCCACACAAGAATTACAAAAAGTTTTCTGTCTGAAAAAAAGACCTAAGTTCACAGAATCACTGGAGCGTAAAAATGGGGTCATGGTCACATGGCATGGTGACAGTTGCATTGTCCATAACCGCAACTGTCTGTTTACCCAATATCAGATGCCTAGCTATTGTAACTTTCCAGCAATTTATCATCCACAAAAGTCTTACAAAAAAGTTTTTCAGCCTGAAAAAGACCTAAGTTCACAGAGTCACTAGAGCGTGAAAATGGGGTCAGGGTCACGCAGCATGGATACAGTTGCGTAGACCATAACCTAAACTGTCTGTATACCTAATATCAGATGCCTAGCTAATATACTTTTCCAGCAATTCATTGTCCACAAAAGTCTTACAAAAAAGTTTAAGGCCTGAAAAAAGACCTAAGTTCACA
Organism: Arcuatula senhousia; assembly: GCA_963971305.1. Taxonomy (NCBI): domain Eukaryota; kingdom Metazoa; phylum Mollusca; class Bivalvia; order Mytilida; family Mytilidae; genus Arcuatula; species Arcuatula senhousia. Next base: position 37,432,085 of record OZ020312.1, read on the forward strand.
AAGTCACTGGAGCGTGAAAATGGGGTCAGGGTCACATGGCATGGTGACAGTTACGTAGACCATAACCTGAACTGTCTGTATACCTAATATCAGATGCCTAGCTAATATACTTTTCAAGCAATTCATCGTCCACAAAAGTCTTACAAAAAAGTTTACGGCCTGAAAAAAGACCTAAGTTCACAAAGTCACTGGAGCGTGAAAATGGGGTCAGGGTTACACGACATGGTGACAGTTGCGTAGACCATAACCTGAACTGTCTGTATACCAAATATCAGATGCCTAGCTAATATACTTTTCCAGCAATTCATCGTCCACAAAAGTCTTACAAAAAAGTTTACGACCTGAAAAAAGACCTAAGTTCACAGAGTCACTGGAGCGTGAAAATGGGGTCAGGGTCACATGGCATGGTGACAGTTGCGTAGACCATAACCTGAACTGTCTGTATACCAAATATCAGATGCCTAGCTATTATACTTTTCAAGCAATTCATCGTCCATAAAAGTCTTACAAAAAAGTTTACGCCGCCGCCGTCGCCGGAAAGTAATACCTATGTCTCGCCTTCCGCGACTATTCGTCGCAGGCGAGACAAAAACTAAATTTTCTAATTCATTTCTTTGTAAAAAGTAGTCACACATTTTCCTGCCAATTATCTCCCCTAAAATCAAATTTTTAAGAAAAAACTTAATATCTTCTGAAGTGTTTATCTTGTGTATTTTTTATTTATGAAATATAATAAAGAATGAATTTTACATCATTTATGCTGAAACATGTCTTTAAAACTGAAATATACGCTAAAATGTTGCAAGATGACTGAAAAAGAACCCCCAGCCTCCTTGATGGCTTTTATCAAATTAATTCTATGTTATGTTGGTTGATCAGGTTTTGTTCGTGTACTTTGTAGAGGCGAATATTTCAACATGACAAATTGGGTCTTAGTTTTTTTTAATCTGGTCGTGAATTTTTTTTAAAGATGGCATGCCAATTTTGTTCATTACTAGCATTAATTTATATTAAGGAAATGCTTCAAATGCTTCTTCGGGATACATTTGCTTGCCACAAAACAGCATCAGAATATGTTTTAGAAAATAACCGAGCCCTCCCATTCAAGTTAAATGATCAGTCTCTTCTGTGCGTTTCATTGGTTGTATGAATTATGCTAATATAATTATGGATAGGACTTGTAAAAGCATAATTACATGTGTCAAATCTGATGATCATCATCATGTTTAGCTACAGATAATTGAATATATAAAATAAAATAATTGCTTTGGAACTGGTATCGATTTAAAACACAAATATTGGATATAAAAGATATAAACATTCTGAATCAATGGTTTCAAGTGACACCTTCAACGGTATGCCTGTTGAGTCATTTATCTATAACCATCAGTTGATTTGTTTGTCTCAAAAACCAAAGACCAATAATAACAGTTTGAGGCGTTGATCTTTTATTTCACATGTAAAAAATATATATAGTATAGAGACCAAAACGCAAATAATCCAAAGATAAGTGAACGATTACACGACAAAAATTCTTTACACCTTTACAAAATACACTTTAACCTAATATTTCCTTTACCATGTATTACAGCATTGCGGATTCCACGACATTTTATGTTTACATTGGCCTCTCGCGGAAATTAGGGACAACCTATAGACACACATGGACAGACGGTGAGAACGTAACAGAAACAGCATGGGCACCAGGACAACCAGCAACTACGTATGCAATGAACGTTGACAGATGCACAGCTTTGAGAGTTTCTGACCTTATTTCATCAAATATATGGACTGAACATGGCTGTAATGAAGAGTTCAGATACTTGTGTACTTGTACGTAAATTATATACTGTAATGATCAACACCAACAAAGACTTTCATAAAATTAACTTCTGAATGAAACATTTAGACAAAATTAACGCAGTACGACATTATATACTCTTTATTCAATAATTCTTTTTTTAGAAAATGGGGCAGTGAGTGGGACCCATAATTTATACAAATGAGCTATATCAAAGTTAGTATTGTGGAGGAAACCACGATACCGTAAATAGGCTGATGATCTGACAAACTTATATTTTACGGCTTTACAAGCTGTTTGTAAATTAGAGAAGACTGACTTGAGATGTGTTATCAATTTATAAGAAGTTCTCGGATTTTTTTTTACAATGTTGAAGTTGAAAGTTGTGCTGCTTCAAACTTTTACAGTGAATGTAATCAGAAGTATATTTGTTTATGAATCAAGTTCATTAAAATTACCAAAATAACAACCTTTGTACTGCACATGGTTGATATCGTTGGTGCTGGATTTGGCTTTCCTGTCTGAACCTTTTGTCCTTGATTTATTTTAATTCCATATGTTTGTTTTGACCTTCTTATGTTTTGTTTCAAATGCTGTGGATGAGAGGTTACTCTTTGAAATATCGATATACAGTATTACCAAATTAACCGTTTTTATACCAGTTTTGATATTTGTGTTTTGGATACTTCTAGTATCCAAAATAACCAATTTAAAGTAATATTCATGAGTTATAAGGTGTATATTGTTTAAATAGTAATGTTTTCTTCAGCATGGGCAAACAATGATGGTAAAGATTGCAAGTTTTCTACATCTGGTATGTATTTCTATTTAGTTATGAATGAAAAGGGCCTAGAGGCCCTATCCCTCCCTTTTTATTTTGTTGTTGAATATAAAAAAAAACTGAAGCAGAATGAGTTTCGAACCTCTCATTGGTAAGCTTAACAGACACTCTTTTAGAAAAAAAATATTTTCATATGTATCAAAGAACTACGTTTTGTGTCAAGCACGAATGTAATGCATTGTAATATTAAGTGTATTTAGATATTTGAGTTGTACCCTTTGTTTTGAAAGTATTTTTCAATCATTGGCATTTATTATTATACACGAAATTTTGTAAAACAATCCCCACTTTTTATTAAGAACAGTTCACAGTGTTTTCCTTTCGTCATTTAAGCCGGCTTGGTCGACCCCTTTCCTTTGGGTAAACACCAAGTGGTTGAATAAACACAAGACTCTCGATTTGCACACAAAAAACGGTTGGTAAGGGTCTGCAATAATAAAAAACCTGTCTCAAAACACCCACCTTACATTTTTGAAAAAAGGAGAACACTGAGGTCAAAGCATATATAATGCAGCATATTTATGGAGTCAAACAACTTTAAACTGTCAGAGTAAAGCAGTTTTATAACGTTCAGCTGTTTTCAGACAAAAAATAAATGCTATAACCAAACTCACGTTTACGATTTTTTTCAGATTATTTTTCAGATAACAAGGGTAAATCATTTATTTTTCCTGTCTGGAACGTACAGGCATTTGAAAATCACAACGTTCAAGTTGAAGTAGCTGTAACAACTGATTCCCCAGTAACATTGTTTTACTATGCAGGCGGACGACTTAACAAGACTATGTATTATACATCGTCATTCTCTGATACGTTTTATGAAATAGATGCATCTATCCCAGACAGTATGACTCTGTTTAGATTGGAAACAGAAGGAGATATGACCCTCCATGTATTGCTACATAGCTCCCATCCTAAAAGAAGATCAATTTCCACAATCATTTTACCAGTAGATGCATGGGGTACTGAGTACTATGCAGCTAATCCAAGTTTATCAAGCGGGTTTAGCTCTTACTGCGTTATTACTCATGTATCCTCCAAGACAAATGTCTCATTTCTTCTACCGGACACCAACATCGAAGTAGAAGTTGCCACCATGTCTCAATATATTGTTCTTAATAGAACCATTCACTTTGATGTTGAGATGCGAGGTAGAGAATTTGTCTTACTGAAATCAAAACAAGATTTAACCGGAACTTTCATCAAAGGAGACAATCTAATATCTGTTACTTGTGGCGGAGATTTAGGTACTGCAAGTATAGTTGGCGAACAACTTATACCAATTAAATATTATCCACAACCTATAGGCTTAAGATATATTTACACTCTCTACCTAACCGAAATTTCTGGGTTACGTATATTTTCTGAGATTCGTGTTTTAACATCACATCGACAAACAACATGTCATGTCGACACTAGTACAGTGTTTCTCCAAAAAAGAGGCAGCACTTTTGAATACCGGATTGATGACATTGCCAACAAAACTTATATATATTGTACACACCCGGTCCTTGTGTGGAATATAATCAAAGAACTTAACACAGCATCCATGACCCTTGTCCAATCATATTCCCAGTTCAGCATGGAGCAAACATTTCACACATTTAGAAATACTCCTTCAAATAATGAACAACAACTCTATATATATAAATCCTTACAAACCTTCCCTTTTAAATATGAAGGCACGAATTGGATAGGTATTGATGGTTATGTAACAACTTTAACTGATGATAGTACTTATACTTTCACGACAACACATAACAACATTTCGTTTGTTCTTTGGAACGTAGCAAGAGCTAATGGTTATGGGTTCGGGACCAATATAGCAATGAATTTTCAAAAACAATACGTGAGTATATATATAAATGTTACAGTGAAAAACACGAAATAAGAAATAGCTTGTTATTATTGTTTTAAGTTTTAAACTTTTGATTTAGTTTTGACAGTACAATAGTATAAACTCTTATAAAAATTATGTCAATGTGTGCATCGTGTCTTTCTGGCACATATTCCATATTCTTTCTAATTAAAATCTGTCTAAAAGAAAAACATGTCAAAACATATTTTGTTTAATTCAAAATTGAAGTTTCATAATGACGTCTTGACTCTAGTGATTGTAACAAAAAAAATATGAAAACATTAAGATACATTTTGGACCTGCAGAAAACATCGTCCACCCAAGAGAAAACCAATTTAGATTTTAGAGAAAAATTTGATTAAGCCATTTTAACAATCTGTTATAATATTTAGTCATTTCCTATGTATGGAGATACTTTCTGATCGAAAATGTATATTGAAAATGCTGAAAATTGATGTAAATTGACAATTTTTCAAACGAAGGTCAGTTTTAATTTATATTTCATCTATGAAAACACAGTGAAAAGGCGAGGTAACGCAACACAATATAAAACTCATGATTCCTATTAATAGATATTCTAATGTATTCAGAATACCCAAACATTTTCATGTCGAGAAACAAATCGAACGTTTTGCAAATATTGCCGTTGGTACTACAAGCAATCCGAATTTTTTTTCAAAAAACTTAAGTTCATGGGACATTCGAGTGTCAAAATTCTGAAAGAGTAACAACAAAACCAGTTAACATGCCCGAGTACAGCATGGATAATCGCAAAACATAAAAAAAACACATATTCAATCAAAAAGAAATAAACAACGCGAACTCAAGTCGTATCGAGAGTGAACTCATGTGCTGCGAAAGAGTAAACAGTAAATATATGTTTGATATGTATTTTAAAGCAAACCATTTAGTAAGTGAAATTAAGTATTTTTTATGTATTACACCTTGTTTGACATATTCCTTTATATAGGTATGTGAATTGGGGAATTATAAAGGGGATTCAGACTGTGACGGCAGACGTAACGAGGAGAACTGCACTCTTAAAGGATATAACTTCTGTAAGATTTTCTTTAATCCTTTATAATACTATCATCCAATTATAATATTTTAAAAATCTGTAATCTGAGAAAACATATCAAACATCCACAGGCTTCCATTTATGAATGATTATGACACAATTTTTTTATCAATATTTATTTTGCATTACTATAATTTTTCCCTTTCTTGGGAAAAATCAATCTCACCCTTGATTTTCAACCCATTATCTGCAATACCATCTGTAATTGTAAACAGCAAATCCCTTTTAGGCAAGTTCTGTTTAAAATATCTGCATGCCTAAATTCCATCAAAATTTTCGGAAAAAGTTTGACATCTTTTCAGATGACAGAATGTTGCTATCTAGCTAAGGGGTTACATTAAATTTTACATGTTGTTGATTTCTGTTCAGTTGTTTTATTTGTTTTTATGTTTTGTGTTTTTCATGCTGTTCGCGTTCGTTTTTATTGATTGTGTTGTTGCCCAATCGGACATTTGGTACTCGAATGCCTCTTATGGTGCCTTTGCTTCTTAAAATAAAAGTGTTGGACTAACCAATTATTGAATTTCAGTGCCTTTTAAATACCTTTTGGTTGAAGGACAGTATCTGCTTGACCTAGATGGTGATGGGATGATTGATGAAGATTGTGTGCACATTATTCCAGGTATATGAATAGACAAAACGATCCTAAACTTTTCATCCATATTGTGAAATGTATATATATTTGTCAGTTGTTTTCATTGCTTTCAGGTTGTTGGCTTTCCTTTTATGAGTTTACCGATTAAACATAATAATTATTCCCCGTACGTATGGCGTTAATGTCCAGAATAATTTCTGTAACCACTCAGAGTAGAAAGATGAAACTTGGGTCATTGATTGCATGGTGACTGGGGACAGTGTCAAAGGTTTCGGAATTATGATAATGCACCTAGGGCCTGGGTTGCATAGGTACCCTAAGGCCACATTATTCCTTCGTCACGCAACTCCTTCCAGGTTCTATGAATGTACATTCTGCCGAAGGTTTCAGAATTTTGATGATGCCTGTAGGGACTGTGCTGCATAGGTACACTAAGGGCACATTATTCCTTCATCACAGATAATTCGTAACATAACTATCACTCCCACTACCAGGGAAAAGTATCATATCAACACATATACATTAGATAGTACTAGTTATGCTCATTTTAGTCATACTTTATTTCTTTCAATTATTTGCCCTTATACCATCAAACACCAGAGTAGCGCGGGTATATGCAGCGTGGCTGCTTCGACTATTTAAAAATAGATTTGCACTCTCGATTTCCATTTAAGCGAGGAAAATGTTTCCCTGACTTTTTCATAGACTTGAAGTTACAAAAATGTATCGTTTATTACTTCATCTGAAACCAGTTTAAATAACTTGGTGTGGGTATGATTATACAGTTATTGAATGTGTGAATGAAGCAGAGGTACCAATGTGGTATCCGAATGTCAAAAGTCCGAAAAGGCAGAAACAAAACCAGTAAACACCAACAAGAACGGGACAAAAACAGACAACATGTAAAACATGGAATCACAAAATAACCGAATATCAATCAACAACGCGAGCTACAGTCGAAACAAGAGTGAACTCAGGTGCTCCGGAAGAGTAAGCAGTTCCTGCTTGCTATTGCTGTGAGGCCAGACAATGAATCAGAATATTTTTCCGAGGTATCCAGATCAGCTCACTGTTCTATTGCACGAAGCCGTAGGCTGAGGGCAATAGGACATTTAGCTGATCTGGATACCAAGGGGAAAATACTTCTGACAGATTTATATACTAATAGATACAACTGTATTTTATAATTGCACATTTAATGAACAATATATTTCCTTAACGCTAACTCGGAACGGAAAATTGCGAAAACATCTTTTTTATCACTAAGTAGACAGAATACTTGTATATCAGTTCATTTGTGATTGACTCAAACTTCACATTTTTAATCAAAAGTCAAATGTATGAAATTTTTAAGAATACCCGAACATTTTACTAATTAATATGTTAAAGTCAAGAAACATGTTATAGTTATAACGCGGAATAGATCATAAATATTCATGTTTCAATCAAATGTTAAGGATTTTTAAGTTTTGTTTAAACATATTTCATTTAAAACAATTTCAAGAGGGAATTGTACACGTACACAAGTATAAAGTAGGTACATGTAAATGACCCGGAAAAGATCTTAAATATTCATGTTTATAAATTGTCCAATCAAATGTGAGGTCAAAAATTCGAACGTCACCGGGCAATAGAACGTTTTCCATTGCACAGAAGAATGTGAGAATGGTCAGAATTTAAAAAAAATAGTTAATAGAGAAGGAAATTTTATTGTATTAGGTAATAAAACTAACTTCCAACTTTGTTAACTAACAAAATGAAAAGATATGCTAGTAGTTATGTTACTTTCACGTTTAGGCCCAATAAAGAAACCTATGTAAGATACTAATGTTTGGTGAGTATTGAGAACTGGTGTAGTTTGTGGTGGTCTTAAGTAAGTTACGGTCGTGCTTCTAAGATTTATATCGTTTACATGAATACTCGTCGGCTGGCTGCAAGGAGAAAAGTATGAATTCACAAATGTACTTTCAATATTCCAATGAAAGAGGAACATTAAGAGTTACCATATTTGTACTGGATACCTAAACTTCACAAAAATCCGTACAAAAAAGGTATATAGCTGGATCGTCATCATGTTCAACTACAGAGCTGTCCGTTCATTTAACTAAAATCTTGTCTACTGTCAAAAAAGGTCAACAAGCATACTGCTGCGACACTATTTATAATCGTAGTGGAATTAATCATATGTAGATTTTGAAGAACTCAAAAGATTTGTTAGATCATTTTAAATCTCGATCATCTTCTGAGGTTCACTCTTTGAAAACGTTCGATTTTTCAACTTTATACACTACCTTGCCACACGAAAAACTAAAATGTCGCCTAAAAAAAACTTCTCGAAAAAGCCTTTTCAAACTCTAGAAATTTTGTTGTTTTGGGTTATTATTCTACATTCTTTTCCAAAACATCTTTCAAAGATAAAATTTGTTACATACTAGAAAAAGTTTGCAGTATGCCTGATTTCCTAATTGACAACATATTTGTCATCTTCGAAGGAGAGATTTTTCAACAACAAATCGGCATTCCAATGGGCACAAACAAACTGTGCTCCTCTCCTCGCCGATTTGTTTTTTTTACTCTTACGAAACTGAATTTCTTCGGGGACTCGTAAAGAAGAAGAAGATGAAAGAGGCAAGGTCATTTAATCTTACATTCAGATATATTGATAATGTCCTTTCTGTCAATAACACTTCATTTGGTAGATGTATTCCTTCAATATATCCTCCAAAATTGAAGATAAAAGAGACCACCGAATCAAATTGCTTCACGTCTTTCTTGGATTTGCACCTCGAATTTGACCCAGGTTGTCATCTCAGTACAAAAACTTACGATAAACGAGACGATTTTAATTTTCAAGATATTTATTTTCCTAATCTGCAGAGCAATATACCTACTTCCCCTGCATAAGGTGTTTATATTTCACAACTTATTCGATATGACAGAGCTTGCACACATTTCATAGATTTTTTTGATCAGACACCGATTTCTACGTGACCGACTTTTGGAGCAGGGCTATAAGAAAATACGTCTCATACGATCCCTAAAAAAATTCTTTCTTCGTTATCAGCCACTAGTAGAAAAGTTCAAAATTGAGTTAAAAGATATGCAGTCTAATATCTATTGGTATTCAATTATCTCCCCTGCGGAAATAAGCTAATGTGTTTTTAAATTTTTAACGATGACAACAACGATGGCGACAGCATGTAAACAATCTCCAACTTTCATTTATTGCGCATGGACCTGACTACTATCATATACGTTGGACATGTTAAGTTATTAAAGAATCTTTTCTGTTGAGTAAACAGTTGTTTATAAGGCCGACAAAAGTGCATATTTTGACAAATCGAGTGAAACTTGCTGGACGTTGGAAAAAAATAAAATGTCAACTCAACCTTAAAAAAAAATCACACAAGGCGTAATACCCGCAGTACATTCTCGAAATTTGTGAGAATGTTAGGTTATTACCTTTTCTAACGACAGATATTAGCTTGGAAATTATATTTTACTGTTATCACTTAACGATCCATTTGAATTCAATGTGTAACTATGAAAAACTTTTAAGGGACACAACTAAGTTCTATCTTTCATTAATAATAAACATGATAAAAGGGAGGTATTCCTATTTTTAAAACGGATGACTGAATATTGAATTGGGCATTTAATCCAATACAATGCAAATTCACATGTTGTTGATCCCAATTTACGGACACCGGTCAAAAAGGTAAACATGTTCTATGACATAATCAAATTCAACAGGTAAATCGTGTACTTTTAAGAAGAAGGTTGTCAAGACGGACTAGAAAAAGGTTTTTTTTTCATAATTTTACTTTGGCTTAACCTCTTGCAGTACATGTCTGAAAATTTGAAGATGGAAAGATATACATTTAAACAAATAGTGTATTTTTTTCTATTTTTTATATAAACGTTAAGGTTGTGCGATCCATTTCAGTTCCACCGTATGCATTTTATAAATATTCACATAATTACATGCACTATAAATGTAATTTGTTACTTTTATAAACTCTTTTTAATTCAGAATAGTTTATTTAAACAACATAACTTAAACTTTTTTGCTAAAAAGAACTTTTAATTCACTTGACAACCAGGATAAACATTCGAATGGACTTTCCTATCTTGAAGAGCTCTCATTCTATTGTTTAAATACCACCGGTTTTCGGACTGATATGGTGGTTCATTGTTTTATAATTAGTGTTTGACTGGTCTGCTGTACTGAGATGATCACCTCAATATCCCTATTGTGTCTCACAACTATGTTGTGTTCTATGGTCATTACCGGATCCTAAGATTGCAATGGAAGAGGGATGTTTGGCGCCATAAAACCTGGTTTAACCCACCATTTCGTTTGAAATGCCTGTACCAAGTCAGGACCATTGCGATCCACCAATTCTCCGGTTAGACTGATTCGTTTTTGTCATTTTCTCTGGACTATGAGATTGATCATTTAAGTTCGGTAGTTTTTTTTATTACCTTTATTGGCTTAATATTTGTTAAAATCACTGGTTAGGACTGATGCATTTTTGTTGTTGGTTTGTTTGCTTACATCGTTGTATACGCATGTAATTTAATGTATAACTAGTGTTTTGTTGATTTCTCTTTGATTTTGGATTTGTGAAAAACATTTGGATTAAAATTAAAAGTCACTAAAATAAACCGAACGATTAAAATTAAGCTTTAAATTAAAGAAGAAGATATTTGTGGCAATACTACGTTAATGTTAGAAGTAAACCATGTTGAAAACTTATACTTTTAAGGAGAATATCATTGTTTCATGTCGCACATACGTTTTCTTTTATAACAGTTTATAATTTACAAGTTAAGACGTTTTCAGATTATGCAATAGAGATATTTTGCATTAAAAGTTCAGCGAATAGACTGTCCACTCGGCTCCTTAAAATTTCCAGTGCCTATGTGTTTTCTTTTAGGGATGTTCGAGGATGACAGATGACTTAAAAATTGATCAAATTTTGAAATTAATGAATTAAATCCAAAAGCAGCAGGAAATAATTCAAAATACAATAGTAATTCATAGCTTTACGATGAATAAAGTTTGCTGTTTAAAACTGTGAAAAAAGTTTTTCGAAAAGAAATAAATTAATTGTAAGATATTGATGAATTAATGAAGACCCTAACAAAAGGAAAATTAAGGATACTCTGCAAAGTTGTGTTTACCTTCTTTTGATAGGAAAAGGCCGAGGAGTCTGAAAAAAGTCTCAAAATCTCAAGAGCTGACCCTCCAACATCTTTAAAAGCTCATAATTTTTTTCGTAATAATAAAATGCATTTTTTGATAAAGTTATTTCCATCATGGACATTTTTCTTACTTAAACATATGATTTAGTCAGTGCATGTAACTATTTGTAGATTGCGTACGACCTAACATTTCGTTCACGACCATCACTGACTTCGATAATAATAATAATGATACGTACGTCACTCTGAAGTATGGTGGATTTGAGTGTGAGTCGGGTTATTCAATATGGAATGCTTCACTGACAGAAATCACGTGCTACGCCGATTCAACATGGCACCCAGAAAGAATCTGTTATAAAGGTAGCTATATCTAACATACATGTATTAACATTTGTTTTTTCAGCTCACTTCACGTAGAGTGGGTTTGGCGTCCGCACCAACTTAAATAAGAATGGATAAAGTGCATTTCCGCATACAGAGTTAAACCAATGCCTTATCAAACATATTGGTTTGGTGCATGTAGGTGCACCTAGTGATGCTTATCGCAATGCATGCTTCGGATGTTGACTGTGACTATTCTTTCCGCATGGACGACCACTTTCAGAATAAGTGATGTGATAAAGTCCTTTGTTGCGTATATAGATAAGTCATATATCAACCATATTGGCGTGGCAGGTGCACCTTGTGCTACATCAACCATTTTGGCATTGCAGGTGCACGTAGTGCTACATCAACCATATTTGCATAGTAGGTACACCTAGTGATGATTAGCACGATGGATGCTTCGGAAACTAGATGTAGTCTATATTATCCGCATAGACAGTCATTTACGGAGGAATGATTAAATAAGCCCATTCCCGCTCATACATGTAGACAAGTGCCACATTTACCATATTGGTATGGTAAATGTAGTTACACTTGGCTTAGTGGTGATCAACACAATGCATGCTTTGGACTTTGGTTGTGACATTTAGTTTCCGCAGGGATGACTATTTAAAATTTTGACAGGTTAAAGTCCAATCCCGCTTATCTGCAAAGCTGCATTACGAGATGAGTTTTTAATCGATAAATAACCTATGTTTTGGAAATGTTTTATGCTTTAATGATTTAATGATACTTTTGTCGAAACTGTAAATACTTGATATTTTTGATTTCTTGAGGTACAGTTTTCCATGAATCATGAATGTAATCAAGCTACACGTTTGATGACATTTATCCATCCGATATATCCCAAGGAACTTGAGATAAAGGACACAACGGATTCTGGAAAGTCTGCTCCATATTTAGATCTACTTCTCGAAATTGACTCTCAAGGAAGACTCTCAACAAATCTCTATGACAAACATGATGTTTTTAACTTTCCAATCGTCTGTCCGCTACTGCTTATGGTGTCTTTGTATCTCAGTTGATTCGTTACTCCAGAGCTTGCGGGAATTACATCGCTTATGTTTAACACAGAAATTGCTGATACAGGGTTATGTTGCTCCACGGTTGTTGTCTTTACTCAAGAAATTTTACGGTAGACACACACCGTGCACTCGCAGACAAATATGGGATTTCTATCTCTCAAATTAGTGCAGATGTTGGTTTGTCATAGATATTTGTTTTGACTTCCTTTATCGAACTTAACACACTGAATTTGAAATTTGCAACACGACGGGTGTGATATAGCAGACAGGAACCACTTACTCTTCCGGGGCATCTTAGTTCTCTCTTGTTACCACTTGAGTTCGCGTTGTTGATTTCCGTTCGTTTGATTATGTGTTTTGTGTTTCTTCCTGCTGTTTTTGTTCGTGTTTACCGTTTTCGTCGTTGCCCTATTGGACTTTTGACACTCGAATACCCCATTGATGCCTCTTTGCTTCTTCCAAATCAGCCAGAGTCTCATATACATCAGATTACTTAATGTGTTTTCGTTTTCAGTCAAATTAAACGGTATATTTATTGCTGTAATTAAAACCATCCTGCTCAGATTAACTCATTTTATGTTATTATGCATTGTCTTTTTTTATTATTGTAATGTTGTGTGTGTTATCTTTGTGTGGATTGTTTGCTAAATTTTAATTTTATTTGTATAGTTTTCGGGTTCTACTCCTTTTTTATGCTTCTTGTTATTATCATTTTTACTTTTATGCATATTTTAGATTGTGAAGACCCTACACTTGATTATCCTAATTCAATTATAATAGAAGAATATGATAAAGTCATTGGTAGCAACGTAACTATGGCATGTAAAGATCGTTATAGTATGATAGGTGACAAATCGACTTTAGAATGTACCGAGGACTCGACATGGACTCAGAACTTATTCTTTTGTGCTGCAGGTTAAAATCCCTTACTTTCATTAAATATATTCCATAAACATGATATAACTAATTTCTTTTAAATACTTATGTAATTTATAAAATCCAAAAATGCTTCATATACATTATAGTATATACGCAACTAAACCTATCTTTGACTAGCAATATGTCCCTGATAAGTTTTGACTATAGACGAAACTTGCGTCAGGCGAAGCAAAATTTATTGTCTGTAACTTTTTTTGTAAGTTTGATTTAAAATTATTATAACAAAAGAAAGCATTACATGTACATTAATAACATCAAAAAGTTTTAAATAAGTCACGGTGGTTTCATTATTATTTGTGGAAATTATTATAGTTTTTGTGGGTAACAATCAGATAACCAAATTCAATTTTATAATAATGTCCTTTCAAGGAATGTATGCAAACAAACAAAAAATGTAAGTTTTTATAGAAATGATTTTATTTGAATATTGAAAGTTGGTCCTCACATTAATAAATAGAGCCAGATAAAGATTATTATAAACTAGTCCGTTGACCTTCACTGTTGAAGCACTAATTCATGTTATCATCAATTATGTATACCTTTGTGATTGCAGATTGTAATAATCCAATCAGTCTAGTTGAGAAATCTGTTGTACAAAACTCCAGAATAACACGTTTCCTTGCCGGCAAAAGTTATATGATGGACTGCGTTTGGGGTTATCGGTTATATGGTAATGGGTTATTGACTTGCTTTGAAAACTCCACATGGTCCGTTCCTGAGTTTGAGTGCTTACGAGGTATTTTTTTAATTCGTTATTTTGTTTGTTACCAAACTAAATACTGTAAAATGAAAATATGCAAACATAGAAGAAGCGAAAACAAGAAGTGATGCGATGCTGAATGATTCTACAAGGGAGCCATATATTATCGAATAGGCATTGCATCTTAGTAAAAATTATGTTGAAAATCCGTGTCGCTTGCAATGGGCTCCATGAACAATATGTACATAATTTATTAAAATGATATAGTTGCACCACTAAAATAATGGGAAAAGATATCATACAACAGACATGTGGACATGTACAACGTAGTTGAATTTAAGCAGTAAACAATGTTGATCAAATTGAGATTGACTTGGTATACATTGAAACATTCGTACTTGCAACTTTTGTACTTGCATTTTGTTTTCTTAGAAATGGTATCTAGCATATGCTTATACATGTACATGTACATTGTATTTCGTAAATATAGCATATAACTTTATCTTTAAACAGCATGTAGTGATCCAAGAGAGTTGATACCACATAGCTCTATTTTTAATCACACCGAGGGTACTTTGTTCTGGGTAGGCAGTATTATCGAAATGGAATGTAATGCGTCCACCACTTTAGTGGGAAACAGTAGTATGACATGTACAACTGATTCTGTCTGGGATCATATGATACAGTGTATTCCAGGTATTATAGGAATTAAATGTGGAATAAATTAACATACTTTGCAACGGAATATAATGGCTGATAAAAACACTGCATGTATACTAAACAGTTTTAAAAGTGAACGATTGGTGACTTTACTTCCATTATTCTATAATCATTCTTTGATAAAAAAAAATAACGCAAATACCGTTTCAATGGAAAAAGATTCAACAAGTATTTTTAAAAAGATGTTTGTGATTACTTTTTGGTTATAGAATGGCCATACATCAACGAAACAATCAACTAACATTGATTGTGCTAAGCTACATGTATATACTAGTATTCCATGCACACTTATGCATGAAGTGTGTCTATAACTATTGGTATTAAGATAATATATATAATATTCAAAGTGGTGAAAGGATGTAATGGTTAAGGTGTTGATACTATGATCACATAGTGCTTGGGAAAGCTAAATTGTGAGCTATCTTCTTGTTCAAGATTTCAAGACGCTTCACGTCACTTGTTCATACCAAGCTATTTATTTAATTAAAAAATAAAAGTAAAAGTGGTATGAAATTAGTTACTAGTACCTCAAATCTATTTACTTATTCTTCTGTATTGACAGATTGTGGCGATCCTCTCTCTGAGCTCACTGTTAGTAACGCTGCTTTGGTATGGTACGTTCCTGGTTCTTCTACAGCTTATAACGTCACATACAGATTTAGATGTAAATTGAAGTACAGAATTGTGGGCTCAGGATACATATCATGTCTAGAAAATTCTTCATGGTCATTACCACAGTTTTACTGCAAACGTAAGAATGACTTCTTTGTTGTAGAAAAGCACACAGTTCTGCCTTTATGTTACAACTAAAAATGAAATCGGCATATGCAACGTTTTTGATTTAAGGGTGAGGTTCAGCTTATAACATTCCGCTCAACATGCATGCTGTCTGAGTAGGAATAACAACATATACATCAACAGCCCTCAAACAAATGCAGCTAAACAAATTACACACATAACATACTAAGTACATTAATTTTGTATAAATAAACCTCATCTATATTTGTATAATTATGTAGCTTGCAAGTGCCCCTGCAGAAGAGTTGGAACACCCAGATATAACGAAGTTACACCTCTAACTACCCAATTGATTAAAGCCGAGACTAGAAGAGACTTAGCTATAAAGGAACAACAACTATCCAAATATCAACGAACATTAATCAGTGCTCCAAATTTCTTACAGAAGGAAAAAAGCATTGGTTACGTCGGTGCGATAATTTTATCAGTGATTCTAGGAGTACTTATCGTGATTGATATTCCAACATGGATAACGCAGTTCAGATATTTATTCCGCAATATAAGATCTTATCTAAGTCGGAAATGTGGATATACCAGACCAAATTAGGATTCTAGTCCACATAGACATGGTCTCATACAAATATATTTATTTTCGGAATGAATTAAAAAAGATAAAATAGGTTATTTTATCATTTGTTTTACATTGTTCATTCACTTTGTTCTCCTGTGCATTTTATCAATAAAAGAATTTGTCTACATTTTTATTAGCTCACCTGGCCAAAGGCCATGTGAGCTATTGCCATCACTTGGCGTCCGTCGTCGTTAACTTTTCTTCAAACTTCTTCTCCTCTGAAACGGCTGAACAGATTCGAACCAAATTTGGTCTGATGGTACCTTAGGGTATCCCCCACAGAACTGATGTGGAGATTTTTGATTCGTCGAAAAACATGGCCACCGTTGCTAAAAATAGACCAGGGGGGTCAGACTACTGTTTTTGGCTTGTAAATCAAAAAGTATAAGAGATAGATGAAATCTGATGCCACGCTACTGCTTCAGCATCAAAAGCTCTACAAAAGTCTCCATTGAGTCGAAGTTGTCAGATGAACCCTTATGGGAGTTACGGCCCCTTAAAGGTGAAAAAATAGCATTTTTTCATGTTTTTAGCCTATAGAATGAAAACTATTGCAGATAGAGAGAAGCTGTTGCTTGCTTAAATGTTCAGCTCATTTAGCTCTACAAAAGTCTCCATATGGTCAAAGTTGTCAGATGACCCCTTATAGGGGTTATGGCCCCTTAAAGGCAAAAAATACAGTTTTTGGCCTATAGAATGAAAACTATTGCAGATAGAGAAAAGCTGTTGCTTGCTTAAATGTTCAGCTTATTTAGCTCTACACAAGTCTCCATATGGTGGAAGTTGTCAGATGACCCCTTATCGGGGTTACAGCCCCTTAAAGGCAAAAAATAGTGTTTTTGGTCTATGGAATGAAAACTATTGCAGATAGAGAAAAGTTGTTGCTTGCTTAAATGTTCAGCTCATTTAGCTCTACAAAAGTTTCCATAGGGTCAAAGTTGCCAGATGACCCCTTATAGTGGTTACGGCCCCTTAAAGACAAAAAATAGTGTTTTTGGCCTAAAGAAAGAAAACTTTTGCAGATAGAGAAAAGATGTTGTTTGCTTAAATGTTCAGCTTAATTAGCTCTACAAAAGTCTTTTAGGGTCGAAGTTGTCAGATGACCCCTTTAAGGGGTTATGGTCCTTTAAAGGTGAAAAATAGTGTTTTTTCCTTTGGAATCAAAACTATTGCAGATAGAGAAAAGCTTTTTATTGCTTAAACATTCAGCTCATTTATCTATACAAAAGTCTTCAAAGGGTTGACATTAAGACCAGGTGAGCGATTCAGGCTCCTGGGAGCCTCTTGTTTACTTATTTGGCATCATGCACGTAAAAGACCCCTTTGTAGGCTAAATTTTCCGCCCTTACCCACCTCTCCCCATTTCCTGTGGTTCTTAAAAATTTATAGCACCCCACCCCCAAATTTCTTTTTTTGTCATCATTGCATGTTCATTTTATTATATTATTAATATTCATCGCCTGTAAATAACCTATATAGCGTTGCACGGGCGTAAAACACCAACTCACTCGCTCACTCATTAGACATTTGTTGACTGCATTATTTTTTTAAACGGGGGTATTTCATCCTTTTATTGGGTTTCATGACATGGACCCATTTTGCTTGTTTAAGTTCTCTTTCAGGAGGTGTGGGCCGCTACTATTTCTACGTTTACATGTTATATCAGGGGTGTTTACAAATGAATGAGGATGACTTGGGTAACTCGACATAACATATTGTTTCTGTTTATCTGCATGTAACATGGCAACCGGAGATGACGTTTATAAACAGACTTGTAAAAACAAATCACTATATTACTTAGTTCATGGTGAGCGAGTTATCCCGAATACAATACACAATCCTCCTGTAGACATTCACATAATAATGTAACACGAATTCAAAACAGCATTACAGACTAAGAAGCCTCATATAAGTTCGATATTGATCACATCCAAAATAGGAGAGAATCCTCAGTCTTGACTGGAAGTTTATAGAGTCTTTTTTAATTTTTTTTTTTTGGAAAGTACAAAATCCGGCATTCTGCCATGGGCATGCGTATGATATAATCTTTACGATCACCGTGTGTTCTTTACGACTGATATGATATGTGTTTAGAAGTGAAATTATGGGTACATTTAGCTTAGTGATTTTTTTAGAATAAAACTTTGAAAAGTTTATCAAAAAGCTGTAAAAATAGTATTTTTTACGTTCTAAGCGGTATAAGTCCTAGAGGAACAGATCTACAAATTTGACATAGACGAATTGTGTAGATCTAGACGTGCTTACATGTAACAATATGCAACCTAAATGCTTCAAATAGCTTGTATAGTTTTCAAGATATTGGGCTAAAAAGTGCAAAAATTTTAAAAAATCAAGAAAAAAGGGCAATTACTCCTACAATGGTTGTCGGATATTCTTCAAAATATCAGGGCAGGTAGATCATGATGTAATGATTACTTTAATTAAGTCAAAACTTTGATTTCTGGAACCTGTTTAGATTAATTGGAAAAAAATGAAATTTTCCCCATATCATACATTTGAAGGATCCGTGATGAAAAAGCTGGAGATTTTAGTTCTTTTGACTGCAGATTGGCCAAAAAAGCGGGAGATTTTCAAATTGCATTTCAATGTCAATTGATGACGCTAGCGTGTTCAAAAATAAACAAGGCTTCACTGATTGTAATCTCCAACTGTTTAAACAATCATCAGGTCAATTATGACATTAAACCTTTAAAGTTTGCCTAATTGACAAACCCATAAAACACCGGAAATGTTTAATGACTGAACGTTTCAAATGTCTATAAAACTAAAAATTTGTCATGTTTCGAAAAAGTGGGAGATTACACAACTAGAGGCTCCCAGGAGCCTGACTCGCTAACCTTGTATTCGATGATACTTATAAGCTGGATATTTTGACAAAGGACTGCTACTCCGTGGAATTATCAATTTTAATGTTCTAAGAGAAACAACTCCTATCAAGAAAGGTCTTACAACTTTGACCCATAACGTAATTTTTAGAACTTTATGTGCTTAACCATATGCAATTTAAGTTTTTCAAATATCTTGTATAGTTTTCAAGATATTAGTCTAAAAAGAGCAAAATTTGAAGAAAAAAAAACAAGAAAAAGGACAATTCCTCCTAAAAACATTGTCAGATCTTCTTCAAAACTTCAGGGCAGGTAGATCTTCATGTGCTGATCATTATTACCCAAACAGAATTTTAATATCTGTTTCAATTTTTTAGTAATTTGCCAAACGAATGCAATTGACCCTTATGTTCTATTTTTAGCCATGGCGGCCATGTTTTTTAATGAATCGAAATTTGTGAATTACAATTTTGTAGACCACATAATACAAACTAACGCTACCGAGTTTCATTTCATTTGGGCAAGCGGTTTCAGATAAGAAGATTTTTGAAAAGTTGAACAAAAAGCTGTGAAAATGGTCAATTTTTAAGATCCAAGGGGTATAACTCCTAAAGGAACGATCCTACAACGTTGACTCTGTTACAACTTTTGTAGATCATGGTGTGCTTAGTCATCTGCAGTTTAATTTTTTTAAATATCTCGTACAGTTTTCAAGATATAGGGCTAAATAAGTATTTTTTTTTGAAAAATTCCAGAAAAAGGGCAATAACTCCTCCAGCGGTTGTTGGATCTTCTTGAACTTTCTGAGCAGGTAGATATTGAGGTGCTGATCACTTTTACCATATGCCAGAATTTTGATATCTGTTACGGTTTTTGAGTAATTTGCAAAAAACTGCAATTTACCCCTATGTTCTATTTTTAGCCATGGCGGCCATGTTTTTTTAATCAACATTTCAAACGATGATTTTGTAGAAGACAAACTACAGAACAACCCTACTAAGTTTCATTACATTTGACTAAGCGGTTTTAGAGAAGAAGATTTTTGAAAAGTTGAACGACGGACGGACGCCAAGTGATGGCAAAAGCTCACATTGCCTTTGGCAAGGTGAATTAAAAGTCGAGGGAACGGGAGATAGATCAAAAGTCGGGAGATTTGGTCTCCCGGCAGGAGAATCACATGTATCCAATATGTTTTTTTTTAGCCATGGCGTACATGTTTTTTTTTTATTCAAAAACTCGAACGTTAATTTTGTAGAAAACATAATACAGAACAAGCCTATCAAGTTTCATTACATTTGGCCAAGTGGTTTCAAATTTTGAAAGATGAGCGATGGACCGACGGACGACCGACGGACGACCGACGGATTGCAAAAGCTTGCATGGCCTTCGGAAAGGTGAGTTACAAACCATTGTAGGTCGACGGGATTGTGTAAAATTTCGGAACATCTGAAGAAGAAGTTAAACATCAGAAAGAGCTGATAAGGGTCGACAAAAATCTCGTCAAAACTATAAATTTTGAAAGTCGTTATTATTCGTAAGAGAATGTTGTACATGAATTTGTGAAAGGGGTTTTAACAAACAAATTATGCTAATTTATGTTTATCATTTGGGAAAGATAAGCACTTTCATATTGACACTCAAAAGAATCATGGTTGTTTTTCAAAATGTTAGGCATGGATTTAGTATTGATAAGATCATGAAGAGTGTAATGTTTTCCGACAAGGTCTACAGAGTATCTGGTGTTTTTATCCTTGTATTCACCTATCCCTTTGAAATTGTATCGTATAACGATCACGTTATTACGCGAGGTATCCAGATCTTTGTTTTTCATTCAATTAGTTAGTTAGTTATTGCTTTACTCCCAAGCAGCACGATTTCGGCTATATCCAAGAGATGAACATGAAAGTGGTGATGCAATGAACATGAAATTATGATGAAGTGGAGGAAGGAGAGTTTTGACTGCCACTAGAAACAAGAGTGATGGGCAGGGACGGGAAATTTAGCCTCCTGCATGGGTATCCTACGGGTCCTACTCTTACCGAGACCTGCAGCAGGGTTCTTTAACGTGCAAGGAACGTGACATTTTTCCCAACAGGGTACACCACTATGGTTTGCGGTCAGGTTTTCCGCATTATCGCCTGACGACCCCGCATCTCTCGAAGTCAGGGCTGCCCAATTCAACCTCCTCGGGCACACATCCCAGTCGCTTTGTGGGCAAAGCGGCCTGACCCGATGTCAGGTTTCTGTTACCGACAAGCTTAGCGCTGCTGCAGGCCTATTCGCCACCCGAAACCCGCACAGGTGTTTTCATAAATGGATTTTATTATAAAGAGATATATAGATTATGATATCAGGTCTTGGAAAACACCGACTGATCTTTACAACGATTGAATCTTCATACTTTTCAGTGTGGAAACCCGTGCGGGTTTCGGGTGGCGAATAGATCCGCAGCAGCGCTAAGCTTGTCGGTAAAAGTCCACTAAAGAGCGCCCAGAAACCTGACATCGGGTGAGGCTGCTTTGCCCATAAAGCAACTGGGATGTGTGCCCAGGTGGTTGAATGGGGCAGCCCAGACATCGAGAGATGCGGGGTCGTCAGGCGATAATGCGGAAAACCTGACCGCAAACCATAGTGATGCACCTTGTTGGAAAAAATGTCACGTTCCTCACACGTTAAAGAACCCTGCTGCAGGTTTCGGTAATAGTAGGACCCGAAGGATCCACATGCAGGAGACTAAATTTCCCGTCCCTACCCATCACTCCTTTTTCCAGTGGCAGTCTAAACTCTCCTACCCGATTGGCCTTGTGTCCCTATTTCCTCCACTTCATCGTCATTTCATGTTCATTGTATCACCACTTTCATGTTCATTTCCCGGATATAGCCGAAATCGTGCTGCTTTGGAGTAAAGTAATAACTAACTAACTAATTTTAGCGTGGAGCGCAGCAGAACGAGCTAGAAGACCCCAACATTTCTTTTAAACTAAAATTTCATCGCCGTTTAAGGAACCACAGACTTAAGAACTAGTAGACTAGTGAAAAAAAATTACAAACGGATAAAAAATGTTCGAATGGGTCGTTGATTTTGTTAAAGTGTTATGCTTGTTGTAAAAACAAATCGAACCTACTCACCTCTAGTCTCGAACCCAAACTCTTACTACTAAGGTTGTGAGTCTGGGAAACACCTATTGGCGATCGTTATACCTTTAAACCTTTACCACGTGTTTATATGACGCGTTTATCATACAAAACTCATTTCAACCTAAAATGAACCAACTTAAAGAAACTCAATGTGTCATTGGTCTTCCTTGGTTTTTGCACAATCGAGAATCGGATTGGTCGAACATGTATGGTTCTGTAAACAAGAACGTCCCTACTTTGACTCTAATAAACATACACAATTTCCGAAAACAGGTAGACGCCCGTGAGTACAATTTATCAATAAAACATTTTTTTTTATTGTTTATGAAACAAATATAAAATAGGAAGTCTTATTATAAAATAGGAAATATACTCTGCAAAAAAAGTTACGCATGGATTGAAAATTCCCCGTAGGTTTAATGTAAATCGAAACAATTTCAAAACATTATTGCCGAGCTGTTCTACAACCGATTTTCACGAAATAAAATCCAGTTAAAAGAAAACAAAATGAAGATTGTTTGATTTATTTAGACCAAAATCCTAACTTCAATTGTTTTTTAAGATATTGGGAGTAGAACACGACTAATGTTTTTCACGGAACATTTTGCATTGATTTAAACGGGAAATTGAATCGTAAAATGTACACTTGAGTTTCACTTGCAATCTCTTAAAAAGCAGCGATGTTACGATTTTACTCAAAATAAAACAAACAATTTCTATTTTGTTTTCTTTTTACTGAATTTTATTTCGTGAAAATCGGTTAAAGAACAGCTCGGCAATACTGCTTTAAAATTGTTTCGATTTGCATTAAACCTACGTGGATTTTTTTATCTATGCGTAACTTTTTTTGAAGAGTATATTATGTTATAACAGAACAACTTACATCAATTCGAGAAGTAATCTTGGTTTTTTGTATTTGAAGAAATTCACTGGACCAAGGTACAAAATTATGACCCTACGGTTGAGTGATTTTCGTCGAACATAATGAAAAAGCCTGAAAGTACTCCGAACATACAAATAAAATCAAAGCGCTAAAGCGTTTAAAGGCAGAGCTAAATTTAGCTAAGCACTAAATATAAAGAACGATCTGTGTTTCATAAACTTGAAACATAGCACATCAGTTTTGTTTGTTTTCTCCGCACACTTACACATTTGTTAAGAAATCTGTAATTAAGCTCCGCCCACTTGATCAAAGGTCAAAGGTCAAAAATGCTTAAGTGTCGACGAGTATTAATACACGATATGTAGTCCACATTTATATCGCATTTATGCTGGGGATATAAATATGTACCTCCTATTTTAGACAATACGTATAACATTTAAAATACAATACACGAACAATGTTCTGTAATAGATCCTCTGGTAGCAATATTGACTGACCGATTTACCCTGTCTAGACGGAAAAAAACGCGAAAATCAGATAGCTTTATGACGCTATAAGGCTCTCCCTAAAAATAGGTAATTGGACTGTTCCAGACTCTTATCATCTATTGATAAGCGTCTGATTGATCGAGATTATATCACCTCCTTAACTCAGCTAACTGAGAACCGAGTCTGTTGGTTTATCTTTGCACGGAGACTAGCTGACTGGGAAAAAGGTCTGTTAATTGGTGAGTCTGATTTTGGTCTGTTGAGAGTGAAATACAAAAAAAAATTGTTCAAAATTTTGTTCAAAATGTGACTCTTGACTTATATTAATTTCAAATCGAAAAAGAAAAGCAAAACACATTCATTTGAGCGTATTTTCCACTTGCACATGGTACATATTGTTTTGCCATTTTTTAATAAAACGAAAAAGCGCCATTGCAGTGTCCTGAAATTGTCAACTTCGAATGACAGTTTTTGAAGAAAAAAACATAATTTTTGTATTTTCACATTAAGGGGGTAGATTTTAAGACTTTTCTTTAGTTTTAAGTATCACTTTTTATAAGAATCATGTAAGAAAGCCTACACCAATTTATTTTTGATGTGTTACTCCTATTAGCACTCTGTTTTGATCTTTTGTGCTCTTTTCCCAAACTAGCCCTGGTCCTGAGAGAAAAAAAAAATAGAATGGATTGGAAAAATGAATGAAAGGGGGATAACTCTTAAAACTGTCAATAATTTCAATAGAAACCATTGTAACAAAATGGCAAGAATTCTCCACGGACAAGGTACATTTGTAATTCATGTGCAAATTGTTATTTATTTCTTATTTTATAGACTTTGAACTATCTTTCGTTAAAAATATAC
This sequence comes from Arcuatula senhousia, assembly GCA_963971305.1. Classification (NCBI taxonomy): domain Eukaryota; kingdom Metazoa; phylum Mollusca; class Bivalvia; order Mytilida; family Mytilidae; genus Arcuatula; species Arcuatula senhousia. The sequence goes on from OZ020312.1 coordinate 37,456,819, forward strand.
CACTGTAGCCTTTTTATCAATGAATCACTTCTCTTCAATTTTGTATGATTCTTAAGTAGACTACTACTTAAAACAAAACTTCCAGCAGTAAAAAGTTCAATTTATATTATAATATTGTGAAAAATAAAGTTTTATTAAAATAATAGGCCGGCTAAAGTCTGCAGTTAATAAACATATTGTTAGTTGTGAGTTAATTAGCCGAATAATATATTATCAGGAAAAACACAAAATACGCTATTTCCTATAAACCATGTAACTTGTTAGGAATGAACCGACAGCTTTTGCAGTCTTAAAGTCAGTGCCTACTTTATTAAATTAGGAAAAGAGAAAAAATATTTAAATTTGATTTATGGTTATAGTTGTTGATTTTTTTAAAGAAATAAAGAGGCACCAATGGGGCATTCAAGTGTCAAAAGTCCAAACGGGCAACGACGAAACCGGAAAACATGAACAAAACCAGCATGTAGAAACACAAAGCACAAAATCAACCGAGCAATTGTTTTTTTGGTTATATTTTACTGTTTGTGTTTTTCGTGAGATGCTTTCCAATCATAAACAACGATAGTCACATGTTAAGCTTTACCCCCAACATACCAATCCATAAACTGAGTTTATACTGATCCGACTCACCAACTAACCGAGTATAAACCAAAAACAAAATCAATGACTATATCATTTATGTATTAATATGCCCAACACACATTGTATACAAGTTACATGAGTTAAGCTACGTCTTCCATAGTGCATTTTACTAAATTCTAAAACAAACGTTTTACAATCACCAAAGGTGTACTATTTTCTTTAAAATCAACTGATCAAAAATATACACCTCGCCATAAGTTAAGCAACAACTGTACTCACGTTAGTACAGCGTCCATATTTCTCTAAACAATATCCTGAAACTTGGCCTATATTTTCTTTCACACATTTACAACATTTTCTGATTCTAATCAATCATCGTACAATTTTCGGCTTTTGTAGAATGTTCAATATTGCGAAACAAATCAAGCAACCCAAAAAGTGTTGTTTCAGTAACAACTTTTGGGTTGCGTAAATTGAGTTTTGATGATTAAAACCATATGTTTTTTGCTCTGTTGTAACAATTAGGATGTTTAAATATCACCTCCAGCATTTTTGGATTGTTTGTCCGGTTTGAGACTTAAACATTGTAAAGAAATGAAAGCTTACTTTTGCATGGCTTTTGCATGGAAAAAAATGCTGACTTCAGTTTTTTTACATTAATTGATTTTAAAGGTGACATTTTGGTACTCATAACAAATGATACTCATAAAACCGTTCCGAAAATCTCATAGTTGGAAATGTTTAATGGATATTTTTCAGTTTTTCGATATTTTCGTTTAAAGGCATTATTGTAACCTTTTGAAGGTTTGCTTCTATTGCCAAAAGTAGAAGTTTAGTTCGACATTTTATCAATATGGATGTGATAACTTACACCAATGGTAAAGCTTTGCCTTACACAAAAACTTAAGAATTGCATATTTCCATGCCAATAACAGATTTTAAGTATCCAACCCCCCCTTTTTACGGATATGTTCTGGTAGGAATTCGAACAATTCAAATGCTTTAGTGACATCTTTTAGGTTCAAGTATGTGTTTTAGGGTTTACTTAGGAAATACAGTGAATTTTTTTAGAGAAAAAATCGTACACGTTTGCAAAAAAAAATGCCCTTTTACCGTTTTCCATACTTTTTATGGTGAAAACTGATTAAGTCCCTTTGTTGACGACCACAGAGGATGCAACTTATGCTTGAAACCAGTATTTCGTGTTTGTATAGTGATAATTTGTCATGTTTGCAAACATTAAATGCATTGATAAGTTGTTAAAAGTCTACAATTGATATTGAAAGTTAAACTTTTTAAACGCTATTTTATCTTTAGTTAGTTTTTAAACCATTTTCGAAAAGTGGGATTTTCATGACTTGCAAACATTTCTGATAAAACATCTTTAGTCCATTACACAATTAGAGTCAATACATTAGAGTGATTATTTTTTAATTTTCCATCATTTTGTATTATGCGATATTTCAAGCCATAAAATGATTATGGTTCAAAAAAGTTGGTGTTGCTTAACTTTTGGCGAGGTGTATATATGACTCAACTTACATAACCCTCTAACCCTAATTTAACCTTCTATTTTCTGTCTTGGGCGGTTTTAATCATAATTTTCGTCGAAGCAAATATGAAACAAAACTAAACGTCTTTAAATAGTTCTGTGTATATAATAGCTTATACATGTTATTTCGAAAAGGGGGCAGGGTCTAAAAAAACTAGGATAGCAACGACCGACGCTTACAGCAACAGTTGCAAATCAAGCTGAGCGAAGCATGATTTTTGCCTCTAATTTCCTCGCTATTCATTACAAAGTATGCCTTTTTGTCGCTTATTGATTATTCTATGCCCATGTGTATTGAAATTCCAGGTTTTCATTTTCATGGATGAAACGCACTTAAACATAATTAGTAGTTTCGTGTGTTTATAAAATATACATGTAAATGTATTATTTATCCTGAACAAGAATTTAATGCTACTCTAAAATCTTTATTTAAAATTATTGTAAATTCTGAATATTTTATGATGGCATTGTTCAACATAAATACGATCTGCATGTTTGGATAAAATTATATAGGAATGACGTTAAAAGATATAAATACTGTAAAATACTTAATTAAAATGGTCTACGCATCCTTTTACATGCATTAATAATAGTTTTCTCTGGAAAAAGTATACAAAAGTCCCATTGTCCAAACATCACGGGCTTATGCAACAGCATTTCCTCTCATTGCTTTCACTAGGTAAGTCGTATATTTTGTTAGATATTTGTCTTTAAATATTAAGTTTTTAATTTTAATATTGTGCTTTTAATTGAAAAAAAGGAAACTTAGCTAAGCTCGAGGTGACATATTACTGAAAATGACTGATACTCATGAAGGCGGTCTGGATTTATTACTCTTTCCGAGCATAATGCACACTTAGCTTATTTCATTGCTTTACAAAAAGTTTACCTTATCTATGTTAACAGGAAATAGTTAACCGCTATGTTCCCGTCCTTTTTGTTGTTGATTAAATTTTTAAATTCGCTGATTTTCAATGGTTGTCGGGAACCAGTACACAACAATAAAACGTTTTGCTATCAACAACTGTTTCTAAATTCTGAAAAGATATCGACCCATTTATTCCTGATAGATGCCAAGGGCGATGATCTCCATAATTTTCTCAAATATCAAAATTTAAGACCGAGGATAGACCATCTTTATCTGTCTGCTGAAGCCAGCTGTCAGATGTTTTCTTCTGTTAGGACGTGCAAAATTTAAATAAAAGTGAAATTTCCAAATACAAGTTGATCGATTGCTAAGTTTCATTTGTTGAAAACAAATACCAAATATGTATAAGATATGTAATTATAAGCATAGGAGCTCTAAAATCCATCTCTCTTGATGTCGTCATTTTCATTCTTGAAATGTGACAAAGCTTAAGGTAAGATAGCTTGGATATAATGACTAAAGACAAAGACGAACTATAAACGGTTTATAGACGCGTCTTTATTTAAGATAGCTTCGCGAACACTGCCATTTGCTTTTATCTGCATAATTTTGTCTTAATGTTATCTACAAAATTTTTACCCAGCAGGATTTTTCGGAATATGTTTCTCCCACATTTTTCCCAGTGAGTTTTTTTTTGTAGAACAAACTGTTCGTGATACGTGATAATCTGTTGATGCATATTTCAAGAGTAACATCTCATCACGAACGTATTATCTTTATATTAATTATAGTTTGATTCATTAAACTAAAGTTCTTTTGTGTAAGATAGGCTTGTTCCTATTCATGACCATTACAATTATAATTTCGCCAGCAAGCGAACATTCAACTAGATTTGCTGATTATGTACGAAACGTAAGTTTCTCCTCGAAAAATGCATAAACATCTTGATTTGATTTACTGGTTTATTGACATCCGTTCTGGTACCCTGTATTACGCAAGCACTGAAGTCTTGTTTAGCCTACTCAGTCCGTTTTCCACCGTTAAAAAATTATCTGCCCTATTTTTTCGCTCTCCTGTAAAAAGGTTAAAAATAGTACCTTAAAATACATGACGCTAAGGTGAGATGCACTCTTATACAATATGCGATTAAAAATCAGGTGTTGGATTAAGCGACTTGTAGTTTAAAAGGTAAGGTCTAGATATATTTCTGCCTCTAGGAATACAATCTAAATCACCATACCTAATGATAGAGATATATTATTTTAACACAAACACGTCGTTACAGTACTTGAACCGATCAATGCAACACTTTGACGGATCGATGACTGATCGGTGACTGATTGATGACGCGTTTGGACCGGATAGATGACTGATTGATGACGGATTGGTGAATGATTGGTGACTGGTTGTTGACTGGTTGATGACGGATGGGACGGATTGGACGGATGACGGATGCCATAGGTAACTGGGCTATCAATCCGTTATTTTGACTGATACGATCGATCGGTATAATTAGAAAACTCTTCTGTGAAACGAAGTTATCGTTTTTACCTATACGTTTATAACATGTATAACGCAACACAAACCAGTCACGGCGTTAGTTTTAAATAAATTATGCTATAGTGTTTAAGAAGACGTACATTTTCTATTAAATATGTTAATATTATTAATCTAATTGATTTAAAAATTGTTTACATCGTATTTCCTTTAAACTAAATAGGCAATGTTCGTGTTCTTTTCTTCTATAAAAATAATAATAATATAATTTTATTTTATTTGTTTACTGGTTTTGTCTCTGCCCTTACGGACTTTCCCAATGGTACCTCTGCTTCTTTAAATACAAAAACAGAAACTGTGCTGAAAAAAATCTTTAAAATGTATGCTTGAATACTTATTTTAACAAATTGTAACCTATATTTAACAACAAAAATTCAGGAGATATAAATTATCTTGTAAATTTTATTCTAATTCTTTTTAATGCACTGGCATGACTGGGTTAAATTTGTTCGTATAGGAATATAGATCACATTTGTAAATTTCTTTTGTAAAATATATGAAACTTTAATAAAATGGGATCTTATATTTGAGCATAAAATCATATGACGGCTTAATAGAATTGACAAGAAAATGTTTGTGAAACAACTTTTTTCATCAGGTTTGACACATAAATGGTATGTTAAGTTGAAAAGTTGCATAAATACATATTGCTGCCTTATAAAATAAGGTTCATAAAGTTAAGAGATAATAAAGAAAATTTGTTCGCATATAAATATAGATCACATTTCTAAATTTCTTATGTAAAATATATGAAACTTTAGTAAAATCTTATATTTGAGCATAAAATTATATGACGGTTTAATAAAATTGACAAGAAAATGTTTGCAAATGAACTATTTTCATCAGATTTGACACATAAATGGCATGTTAAGTTGAAAATTTGCACAAATACGTATTGCTGACTTAAAAAATAAGGTTCATATAGTTAAGAGATAAAAAAGAAGATTCGTTCGCAAAGGAATATAGATCACATTTGCAAATTTCTGATGTAAAATATATGAAAGTTTAATAAAATCTTATATTTGAGCATAAAATTATATGACAGTTTAATAAAATTGACAAGAAAATGATTTCGAAAGAACTATTTCATCAGGTTTGACACATAAATGGTATGTTAAGTTGAAAATTTGAATAAATACATATTGCTGCCTTATAGAATAAGGCTCATAAAGTTCAGAGATTATAAAGACAATTTGTTTGCATATAATGTAGATCACATTTGTAAATTTCTTTTGTAAAATATATGAAACTTTAATAAAATCTTATATTTGAGCATAAAATTATATGACAGTTTAATAAAATTGACAAGAAAATGTTTGTGAAAGACTTTTTTCATCAGGTTTGACACATAAATGGTATGTTTAGTTGAAAATTTGCACAAATACATATTGCTGACTTAAAAAATAAGGTTCATATAGTTAAGAGATAAAAAAGAAGATTTGTTCGCAAAGGAATATAGAACACATTTGCAAATTTCTTATGTAAAATATATAAAACTTTAGTTAAATCATATATTTTAGCTTAAAATTTTGTGACGGTTAAATAAAATTGACAAGAAAATGTTTGCGAAAGAACTTTTTCATCAGGTTTGACACATTAATGGTAGGTTAAGTTGAAAATTTGAATAAATACATATTGCTGCCTTATAGAAAAAGGCTCATAAAGTTCAGAGATTATAAAGACAATTTGTTTGCATATAAATATAGATCACATTTGTAAATTTCTTTTGTAAAATATATGAAACTTTAATAAAATCTTATATTTGAGCATAAAATTATATGACAGTTTAATAAAATTGACAAGAAAATGTTTGTGAAAGACTTTTTTCATCAGGTTTGACACATAAATGGTATGTTTAGTTGAAAATTTGCACAAATACGTATTGCTGACTTAAAAAATAAGGTTCATATAGTTAAGAGATAAAAAAGAAGATTTGTTCGCAAAGGAATATAGATCACATTTGCAAATTTCTTATATAAAATATATAACACTTTAGTTAAATCATATATTTTAGCTTAAAATTTTGTGACGGTTAAATAAAACTGACAAGAAAATGTTTAGGAAACAACTTTTTTCTTCAGGTTTGACACATAAATGGTATGTTAGTTGAAAATTTGCACAAATACGTACTGCTGACTTAAAAAATAAGGTTCATATAGTTAAGAGATAAAAAAGAAGATTCGTTCGCAAAGGAATATAGATCACATTTGCAAATTTCTAATGTAAAATATATAAAACTTTAGTTAAATCATATATTTAAGCTTAAAATTTTATGACGGTTTAATAAAACTGACAAGAAAATGTCCGAAAGAACTTTTTTCATCAGGTTTGACACATAAATGGTATATTAAGTTGAAAAGTTGCATAAATACATATTTCTGCCTTATAAAATAAGGTTCATAAAGTTAAGAGATAATAAAGAAAATTTGTTCGCATATAAATATAGTTCACATTTCTTAATTTCTTATGTAAAATATATGAAATTTGAGTAAAATCTTATATTTGAGCATATTTGAAAAAGTTGACATGAAATTGTTTGCGAAACAACTATTTTCATCAGAATTGACAGTCATAAATGCTATAATATTTTGAAATCTTTAATAACTTCATATCTTGAACTTGAAAAATAAGGTTCATATTTAACCATTTTTAAGAGATTATCATAGACATAGACCTGTAAATAAATGTATACAGGTCTATGAGATTATGTTATTTCTATTATAGAATTGTTAAGACCAATTATTTCTTATGTAAGCTACAAATGTTTAAGAAATTAAAAATCTGATGTTTGAGCTTAATATTATATGATGGTTTTATAACAATCACAAAAATTGTTTTCAAAATAACTTTCTGACAAGATTTTAAATGAGGTATTTCAAAATATAATATATTTGACATCAAAAATCGTATGAATATTCGCATTTTAAAACAGAAATGTGTTATGTCTTTACATTTAAGTTTGACTTTAATATTTTATCAAACACAATTCGGCTGTGCTTTGTTATATTCTATTTTTTATTATTAATATAAAACGCGTCAAATGTCCCGCTTTTTCATTTATTTATATGAATTTCTATTTTATTCAAAAATTTTATGCATTCGATACAGGAGTCACATGATACAATAAGCAAAACGAACTTAAAAATTCCGTATTTTAGATTCAATTGACGCGTGACGGATTGGTAAATTGCATCATGGGATGCATTTGACGGATAGGATCGGACGGATTGGTGACTGATCGATGACGGATTGGTGACTGATTGATGACGGATCGGTGAATGATTGAGACCGGATAGATGACTGATTGGTGACTGATTGATGACGCGTGACGGATCGCAAAAACTGTTGCATTGATCAGTTCAAGTACTGTAAGGCCAAGCGGAACTGATACTATGTTTTTGTTAAAAAATTCCTGTGCATTTATTTCCATGGGTGCCACCTACACATTCGCTTTAGGAATTGCAAATACAAAAAGACACCGAATCAGCTAATTGGAAAAAATCTATGTACACGGGCAAAAAAGTGTAACACTTTTGAAAAGCCCGTAGTCAAGTAATTTCAGGGGAATTAATGTTATATTTGACCAAGTACAAGTGGTGTGTTTGATAGGTTTTTATAGAGATGTAACATTGCGCAAAAGAAATAACAGATATATAATTTACATAATTTTGAAATGCAGACTTACTACCTCCATCTAAATTCTAATTCATGTATCGTTTATCTTTTGATTTTAACATTTGGATAGGAAAACTTTTGTTGCAGACCGTGAGGGGCAGATCCAGAATTGATTCACAGCAGAAGGGGGGTACCGCTTATAGTCTTCTGAGGAAAGGAGGAGGGTTTATGGTCAATTTCGCAAAAAAACTTGCACGAAAGTAACAAACTTATTCAATGGAAAGGAGATTCAAAACCCTGATCACCCCCCCCCTCTGGATCCGACATTGCCATGATAAAGTATATTGTTCAGATTTAAATTTGTGCAACTGTTTTCCATGATATTATGAAGATGTTGAGGCTAGTACAAACGACCACTGTTAATCTTGAAAAGGAAACTTGTCAATTGCATGGAAGTTTTGAAATGACTTTAAAAAGGAGGAGGCGTGGAATATACAAAAGCCGTCAAATTTGTACAGTTTCTATACATTAAAACGAATTAACTTACTTATAATATTACTATACAAGATGCATAACAATAAATTTTGAAACAAAGAACAAAACCTATAATTATTTGAATCCAATTCATTTATATTTTATATAAACAGTTTGTGTTGCTACTCAAGCGATACACATTGTTTTTGTTTTCTAAACGGGTACTTATCACTCAATTTGTTTATCAATCTTATATAAAACCGGTTCTCTATTAATTTGGATAAAGCAATCAAAGATCAACAAAACACAAGATTGGTCGTTATTCAATGTCTGTGTATTTAAGTAGGTCAAATCCTCGCAACTCAAAATAAATTAAATATCCTTTTGATTCTTTAAATGAAAATTTGTTTTATTTTTATAATTTTCATACAAATTAAATGAAACTATTTTTTATAAAAACATTTTAGTGAATAGATAGCATTTTTCTTTTGTTATTTATCGCAATGTCAAGGACGGGTGTGTTCGTTGGGTAAATAGTTATAACACAGGCACTAAAAAATAACCAACTTTAGAATTACGTATCTCTGTAAATGTTTGAGGTGCCACCTTGACTGTAGCATCAATTTATAGGAAAATATTTACTGTGTAACTGGATTTTTTTGTAGATTTTTCCTGTCACGGACAAAAAAGTGTAACAGTAAATAACAACACCTCCCATTTGACACAAAAGTTAAAATATTTGTAAACGTAAAACATTTTCGGTCGTAATATTTTGTATGTAAGTTAAGAAATAAATGTTTAATCCGTATTTAAGAACAATTTTGTCAAAAAGTGTCGTTTAATAACTTTTTAAAGGTCTTGACAACAGCGTAAACAACCCAATAGCACTTTTCTACCTCGTTTGATAGAAGAGTTAAATTCTTTTGTTCTCTTTTCGGTGGAAATCGGACTGTATTGTTATCTTAACTTTTAAGTGATTGCTACATTTGTTCATCTTCACATTACAATCCATTTTCAGCTAATGAATAGACTCGACATGCTTCCACTGTGGTTGGTGTTGCTTTTGTGTAATCTGGAAGAAGGTATACTTTGAACTTAAGGTTAATTGGGAAAATTCTGAAATAAAAATACAATACCAAAACGGGTATTAAACGGTTTATTTGGTTATGCTGTATATCGATATTTCAAGGAGTAACCTCTCATCAGCAGCATTTAAATCAAAACATTGGAAGGTTTTGAATGAAAAGTACATTAAGCCAAAAGGTTCAAACAGGGAAGCCAAATAGAGCACCGAGGATATCGACCATGTGCAGTGCAAGAAAAGAAACATGGTGTTTTAAACAATTTTGAATTTAAATTCGGGAATTTCAATACCAAGACATATTACAATTGTAATTGTAAATTCGTGCCATTTACATTAATGTTTTTTATTGATGAAAAATACAATGAAGTGAGCCACTATCAACCACGGGTTAAGAAGGTCTTTCTACAATATAATAGAAATGTACTTTAAGATGAACAGATTAAATAGTACGAAAATGTACCAGAGTACATGTATCTGAAATAGATAAAAATTAACGCTGACTGATATAGTACGGAAGCCATAAAGAGACATGCCAAACATTTAATTCGAGATCCAAGATAATCAAATCACAGATTAATATTATGTTGGCGTTTATCGGATATGCAGAAAATATAGATTACATGTATTCAAATATAAAAGAATACATAAATTTATTCAAACATTTTTGATTATTTTCTCTTAAAAATTAGTTACATATGCATTAACGCAATTATACTTGCTTTTCTTGTTCCTCCGCTTGTGGAGGTACAGTGGTAAGGGTGTCTGTCAATTCGTCTTTCCCTTGCACCTAATCATTTCAATTTCCTAGCCGCACCTCCTCCTAATTAGAACATTTTGATGGAGTTCATGAAGCTTTCATATAAGCTTTTCTTCAAAGCATGATTTTAATCAATATTGAACTTAAGGTTAATTGATTATACATCTTGATTTGATTTACTGGTTTATTGACATCCGTTCTGGTACCCTGTATTACGCAAGCACTGAAGTCTTGTTTAGCCTACTGTTATCTTAACTTTTAAGTGATTGCTACATTTGTTCATCTTCACATTACAATCCATTTTCAGCTAATGAGTAGACTCGACATGCCTCTGATGAGAGGTTACTCCTTGAAATATCGATATACAGCATAACCAAATAAACCGTTTTATACCCGTTTTGGTATTGTATTTTTATTTCAGAATTTTCCCAATTAACCTTAAGTTCAAATATTGGTTCAATATTGTAACCAATATTTTCATACAGTGTTTGGCATTTTCAATATTTTTGGTAGAGCGCCTCTGATGAGTCTTGAATAGACGAAACGCGCGTCAGGCGTAGCAAACTTTATTGTCTGGAACTTTGTTGTCATTTGTATTTCGAACACACGTGAAGGTTAGCACTGCTGGTGGAGTTTAAATTCCCCGAGGTTAGCCCGCTCCGGCACCAACACTTTTGAGTTGGAGAATACATCAAAGCTTTAAATTATCCGTCAAAATTTCAAAATTGTCTAAACCCTAAGGTTCATCCTACCCCAGACATAGGTTGAATATCTTAGTAATAATTTGGTTCCCCAGTTTGGTATTTTTGGTTATACTGTTCTATGCTCTTCATATTCATACAGTGATTGGCATTTTCAATATTTTTGGTAGAGCGCCTCTGATGAGTCTTGAATAGACGAAACGCGCGTCAGGCGTAGCAAAATTTATTGTCTGGAACTTTGTTGTCATTTGTATTTCGAACACACGTGAAGGTTAGCACTGCTGGTGGAGTTTAAATTCCCCGAGGTTAGCCCGCTCCGGCACCAACACTTTTGAGTCGGAGAATACATCAAAGCTTTAAATTATCCGTCAAAATTTCAAAATTGTCTAAACCCTAAGGTTCATCCTACCCCAGACATAGGTTGAATATCTTAGTAATAATTTGGTTCCCCAGTTTGGTATTTTTGGTTATACTGTTCTATGCTCTTCATATTCATACAGTGTTTGGCATTTTCAATATTTTTGGTAGAGCGCCTCTGATGAGTCTTGCATAGACGAAACGCGCATCAGGCGTAGCAAAATTTATTTTCTGGAACTTTGTTGTCATTTGTATTTCGAACACACGTGAAGGTTAGCACTGCTGGTGGAGTTTAAATTCCCCGAGGTTAGCCCGCTCCGGCACCAACACTTTTGAGTTGGAGAATACATCAAAGCTTTAAATTATCCGTCAAAATTTCAAAATTGTCTAAACCCTAAGGTTCATCCTACCCCAGACATAGGTTGAATATCTTAGTAATAATTTGGTTCCCCAGTTTGGTATTTTTGGTTATACTGTTCTATGCTCTTCATATTCATACAGTGTTTGGCATTTTCAATATTTTTGGTAGAGCGCCTCTGATGAGTCTTGAATAGACGAAACGCGCGTCAGGCGTAGCAAAATTTATTGTCTGGAACTTTGTTGTCATTTGTATTTAGTTCCAATAACAAAAACGGACTTGGTCATAGGCTACAAGGGGAAATATGCCCATCTCTTATCCGCAAATCTTTCTTAAACATTTCAATAGATTATCATAAAGCTTTTAAACAATATCTGAGACAAAATGTCGGTGCACCCCCTTTTAAGATGTAATCTGGATATTTTTCATGGCAAAAACATGGCATTAACTATCGCTTAAGCCTGCAATGCATTCGCATGAAACTTCCAACTGGTGTTGTAACAACCATCGATTTTTAAGATATATTCTAAAACAATGTTTAAGTTTACCTTCATGGCAAAACGGGGATTTAGCCGGGGCATACGTCATTTATCTACAACTCCTTCGTGAACTTTTTATAATCTGTGCTGTACATATTAATGTGAATTGACAACTTCTATCTGATTGATGCTTTGGGGACGGGGGTATTTTCTGTAATAAGCTGCTCACCGTTATTTAGGATAAATTGATTCATAAGAATTCATAAGAAATGTTAAAGTAATTAAAGATTCCTCTTATTATAACAGTTCAACCTAATGAGTTGACGTTTGTTATACCGTCGTTGAGAAATGCTGCAACCTTAGTCATTGAAACTCTGCATCCAATTGCTGATGAAGTCGTTGTCTTTATCAATGGAAGACAAGGCGAAATATCAAATCAAAACGATAGAAGATTTATAATCTCATTAACATTCGATGGTTGGACGGACCTTAACGAAGGAATAAACGGGAATAGGGCTACCTATTTAAATCTGACTTGCCATCAATGCGATACAAATAATTTGGCTTCTGCGAGGTTGAAATATGAAGGTCAATCACCTATTGCAATTTACCCAAGCGAGTCTTTGGGAAACGAATACAAGATAGTAACATATTGTCAAATTTTAGGATCATGCTTTGCAATGATAGCCTCAGATTCAGACTCTGTTTTAACCGCCATCACCATATCGGCGGTACCTGGGTCTTACGTTGTGCTTGATAACCATGATAACTGGGATTGTGATGAAGCAATTCGTGAAATTACATTAGATCAAGGCGACATGGCAATGATTAAATGTCACCAATGCGATCTAACAGGTATGACTATCAAAAGCGATGCTAAATTGGCAGTCTTTGTTGGTGGCAGTGACACTGTTGTACGAACCGGAAAGGCAACCACTTCGTTCATGACTCAAATGACCCCCGTTACCAAGTGGGGACGGGATTATATGTTGATGAGCCCAGATATTAATTCTATGGGCGATATTATCCGGATTATAGCCAGATATAACGATACACTTGTGCGGATGGATGGCTATCCTCATGCACGGATTCTTGATGACGGGATAATGCAACGGGTGCTTAACTATGGGAGCATTACACATGTTTCAGCAAACAAGCCTATGGTTGTTGTTCAGATGGTTTCTGATGGCAATGGCAAATCGGCAATGGTCATTGTACCACCCAAAGAACAATATTTTGAAGACAATTTCTATGTAGCCTGTCGAAATGCCTCCAAGACAGTCCTTGTAACACCTATTAACGAAACTACTGCATCGGATATAACAACGAGGAAAATCGGGATATCGGAATTTCAGGCTGAGACAGTACTAGATGTCTCTTGCAGCGATCGCACTGGCTCTGCAAAAGGACTAATTTTCACGGTCTCTTCAGAAATGCCCACTGATATAAGTTATTATACCAGCTTTAATTTAAAGGTAAGTAATGATTGTGAAATATAGGTATTTCTGTGGTTAGAAAGATATATATGTAAGATCTCGCCAGGCAAGGTAAGTCAGGTAAGCTAAGTGACAACAAATGTGATAAAGATTTACTTAAAGTTATTTTGTCGGCCTTTTACTAAAGTTCTTTTTTACCTGAACATGTAAGCAAACAAAAACAAATTCTGATAAAATACTTCACTCCGATTTATTTGTTTTGCTATTAAGATGTTATGTCACTCGCTTTTGAAATTATCCACGTGACGTTTTTTTATGCCCCGTCTACGAAAGAAGGGGAATATAGTGTTAGGTTCTGTTGGTCCATCTGTCCGCTCGTCCGTCCATCCATTCGTCCATCCGTCCCAAAAGTTGCAAAGTGGGGAATTATGCCTTTTGACATTATTATACCCCACGCAACACGAACTTGCGAAGGGTATAATGTTTTTGACTGGTCCGTCCGTCCGTCCGTCAGTCAGTCAGTTCGTCAGTGTCCGTGATCAAAAATTTCGTCACAAATTTTTCAGCAACTATAAATTGTAGGCTTTTAATATTTGGTAAGAAGCTTCAGGTGGAAGTCCAATATTGTTGGATACGTTTTCAGGTCTGTCGATCATCTACTTCCTGTTTAATTAGCCGACTTACACTTTTTTCACTTAATTTTCAGGTTTGAAAATTTTCGTCATAGATTTCTCAGCAACTATAAATTGTAGGCTTTTGATATTTAGTATGTAGCTTTAGGTAAGGGTCTCCTATAGTGGGATACGTTTTCAGGTCTGTCGATCATCAACTTCCTGTTTAACGAGCTGACTCAGACTTTTTTCACTAAATTTTCAGGGTTGAAAATTTTGTCACAGATTTCTCAGCAGCTATAAATTGTAGGCTTTTGATATTTGGTAGAGGTCCCATATTGTGGGATACGTTTTCCGATCGGTCGATCAAATTTTCCTTTTAAACAAGTCGACTTAGATTTTTTCACTAATTTTTTTCAGGGTTGAAAATTTTCGTCACAGATTTCTCAGCAACTTATAATCTTAGTCTTTTGATATTTTGTACCTACATGTAGCTTTAGGAGTCCCATATGGTGGGATACATTTTCAGGTCTGTCACTCTATAACTTCCTGTTTAGTGTGCCGACTTGGAAAGACAAAATCTCTGATTTTTTAATTTCTAACTCGAAATAAATAATTTTTGTCCATAAATTGACGCGTGGGGTATATGAGTGTTCTCACTAAGGTTCTTTCATTTTCTTTGTTTTTGTTAAAATGTATCTTGTTACTTGTATAATCATTCGGTAAAAATCACTTATGTTATCTTCCTTTTTATGAATAATTCATTAGCTTGTTTATTTATTTTTGATAAAGTGCTAATTGCAGAATCCTTTTAGCATGCACGACACAAATTTGAAATCGGAATTGCATTTTTTTTTGTTTTTTATGTTTTTATTTACGTTTGTTGGTTAACCTTTTATATTCCAAAATGTTATTATGTTATTGAAAACGTCTCATAAAAAGTCTTTCAATTATATAATTGAATCTTTACCAAGATGATAACTTCACTTACCCTCTTAAAAGATTAGAAGGCAACTTGACCTTAAATGCATATAGACTTTTAACAAATTTTGCTCTTCAATTATTACATAAGGCCTCTTCTGAAACATTTAGATATATTAGTTGGGGATAACATTTTATTTGATTGCAGTTGCAGACAAATTTCAATAAAGCTCATTGATCTATAGCAAATGAAAACTGTTGAGCTTTATAGACCGAGCAAAGATTGCAAGAGAGTATTTATTATATCAACAGGTGTTGTTACTTATTGAAATGATCTTACACAAGCTTTGCTGAAAGTAGCATTATAACCCTCCAGTTGTTGGTATATGCAAGATCACAAATTTCATAATTCATGTCGGACAAAGTACTTATGTTAGAATAAAGGTACAATAACAAAATTACCAAACTTGGAGAATCAATCTCATATGTCTATAAGACAAGACAAAACAAGGAAGACATACCGGAAGAATTGAAGACCGCAATGGCCCTGACTTAATACAGGCATTTCAAAAGAAATGGTGGGTTAAACCAGGTTTTAGGGCGCGCCAAACCTCCCTCTTCCATTGCGATCTTTGGGTCCGGTAGTTACACAAAACACAACAGGTTTGTGATGACATATCAGGGATGCTAAGGTGATTATCTCAGTACATCAACCAGGCAAACACTAATCAAAGAAAGAACTAACAATTTCTTCTAACATGATATTGAATTTTTCTACCAGTGGCTGATAACGAAGAAAAAATTTAACGTGTTACTACCACTTCGGCTTTTAAGAGTTCTGCATTCATTTGATTTATTTCAGGTGATTTTCCATTTTAAGAAGTGGTAGCACTTTTTCTTCATCCTAAGACGATCTACTGAAGTTTTTCTATTCTCTATTGTTAACTACTTCTGAGGATGGTAGCTGTTGATGGAAACTTTTTTCAAGTGTTTTTTTTTTTCCATCATGCTAGTGCTTATTATTCTTCACTGTTAGATTTAAGTTATCCATCCTGCTAACGCACTGTATTGCGCTTGCAATCCGCTTCTTCTACTTTTGTACTTTTTAATCAACATAATCACTCTTGTCTTTACCTGCACTTTTCTTAACCTCTTTCACTTCTGAATTGCTCTATGATTCTAATTGATTTATTTTTTTGAATTGTAACTTTTATTGGTTTTGTTTATTTTCTATCCATAACCATGTTTTTAATGACAGCCATTATTCGTTCTTTTCTTTTTTCCCAAAAAAATCATTTCTTCTACAAAGGTGGAGTTTAAAACATCTGTTATTAGCTCTTGTTCGTTTCTAAATATTTCAAATATGCTCTTCACTTTAATTTGGAATTATTATCTAATTAAAGAATCATTAAAGGCATATTGTCTACGGCAAACTTATTTTTTTTACCCCCAATTTGTTTGGTGTCAATTAGACCGAAATGCAATAAAATGAATATTGAAAAACAAATTTGCCACAAATTTTGCCTCAAAAGTAGTTTATTTTGATCAAAATAGCTCGACAATATTGATTGATATTCTATTTACCTGCAATACGTCACATTGACATAGATTTAGACTGAGTAGTTTTAACACGGTCACTAATCGGAATATCGGGTTTTGTCCCCGAATACATTGATATGTTAAATAAATACCAATGTTTTTCGTGTTTACCTTTTAAATCACATTCAAAACTTAATACAGGCAATAATTGTCAGTTTTATTCATTAAGTAGCTCTAAAATTCGGTTGCCGTTTTAATTTTCTTCCGAGCTAAAACTTCGAGAAACAGATTATGCACCACGTGCAAGAACTATGAAAGTTTTCAATCAAAGAAAGTATAGTGCGCATGCTTACAGCTCATCTACATCTCATGAATATGAATTTTTGTAAAGCTTTACAAATATTATATATTTTTCAGTTTTTGGAGTAATAAGGTACCCTAGTGGTATTTTGAACGTTTGTATCTTTCTTAATAAACAAAACGAATAGTCGGACGACAATTTTTTGGTTTTACAAAAAAATATTTTTTCATAGACAATATGCCTTTAACTGTTAAGCTAAAAAGGGGGCAGCACACTGAAAAATGTAAGAGTTATGCGAGGTGCACATGTAGGTAGCGAGTACATGATTTGATATAAACTTGAGGTGGTCTCTGCTCTCTTTTTCCTGACTTTCTTAGTTTCAACTTTACTTTTACCAGCACTAGCATGTACTCGCTACCTACATGTGCACCTCGCGTAACTGTTACATTTTTCAGCTCACTTGAGTTATCTATTGAAATCACTTGGCGTCCGTCGTCGTCATCGTCTGTCGTCTGTCCTCTGTAAACAATTTATCAAAAATGATCTCCTCTGAAACTACTGCTGCACAGAATTTTTTGAAACTTGATGATTAATTTTTAGGTTGTTCTGCACAAAACTAGTGTTTCAATTTTTGATCCCTAAAAAAACATGACCGCCGAGCTAAAAATAGAACAGGGGATCAGACTTCTGTTTTTGGCTTGTAAATCAAAAAGTATGAGAGATAGAGAAAATCTGATGCCACCTACTTTCTTCAGCATCAATAGTTGTACAGAAGCTTCCCTAATGTTAATGTTGTCAGATGACCCCTTTAAGGGGTTATGATCCTTTAAATGTAAAAAATCCTTTTTTCAAAAGATGTTACCTACTTAAACCTTTAATTCAGTGAGCTTATAAAAGTCTCATTCGGGCGAAGTTTTCAGATGATGACCCCATATAAGGTTTATGGCCCTTTGAAGGTCAAATTAGCATTTTATCATGTTGTGCTCTATAGAATGAAAACTTAAAAAAGTGTAGATAGAAAAGAGCTGTTGCTTGCTACCTTCCTTCAGTTTGAGCTCTACAAAAGTCTCCGTTTGTGTCAAAGGTATAAGATGACTCCTTATAGGGGTTTTGGCCCTTTAAAGGTAAAAAGTAACATTTTTCATGTTTTTTTGCCAAAATAAAAGAAAGCTGTTGCTTGTTGAGACCTTTAGCTTATTGAGCTTTACAAAAGTCTCTATCTGGTCGAAGATGTCAGATGACCCCTTATAGGGGTTATGGCAATTAAAATGTCAAAATCTCATGTTTTGCTCTATGGCATGAAAATATTGTAAGTAGAAAAAGCTGTTGCTTGCTTAAAATTTTAGCTAATTAAGCTCTAAGCTGTACAAATGACGGATAACCCCTTATAGAAGTCACGTATGGCTTAAAGACCAGGTGAGCGATTCAGGCTCCTGTGAGCCTCTTGTTTAATTATCATAACATTATGACCATCTGGTGATGTTAGTTTATGGGTGTCTTTAGGTTGGAATAAGGTACCACCTATAACTAGTTTGTTTTCCTCACGAAAATCTATAAGTCTGCTGTCGTTAATGTTGATTACATGTGATTGACAACAATTTCTTCCCATTATGCTTTCTTTACGTTCATTCATGGACCAAACTTTACATCCAGATCTCCCAGCAAAAGTACAACATCATGAATTACGTTCTGTAAATGATGATAGAAAGTTTCTTTATCACCAAACCCCTCGTCTTCTGTTGGTGGGTAAATTTGACATATTTTGAATTAAACCTTGCAGTCAAAATTGTGTCACTGAATGGGTTCTATTCAACAAAACATTTACTTTTGTCTTTTGTTATAATTATACCAACCCCATAGTTGTGATGGTCATCCACTCTTCCGGAATAAATATTTTTATGTCCATCTTGTTCACTGACCCAAAGTTTTTAAATAATATTATAAATATATATTTCTTTAACATCCAGTTCAAATTTCTCTGTTTGATATATAATACGAAGTTCTTGTATCAAATTCTAAAAAAATTCTTTGGGGTTGTAAATCCAAATTTTGTCCTTTAGCTTCCTTTCATGTTTGGCACTCTGATGATTGGTTTTAATCTCCTTCAATGCCATAATTTCACCGGCTTCGGTTTCTGTGGCATTTGAATTTGACATGTCTGGGTTTTTAACATGAATAATTAACCCCTGGACTCGAAGGGCAAACGTATGCTATATTGTTATTCCTTCTATTAGATTCTTGCTTTACCTATCTAACGCGATTTTCATCTTGCAACATGGAAGACTTTTAAAGGAATTCTGGTAGTGTAGATGCTATGTACTGTCGATGGCAGTAAAGATTTAGAGACATTCGGTTAATTCACCAACACATAGTTCGATTTTTGTTTAATCATTTGTCATTTAATAAAATAGTTATTTACATTTCACATCTGTTGTTCTAACTAGGATGATCTGACTTTATTCCTCCTTGCTAGCTTGTCTCTATTAGGTATATTCAGATCCTTATTCTTCAATGAGCGAGAGGTTATTTTAAGGCAGTGGGATGTAAAATAGGTACTTAGTATTGCATTCAGTATTGATGCTGAATGTTCCAGACACTTGAACATCAATATCCAAATTTATATTTATGTATCTTAGATCTACATGCACCAAAAATTACTTTTAGCCGAGTTGCTATGAAGTTGAACTCTGGTATTGTTTTCATGAGGGTAGGCGGGCGTCAACAATAGGTTTCCGTACAATAACTCAAAAAGTTTAACCGATTTTAATGAAACTTTAGTACTTTATTACATACAGTACTTAATTAAGAGGACGAACCCTATTGAATTTGGGGAAAGTGTGTCCAAGGTGACAGCAGCAGAAAATGTAAGACAATTTCTCAAAAATGGCCACCATACAATAACTCATGATTTTAATTAATGAAACCCTAAGATTTTGTTAGTTACCTCAACATCAACAGAAGGAACCTTATTTATTTAAATGTATTCCTTTCAAGGTCAAGGTCACACCAGAAGAAGAAAAAATGTATTTAAAAATGGTTTCCGGGCAATAAATTAAATGTTTTCAACCGGTTTTAGCTTTTCTTAATCTAAATGTGAGATTCAACTAAAGATATATGAAATGAAAACCAAATCAAAAATTGTATTATTTTTTTTTATTATTCTTAGTCCTCAATGCATATATTACAGGGAATAAGTGTAATTGGGGATAACGCGTAATTCCAAGAAATTCAGGGAGTACGCGTAATCGCTGAATCGCTTGTGAATTACATGTAATCCTGTTTTTTGTCCCAGGGATAACACGAAATCCCTAATTTTTTTCACCATTTTTACACTTTTTCCCTGACTACAAAATGACTTTAACCCGAATTCTTTTCAATACTTTTCTGTTGTTAAACAACATTAATCCGAACAAAATTTAACTATTTATTGTGCCTTTTCACAAGCATATTATTTTCTATATATGCACAAATTAGGATGTGTTAGTCACTAAACCTGCAGTACCGGGCGATGAAGTAGATAATGACAACGATGGATTAGTAGACGAAGACGATTGTGGTCAGTATTATTTTGTTATTTTGAGCTTAAATGTGTTTTTGATGAACGTCAAGATAATTTTATTTATAAAACAAATATCATTTTCGTAGCTCGTTTAACTTGCAATGTTGAAAGTCGTGCGCACAAATTAATTGAATTGCGCTCACGAGAAACATTAATACCGTATAAGTGGTTTATTTTCGCGGTGATTTAATTTACACTTCATTATTGATATAGATTAAATATCGTGATTTCCTAGTTACATTAATTTTAGATATTCAGGGAGTAAACTACAGGATTTATCAAACTTGCATGCGTATTTATCTAACCCTCGTGAAGTTCCCCGCGAAAAATACAAAACATAGATCACTACGAATTACACAATTCACCGATCAATAATTTCTTTCGTTTTCATTAATTTGATGATCACGTTTATCCAAATAATTATCTAGATGATAAAAAAGTATATCTAATTCGGGCCTACGAATATCAATTTTAAAGTCATTTTTTATGTCGAATAATGCCGGGACATTGTCCACCTTACATGACGAAAATGTTGTCGTACCTGCTGATAAAGCTCCTAAAAACATCATTTTCGTTTGCAAAAAGCTTTATATTGATTTTTGAACAGCTGAATTAGGGGTTAGTTGTACCAAGAAAAGCACAAATATACAGCAATAACACAGTCAAACGAGGAAATAATCAACAATCATAATTCTGTCAGTTCTTGCTTTTGGCATATTTCTTTTGACAAAAAGAACGATGAAGTTCCATCCGTGTATCGGATTCCAAAATTACTCTTTGAGTTTTAGTAACATCAATATTGACGGCAATACAGTCAAGCCTTCAAAAGTATTTCGATTGTTGTCTCTCATGAAATGTCGTCAATCAAATGTGGAGTCTCAAAAACTCTAAAGAACTGATGGAAATGTTCCATTCTAAGTCATTCTCATCTTGTAATAGCATTAAAACTTTTGATTTCTCTACATTGTATACTTCAATTCCACATTCACAATTCAAATCTCGTTCAGCACAGTTGATTAACGCAGCTTTATCAAAGAGAAAGTAAAACGCAGGTACAAATATTTGGTAATCGATTATATAAAAGACGTATTTTGTCAATCAAGAGTCTAGTAAGAAAAACAAATTTAAAGACGATCAAATAAGAGAAATGCTCAACTTTCTTATCGACAACATATTTGACAGTTTGGTGGACGTGTTTTTCAGTAGACAATAGATATTCCAATGGGCACAAATTGTGCACCATTGCTTGCCGATTTGTTTTTATCTTCATTCATATGAAGCTGACTTCTTACAACCACTTCTAGACAAAAAAGACCACAGACTTGCTTTATCTTTCAATGTCACATTTCGTTATATTGATGATGTCCTTTCATTAAACAATCCTCGATTTTATGACTATTTACATCTCATATATCCAAGGGAACTTGAGGTTTAAGGACACTACAGATTCTAGGAGGTCCGCTTCTTATTTGGATTCATTTCCCGAAATTGACACACTACGAAGACTTGGAACAAAGCTCAATGACAAACGTGATGACTTCAACTTTCCAATAGTCAACTTTCCCTTTCTGTGTAGCAACATTCCGTCCGCTCCAGCATATGAAGTTTACGTATCACAATTGATTCGTTATTACAGAGCATGTTAGGAGTACAAAAATGTATAACGACTTCATTGATCGAGCTACACGGCTTACAAGCAAATTGTTAACACAGGGGTACGTTGCTCCCAGGTTGTTGTCATCGCACAAAAAAAATTACGGAAGACAGCATGTGCTCGTTGACAAATACGGGATTTGTATCTCTCAAATGAGCAGAGATGCTGGTTTGACATAGAGTTTGGTAATGTCATCCTTTCCGGATTTGACCAACACTTAATCGATTTTTGACAACGTGACGGGTATGCGATAGCAAGCAGGAACTGCGCATGCTTACTCTTCCGGAGCACCTAAGTTCACTCTCGTTTCGACTTGAGTTAACGTTGCTGAATGCAATTTTGATGTTATGTGTGTGTTTTTAATGTTGTGTGGTTTGTTTCGTCGTGATGTTTTTTGTCTACCAATTTTGTCTCTGTCTTTCCGGTATAATGATTATTTGATTGCCCCTTTGGTACACCTTTGCTTTTTCAACTATAGTTCCGCGCACAGGCATGGGGCAAATTACATTGCAATGTAATGCATTGAATTACAATTACATTGAGAAAACTTGCATTGAATTACATGTACCATTACCATTACAAGGTTTTTGAAAAGAAATGCATTGAATTACCATTACTTTAGCAAAGTAATGCAATGAATTACCATTACATTTTTAAGGTCCGCTGAATTGTTTGCAACATCCACCATACCAGGTAAACTTTGTTTTAAAAGATTTCTTATAAAAACTTAATAAGTCAGAACTTATAAGTCATAAACTTTTGTATGCTGATACATTGTATGTCTTGGAACAAAAACAAAACAGAACAGTAAAAAAGTTGCAAAGCTAGAACTTTGTTTGTTTCAAAGAACTAAGACGTCTTTTTCAATGTATATTTTTTATACATCGTGCCATGAACAAAACAAATGTATAGAAAATAGGAGTTAAAAAATAAAGGTTTATAACTGATATATTAAAGAATATTGTTCATAACTCAAGTATTGAAGAATATCATTCATAACAAAATATATACATGTATGTTCATAACTCATATATTGACGAAGATTAGATCTTGAATAGGCATAGTTTGTCAAAAAGCCAACTTGTGATCTGTACAAAAATAAGATTGTAAAAGCAGTTGTAAAATTGCGTTTAAAGCATTTTTAAAATTAATTTAAAAGACTTTATCATGTTTGTCAAGGAAGATAACATAGTATTACTGAATGAGGATTAACAATAAAAAATAGTTCATTTTTGCATATTCTGTTGGGTAATTTAAAATTTATTTGCCAATTAAACTCTCTTGGTTCATGGTCAACTTTCTTCTGTTAAAGATATTTACTATAAACATACAGTACCTGTATGGTAAAAGCTTCCCTCTCTCCCCATTTACCATCACACCATTTACCATCCCCATACACCATATACTATCTCCATCCCCATACACCATGTACCATCCCCATCCCCATCCCCATACACCATGTACCATTCGCGTCCCCATCCCCATACACGATTTACAATCCCCATCCCCATTTACCATTCTATATTCCCCATACCCATAATGCAATTGTTTATTATTATCGATCATACATGTATTAATTTGTTTTAAGGAAATTATTACGATATTTAATAGCTAGTTTAAATATCTAATAATATTTTTTATTTAGTTTACACGTATAAATAACATACGGGTGACATGTGACATAGAAATAATAACTATAACTTATTTTCATAACACAAAATTTACTATCACATTTTAATATTTTCAATATTAAATATTAATTGAAAATGATTCATTTTAGTAATTACTAAAACTGTTATTATCATCTTTTAATGAAACCATGTTATTCAAAATCTAAGTTATAATGCATGTCTATAATAATAATTATAATATGTATATATTACGCAACTTTTTAGTAAAAATTGATCTTGAACTTTTCTAATTACATCCAATGTATGACATATAGGTCTAGGCAAAACCTGTATAAATATCAGTTTTTACTTGAGTAACTAAAATGTCTTCCAGAATTCCGACCAGTACCTCCCCGTGGTGGAAGACGGGCCCTGCTCCAGCGATAACAAAGGATACTCTGGAGCAGCTAACACTGGCGGTGGTGTGTCATGGGCTGGACGACCCATGGCACATAGCGAGTCTAATAGTCGACGCAGAGGGGCTTTCCCCTAGTCGCGACTATAAATACCCATCTGTCTGAGTAACTAATATTTTACATAAAACAATTGCAAGTGTAATCTTAATACTCCTATGCAAACCAATTTTCATTAAAGTTTCTTAACTATGAACCTTATTTTGAAATAATTGATACATTTATGCATATGGCTATGTATATTTTCAACTTATCTTAGCATATATGTTTCAAATCTAATAAAAAAACTTGGTTCGCAATCAATTTCTTGTCAATTTTATTAAACTGGCATATAATTTGGAGCTAAAATATCAGTTTTTTACTTGAGTAACTAATATTTTACATTTAAAACTTGCAAGTGTGATCTTAATACTCATATGCAAACAAATTTTCAATATAGTTTCTTAACTATGAACCTTATTTTTGAAATAATTGATACATTTTTGATTATGGCTATGTATATTTTCAACTTATCTTAGCATATATGTTTCAAATCTAATGAAAAAACTTGGTTCGCAATCAATTTCTTGTCAATTTTATTAAGCCGGCATATAATTTGGAGCTCAAATATCAGTTTTTACTTGAGTAACTAATATTTTACATATAAAACTTGCAAGTGTGATCTTAATACTCCTATGCAAACCAATTTTCAATATAGTTTCTTAACTATGAACCTTATTTTTGAAATAATTGATACATTTATGCATATGGTTATGTTTATTTTCAACTTATCTTAGCATATAAGTTTCTAATCTAATGAAAAAACTTGTTTCGCAATCAATTTCTTGTCAATTTTATTAAACCGGCATATAATTTGGAGCTCAAATATCAGTTTTTACTTGAGTACCTAATATTTTACATATGAAACTTGCAAGTGTGATCTTAATACTCCTATGCAAACCAATTTTCATTATAGTTTCTTAACTATGAACATTATTTTTGCAATAATTGATACATTTATGCATATGGTTATGTATATTTTCAACTTATCTTAGCATATATGTTTCAAATCCAATGAAAAAACTTGTTTCGCAATCAATTTTTTGTCAATTTTATTAAACCGGCATATAATTTGGAGCTCAAATATCAGTTTTTACTTGAGTAACTAATATTTTACATATAGCAATTGCAAGTGTAATTTAATACTCCTATGCAAACCAATTTTCATTATAGTTTCCTAACTATGAACCTTATTTTTGAAATAATTGATACATTTATGCATATGGTTATGTATATTTTCAACTTATCTTAGCATATATGTTTCAAATCTAATGAAAAAACTTGGTTCGCAATCAATTTCTTGTCAATTTTATTAAACTGGCATATAATTTGGAGCTCAAATATCAGTTTTTTACTTGAGTAACTAATATTTTACATTTAAAACTTGCAAGTGTGATCTTAATACTCATATGCAAACAAATTTTCATTATAGTTTCTGAACTATGAACCTTATTTTTGAAGTGCATATATACATTTATGCATATGGCTGTGTATATATATTCAAATTTTCTGGGCATAAAAGCGGTCACACTAATTAGCGCCCGGGAGCGCCCGGGGAGGGATTTAGCGCCCGGGGAAAATATTTAGCGCCCGGGGAGTACTAAATAGCGCCCGGGAACAGATTAGCGCCCGGGGAATGCATCTTCATTTATTATACGAAGGTTGATCAAACCATTTAGAAAAAATAACCATCTGCATATTTGCACATTCAACACATGCATTTTTTTGCAAAAAACAAACACACACAAAAAAAACTAAGTAACCTTTCGAGGTTATTTTTAATAATGAAAAAAACATATATAAAAACTAACATATAATACTTCTTAAAGATTTAACATGCCATCAAATTATATTGTCCAAAGGCACTTATTTTTTAAATGATGAATGAACAACCAATATCAAGATCCTAGCCTTAGGACCAATTACTCTAATCAATGAAGGTGACGCGTAGTTTGTAAAAAAATATACATCTACATGAATATTATTCACTAACACTCGACTTTATAATCTAAAACATTTGTCATTCAGCTCCAAGATGCCGGCAAGTAAAAAGCGAAAAATAAAACCCACTGCCAAAGCCGCCTTGTTCTGTTGTAGCAACCGAACAGTCACCCTGAATTTTCAGAATTAAGATATTGTTTCCATATATTGTTACCATCAAACATAACCTTATTATTTCAGATGTCTCAGGAACTGTAATTGATATGCCGATTGTATTTTATTTTTGCATATATGTGTGATATATGTTTTATGTCTGTTGTTCAAAGTTTTATGTGGATTAGAGTAATTCTTTTACGTAGATTTGAATAATTCTTTTATGTAGATTTGAATAGTTCCTTTATGTGGATTAGAGTAATTCTTTTATGTAGATTTGAATATAATTCTTTTATGTGGATTTTCATTTTAATAAGTGTTATTCCCCTTTTTTATACAGATACCTTTTTATAAAGTTATACGGTTTTGTATCATTTTTATCTTACTCATTTAAAATATATTCAGCTCTTACATATTCTCTTAAAAATAAGTCATGTTCTAATCATCAAATTCTTGGATTTTAACGCACAGTTTGTTTTGTTTTGGTTTTTTTTTCTTTTTATAGTTTTTAAATCTAATAGAAAAACGTATCAGGTGTAATATCGTTGCTTTTTTCTTAAATGCTATATATTATTATTTAATATTAACTAAAATACTTAGAATTAAAATATTAATGTAAACAATTTTTCATTGTTTTCATTATACGAATATATATACGGCGAATTGTACGTCACAATTTATTTGATCTTGAACATTTCGTTTATAAAATTCTTTCGTTTATTTCAGTTATATATCTTATTTTTATAATAGTTGTATTCATATAAAAGATACATGTAAAAAATGTATCGTAAAAATGCCGTTATTTAAATTGTAATATGAAAAATGTCTTTAATTAAGGAATTCCTTGCTTTAATGTATAAAGTTATTTTCATACACTCAACAAACAAAACAACTATATATACATTAGTCGTCCTCGTGTACACGTAGTAATATAAATATATTCGTTTTATATATTTAATGCAACAGACATCTACTGTATCATCTACAGTTAAAATGACCAAATAAATTTACAATTATTCTATTATTATATCATTTACCATCCCCATTTACCATTCGGTAGACCAATCAAATTCGATTTACCATTTACCATCCCCATTCCCCATTTACCATCCCCATTTACGATCCCCATCCCCATACACGATACTCTTCCCCATACACCATCCCCATACACTATACTATTCCCCATATACCATTTACCATTCACCATCCCCATCCCCATCCCCATTTACCATCCCCCCATTTACTATAGATTGGGAAGCTTTTACCATTTAGGGACTGTAATACATGAAAATAAATAATTTAATTAATATTTTAACTTGAAGCCATTTAATATTGACAGAAGAGTTTGTTTTGACACTCTGATTAAGTTGTTTTTTACAACAGTGTCAAAAGAAAATATATTATAATTATTTTGTTATTGTATGGCTTCACTTCATTTTTTAGAACAATATGCTTTATGATTTCATAATCCTGCTATAAAATGTAGAAAATTTTACTGACCCTTCTTCATTTTTATACATTTAATAATAGTAATGCAATGTAATTCATTTGTAATTCATGAATTACATGCATTTTTAAGATAGAAATGCATTGAATTACCATTACATGTAATACAAAAAATGTTGCATTACACATTAGTTTGAATAATTTGAAAAAAAATGAAATGCATTGCAAAGCATTACCATTACACATTTGCATTACCGAATGAGTTGAATCTCCTAGCGTTATTCGACACAAGTGACATTAAAATTGATATTCGCCACCCCTCATTAGTTATACTATACTATAATAATTATTCACGGTAAACATTAACTCACAAAAATTAGAACACGCGAAATACCAGTTTATATATCAAGAGTATATCAATTCAGCTTGAATATGAAACCGCGAAAAATATATTACTCGACAAGAAAAGCACATAAGACATCTTTGTTAAACAGGCCCGAGGTCTTCAATGAACTTGGAAAGCAACTATTACAGTTGAAACGTATTCAAAATAAAATGAATCACACTTAACTGTATAATTTTATAAAGCATTTTAAAAATAACCAAAATAAAATTGTCTTTAAAAGATAATATCAAGCATCAAATATTTTTATACAGGATGCTTAATCGTACTGGCAATAAAAGCACCCATTTTAACAAGAAAAACGCAAAATTTTTCACTCGCGAAAAAAAAAACACACTTAAACATCTTAAATACCGTATCATATTGTCATTTAGTTCTAGGGACGTTATTAAGTTGTGCTCTGTTTTAATTGATTTCATTAACAATTTTGAAGGATTCAGAATAATTAACAAGAAAAGGGAACCCTGCGCATCAATAAATATGGAGGAAGCCCTTTTAGATACAATAGAAAAGTATAACAAAGCTAAAGGATTTCTGCAGCAGAAACTGGACTGGACTGAGTAGGTGTTTATAGTTCTGTCTTGTCTGTAGACCTTTATTATTTGATATTTATACCCCTGCTTTGAAGAAGAGGGGGTATACTGTTTTACCCTTGTCCCTTTTATGTGTCCGTTCGTTCGTCCGTCCGTAACAAAAGTCCCGTCGCAGTTTTCCAAGCAACTACATGAGTTCTGATATTTTGTATATAGCTTTATCCTATAGTACCATATGGTGTATACCGATTTTATGCTCCTATGTACATGTTGTCTACTTCCTGTTTCCCTAATACTTAGGTTTTTACACATATAAATGGACATTAATGCAAAATTTCTGTCACAGTTTCCCAAGCATTTACATGAGATAGAGGTCTGATATTTTGTATACAACTTTATCCTATAGTACCATATGGTGTATACCAATTTTATGCTCCTAGGTAGTCTCCTTCCTGTTTACCGAATACTAAGGTTTTTACACATAATGGATATAAAGGCGAAATTTCTGCCACAGTTTCCCAAGCAACTACATGAGATACAGGTCTGATATTTTATATACAGCTTTTTCCTATAGTCCAATATGGTGTATAATGATTTTATGTTCCTAGGTCAACTACAGAGTATTTTAGCTTGTATGGGTGGCTTAGTTTGGGGAGCGGGGGTATCACTAGTGAGCATTAACTCACAGATTTACTTGTTTTATTTCAATTAAGTGGGCACCCACCCATCACATAGGCTACAATAAAATTGTGTTGATTTATTTTCTTCAAATCTTTCTCAAATATGTACTTTAACACGGGGGTGAATCGGTATATCGGTTAAAATGAGCGTGAACAATTTTCCTATGACGGTCAAGTATTGTGCGTGATCGCGAACAATTTTGTACCGGATCGTGAACAACGCATATTGGATTTTTTTCATAGAAGGTCAATCTTTTTTCTCTTATAGCACATTAAATAAAGCACACTTAAAAAAACAAATTATGTCTAGCAAAATTGCTAAACTTAAGAAATTGAAACATGAATGCCGTTTTACTTAAAATTAAA
Organism: Arcuatula senhousia; assembly: GCA_963971305.1. NCBI lineage: Eukaryota > Metazoa > Mollusca > Bivalvia > Mytilida > Mytilidae > Arcuatula > Arcuatula senhousia. Next base: position 37,486,868 of record OZ020312.1, read on the forward strand.
AAGCTTTCTCAAATTTTGAAAAGGCAGATAGTATGTTGATATTAAAAGGTCAGAATTTAACACATTTTGTAAACAAATTAAGTGTGTTCTGTTTCATATTAATGTTAAGATGTATAAAACAAACGTAAGATAATTAAATAAAATCGATCCACATATTCATATTTTTAATATAATTATATTATAAAGAAAGCGTTTGATTGGCTGAATACTAGATTTTTTTCCCACATATTTCATCATTTCTCAGCATCGTTTTTACCGTTATAGGGGTAACTCCTTAAAATATTACCTCATATACCTTAACGTGGATCACGCGGCCGGGGTTTTTGCAATAAAAGGATAAAAATCGTCCTTCTTTACCCTCGCTAGTCCATTACCGCAAAACGTGTTCACACAACTTCAAATCTCGAGATTAAATTTCCTTCGCCCTTCGGGCTCACTGACAGGGAAATTTAGATAAATTTGATGTCTTTGAATTTAACATAAACTCAAAATTTGGAGGATAAACGTGTAAATTGTAGAGATGAGGGGTATGTTGGGTCTTTGTGAAAAAAAAAAACCTATAATTTTACCAATATGAACAAGCGGCCCCAAGAGCCTTAAGCCAAAACTTTAACTTTGTCATCTAACAACAATTAACCTAACGCATTAAAAGAGTTCAATATTAGCTTAACATTTTAGCATTCAAATGCTGTTTATTATTTTCTACAGTTTGCCAGTTAAAAGCTTTTAAACAGTTATTTTGACATTTAAGGAACCATAACTGCTATTAAGGGTCATTTAAAAAATCCATTATATTGAGTTTTTTTGTAGGGCTTGACTTAGTAATTAAGCAATATTGTACATGTAATTAAAGTTCTCTAGTTTTAACGGTTTGCGATACAATGAGGAACGGCTGTGAAAATGGTCAATTTTGACGTTCTAAGAGGAATAACTCCTAAAAGGAATGGTCCTATAACATCGACCCTGGTAAAAAAAAGATCAAAATGATGTGCTTAGCAATATGCCATTTAAATGCATCATTTATGTTCGGCATTCCCTCTAAAGCACGTGACCAAATTATATAGATCTATAATTTGTTATTTGTACATTTTCCACACCTCTTGAAAAAACCATTAATCGCCATGTCCATTATTTCCACATCATTATTAATACTGATACGAGCACACTGATTTCACATCTCATTATTTACCCCAATTGACAGTCATGCTAATTCATTCCACATGGTATATTACTATTGAAAAATAAAATATAATTGATACATATTTAATTATTTACAAAAACCAACTTCATCATATAACATAAAACAAATTACATTAATATAAAATTAATAAACAAACAAATTTGGCGTTAAGGGCAGTACACCTTCACTAATCCTTAGATTCGCAAAATCAGGGCACCTGTCGCTGGACGGTGTGTTTAAAGTATGCATGTTCCTTATCCCCCATATTGCTAAGGGAGATTACGGACTAGACTACATACCCAAACAGAACTCCGGGTTGATAAGGCAGTGGAGCGACCCCTTACATTTCGTGAATTTAAGCGTAATAAGGGTATTTATAGTATTGAAACGAAAACTGTTGAGCGCTGGCCCAGCCCAGTATAACGTTATTATACCCAGATTACGACCTGAGCTGGTACAATCTCTCGGAAAAGCTTCCAAGCACATATAAAATGACTCCAACACTTATTTCGAGTTGGAATACTAAGAAGCGGTTCACGAGTTGTATGATTGTCCAGAATTAAGGCTGCTTAATATCTCAGGTGAATAATTTGGAACATAATAAATGGGGAATCCCATTTAGATTGCCCGTTACATAAAAGTGTACTACCAATTTGAATAAGTTATAAGATAAGATATTTGATTTACCAATTTTTGGTCCCACAAGGGGCTATAACAAATATAAACAGTCATGATTTTAAACCATACATATACATTAAAAGAGCTGTAATGAGACATATAGACAACATAAAACAAATTACATTAATATAAATATAAATATAAATATTTACAAAACATGTTTTACGGATGGAGATTAGGGGCGGAGGTGGGTAAAACTTAAATAAAACAACGTCCTAAACTATTCAACAACCTTCTACGAATGCTAACCTATTTTCAATCTCAGACAAGTGACATTAAAAAACCCATAAATTGTCTGGCATCGTGAAGCTGAGGTTAAAAGTTTATCGCCGATCAGATCATGGCAGATAAGAGACCCTGGGAATACCACCCATAAACTATAATTAAACAAATTTGCATTTATGTTCGGCATTCCCTCTAAAGCACGTGACCAAATTATATAGATCTATAATTTGTTATTTGTACATTTTCCACACCTCTTGAAAAAACCATTAATCGCAATGTCCATTATTTCCACATCATTATTAATACTGATACGAGCACACTGATTTCACATCTCATTATTTACCCCAATTGACAGTCATGCTAATTCATTCCACATGGTATATTACTATTGAAAAATAAAATATAATTGATACATATTTAATTATTTACAAAAACCAACTTCATCATATAACATAAAACAAATTACATTAATATAAAATTAATAAACAAACAAATTTGGCGTTAAGGGCAGTACACCTTCACTAATCCTTAGATTCGCAAAATCAGGGCACCTGTCGCTGGACGGTGTGTTTAAAGTATGCATGTTCCTTATCCCCCATATTGCTAAGGGAGATTACGGACTAGACTACATACCCAAACAGAACTCCGGGTTGATAAGGCAGTGGAGCGACCCCTTACATTTCGTGAATTTAAGCGTAATAAGGGTATTTATAGTATTGAAACGAAAACTGTTGAGCGCTGGCCCAGCCCAGTATAACGTTATTATACCCAGATTACGACCTGAGCTGGTACAATCTCTCGGAAAAGCTTCCAAGCACATATAAAATGACTCCAACACTTATTTCGAGTTGGAATACTAAGAAGCGGTTCACGAGTTGTATGATTGTCCAGAATTAAGGCTGCTTAATATCTCAGGTGAATAATTTGGAACATAATAAATGGGGAATCCCATTTAGATTGCCCAAACGAGTGTTTTATGGGTGTATCCGCCCTATAACGCACGAGTGTCCCCCAAATTATTAAGTTATATTATTTTTAAAAAAAATCAATATAGTTTAAAAAGAAAAAATACAATTACTCATTAAATAATAAATAAATATATAAAATTACAAAATAAATTCATTTACAAATAGCCTATCATCTGCCTCACACGGTCAAATCAGGTAACTTTACATATAACATGCATAACAATAAACCGACCTATATATACAAAAGTTAAGACATGCATTTATATATAATGCACACGAAAGACATTACTCATGCATGACATAAAATATGAAGAAAAAAAAAATTATATATATATAATCACATAGACATTAGATACATATATGTATAAGACATGCAGAGCAAGCATGCATTGCACATAAAAATCAGAAAACTAAAATGCAATTACATGGTAATTAAAGAATCCTCTTACTAGCTGATTTTACAGATAGATAACATTTTTAGTCTATTCGCCGTTTTGAGAAATACATCTGTATTCGAGGCTTTTATTTGAAGTGTAACCATTCCGACTAAGCGAAAGAAATGTCATTAATCGTCTCGTCATATGCTGGATCAAATGTTTGTTTAAATAATCATGATCATCGCAGGAAGCCGTAAAAAGCTATAATACAGACAGCGTGACATGTCAATAATGTAAAACCAGACTAATGATTATTCAATTATCCACTGACAGATTCTGATTGTACAAGGACGAAAATTTTTACAAACGGCACTTATATCTATAAAACTGCTGAATGGTGCGGGTATAAACACAAGAGTGAGTAAGTTCTATTGTCGGACAAAGTTGTCTATGTAAAATCCATTCCCAGGATCCATGAAAAGCAGATTCAAATCATGCCCATAATCGATCATTACATGTAGTGTTTTGCATAGTACAATGTTGTGGTACATGTCTTCAGAAGTGTGTTGAATAAGAGCATTCGAGGTATATACGTTCCGATTCATAGTTACTTGTAGTTGGACCTCTTTCTATAAAGTGGCTTGATCTTCCCTAATTTGTAGTAGGTGACATCTGTCGATTGCGAATATTGTTATAAGCATTCTACGGGTCTTTGCATCCCGCTACTGAATGGCGTTTCTGAAACTCATAATGTATAAAATGAATTAATAATAAGTTTTTAGACGATGAAACGTATACAATACATATACTGTTAATGGGTGTGTCAACTATTGCGAAGCTGCAGTAAATGTACATTTTATATAATGTAACTTATGTACATTCACTGTATATGTAACAGTTGGGGTAACTAGTAAGTTTATGAAGATGCAGTCTGAAAATACCCGTAACACATACGAATTCATATTTAAATTCAAATTCTTATAAAATTGATACAAATCTGTTCAGACGAGGTGCTAATCATATATACATTTAAAATCAATATATAAAAAACAAATATTAGAATAACTTAACTACTACGACATTAGCATATATATAGGCCTATAATATGTAACTGTTTCAATATAAATATGCTATTTCTTGTTTAATTACCATGTCTATGGCTTTCTTTAAATCAATAGAACTTTAGTTTTATATTTCAAATTGTTTATGACCCGATTATGGCTGAAATACCGCCGACGGGACAATAAGCAAATAACAATCAATCAATCAATCAAACAAAGCTATTCCTTAAACTAGTGTAATATGCTGGTATAAGTAATGTGTTCTAGTTATAGAACTGTAATTAAGAAAGGTAGGGTCATTCTGCCCATGTCGACTGACAAAGATGATATAATATCATAAGAGTGTATATACAAGTATTGTTTGTAGATGCATTGCCTTTTAAAGGCCAGCATAAATGTTTGTGTCACGACACATCCCATTAAAAAACAAACATTCATATGAAAATGTCAAAATACATGTAGTTTCATGATCTTTCATCCAATTAGTGATTGATTGTGCAACAATATAAATAACATAATATAGTGAAATGCACTCAAATATCTGTACAACTAATACAATTAAACTTACCAACTATCAAAGGAAAAGCTCTTAAAAATAAAACTAAACGTTAGCCCCCTCCCCCCTTATAAACATGAAATTACACACACGCACACAAATTGATACAAACATGGAAAACATCTTGCGAGAATGTTGTGAAGCCTTTTGTTAAAGTGTCTATTGTAGACTCTGAATGAATGTAATACCAAGCAAAGTTGAAATTTCAACTTGTACAAGAAAATATAATCAATAAAATATAATCAACAGAAGAGGAAAAATATAATCAACAAAATATAATCAATAAAACGTTTTTGTATCGATCAATTAACCGTCAGTACCTTTTAATATGTAAATTATGTATATCAAAGTCTTCAATTAAGAAGAACATCAAATATTGTTGCATAACTTATGTCATTTGCTTATAGCAAGATCTGATTTATTTGTTCAATAATAATGTTCTCATAATAAATACATGCATATTTCATACATGTAATTGTATCACATTATGTACTACTTGGCTCTGCCCCTATCAAATTATCAAGTTGTTGTTATCAATAAATCTGTTATAATGTTATTTACTGTCACAAATTGTCATAATCACTTATATGTAATTGTATGCTCCATTATAGGGCCCTTAATTGGAATAAAGCTATTTCTATTTCTAATTCTGTAACTAATTTATATAATCTGAGGCGACCATCTAATAGGAAATTGAGTCACGGAGTGTCACGGTTGAAGAAGTAAAAGAGTTTACCAATTACATGGGATTATTGTTTAATGATTTAAAATGCAATTATAGTGTGTTCTTCTTGATGAAATTGAATAAAATATGATTGTTTCGTTTGGGGGTAATAATTACGCAGCTTGTACTTGCCTTCGAGAATGCTCTCTGCTTGTCATGTCTGTGTGCTGGTGTTCCCGTATGCAAATAAATGAAAGCACTGCTATGACGAATGTTTTCCATCGGGTCTGACTGGTCCCATTGTCATGGTTGTAGCATCTGGAATAAACGCCGAAATAGTTCCAATGGTCAGAGCTGGTTGCCGATCTTTAGTATTCGGAGGTCAATATTTCGTAAAGTGTTCTAACATTCCGCCGTGGTTTGTAATAGTTGTATCTTAGGGTCCGACCAAGATAATATTTCCGAAATTTCGTTTATAAGACTTGAAATTGGCGCTAATTCACAACTCTGTACAATAACGTCATTGTTAAAATGAACATAAGAATTTCACAATTAATTGTTCCTTAGATCATGTAGATTATTCCATCTGCGATTTAGCGAATGAAGAGGGATTCTTAATTCCAATGGTTCCGAAGCTTCGAATGTTTACGTAGTGGTACATTATCGTAATATTTTAAAATACTTATTCTATTCCAAAAAAAAAAAAAAAAAAAAAAAAAAAAAAACTTAAATAAAACAACGTCCTAAACTATTCAACAACCTTCTACGAATGCTAACCTATTTTCAATCTCAGACAAGTGACATTAACAAACCCATAAATTGTCTGGCATCGTGAAGCTGAGGTTAAAAGTTTATCGCCGATCAGATCATGGCAGATAAGAGACCCTGGGAATACCACCCATAAACTATAATTAAACAAATTTGCAAATATTTTGTAATTTTTTAAAGATATTAAGCCTAATAAGTGCAAAATTTGGAAAACATCCAGAAAAAGGGCAACAACTTCTACAATATACATACATGCACCACTCACTCTTAATACTTTTCTATGCGTACTGTCATGACTGTAGACCAGTGGAATAGCCTATCAAACAGTACCGTGACAGCGAAATCTATTACATGTAACACTTTCAAATCTTGTTTAAACTAAGAAAACTGGAATGCAAAGAAGTTTACTCCAACTTAACTATTTTATTCTGTATTTGATATGCAGTGGACAATTTTGATGAACTCTATCCGTCTTAGGAACTTGATGAACTCTATCCGTCTTAGGAACTGACTTTTTATACACTACATTATACTAAAACTTTACCACTTGGACAAGTCAAAGATAACCCAAATCCATTTCAATATTGCACAAGAGTTGTAAAGTTCATTATAAGTTTTGAAGTTAGGTGACTAATCTACATATAGAGGTCTCAAGACTTACAGTGATTTCACACAGCTCCAGGTATCTAGGAATCCACGTATGAGTGATAAGATCTTTTTGAAATTTTCAAGGAAGGTAGATTGTTAGGTGCTAAACACTTTTCTATCCCATAGAAATTTTTATATTCGTCACCGTTTTTGAGTAATTTGATTTACTCCTATGTTCTATTTTAGACACGGCGGCGGCCATGGCTTTGAACAAATCTAAAATCCAAACATTACTTTTTTACCTCACATGATAATACACGGCTTTATAAAGTTTGATTGCAATTGAACCAATGGTGTCAAAGAAAGTTAAATATTTTAATATAATGAGGAAAAGCTGTCAAAATGGTCAATTTTGACGTTCTAAGGATAATACATGTAACTCTTGAAAGGAACGGTCCTACAACTTCGACCCTTTTACATAATTAATAGAACAATATGCAATTTAAAATTACAAATACCAAAACGCAGGTATAAATTTCTCAAATATCGTTTATAGTTTTTAAGATATTGAGCTCCATAAGTGCAAAATTTTGGAAAACAATCCATAAAAGAGAGCAATAACTCCTTCATGGATTATTGGATCTTCTTCAAAATTTCAGGGCAAGTAGATCTTAAGGTGCTGATTACTTTAACTTAATTTGCTCCAAAATTTTGATATCTGTAACCTTTTTTTGAGTTATTTGCAAAAAATGCAATTTACCCCAATGTTCTATATTAGCCGCAGTAGTCATGTTCTTTTAAATCAAAATTCTAAACACTATTTTTTACCACCCAGGCCAATGAACAACTGCTCTAACTTTGGTTGGTATTGGACTTTTGGTGTCAGAGGAGTTTGCGTTTGATCGATGAAAAAGATTACGGACTGACGACGGACGACGGACGCCAAGTGATGGCAATGGCTCATATGACCCTTCTGGCCAGGTAAGCTAAAGACAAGACAACTAACCCTGTATCTTAAATATTGACTGAAAAGTATACGTATTACAGATAGAGAAAAACTGTTCCTTTCATAAACTTTCAGCTCATAAGTTCCCCTACAGCCTCCATTGGATCAAGTTTTCAGATGATCTTTTTAGGGGTAATGCCTCTTAGAAGTAACAAAATCTGATCTTTATTTGATTGAATAAAAATGTTTTGTTTTTAAGTATTCAAGTATTGCTAATTTCCAATCCAGTGTGTAAAATCCGGTAAAGGAAGACAAAACAAATTTCTACGACAAACCAACATCTGCACCTATTGAGAGGTAGAAATCCCATATTTGTCTACACGTGCTCGGTGTCTACCGAAAAATTTCTTGAGTGAAGACAGCAACCGTACGCGTGGAGCAACACAACAACAGAACATTTCTTGTTTCTCGAGACAATCTTTACAAATGGTTTTAATTAAGACAGTGGTCGAAATGTTGTCAATGCCCTTCGTCCATCTTTTAAAATGATTTAAAGCGGAGTGTGATGAGTCATTGTATGGGAACCTCACAGTTTAGGTAATGGAGACATTTAGGATTATTTCTAGTGACTTCTTTAAAATTGTAAGAGGTTGAAAATGTTTATATTTGCCACCTAAAATATTGCGAAACACAACAAAATAAAACATTACAGACAACTTGTCTGAATCGTACAAACGTTCGTTACATTACAGATATTTTGGTACTTGATTTCAGCAACCGGTAGCTCCATGTATATTGAAAACACATGAATGTCTTTGATGTATACTAATTTTCGCAATATCCGCGGTTTTTGAAAATCCACGAAAAAAAGTACACGCAAATCTGCTTTTATTGTATATTAATTTAATACCCTCAAAACCGGAATGTAGGCTTTCGGATTGAATGCGCAAACATTAGCAACCACGAAATTTTACACGTTTAATTTTAACTCTGCGAATAAAACTGTTTTCTTCTTAACCTTCTCTTAACTTTTTAGTGATAGTCGCCTAAAAATAAGCGAAAATACGGTATCGGAAGAATGGAAGAGTTTCAATGGAGGTTATGCAGGTGTTCCGGTAATATTTTTGAACTCCTATAGATGGTCAAAAGAAAATTACAATAACATACTTTGTGCCGGTAAGTATACATTTTTATAAAAAAAAATGGCGCCAAACCTCCCTAGAGGGAGGTTTGGCTCCATAAAACCTGGTTTAACCCACCACTTCTTTGGAAGTGCCTGTACCAAGTCAGGACCATTGCGATCTTAATTTCTTCTGGTTTTGTGTTTCTCTCAAATAGAAATTACAACCAAGTTCCAGACAAAAGCTTCTGTATTTTGTTCATGATAATTTTCATATCCTACATGTCCTATTATGTTCGACTTATAAAACCTAATTCCAAGAAAATTTTACAGTGTCATACTATTCTATGTAACTATGTTTATTATGGACTTGAAGATCGCAATGGAAGATGGAGGTTTGGCGCCATAAAACCTGGTTTAACCAACCATTTCGTTTGAAATGCCTGTACCAAGTCAGGACCATTGCGATCCACCAATTCTCCGGTATGACTGATTCGTTTTTGTCATTTTCTCTGGACTATGAGATTGATCATTCAAGTTCGGTAGTTTTGTTGTTACCTTTATTTGTTAAATTGATATGAAATGGTTGATGAGTGCATACATGAAATTTTGTGTCGTTTTACAAACGATAGCCTACATATACCACAACAATACCTAAGCATTTTTTTTTATAAAAATATACACAAAACAATTTAGAGTCTGCTTGAATTTTCATTTAAAGAGTAGGTAACAGATTGTTTACAGTACATTAATTGTATAGTAATTAGTATCAGTGCATAAGTTTAAGAACTACAAGAAAGAAACAATTGCTAAAGCCGTTCCCATTCGTCGGAATCACCGTGTCTACAAATTGTCGAGAAGAAACAAGTTGAAGAGCGTCTATGTCCACAATTAGTAAAACATGTAAGGGTCCTACAACTTTGACCTTATAACAGATTTTGTTGATCTTTATGTACTAAACAACATGCAATTTAAAGGAGTAGGGTCGATAAGGCCTGTTAAAGTCTAAAACTTTGAATAAGATGCTGACAAAATATTTATTACATGTCAAAAAAAGAGAAACAACATAAATTTTTCATTTCTAAATAGTTGGTTTGGTAAAAAAATTGAAATGAAACTGACCTCCATTCAGAAAATCTTCAATTTACACCAATTTTCAGCATTTTTGAGACACGTTTTGGATTGGAAAAGTATCTCCGCACACAAGAAACAACTAAATATTTTTTCAGTTTATATAAATAGTTTATAAACAGTCCGCCAAAAGTTAAGCACCACCCATTTTAAAATGGCACCCTCGTTTTATGTTTTATTGAAATATTCTGGTCTTTTGCACACAAGAACCTTTTGGTATTAAGAGCAATTTGCATCCTACAAAACTTGAACATAAAGACAGATTTCCAGAATATTGGTACATAGTATTGTTTGAATTTACCCGATCCTGAATTCGAGTTTCGGATATCGATAGAAGAAGCAGAGAATGAAAGCAAAACTTTTTTTCAAAGAACCTTTCACATGACACGTCCTTAATTTGTCGCGTTGTCAATCACATCAAACAAAAAATATGAGTTTTTAATGGGTTTTGCATGTTTTTGGGGCCTGCTTAAAAATGACTGCTTTTTCCCGACTTTCTAACCATGTTGATTTCCAAATGCTTATTTTTCTTGTTAAACCTCATGGAAATAAACATTTATATTTCGATGATGATTAAATAAGGTCGTTTAAAAAGGTTTATCAAAGATTTAAGGCAAAAATTCTTTTTTTCATGGTTTTTCAGAAAATGTCTTTTTTTCGTAAAACTCATAAAATGAGCTAAAACTGTTTACAGAAACACATTTCTGTCATAAAAATTGTGTGATCATAACACTTATTAAGTAACAGTTTTGTATGGAGAAGGATAAACATGTCGGTGAACTTTGTTAGTCATGCATGGACATTTTCTTTCAAAAATGAATTTAACAGAAAATGAGATTTTAGAAAAGTGATGTTTTGGACAGAGAACAAACACCAATATCGAACAAATTAATACGACATAAAAAATTTGAAGTTTCTGACGCAAAAAGTGTCCATACCAATTCCATTTTCTAAGGGCAGCATCCTTTTTTCAGTTTGTGGCCTAAAATTTGACCAGAAAAGATTTATGCCCCTTTTCAACAATTTGTGCTGGGTTTTGTTTTGTTATTTTAATGAATATGTTTTAACAATATGTTTTACTGTAAGACATCAAGCCAACTTAAAGAACACACAACTTAAACTGGAAAAAATTTGAATTTTTCGTCAAAGTTTTTCTAAGAAACATTTTCGACGTTAAATCATGTTCTGTTTCAAGTGAGTTTTCACTTAGGATTTTTATCACTGGCGAATACCCTTTTGTGTAACATAACTTCAAAATGTGTGTTTTAGGAATACACATTTAAAATATATCATATCATTAACTAGTGTTTGCATTTCAACTTTGAAATTGTACTTATAAAAATATATAGGGTGGTGCTTAACTTATGGCGGAGTGTATATAAACCTTCTCTAAAAATATGAAGTTGTTTCTTGTGTGTGGACGATTTTTTTCTAGTCCAAAATATACCTTGAAAACGAACATTTCTCATATTTTGTCATCACTAGAATTATGACGTCATTATGACGCTTCAATATTTGAATTTTAAAATGTTTGCAACATGTTTTCCTTTTAGGCAAAGTTTACACTTTATTGTAGCCAGAAATTAACACTTTTGCATAACCTTCATAATTAATTTAAGGCTAAATAAGGGCCTTATACCCCCTACTCCTTTCTCAAAGTTTCCGAGTTATTAAGTTCATTTTTTAAAATCAAGAAAAAGGGCAACAACTCCTACATGGTGCTTACATCTTCTTCAAACTTTCAGGGCAGGTAGATCTTGAGGTCCGAAACACTTTTGCATCCCATCAGAATTTTGATATCTGTCACCATTCTGGATTTATTTGCAAAACACTGCAAAACACCCCATGTTCTATTTCTAGCCATGGCGGCCATGCTTTTTTACAAATCAAAAATCCAAATGATAGTTAGCTTTAAATGTGCAAAATTCGGAAACAAAATGCAGGAAAAGAGCAATTACTACTACATGGGCATTGGATCTTCTTCATAATTTCAGAGCAGGTAGAAATTGATAGCTGAACACTTTCATCCATTCAAGAATTATGATATGCGTCACGGTTTTTGAGTCTTAAAAAAACTGCAATTTATCACTATGTTCTATTTTAGCCATGGCGGTCATTTTGTTTTACGAATCAAATTATGTAGCAGATATACCAATAAACAACTGTATCAAGTTTGGTTTCAATTGGACTTATGGTATCAGAGGAGTTAACGTTCAAACAAGTTTAAGAAAGAATCTGTTTGATGCGACAAAGCGATGTAACACAACATCGAAACATAACACTTTCAACTGACATAATTTTTCATTCTTTCCCTCCTTTTTTGAGATAGTCGAATATTTCCTAATTTATTTATAAATTCAAGGTGAATTCCTAAAAAAACCCTCACTTTTTCTAAAAATTCCTAACTACTAGTATTTGCCCAAACAGAATGTTGCTTGTTTAAAACCAAACTAACGACGTAAAAGTTTCCAAAGCTGTTAAAGACTCGCTTCGCTCGGCATTACCTCTCATTTAACGAAACTGAAATTGAGAACTTTCAACAAGTAGAAACTAAGATTGTTTTAAATATTCAGTTTAAATGTGAAATAGAGTAATTGTATTTTGAATTATTAAGTTTTCGGAGAAAAAAATAGGTTTGAAAAGAGCCCTCATTTTATTAAGAAAACTCCTGATTTATCCCTATAAGAGCCTTATTTTTCACTGAAAGAAGCAAAGGTGTACCAAAGGGGTAATCAGAATCATAAAACCATGAAGACAAAGACAAAACCGGCAGACAAAAAATCATCACAACAAAACAAACCACATAACAACATAAAACACACACACATAACAACAAAACCGCATTCAGCAACGCGAACTCAAGTCGAAACGAGAGTGAACTCAGGTGCTCCGGAAGAGTAAGCAGTTCCTGCTTGCTATAGCACACCCGTCACGTTGCCAAAGATCGATTAAGTGTTGGTCAAATCCGGAAAGGATGGCATTACAAAACTCTATGTCAAACCAACATCTGTGCTCATCTGAGAGATAGAAATCCCGTATTTGCATACAAGCACATGATGTCGCCCGTAAAATTTCTTGAGTGATGACAACAACCTGGGAGCAACGTACCCCTGTGTTAACAATTTGCTTGTCAGCCGTGTAGCTCTATCAAGGAAGTCGTTGTACTCCCCACATGCTCTGGAATAACGAATCAATTGTGATACGTAAACTCCATATGCTGGAGCGGACGGAATGTTGCTACACAGAAAGGGAAAGTTAACTAATGGAAAGTTGAAGTCATCACGTTTGTCATAGAGCTTTGTACAAAGCCTTCCTTGTGTGTCAATTTCGAGAAATAGATCCAAATATGAAGCAGACCTCCTAGAATCTGTAGTGTCCTTTACCTCAAGTTCCTTCGGATATATGAGATGTAAATAGTCACCAAATCGATGATTGTTTAGTGAAAGGACATCATCAATATAACGAAATGTGAGATTGAAGGATAAAGCAAGTTTGCGGTCCTTTTTGTCTAGAAATGATTGTAAGAAGTCTGCTTCATATGAATGAAGAAACAAATCGGCAAGCAATGGTGCACAATTTGTGCCCATTGGGATACTTATTGTTTGCTGAAAAACACGTCCACCAAACTGTACAAATATGTTGTCGATTAGAAAGTTGAGCATTTCTATTATTTGATCTTCTGTAAAATTTTTTTTCTTGCTAGACTCTTGGATGACAAAGTAAGTCTTTTTATAACCGACTACCAAATACTTGTACCTGCGTTTTCCATTCTTTTTGATAAAGCTACGTTTAATCAGCTGTGCCAAACGAGATTTTAATTGTGAATGTGGAATTGAAGTATATAATGTAGAGAAATCAAACGTTTTAATGCTATTACATGATGAAAATGACTTAGAATGGAGATTTTCCATCAGTTCTTTAGAATTTTTGAGAATCCACATTTGATTGACGCCATTTCTAGAGTGACAACAATCGAAATACTTTTGAAGGCTTGATTTTATTGCCGTCAATATTGATGTTAACAAAACTGAAAGAGGCTTAGTTGTACATTTGGATGACCCAGCAATAAATCGTTGCTTGTATGGAGTTTTATGCAACTTTGGAATCCAATACAAGGATGGAACGTCATCGTTCTTTTTGTCAACAGAAATGCCAAAGGAAGAAATTACAGAATTATGATTGTTGATTATTTCCTCCTTTGACAGTGTTGTTGCTGTATATGTGGTGCTTTTGCTAGTACAACCTACCCCTAATTCAGATGTTAAACAATCAATATAGTGTCTTTTGCATACGAAAATGATGTTGTTAGGCGCTTTATCAGCAGGTACGACAACATATTTGTCATGTAAGGTGGACAATGTCTTCGCAACAGTCAGTTGAAAACCTGAAACATTATAAATCCGAGAAAAGTCAATAATAAATTTGTACTTAAAGGCATACAGTGACTAAAATAGTAACAGTATAAAACCGAATCCGTACAACCTCAATAGTAACAGGAGGAGGCATGAAAACATTTTTTAAAATCCTATATTTAAATATATCGTCAATGTTGAGTGGTAGACGTCTTTTTCTTTTGCACTAGTTTTAAAAAGGTTAAAATGTTTGCACTTTGCATCCGTGGCGTAAAATTTATTAGATGTTAAACATAAAAGTTGATGTGTTTTACAGACATTGAAGAGGACGGAGATACCTGTAGTCCAGGATCATATCGTAAGTGTCATTACAGAAGCAAATGAATTCCAATGGGGCATTCAAATAATAATAACTCCGAAAGGGTACCTGAAGACATAATAAGTAGATATAGACGACAAGTCGGACTGTAGACCATTTACGACATCTAAACTGTTGATAGCAGCATCAACTTGCGTCTACTCGAAATATACGTCATATTTTTGTGTATATTTAAAAATGTACTGGACTAGATATTTTGTTTATTTCTTCGAAAAAATCACTTCTAGGTTGCAATTGTCATAGACCGACTTTTGCAAATACAATCAAAACTCTTCGTGAAAAGTTAAGTTTTTGCCTTTAAAAACAAGGTGTATGACGAAATATTATACGTCAAATGTGGCGGTTCTAAACTAAGAATTTGTTTTCTTTTGAGATGCTCTAGATTTTCATCTCATAAACTACATTGTTTGTTAGTTGCATGTACAGACGAACGATAAAAGACAGGCAACATTAAAAACACAAAGACAACAGAATAGCAACCAACAACCAAACTCAAGTCGTAACGAGATTGAAATCGGGTCCTCCGGAAAGGTCAGCAGTTCCTGCTGGCTGGAGTACACTCGTTTTGTTGCTAATTGTCACTTAAGCATTTCTCACCCAGCTAAGCAAGACCAAACAATAACCTATGACTATCCTTTCATCAAGGAGATATAAATCTCACATTTGTCTAATAGTGTGTGATGTCTTCAATAAAATGTCTTAAATGATGACAACAACCGAGGAGCAACATACCTTGTGTTAGCAATTTATATGTCGCGCTCTACCAAGGAAATCAATGTTTTCACCACAAGCTCTGAAAAACATAATCAGTTGTGGTATGTATAACTCCCCAAGCTGGAGTGGACGGAGTGATGCTACACAAGAACGGTAAGATGACGATTTGAATGTTGTCATCACAATTGCCATAGACCTTTGTTGAAAGTTTCCTTGAATGTCTATTTCGAGATGTAAAAAGCATGTAGATACGAAGCAGACTTTGAAGAATCCGTTATGCCCTTTATTCCAAGGTCTTAGGAATATATGAGATGAATTAAGTCACCAATTGGAAAATGGTATAGTGAAAGAAGCAGAGGTACCAATGGGGCATCCAAATGTCATAAGTCCGAAAGGGCAGACACAACCGGTAAACGCAAACGAGAACAGGTCGAAAAAACTGACAACCGAGTAAAAACACAACCCTGTGTAAGCAAATTTGCGTCAGAGGTGACGCTCTGCCAATGAAATCGATGAAAGACCCACAAGCTCTGGAATAACGAATCAATTGTGATACGTAAACTCCATAAGATGGAGCAGACGTAATGTTGCTATACAAGAACGAGTTGCCGATCGGAAAGTTAAAATCATCACATTTATCTTAGAGCTTTTTTGAAAGTATTCCTGGATGGTCTATTTCCAGATATATCTACATTGTAAATATGAAGCAGACTTCATAGAATCTGTTGTGTCCTTTATCTCAAGTTCCTGAGGATATATAAGATGAAGAAAGTCACCAAAACGAGAATTGCTTAGTGAAAGGACTTCATCAATATAACGGAAAGTAAGGTTAAAAGAGAGAGATAGTCTACGATCTTTTTTGTCTAGACGTGATTGTTAGAGGTATACTTCATATGAATGACGTCAAAGGAAGAAATAACGTGTTTATTATAGCGGAACAAAAAACGAAAAGTGAAGTTGAAAGAGAGAAAAGTCTTGATCATCTTTGTCCAGTAGAGATTGAAGGAAGTTTTCTTCATATAAATGAAGAAAATTATCAGAAAGCAAAGGTGAAAGATAAGTGCCCTTTGAAATCCCGACTGTTTGTTGAAAAACACGCCCACCAAACTGATCAAATATATTGGGCATGTCGATTATTTTGTCAACTGTAATTTTATTATTTTTCTTAGATTCATTGATGACAAAGAAGCAGAGGTACCAATGGGGCATCTGAATGTCAAAAGTCCGAATGGGCAGAGACAAAACCAGTAAACACCAACAAGAACGGGACAAAAACAGACAAATAACTGAATATCAATCAACAACGCGAACTCCAGTCGAAACAAGAGTGAACTCAGGTGCTCCGGAAGAGTAAGCAGTTCCTGCTTGCTATAGCACACCCGTCGCGTTGCCAATAGTCCATTCAGCGTGTCAAATCCGGTAAAGGAAGACAAAACAAAACCCTATGACAAACCAACATCTGCACTCATCTGAGAGATCGAAATCCCATATTTGTCTATAAGTGCATGATGTCTTCCGTAAAATTTCTTGAGTGAAGACAGCAACCGAGGAGCAATATAACCCTGTGTGAGCAATTTTTGCGTCAGACGTGTCGCTCTGTTAAGGAAATCGATGTTAGTCCCGCACGCTCTGGAGTAACGAGTCAATTGAGATACGTAAACTCCATAAGCTGGAGCGGACAAAATGTTGTTACACAAGAAGGGAAAGTTGACGATTGGAAAGTCGAAGTCATCACGTTTGTCATAGAGCCTTGTTGAAAGTCTTCCTTTAGAGTCAATTTCGAGATGTAGATCTAAATATGAAGCAGACTTCCTAGAATCCGTTGTGTCCTTTATCTCAAGCTCCTGGGGATATACGAGATTGAGAAAGTCACCAAATCGACTATTGTTTAGTGAAAGGACATCATCAATATAACGGAACGTGAGGTGAAAGAGAGAGCTAGACTACGATCTTTTTTGTCTAGAAGAGATTGTAAGAAGTCTGTTTCATATGAATAAAGAAACAAATCAGCAAGCAAAGGAGCACAATTAGTGTCCATTGGAATCCCTATTGTTTGCTGAAAAACACGTCTACCAAACTGAACAAATATGTTGTCAGTAAGAAAATTGAGCATGTCGATTATTTGGTCTTTTGTAAATTTGTTCTTTTTCTTAGACTCATTGATGACAAAGTAAGTCTTGGTATAATCGACTACTAGTTAGTTAGTTTTAGTAATATTTGTCTACATCATGTCTACATAAAAGCCTTACACACACTTACACACAGCGACTTGTGCTAATTTTGTAACATCATTTTTTTTAGAGATAAAAGACCATATTGGTTACCGATTTATTATTCCCATTTCACCAAGTAACAATATAGAAATGGAAACGATAATTTCAACTTTAGAAGACAACACTTACTTTCACATCGACCACTATATTGATGGCCATTTGTTTAACAGATCAAGAACACACTGGGCACAATCAAATAGCTACATTTTGTACAATGAAAACTATGACGATAGGCTACAAACATATCACATATCTTCATATATGGACCTTACTATAACTATTATCCTGAATGTCGACGGAAAAAAATCGTCCATGTTGATGTACCCTGTAGATGTATGGGGACTAGAGTACTACGCTGCTAGTTATTGTTCCGGCAGGTGTTCATCATTCTGTCTAATCACCGCCGCTTACGACAACACGACGGTAACGGTGCTTTTCCCATCGTTTGACGCTTCGCCTACCGTGACTGTTAGAAGCATTGGAGGGAAAGAAACGATAGACAAGTCAATCCTGACATACGAGTTACAAAATAATACATTTATCCAAATATCATCAGAATTTGATCTTACAGGAACTTACATTAAGGGAAACAACCCTATTTCTGTTATATGTGGTGCCCTCACGGACGAATATTTTATGACGAAGCAGATGATACCGGTGAAGTTTCTACAGGCTGGGCCATATAACGATGTTTTTCTATCAATCAATACCATAATGGAACAAAAAATTAGAGTCCTGGCGACCAACACTTTGACGACGTGTTACCTAACCACAACTGCCGGAAGTACATCCACAGCAGGGTCTTTTTCAAGCGAGTTTATGTTAACAATGTATGGAGAATTTTATGAGATTAATAACAGTGGGTATTATATCGACACGAATGTGCATATTACGTGTGATAGACCCGTTCTTGTTTGGGGCGTCCATGTTGGTTTTGATAACGACACCCTTATGGTGCTGTACTATCCAGGACATGGTGGTTCAATGACGCCATGGCAATACAATAGCGACGGCCTTTATGGATTGTTTTGGGGAAAAGGTTTTATCGAGAATGAGGTTAGTATTATTATTTAAGAACATTATCTCAATTGATGCCATTCGGTAACCACTGCATTTTTCATAGCGCTAATACAAAGAACAATTAAATCGATTCCGGGATAAAAATCCGAAGCAAATTGGCAAATGTATTATTTAAATATTGGTTTTAAAGTATGATGTTGTTTATTTTATATATATAAAAAAACAAATATTAAATGATGATCATATATTTTTTTTAAATGTACAATGTACGAACAAAATAATAGTTAAAACATGTACACCGGTCTTTGAATTAGCTTTGCAAGTTAAAGTCACATTTTTAGCTATACCTTAAAACATTTTTGAGTATGTCCAATTTCTTTTATTGTTCCATGTAGGTTTGTATACTTGGTGAAGGTGAAGATTCCGATTGTGATGGTCAGACGAAGGAGGAGTACTGTGTACTGAATGGCTACAACTTTTGTAAGTAACACCCTTATAAGATTCTTTTCAAACAATACAACCGAAAGAAGTTACTTTTATTTTGAAAGTCAATTTGAAAACAATCAAGACTTTTCTTGGAAAAAATGGGTGTAAATGACCGTACGATGTACATGTTATAATGAACAAATATTTTTCATGTAGGGATGCATACCTGAGGTTTTGAGATGTCAATAACATTTTTGGGTTTCGCCTTTCAATGGCATGCTATTTCATTGTATATTGTACCCCTATTTTCTTTTCATAATTTCGTAAAATATTTTAAATGAAGATCATACACAAAGTTTAGTCAATGTTCAATAATTATTTCTATGTTTAAGGAAGAGGAAACAACAATAATGCAAAACATACGAAAAAGACAGAAAAATGTTATATCCCTATAAAACTTCAACTGCTTATATCTTAAAAACTTAATCATATAGCTATGAAGTCCGTTTAAAATACTTCGTTTAGGGATCCCTACTCATATACAAAATTTCCTGAAGATTCAACATGATTACGTTCAGGTTTATGCATCTCTTTACTTTGAATTTAGTGTCAGTATCGGTTTAAAAAAGGATAAGGCAACTCAACGTCAGGGGTCAGTTCTCCTGATCTACAGGTCTAACAGGGACTCATGCCTATATGTAAAGGCCTTGCATTCAATTTCAGGGAAATTAACTGCTTTAGAACTGCCATGATGCAGATCAAACAGTACTTAGACTGCTCTTGGTGAAAACTCATTACAAAACATGTTGTATTTAAGATCACGATTTTTCAACAGCTTTCTGAAGTTTTAATGAAATGTTAGACTTGCAATCAAAATTGTCAATTTCAAAGAAAGTTCGGATGTGCTATTGCAAGCAGGAACTGCTTGCTCTTCCGGAGCACCTGGGTTCACTCTCGTTTCGACTTGAATTCACGTTGCTGAATGCAGTTTTGTTGTTATTTGTGTGTGTGTTTTATGTTGTTATGTGGTTTGTTTTGTTATGATGATTTTTTGTCTACTGGTTTTGTCTTCGTCTTTACGGTGTCATGATTCTGATTAACCCTTTGGTACACCTTTGCTCCTTTCACAACACAGGCTATTTTAGTTTGTAATGTTATAATATAAGAGTCTCATGCACTTACAATATTGTGTTGTTGATTTTTAGCTCCGGAAAAGTATCTGTTAGAAGACGGCAAGTTTATTCCTGATTATGACTTTGACGGACAATATGATGAGGACTGCATCAAAACACTACCAGGTAATGTACATATATAACTGTGTACGTATTTTTATAAGATCATATTTGTCATAAAATAATTCTATTTCAAATTTGTAAGATAAACATGTACATACCTACACTTAAGTTTTTGTTATTCATTTTATTTGAGAGGTAATCTGTGTTCAGTATCATGTTTTTCTTTCGATATCAGCCACTGGTAGCAAATTTCAAAATTATGTCAAATGAAATTATTCTTGATTGTTTCAATTAGTTTGTGATAGTTTGTTGTACTGAGATGATCACCTCTTTATCTCAATTGTGTCTTACAACTATGTTGTGTTTTGTGTTCTAGACCCTTTGATAGCAATGGAAGAAGGATGTTTGGCGCCATAAAACCTGGTTCAACCCATCTTTTGAAATGACTGTACCAAGTCAGGACATTTGCGATTTTCAATTTCTCTGGCATGTCTTTGCCTTGTTTTGTCTTTTCTTCTTGGATAAAAAATATTGATCATCCCATTCGGTTATTTTGTTGTTACCTTTATTTAACAATTTTGATATGTACGTAGAAAGAGATTTGATTTAACACAAAAAAATAGACGTATTGATTCAAAAAAGAACAGAAAAAAGCCTAATGTATCTTTAAGAAATGTTCAGTCAAAGAAAAAAAGAATTTCTTTGAACAAGAGGTAATTATTTACATTTTACAAGAACAAGCAGATATACATGAAAATAATTATACAATGTATCTTGTAATTATAAGAAATGGAGACATTTTTGCAATTAAAAGTTCTTGATCTTTCTTTCTTCTGTTTAAATATAGCTATTTTCATACTAAAATCAAAGTTTAACATTTTTTTCGGTACATCTGAATATGCATATTGTGGATCAATACATGAATGTATATATTTTTGCACATGCATCTACAGATGGTGAATCCTTTTGATGTCAGGATTTTTTAAATATTTTCTTAAGATGTTTAAGCAGCAATTTGGGTTTTAGATCTTAGTGGTTTTTATGATTATTATGGTTTTTTGTTTATTTTATATAATGTCTTTACAAATTTGTTAATACTTTAGATTGTGGTTTGCCTAACATTTCAAACGGAGAAGTTTATAACTTTAACGAGTGGACAAATACACATGTAACATCCGTCCTCTCATACTTTGGATGTCATGAAGGCTACACTGCCATTCCACCCATCATGGAAATGACCTGTTATGCCAACGGTAGCTGGTACCCGATGCTAGACTGTAAGAAAGGTAACTATCTTTAAATATCAATACAATTATTCTTAACTAAATGAATGTATGAGTTGCAAGGTTTATACACAGTTTTTAAGTACAAACAACCAGTCAATCTTAAATCACTTATCCTTTTTATATTGATCATCTTTAATGGCCAATCAAATAAGATAATAACAAAACAATTTTACCGAAATTGGAGGATTTGTCCATTTTTTTCTCATATGTCCTTGAAAAAAGACAAAACAAGGAAGAGAAACCAGAGAAATTGAGGATCGCTATACAGGCATTTTAAAAAGAAATGGTTTGTTTAACCAGGTTTTTTATGGCTAAACCCACCTTTCATTGCGATCTTTTGGGCCGGTAGTTACACAACACGGTGGTAAAGACAAATTAGGGTTATTAAAGTGATCATATCGGTATAACAACCAGCCGAAGATTAATCAAAACAATTACTTACCATTTCGTTTAACATAATTTTGATTTTTTGCCACCAGTAGCTGATAACGAAGGGAGCAAGCAGACTGAGACAATGTTATATGAAATAGTCAATGATATTACACGATTACAATATAACCATTGTCTTAGGACTAGTCTGCTCCTATGAACTCGTGTATCGATTTCAACAATGTTAACTTCATTCGTTATTTAATTTTCTTATTGATAATTAATAATTTAACTGCATTTTGTTCATCAGGCGGTGTATTGCAACCAATTTTACGTCTTGTCTTCCAGAAAATCAATGAAGTAATGACGTCCTTGATATTGTGACGTAACAATCGCAACGACGTAATTTCTATAAACTAACAACCATTAACAAAAAGTACTTACCGCGATAACCAAATTTAAGTATAACGTACTTAAATTTCATTATTTAATTTTCTTATTGATAATTAATAATTAAACTGCATTTTGTTCATCAGGCGGACGCGTATCGAGTAATGTAGTGTTTCCTCATCAATATCAATAGGACTTGAAATTTTACATGAAAAATCCATAACGGTTTTAGAAAAAAAAATAGGCTGAATAAAATCTTTATTAGTTTAAAAAATTATTAAAATTGATAGGTGTGATTCACAAATAATAATGAGCTCAATTCGAATAATAAACACAATTATTACTGAATACTGTTATACATATTTTATTTTTGTTAATTTTTTTCATCTAGATTGTGAAAATCCAGAAGAAGTATTTATAAACTCAAGTTCAATAAGTACAATTGCAAAATGGTCAATTGGTCAAGATATAAGTATGGATTGTATAGATGGGTTCTCTCCCCTCGGCAATTCCGTGGTCACATGTGGAGTTAACTCAACGTGGGAAACACAAGGTTTTAGATGTGCGCCAGGTCTGTAACTTTAATTTGTTACCAATAAGAATTATCTCACTTTTTTTCATTCACAAAACGTTTTTAATGACCAGTGTCATAATAGATACTATATATTTTTAAATTGTACTTTAACTATGTTTTACAGTTAGTAGGTCAACATCTGCTGTGTGTTTTGGTTGAAGCATATAAAAGATCCTAGTTTGTAAATAATATCCTAATTTCTAAGTCGATATCTTATGGTTACATGCATTAATGGTATATTACAAAATGTAACAGGATTTCAAAAACAATCTAGTAAACTAAAACAAAGTTTATAGAAAGATTTTAATATGACTCGCAAGGCGATTGGATCAACAAGTTCAGAATACATTGATTCAATCGGATATCTAAAACAGACGCAATTTTATATCTGTTATAGTGTTTAACAAGTTGTAATGCATGTCTGATTTTGGTATTGCATGGCTCTGACGTTAGCCTACTAAAGCATCAATGCTTTTATGTTGAAATACAACTTAAAGCTATGATATTTTTCGTTTATATTACAAAATTGTCAAAACCCTTTGTTCTTCCTACCTAAAACTTAGTGCTTGTCATTATTAATCTTTGAGTTGAGCGCCTCTGATTTATTTGCTTGTAGTTTGTTGTAATTTTTATTTCTAACATCCGTGATGGTAAGCACTACTAATGATAGTCATGACCTTCAATCCATTATATATCAATGTTATAACGTATTTGTGAAGACATAAGACAATCTTTGTAGATTGTGGCGATGATCCGACTACCACGTACAATAAATCAGAAATTCATATTTCAACTGATCCATGGAGTGTTGGATCGTTTATTGTCATGAAATGTCAGGATGGTCATACCCTTTTTGGAAATTCCGGTATTGAATGTCAGATCAACTCAACATGGGTATCTGGAAAATTTAAATGTCTAAAAGGTTTGTCCTTCTGCTCTTCAAATTGTACAGTGGAATATTTAAACGTATTTTATTTTTCGCCTGGTTCACACAAAAAGTTCATTTAGAATTTGAGAACAAAGAAGGCAACCTAATGATAGATCAAGCTTGCTCTTCAAGAGTTAAATTTTTTAAAAAGTTCTCAGATTTATTGTACAATGTCTCCCTGTGTTACAAAATTTAATGTAATTTGTGTTCGATTTTAAATATTTTTGCTTACAGCCAATACTAGTACATAGAGGTCCATAAAACTACAAATTAGTTTTATATGTTTAAAGAAAATTCCAATCACTATCGGATCAAATTGTGGAGACAATGAAACTTGAAAACGCCTTTTCTTTTTTATTCCATGCATTTATTTCTGTACATTTTCTCAAATTGTGGAGACAATGAAACTTGAAAACGCCTTTTCTTTTTTATTCCATGCATTTATTTCTGTACATTTTCCTTCAGATTTATGATAATAAAGTTAAGTTTTTAACAAATAAGTTTTGAGTTCACTAAACAATATCAATCTCTATTAGCATGATTAGCCTAAGTGTTGTATAAAGCTACATATTGCAATTTAGTGATTGAAATAAATATATATAAAAATTATGTTATATGTGTAGATTGCCAAGATCCAACCTTCGATTATGACAATTCCGTGATAAGAATAAATGGCTCCTGGGCTGCCAATAGTTCAGTTGTAATGGGTTGTGATACAGAAAGGGGATATGTACTTCACGGTATCAGCGTTTTGACCTGTCAAGAAGGAGGGACATGGACCCGAAATATGTTCTCCTGTATTGAAGGTACATTGAGACAATTACATTCTATCAATCCTTTCTATTTTTTTATTTTTCTTCTTTGACATTTCAATTGATCATTCATGTTTGGTGGTTTTGGATTAAAGATTGGTAGTAGTGTGTAAAATTTATTTCTAAATTAGTCCAATATGTTGTTGAAAATGGTCATGATTATTCAGGTTTTGTATGAAGTATAATGACATGAAGGATATTGATGTCCCAAACTAATTTCTAAACTTCAAAATGTATTCATTCGCAATGTATTTCTGCATCCTCTTCTGTTAGGTTCCTTGATTATACATTATCGAATTGAGTATAATTGTGAAAGATTTGATAAAGTGGCTAAAGAAAAAATCTCTGGTTACAAAATGTACAAGGTGCGTTATTTTTTACAAAGGTTGTGAAGACCCAACTAACATCACCAATAATTCATTACCAAGATACCCTGACAGGCCTAGGGCTCTAGGATCCCGACATGAAATGGTTTGTGGCGAAGGACACAGTGTTAAAGGAGATGCATTCATCCAATGTCTTAATGATTCAATCTGGAGTCCACCGGAGTTCACATGTGTACAAAGCAAGTATAAACTTTACAAATCTATAAGATTTAAAGTCCTTGATTATTTCATGATTTTTGCAAAGCATATCTTTCACACATCTCTTTTTGGAAACGTTTATATTAACAATCGCTGTTCTATCTTACAACTAGTACTGTTTGTATATTTTTAAGCTATTACAATCTAAGAGCTTTTCTGCCAGGGACGATTTTAGAACTATCTTGCCCCTTGACACCGAGATCTAAACTGTAATAGTACAGTGTAGCTTTACACTGGTCAAGGATATTAAATAAGAAATTTGCTCGAAAAAATATTGCAATTGGAGTTTATATATGTGTAATGGTCTCCTGTTCATTTACTCCATTTCTGTTTAAAAAAAATCAAAACAATGTGATTATATCACGTGTGTACACTTTGCAATTGATTAAAACTATTATCGAAATTAATATAGATTCTTAAACCTAAGGTTTATCTCCCTCCTTCGTCGTTTGTCCATAGATATATTTGATATTACTGATTTTTTTTTCGGATTTCATTTGGTTTAATGCTTTAAATTGTATAAAATGAATTGCCGGATTTACTTGTCGCATGCAAATTACATTTTTGTATCACAGAAAATAATTTAACTAGATGATCGGTAACAGTGTGGAGGAGTTCAAAAGGCTGTAAATGGTTTGAACAGTACGGTACGATTCTATGAATTTGGCATGATTTGGACAGTTTTTGTTCTGGGCTAAACAGTTTTGACTATCGGTTGAAGAGTTCTGCTATTTTTTTTGTCTTTGCCTTCTGAATTACGACATTCAATTGAATAGATAGAAAATGAACTAACTTTGCTTTATATGGATGAAACAAGACAGTGGTAAATACTTTTAAATTTATCAACTTATACATGATTTTTTTTTGCTTTTCTTGTTGTCCGAAAACAAAGCCACATGATTCACACATTTGTAATGAATGTGGGTTATTTTCATTCAAGTGAACATTTATAGGTTGTAGTGACCCACGACTGGCGTCTGAATTTTCTTATATTCCTCGGTATGTAGACGGAACACCATTTCTGGAGGGAACCACTGTCAGCGTAAAGTGTAACTCTTCCTCAACCTTAGTTGGGAACGGAAAGATGACTTGTTTACCAAAAAGAAAGTGGTCAAGCAGTTATAAATGCATTAAACGTAAGAAGCAGTTAATTTCTCTTAATCCCCCCAAATTTACATTATTATTATTTAATGAATAAAGGTTATAACAACATTACCGAACTTGAACTTGGAGGATCAATCTCAATGAAAAAAAAAACAAAACACGGAAAACGTACCGGGAAAAATTAGATCGCAATGGTCCTGACTTGGTACAGGCATTTCAAATGAAATGGTGGGTTAAATCAGCTTTAGTGCGCACCAAACCACCGTCTTCCAGAACGACAATCCATTTCAAAAACAATGATGGAGAAAATGACATAATTTTCTATCATTTTTGGTTGCTATACAGTCGGTACAAATGAATGTTTTAAAGCATCCCTTTAAAAGAAGGTAAGGTGGGCGACGCCGCTAATAGGCGTAGCAAAATTTATTGTCTGGAGCTTTGTTGTCATTTGTATTTCGAACACACGTGAAGGTTAGCACTGCTGGTGGAGTGTAAATTCCCCGAGGTTGGCCCGCTCCGGCACCAACACTTTTGAGTTGGAGAATACATCAAAGCTTTAAATTATCCGTCTAAATTTCAAAATTGTCTAAGCCCTAAGGTTCTTCCTACCCCAGACATAGGTTGAATATCTTAGTAATAGTTTGGTTCCCCAGTTTGGTATTTTTGGTTATACTGTTCTATGCTCTTCATATTCATACAGTGTTTGGCATTTTCAATATTTTGGTAGAGCGCCTCTGATGAGTCTTGAATAGACGAAACGCGCGTCAGGCGTAGCAAAATTTATTGTCTGGAGCTTTGTTGTCATTTGTATTGCAGGTTATTAACATGGTTATTATCATATGAATTTAAATTTTCAATAACTACCTTAAACGAACAACAAAAATTCTTACGTATATGCTAATAATTGGTATTCTTTATTTACAAGATTGCCCAGACCCAAGGACTGTTTTCGATTTCCCAAATGCGTACCTGAGAAAGTTTAACAAAGACTCGTCTACTGCATATGGTACAACGTACCAGTTTAGATGTCGATTATTTTACACCTTGTATGGCAACGGTCAAATAACGTGTTTAGAAAATTCAACATGGAATGCAGTAAATATAACATGCAAGAGTAAGTGTACTTCATTACACTAAGACACGAACTATTAAGATGATCAAGGGTAAAAGGTTAAACGATTTCTTTCCCACCATATCCCTTTCGAATAGGTACGCCAATATTCAATTTCTCGGTAGGTCTTTGCCTTTTATGTAGTTCTTTTGGTATTTGATAATGGTTATCTCACTAAGGTACTAATGCTTTTAACTTATGTATAATCATGAAAGTTGCTTTTAACCTCACTTAGTTTAGTCATATTATAACATGTTGTCCTTCGTGAAGCATCGGTAAGTTTTGTTCGTGCATAAATGCATGGAAAATCAAAAGTATAATGGAATTCTTATTGAAATAGAAATTACAAAAATCATTGACCATATGAATTTTAATTTGTTGAGATCAAGATCAAGACTAATTTATAAACAAAGCTTATTATATGTCTATAAGGAACTTTATCGGAACGAAATTTTTTAACGTGCTATCTACTTCCACCCAAGGATTATTGCAAGTAGTGGAGATTTTTTATAGGACCAATTTATTTTGTTATTCATTTTGCTCATTTTATTTACAGCATGTAAGTGTCCATGTCGAAAAAGGGGCAATCCAAGATATGACAATATCACAGACGATGTCGAAAAAACTATTAAGGATGAATTAAAGAGTGAACTTCAAGTCGAGAAAACGACAGTGTCAGCGGCAAAAGCTAAAAAAGTGAGCGCAAAGGACAAACGGAAATCTTCTCAGAGTATCGGAGCTCTTGGAATTGTATTGTTCACTCTCGTCATTGGGACAATAATTGCATTTGACCTTATCAATGTATATTTCTTTTACAAAGGTGACAACAACAATGCGGTGGCAAGTACTTGAACGTTTTCAGCTCGTTATGATGGGTGTACCTTAATCATATCAATATAAAATAACGTACTCAACAAAGAAAAACGTAAACTCTGCTAAAAAATAAATATATTTTATGCCCCCGCGACATGTCGGGGGGGCATTTTAGTTTTACCCATGTCCGTACTTGATAGTATTTTTCAGTATGACAAACCGTACGTCCTAAACGACTTTAAGATCTGTCGGACTTATACTTCCTGTTTGAGACTGGGTCGGGATGAATACTTACGTGAAAATTTCCGTCAAGCTTTTCTCAGAAACCGTACATGAGAATGATTTGAAACTTGGTAGAATGGTTAAGTATGGTTCAGTATGACAAACCGAATGACCTAATCGACTTTCAGGAATTGTCGGATTAATACTCCCTGTTTCGGGCCAGCGGGGGATTCCTTGTCCCATGGACATATAAAGATATTTTGTTTGAAAAAAAATTATTGTTCACAATTAACAATTCATGAACTCTTAAACTTTATTTGTGTAAACACTGCTTTCAATAGTGATATCATCAAAAGGTTTTGGACAAACAACTTACGAACGCGGAACAGAATTAAAATTCAAGCATCCTGGTAAAACTGCATTTGTGCATTTGGGAAAACAATTGAAATTGAACTTATTGATCAGTTGTACATGAATATAAGCTGCATTGTTTTATAGCGTGACTTTGTTCACTTTTTGTCTGTAAAAACATTGTTTCTTATATTTTTAATCCATGAATACAAACAAAAATGCCCGACCATACCCATCCCTCCTTTTTTGATGGCAGTTATCCCTGTGGGCCTTCGTATCCCACTTGTCCATAACTTTTTGGTTAATTTTTAAAACATTTTTCATGTTTCTGTTATAAAAATGTTTTGTTTTGGAGTGAACTAGTGAGTAACCAACTAGTTTGGTAAAAATTCTTTTGTGGGTCAAGCATAACAGGTACAACATCTGTTTGCTTGTAAGTTTAAAGTTATATAAAGGTAATAACAAAACTACCGAACTTGAATGATCAATCTCATAGTCCAGTGAAAATGACAAAATTGAATCGGTCATACCGGAGAATTGATGGATCGCAATGGTCCTGACTTGGTACAGGCATTTCAAATGAAATGGTGGGTTAAACCAGGTTTTATGGCGCCAAACCTCCCTCTTCCATTGCGATCTTAGGATCCGGTAATGACCATAGAACACAACATAGTTGTGAGACACAATAGGGACATTGGGGTGATCATCTCAGTACAGCAGACCAGTCAAACACTAATTTAAACAATTAACCACCATATCTTTTAACTCAATGTTAAACTTTTCTACTAGTGGCTGATAACGAAGAGAGAATTTTTATAGGGATCGTATGAGACGTATTTTCTTATAGCCCTGCTCCAAAAGTCGGTCACGAAGAAATCGGTGTCTGATAAAAAAATCTGTGAAATGTGTGCTAGCTCTGGCATATCGAATGAGTTGTGAAATATAAACACCGTATGCAGGGGAAGTAGGCATATTGCTCTGTAGATTAGGAAAATTAATAATTTGGAAATTAAAATCGTTTCTTTATCGTAAATTCTTGTACTGAGATGACCACCTGGGTCAAATTCGATGTGCAAATCCAAGAAAGACGTGAAGCAATATGATTCGGTGGTCTCTTTAATCTCCAATTCTTGAGGATATATTGAAGGAATCCATCTACCAAATGAAGTGTTATTGACAGAAAGGACATCATCAATATATCTGAATGTAAGATTAAATGACCTTGCCTCTTTCATCTTCTTGTTCTTTACGAGTCCCTGAAGAAATTCAGTCTCGTAAGAGAATAAAAACAAATCGGCGAGGAGAGGAGCACAGTTTGTGCCCATTGGAATGCCGATTTGATGTTGCAAAATCTTTCCCTCGAAGGTGACAAATATGTTGTCAATGAGGAAATCAAGCATTCTGCAAACATAAATGAACTATGTATAAATGATCTTTAATTTTGCAAAGAAAATCTTTTTTTTTTAATTTTGCAAATAAGAAACAGGTCATTTTGGGAGCCTATTATTATTATTTTGACAGCATTTGATGAAATAGCTTTATATGTAAATTTTATGCAGTAATTGTATAAATTTCGTTTTGTGTTTGTAGTTTTTACATCTTACAAATTGGGTTGAAAGCGCGAGATGTAAAACATTTGTCTTTCATATTTATATTCTTTTTTATTTTTATGTAATACAAATGACAACAAAGTTCCAGACAATAAATTTTGCTACGCCTGACGCGCGTTTCGTCTATTCAAGACTCATCAGAGGCGCTCTACCAAAAATATTGAAAATGCCAAACACTATGAATATGAAGAGCATAGAACAGTAAAAACCAAAAATACCAAACTGGGGAACCAAATTTTTACTAAGATAATCAACCTATGTCTGGGGTAGGAAGAACCTTAGGGTTTAGACAATTTTGAAATTTAGACGGATAATTTAAAACTTTGATGTTTTCTCCAACTCAAAAGTGTTGGTGCCGGAGCGGGCTAACCTCGGGGAATTAAAACTCCACCAGCAGTGCTAACCTTCACGTGTGTTCGAAATACAAATGACAACAAAATTCCAGACAATAAATTTTGCTACGCCTGACACGCGTTTCGTCTATTCAAGACTCATGAGAGGCGCTCTACCAAAAATATTGAAAATGCCAAATACTATGAATATGAAGAGCATAGAACAGTAAAAACAAAAAATACCAAACTGGGGAACCAAATTTTTACTAAGATAATCAACCTATGTCTGGGGTATGAAGAACCTTAGGGTTTTAATTTAGACGGATAATTTAAAACTTTGATGTTTTCTCCAACTCAAAAGAACAGCTAGTGACTTGTGTTTAAATTGCAAAATAAATCAGAAAAGTATTTTATAATTATAGAATAGTTTAATTTATTATACCTTAGTTTTGGTGTTTAAAGTTTTTTTTACGAATTGTATTGAAATCAAAAATACAACAAAGTTCAAGACAATAAATTTCGCTACGCCTGACTTGTGTTTCGTTTAATCAAGACTCACCAGAGGCTCAATACAAAAAACATTGAAAATTCCAAAGACTGTTTTGAATATGAAGAGGTGATGTAAAACAGAATATACAAGATTTGTGATATCTTTTAATTGGATTAGTCGATGTATAAACAGATAGTGCGCATGCCTCGTGTATAGGATGCAAAGTAGAAAAAATCACTTTTATGATGTAAGAATATTATCCAATTTAGTTTGTTTGTTTGTTTTGTTTTGTTTTTGCGTTGATTCGCAAGTCATGTTTTATGTGACATATAAAGCTTTTTGTGATTATAATATAGAGCTATGTTTTATTAAGCTTATTATTATATATGCATTATTTTCACCCTAAAAAATGAAAAAAATACAAAAAGTTCTGATTTTAATGTGTTAATGACATCGTGATAAAGCTATTTATTTTTTCTCATAAAAAAGCTATTTTAAGTGGAATCTTATTTTATTTAGCAGAAATCCTTCTTCAGAATATTTTTTTCTAACCTTCTGCTGCCAAAATATTTTTTTGTTCAAAAATTATTTTCTAAATATCTTTTTTACGAAAAAATCATTTTCAAAATATGTTTTTAGAAAAAAATCAATCTCAAATCTTTTTTAGGAAAAAACCAAGCCCCTCCATAAGGTAAATGGTTGGTCCCTTAATTGGAACAAAACACGCGATAGCGTTCACTTAATTTTTGTTATAACAATGATGATTGATAATATAATTCAATATGTAAAAAATCTAATTGGCTTTTTATTGTAGTTTCAGGAAATATTACTCGATGTCTTGCATTGGACCAAGACTAGAAATACAAAACATAAGATTCAAACAAATCCCTAGATTATCAACGAAAGACCCATTTCTGGACATAATAGTTTACAGGGATGTTTGTATTCGTCTGAGAGGTAGAAATCCTGTGTTTTTATTCCATAAACTTTCAATGGTGACGACGACCTTTTTTTTATAGCAATTTTCGTGTCAGACGTGGCGCTGTATCACGAAAATCGTTGTCCGGAAAAAAAATCCGAATCAGTGGCGGAACGCAAGCTTCATAAGCTAAATTGGACAAAAAGTTAATGGTGACAAAGAGAAAGTAAGTCAACACGTTTTTCAGAGAGCCATGTACAATGTTGAGTGTCAACTTCGAGACGAAATCCAAATATAGAAATGTAAAGTGTTTTTTTTTTCTGCAATGATTTTTATATGAATTTTCCAAGATTATACCTGTAAAAATATATGTGCAAAATGTCTTTTACCTCACTTTGATTTTTTTTGCTGAAAAATACATGTTATCTGATCTGATATTTTTTTGTTGTTCAAAAACTTTGATTTTACTCAATTCAAACGATTGTAGTCTTAGTCGACTCACTTAATGTTAATTATAAACGTGCGGTTTTTTTTACCTAACTTTATCATTTTAACAACGAGAAATTGCGATAAACGCATAGGACTTGTTGACCAATATATTGGTGTAATTGTTATTTTTAGTTTGTGATTGGATGGTTGGGGAAGTAAGGATATATTTATAATTTAGTACATTTCCTTACCACCACAATTGCTGTCCACGTTATAAAAACGCGTTAAGCCGAATAAAAGACAATGACTGGGAACAGCTTGAATTTATTAATACATGTATAAAAAAACAAATTTAAAGCGATATATAAAAATGTGCGATAAATAATTAATACTTTTAATACTTCTTTCAAAACAACCTTCTCATACATTTATTATGTTTATAAACATCAGTTGTCCTTGGTCGTATTTATTTAAACCTTTTTCTAAATATTATTTCAATATAAAAAGTGTATCAACTTTGATGAATTGCTTTCCCTTCTGGATGTTCAAGTTGCTGATTGCAGTTTAGTCGTTTTATATGTTTTATTTTATTTCTTGCTTATGTTGTGTAAATTCGTCTTGTCTTTGATGTCTTCCGAATTTTGCCCTTTCAGACTTATTTTGATTCTCCATCGGTTTTCGTTTGCTTCTTCATGCAACGAATCATTAAAGTGAAAGTGTTGACGCGCCATCAAACCTGGTTTAACCCACCATTTATTTGAAATGCAAGTCAGAACCATAGAAATCTATAATCTTTCCGGTATGTCTTCCATGTTTTTGCTTTTCACTTGGACATGGAGATGGATCCTCCAATTTCGGTAAATTTGTTATTACCCTTTTTATTTAAGTGAACAAGGGTGTGAGTTGGTGTTTACGCCCTAAGATCACTTTGCGTGATACATACAAATGCTATTGGAATTTGGACTATCCTTAAAAGTGCAAGAGAAAACTCAACAATATGATTATGTTTTCATAATGTATATGCGCAGTATCTCAATTGATTCGTTACTCCAGAGCGTGCGGGACTTACATCGATTTCTTTAGCAGAGCGACACGTCTGACGCAAAAATTGCTCACATAGGGTTATGTTGCTCCTCGGCTGCTGTCTTCACTTTAATATTTTCCGTAAAAGTTCTTAAGACTTAAGAACTTTTACGGAAAACATCATGCACTTTTAGACAAATATGGGATTTTTATCTCTCAAATGAGTGCAGATGTTGGTTTGTCATAGGGTTTTGTTTTGTCTTCCTTTACCGGATTTGACACGCTGAATAGACAACTGGCAACGCGACGGGTGTGCTATAGCAAGCAGGAACTGCTTACTCCTCCGGAACACCTGAGTTCACTCTTGTTTCGACTGGAGTTCGCGTTGTTGATTGACATTCAGTTATTTTTTGTGACCATGTTTTACACGTTGTCTGTTTTTGTCCCGTTCTTGTTGGTGTTTACTGGTTTTGTCTCTGCCCTTTCGGACTTTTGACATTCGGATACCCCATTGGTACAATATACCTCTGCTTCAGTCAAAAATAGTCCCGTGCGGGGCCCGGGTGGCGAATAGGCCCGCAGCAGAGCCTAGCTTGTCGTAAGAGGCGACTAAGGGTCTTGGGATTCTGACGTCGGGTCAGTGCTCAGCCCACAGAGCGACCAAGTGTGTACCCTGAGTGGCTGAATAGGGTGGCCCTCGTCCGCGGGGGTTGTCAGGTCTATAATACGGAAACCCTGACCGCCGACCATAGTGGGCCAACGTGTGTGGAGAGTGCCACGCTTCATGCACGTAAAAGACCCCTTTGTGGACCGCCAAGTAGTGCACCACATAGGCTAAATTTTCCGCCCCTACCCACCTCTCCCCTTTTCCTGTGGTTCTTCAAAATTAACCGGTCCTATGTTTCCCACCCCATCCCCATATTTCATTTATCATCATCATTTCATGTTCATTTTATCATCCTTTTCATGTTCATCGCCTGTAGATAACCTATATAGCGTTGCACGGGCGTAAAACACCAACTCACTCACTCACTCAGTCAAAAATAATTAAAAACTTAGCATTAATAGATAACCTTATTCAACATTATATTACCAGTTTATTTTATTTCGCTTCGCTTCGTTACCAAAACTTTCTGTTGGAGCTTTATCTATCATAAAGTGTACAGACAAAAGATAAATGTTTGCTAGAAGTATTTTTCAGCGCCATATAAGTTTTAAAACGACATTTTAAAGTATTGTTTTTGTAAATGTTGCTTCCAATTGCAAATTGCATTGTCCTTCAGATTGTAAAAAAAAATCAGGTGAATTTTGTTCCAAGAAAAAAAAACATGTTTACGACGCATCTTCAAGCATCTTTAGGAATGGTGACATTAGAAGAAAACAGGATTTTAAAGACTGACCAATGGCTAATAGAAGATATTTCACACCTTTAGAAAAAAAATTGAATAAAAGCGCAAGTTTAGAGCTATGTGCAAGACAAGCCTGACTTCAAGTTATTCAAAGTAAGTAGATATATATATATATATATTGCCTTTATGAAAATCTTCCTTCCTGCTACTGTTTAATGCTTTACAAACTTGCACGGTTAACGTATTTTGTTTTTTTTTTTTATATTTTGTCTGTTTGAACCTATCATTGCCCTAAATATCAGGCAGATATTAGCAAATGTGTAATCTAAGTAGTCTTGATTTTTAGTATCATTTCTTCATTTGAATTTATCCAGTAATTGATGCATTTATTATGTTATCTTGCATATTAAGATCACAGGAGTTGTAATAAGTTTAAATCTTGTTTTTAGCTCAAAATGTTCCGAAGAAGAAGGTGCAGAAGTGTAAACTCAAACAACGTACATTTCAAAGTAGCAGTGATGGGATCATCCGAGGTAGGAAAATCCTCAATCATCTCACAGTATCTTTTCAATCAATTCAGAGAAACTTATAAGGAGACGGTAGAAGACATGTACCATAAAGAATTTCCGACGTCTGAGAAAGAGACACTCGTACTGGATATTCTTGATACTGCAGGTCACAATGAATTTGTAGCGATGAAGAGGCTAGTTATAGAAACGTTCCAAGCATTCATCTTGGTCTATTCGGTAACAGACGAATACTCATTTGAAGAAGTAAGAGCACTGCGAGATGAGATAATAGCAACACGAGGCCAACATATTCCACTAGTGGTAGTTGGAAATCAGATAGATGCGCTACCAGATCCTGCTACGGAAAAAAGGAGAATCGAAGATGCAGTCGTTTCAATAGACTGGGATGCCACACATGTAGAGGTATCTGCAAAGCAAAACATCAACATCGACCAAATATTTGAGGAAATAATAAAAATGTCAGAGCTGTCATGTAAAGATGAAGTTTTGGTCCGAAGGCACAGTTCCTCCGACGATACTTCTACCAAGGAGAGTAAATGGAAGCATTTGAAGAGACAACTTCATAATTTTCTTCATAATGGTCACAAAAATATAAAAGAACAATGATATTTATGGTCTTTGAGTTGTATATTTGTATGAAAAGTCAGGAAAGTATTGAAAATATTGGTAACATTTGGACCTTGTAACAGTAAAGACAAATAATGTTTCCATTTTGTGCAATAAATCTTAATTTTGATACAAAATGAGTAATATGTTAAATCCAATGCAAGCTACTGGTAATTCACAATAAAAAACTTTAGTGATTATTTTATTATTTTACTGAAACATGTGTTTAGTGAATTGTAATTTTGGCTGTCGTCTTTAATAAAAGTAATGTACACTTTTTGTAGGGAAAATGACTATTCTTTTGGTGTTGTTATAACTTGTTTGCAATCCGATTAAAATGTATATGTTTGAATTGTTTTACATTGAAAAAAATATTTTGAATAACTAAAGTGGTTCTTTAAACAATGAATTAAGTTAAGGTACATTTAACCATCTTCAATTCTTCCTTACCAAAACAACTAAGAGTATTATAAATAACGGCCAGGCAGTTTGGGGCACATAATTTTCTTTTGATTTTGAATTTTTTGCTTAAATGCATTCATGAAATCATTCATTTTGATACTAAAACAAGTTCCAGTATTAATTTACTTTTAAATATATGTTCATTTCTTAAATAATTTTTGACAGGTTACATAGAGAAAAAAAAATAGCAGCAACATTTCCAAGAATTTCTCAGAACTTTTAAGATATCAATACGATGTTATTTTATGGGTATAGTTTTATCAAATTTCATTATAAAAAAATTGCAATTTTTTTCCCTTCATGTACCACCACATCATGTTATGCCTGATTTTTACGTAGGCTAATACTTGTACAGAAAAATATGTGTAACTGTTGAAAAGGAGTGCGTACATGTGTCTTTACTAAAATGTTATGTATTCAAATAGCTACAGATGCTCTTTCGCCTTTCTCCTTTCTTCTGTATTTTACATGACCATCAGTCACTTTTCACCAATATTCATTTAATGTAACTAAATTCCTATATTATCACAGTACTGTATTGAATCACTGTAGCACCATTAAACTATAGTAGTCACTTTTGTGTATATATATTTGAGCAGTAATTAAAAAAATAAATAGAAAATAAAATGATAGCCAACAAACTTTAACATTTGTAAATCCTGTAAATGGTCCCAGTGTTTGTCCAATGTAATCCACATTTGTTATAAAGGTGTTAATAAAACCGAACAAAATAAGCAAAACCAAACAAAGGATGGACCTTAAAAATAAGAAATAAACAGACATGTGTGATATCTAAAATACGTACCCTACTTATATTTGTGAAATTGTTGACAAACAGTTGTCTTTGATCACAGTTATTAAAGCATTTTTGGTGTAAATTTTAACACTTTGATAAATCTTCTAAATAATCAATTAATATACCGTTAGTAACTTGGAAATTAGGGAGCGACCATTTGATTTGAGAGAGGGGGTATGGTGAAATTTGAAACCAAAAAAAAGCAGGATGGCAAAAATTCTGAAATAAAAAGGCAGGACAGTGCTTTGAATTTAAAAAAGGCAGGAATGGTATTTATAGCCTTGAAAATTGAAAAAAAAATGCGTGCTCTAGTACTCAAACAAATGTCCAGATATCCAGGCTCGGCTTTTTCCGAAAATAAAAAGGTAAGACGACAAAAATATCAATAGCCCCACTTAAAAATCAAATGGTTGCTACCTTACATCAGTAATAAACCATTCTGATTCAAGTGAACAAGTGAAAACAGAACATTAGGATAATTCAACCATGTTAACTTATACAGCGGTAAACGAAACATAAAATTCATATTCCTACTTGAATTCTGACATTCAAGCATGGTTCTGTTAGAATGATCGAAAATATCGAAAGTAAAATCCTACCTCCTGATTGATTCAAATGCTTCTTTGAGAGGTTTATCCTTGAAATATTCATATACCTTATAACCAAATTGAACCGTTTTTATACCCGTTTTGGTTTTGTTTCTTGAAGTTTGTGACTTAATTTCTATTTCTTCTAAAGGACACACCAAAGAATGCTCGTCAAAATTAAGAAATACTTCTAACAGAAAACTAGTAATATACACACATGTATCTTTAGTACGGCCCGGGTGGCGAATAGGCCCGCAGCAGAGCCTAGCTTGTCGTAAAAGGCGACTAAGGGTCTTGGGATTCTGACGTCGGGTCAGTGCTCAGCCCACAGAGCAACCAAGTGTGTACCCTAGGTGGCTGAATAGGGTAGCCCTCGTCCGCGGGGGTTGTCAGGTCTATAATACGGAAAACCTGACCGCCGACCATAGTGGGCCAACGTGTGTGGAGAGTGCCACGCTTCATGCACGTAAAAGACCCCTTTGTGGACCGCCAAGTAGTGCACCACATAGGCTAAATTTTCCGCCCCTACCCACCTCTCCCCTTTTCCTGTGGTTCTTCAAAATTTACCGGTCCTTTGTGTCCCATCCAACCCCCAATTTTCATTTATCATAATCATCATTTCATGTTCATTTTATCATCCTTTTTCATGTTCATCGCCTGTAAATAACCTATATAGCGTTGCACGGGCGTAAAACACCAACTCACTCACTCACTCACTCCCTTCCTCAGAAATCCATTTTTTTCACATACTCATTGGTCACCCCTGGGACATTAGACATGATTTTGTTCGTTTTTGATAGTTTTTTTATCGAGCCTAGTGATTGATAGCATTACAATTTTCTAATTCGATTTTCAAGATATTCACATCCATCAAAGACTAGTTGATAGATTCAGACTCCTTGTGACCGTTTGTTTATTTGGATGTTTACAACCATCAGTTGTCCTTTGTGTCAGTTATTTAAACCTTTTTTTCTAAATTATATTTCATCAGACTATCAGGGGATTAGTCAAACCCCACAGACATAGTTTTTTTCGCTTCGGTACCATAACTTTCTGTTGGAGTTTTATCTTTCATTCAGTTTTCAGACAAAAGATAAATGCTTGCTGGAAAGTCTTTTAAAGCTTTTTTATAAGTTTTAAAATGACTTTTTAAAAAAGTGGTTTTGTTAATGCTGCTTTCATATGCAAAATTCCTTTGTCTTCAGATTGTAAAAAAAATTCAGTTGAATTTTATTCCAAGAAAAAAATGTATACGGCACACCTGCAAGCTCTGTTAGGAATCATTTTGATGCAATAAATCTCAATTTTGTTAAAAAAAAAGAGTAATATGTTAAGAGATCTGATGTAATATAATTCAGAACAAGAGGCTCCCAAGAGCCTGAATCGCTCACCTGATTTACACAGATACATATATTTGTAGATATTTTTGTGCTTAACCATATGCGATTTAAATTTCTGAAATATCTTGGTTAGTTTTTAAGATATTGGGCTTAATAAGTGCAAATTTTGCGAAAATTAGGAAAAAGAACAATAACTCCAACATCAGCAGTCAGATCTTTTTTGAAATTTCAGGACAGGTAAATCTTAACATGCTGATCACTTTTGATTCTTACACAATTTTGATATCTGAAACCATTTTTGAGTTCTAAGCAAAAAAATGCAATTAATCCCTATGTTCTATTTTTAGCCATGGTGCCATGTTTTTTATGAATAAAAAATCTGACAATAGAGTTGTAGCAGATAAGCTATTAAACAATGGAAAAGGGTAAATTTTGACGCTTTAAGGGCCATAACTCCTAAAAGAAATGGTTCTACAGCTTTGACCAATTACATTAAATGTAGATCTTGACGAGCTTAATCATATGCAATTTGAAATTTTAAAATATCTTGTATAGTTTTCAAGATATAGGGCTAAATAAGTGCAAAATTTTCAAAAAATCCAGAAAAAGGGCAATAACTCCTATGTCGATTGTTGGATCTTCTTGAAAATTTTAGAGCAGGTAGATCTTGAGATGCTGATCACTTTTGTCACATTAGAATTTTGATATCTGTAACTATTTTTGAGTAATTAGCAAAAAACTGCAATTTACCCCTATGTTCTATTTTTAGCCATGGCGGCCATATTTTTATACGAATCAAAAATCCGAACAACAGAATTGTAGCAATTATGCTATTAAGCAACTGTGCCAAGTTTGGTTGAAGTTAAATGTATGGTGTCAGACAAGTTCATCTTTGAAATTCAGGGGAAAAGTAATGAAAAATGGTAAATTTTGACGCTTTAAAGGCCATAACTCCTAAAAGAAATGGTTCTACAGCTTTGACCTAATTACATGAAACGTAAATCTTGACGTGCGCAATCATATGCAATTTGAATTATTAAAATATCTTGTACAGTTTTCAAGATATAGGGCTAAATAAGTGCAAAATTTTGAAAAAATCCAGAAAAAGGGCAATAACTCCTACATCGGTTGTTGGATCTTTTTGAAAATTTCTGGGCAGGAAGATCTTGAGGTGCTGATCACTTTTA
Source organism: Arcuatula senhousia (assembly GCA_963971305.1). NCBI lineage: Eukaryota > Metazoa > Mollusca > Bivalvia > Mytilida > Mytilidae > Arcuatula > Arcuatula senhousia. The sequence continues at coordinate 37,527,733 of OZ020312.1, forward strand.
CTATGTGCCAGAATTTTGATATCTGTGACCGTTTTTGAGTTATTTGCAAAAAACTATATTTGACCCCCCTGTTCTATTTTTAGTAACAGCGGCCATGTTTTTTTACGTATCAAAAATACCAACGCAAACTTTTTGCACATTAATACCCTAAGGAACAACCATATCAAGTTTGGCTGCAATTGGCCAAGCAGTTTCAGAGAAGAAGATATTTGAAAAAAGCTAACGGACGATTGACGATAGACGACGGACGACGGACGCAAAGTGATGGCAATAGCTCACCTGACCTGACCCTTCGGGTCATGTGAGCTAATAAAAAAAACTTTAAGTGGTTATTTTTATACTTTACCGAAACATGTGTTTAGTGAATTGTGATTTTGACTGTCATCTTTATTATAAGTTATGTACACATTTATTGTAGGGAAAATGACTTGTCTTGATGTTGTGTAATTGTTTGCAATCCTATAAAAATGTATATGTTTGAATTGTTGTACAATAAAGAATTTTTTGAATAATTAAGTGCTTCATTGAGAAATAACCACAATATTTTTTTTTGTTTATGAAGATATATCATTTTAAAATGTAGCATACATTGTGTAACCTGTGACGCAGGTTACATTTTTTTTAATGTTTCGAATAGACAGAAAAGATATTGTGGTCACTGCGTATAATTTAATTTCAATTACACATTTTCTCAATGGAAAATCATACGATATGATGAAAATGATTTTAAATCAATTTTAAGATTTATAATTTCTTAATTGGAGACCCATCTGATCAAAAGCTTCTTCCACTGAAAAATAACACAAGTTTTCAAATTGTAAACTAATCATCTGAACTTTTTTTTTGTTATTATGTGTGGCAGATTTTAAGCATTCAGATTGACTTTGCTTTGAATAAATTTAATTATTTATATTTTATTTAAACAAAGAATATAGTTAAGGTAACCTTCTTCAATTTCTTATAACAAAAGGTTGTATTCTCGATAAGGATCAGACAGTAGCGGCACATGAAACAAAAAATGATTTTAACTTTTTTTTTGCTTTTTGGCTTAAATGCATTCATTTTGAAACAAAAAAGAGTTCCAAATGATTTTACTTAAATATATTTTTTTTTCTAGATAATGTTTGACTGGTTACACATTAATATAGAGAAAAAATATGACAGAAAAATTTCCCGGAATGTTTCACTACTACTACTATTACAATTCAACTCAATTTCGAATTATAATTATATCTTCAAAAGGCAAGATAACTTAGAACTATTATCAATTGATAAGATGTTTTTTTAAGTAGTTATATCAAATTTCATTATCAAAAAATGGCGGTTTTTTTCCTTCATGTGTCACCACATCAATGCAATCTGCCTTCTTTTTACGTAGGCTGATACTGAAATACTTGTACAGAAAAATATGTGTAACTGTTGAAAAGGAGTGCGTACATGTGTTTTTGCTAAAATGTTATGTATTTGAAAATAAAAGGATTGCCGATTGGCTTCAACAGATAGTCCTAGTTTTTGTCCAATGTAATCCACATTCGTTATGAAGGTGTAAATAAAATAGAAAAACAATAAGCCAAAACCAAAAAAGGGATGGACCTTAAATTAAATAAATAGACATGTGTGATAAATAATTTTATAAATCTAAAATACCCTACTTATATTTGTGAAATTATTGACAAACATTGGTCACCGCAGTTGTCTTTGATCACAGGTATAAAAACATTTTTGTACATATCAACAGTCATACACATCATCTATATAATTATTTAAAATACCGTTGGTAACGTGTACTTGGAAATTACATCAGTAATAACCATTTTTACCAGGCAAATAATTATTTAACTTATACATGAAATTATATTCCTACTTGAATCAAGCCTGGTTCTGTTAGAATGACAGAAAATATCGAATGTCAACCCTTATCTATCGAAAATAAAATGATGATCCTGGTTGAACCTACACACACTCGAGAGAGAAAATGGGGGGTGGGGTGGGAAAACAAAGGAACTGTAAATTTTGAGGACCACTGGAAAAGGGGAGAGGTGAGAAAGAGCGGAAAATTTAGCCTATGTGGTGCACTACTTGGCGGTTCAAAAAGGGATCTTTTACGTGCCTGACCCTCTCAACACACGTTCGCCCACTATGGTTTGCGTTCAGGTTTTCCGCATTACAGCCAGACGACCCCGGCATTCATAATGACAGGGCTGCCCCATTCAGCCACATGGGCACACATCCCAGTCGCCTTATGGGATAAGCGGCCTGACCCCGATGTAAATTTTACATGCGTTAGCTTTGAATGATCACGGTATCAACCAATAGTAGTGCCTTTCTGATTAAATCAACCAATTGATTGGACAATTTTAAGATCGTAAATAGCAACAAGTGTGTTGTAAAGTGAAATTCAATAAAAGTCATAGTAAAATTTCTCACGTTCCCATGTATTCAAAAGTTTGTCATTGGTTAAAATTTTGATTGTTACAAAAATAAAATGGGAAGGTATTATTGCAACGGCCCTATCTGTTATACTTTTCATTGTATAGGTCAAAATATGAAAAAAATGTTATTTTTCACTTTGAAAGGACAAAGGAACAAAACCGCTATAAGGGGATTTCTAACAACTTCGACTCAATGGAGACTTCTGTAAAGTTCATTGAGCTGAGGGTTTAAGCAAGCAACAGCTTTTCTCTATCTGCTATTGTTTTCATTCTATTGGTCAAAGATAAAAAAAAAACACACGCTATTTTAGACCTTGAAAGGGTCATAATTCATATAAGGGGTAATTTGACAACTTCGACTAAATGGAAACTTTAGAAAAGCTCTCATGCTGAAGAAGTTAGTTTGTATAATATTTTTTTTATCTATAACACTTATAGATTTATAAGCCAAAAGCTGGGGCATGGCCCCCTGATCTATTTTTAGCAACAGCGACCACGTTGTTTGGTTGGCAGTCAAAATTTTTGAAACCGTTGTTGAGGCCATCTCATAGATAATGTGTGCAAAGTTTCAAAGCAATCCCTGAAGCAATTTCAGAGATAGAGATTTAAAAAAAAAATAAACGACGACGACGATGACGGGTGCCACTGAGTGATGGTTATACATATAGCTCACATGCATGTGACCCTTTTGGTCAGATAAACTAAAACAACTAAATAAATTCAAACAAGAACAATTTTCCGTGATACAAGACGGGGTTAGATTTTTCTACCAATGGCTAATATCAAAATGAAAAGTTATCAAGAGAGCGTATTTGTTGTAATCATTAATTAACAATGTTATGAGAGATGATATATAGACACACCTGGCTAACAGGTAAGCCAGTTAAGACTGCTATTTGAAAATAAAGGTACATGTTATAACAAAACTGCCGAAATTTTCAAATGTCCGAGAGAAAAAAAGACATATCGGAGAAATTGAAAATACAACGGAGGGTTAAATTCGGTTTTATGGCTCCAAACATCCCTATTCCATTGCAATCTTGGGGTCCGGTAGTGACACAAAACACAACACGGTTGTGAGACATACTTATTGAGGTGACTAATCAGATGGAAGGATTGGTAATATAGGAAGATATTGCATACTGGATAACATTAATCGCAAGGAATCAGTGTACCCTATTTATACCGAATTTGCAGCCCTGAATTCCGACCAGAACCTCCAAGCGATGAGAGACGGTTCCTTTATTAAGCTCATCTGTCACTTTAGCAGCTAATTATGGTGGTGGTGTGTCATGAGCTGGACGACGCATGACACACAGTGTGTCTAGTTAAAAAGTCACTGCATAGGCTTCTAGCCTAAAGTCTCATTGTTGTCAGTGCTTTTAATGTACAACGACCGTTTCATTTTCACAATCCAATGCACAGCTATGGTTTGTTATCATATGCATGTTCCGTTTTGAATTGCAGGACGACACCAGCATGTAAGATAACGAGGTACCCAAATCATCCATCGGTGGCAAACACCCCAGTCACTATTTTGGCAAAATAGCCTGACTAAGAAGTCACATTTCTTTTAATTATAAGTGGAAGGGACTGACAGACTTTGCACTGCAAAGTGTTTATTTAAAGTCTGTTAACGTTGTTTAGAAAGATGTAAATGTGTACAGTAAATAATCAGAAAAAACCTTTACGTTAATGTTAAAAATTTAGAACAAGTGTACTAAGACATTTTAATTGAAGAAAGCCAAACAAACATTGTAAATATTCACAGGCATCATTTGTACATAATGAAGATCAAGACTAGAAACAAAGCATCTAAAATTTTCGTAGTCAAACGAATTGAAGACATTGAAATATCACTAAACTAAGCATTAAAATAAGATAGTATTATGTATCATAATTTCTTTAAAACGAAATTGATGGATTTTTCAGTACAATTCGATCATATCTTAAAAAGGTAAAATAATTCAGTACTTTGATAGACCAGAAAAAATGGCGTTATTTTGGATGATTTAAAAAAGTTTAATGATCAAAAGTTTGCGTTTTTTTCCTTCGTGTGCCACCACACCTATGTATTTTCCTGATTCTTGCGCAGAATGATATTTGAGTACCTTATGATATACATTTTGTACTTGTTTATTTACTTTTTTTCCCTACCACAAATAGTGCATTTGCCAATTGTTGTTCACTTTGATTATTTTGGGTACTTAGTCAAATTTTACCGGATTTTACTGTTACCGTCGGTAACCAGCCACCGGACAAGAAATGAAACATCGCTTGCTCTCAATGCTATTCCGATATTCTTAATACACTAACCAAAGCATATTTGAATGATTTTGATAGCGTAATATGAAATGATGTGGTATATATTATTAGAATCTGGTGTAAAAAAACATTAAAGTCTATGTTAGTTGGTTAAATTTTAAACGTGGATTATCCAAGACGTACACGATAAAATCCGAGGCTTGTCCTACTTCTATCCATTTGGAAATCAACATGATTTTTCATACCATAACAGTGATGTAAACGGTAAAATTAAATCGATCACGGAATAAAAATCCGACATTAATTGGCAGATGGACTATTGCTGATGATAAAAGACCGACCCGCATGCTCATTCATGTTTAAGTTCAAACTCAATTGAAAATATTTTTCTGTTGAATCCTTATAAAATGTCAAATTTCTGTGACCTTGAACTTAATCAATATAACCTTGAATTAGTTTAAAGGTCATTGTATTGTAAAGTAACTTTATTTAAAATGTTTGATAAAGTAGTTGAATTAAAATATATATTCACGTGTCTATTATGGCGTTTTTAATAAATAGTTTATCGTATAAGGTTCCATTGATAACCAAGTTAAGCATAATATTTCTCGAAACTACAATAAAAAGCCAATGAGATTTTTTACATATTGAATATCATTCGTCATTGTTATAACAAAAAAAAGTAAACGCTATCGCTTGTTTTTTTTTTCCAATTAAGGGACTAACCATTCAGCTAAAAGGGGTCTTGGTTTATTCCCAGACTAAATTCTCTAGTTTATTCCTAAAAATATTTTGAGAATGATTGTTTAACTAAAAAATATTTTGAAAATTATTTTTGAAGAAAAATATATTTTGGCGGCAGAGGGTTAAAAAGATATTCTGAGAAAGGATTTCTGCTATATAAAATAATGCAAAGATTAAAATAGTGTTTTTATGAAAAAAAACAAATAGCTTTATTGCGATGTCATTAACACGTTAAAATCAGAACTTTTTTTCATATTTCAGGGTGAAAATAATGCATATATAATGATATTAAGCTTAATAAAATATAGCTCTAAATTACAATCACAAAAAGCTTTATATGTCACATAAAACATGACTTGCAAATCAACGCAAAAACAAAACAAAACAAACAAACAAACAAACAACTAAATTGGATACTATTCTTACATCATAAAAGTTATTTTTTTACTTTGCATCCTATACACAGGGTATGCACACTATCTGTTCATTCATCGACTAATCCAATAAAAAAATATCACAAATCTTGTACCATTCTGTTTTACATCACCTCTTGATATTCAAAACAGTCTTTGGAATTTTCAATGTTTTTGGTATTGAGCCTCTGGTGAGTCTTGATTAAACGAAACACAAGTCAGGCGTAGCGAAATTTATTGTCTTGAACTTTGTTGTATTTTTGATTTCAATACAATTCGTAAAAAACTTTAAACACCAAAACCAAGGTCTAATAAATTAAACTATTCTATGATTATAAAATACTTTTCTGATTTATTTTGCAATTTAAACACAAGTCACTAGCTGTTCTTTTGAGTTGGAGAACACATCAAAGTTTTAAATTATCCGTCTAAATTTCAAAATTGTCTAAACCCTAAGGTTCTTCCTACCCCAGACATAGGTTGATTATCTTAGTAAAATTTGGTTCCCCAGTTTGGTATTTTTGGTTTTTACTGTTCTATGCTCTTCATATTCATAGTGTTTGGCATTTTCAATACTTTTGGTAGAGCGCCTCTGATGAGTCTTGAATAGACGAAACGCGCGTCAGGCGTAGCAAAATTTATTGTCTGGAATTTTGTTGTCATTTGTATTTCGAACACACGTGAAGGTTAGCACTGCTGGTGGAGTTTAAATTCCCCGAGGTTAGCCCGCTCCGGCACCAACACTTTTGAGTTGGAGAAAACATCAAAGTGTTAAATTATCCATCTAAATTTCAAAATTGTCTAAACCCTAAGGTTCTTCCTACCCCAGACATAGGTTGATTATCTTAGTAAAAATTTGGTTCCCCAGTTTGGTTTTTTTGGTTTTTACTGTTCTATGCTCTTCATATTCATAGTGTTTGGCATTTTCAATATTTTTGGTAGAGCGCCTCAGATGAGTCTTGAATAGACGAAACGCGCGTCAGGCGTAGCAAAATTTATTGTCTGGAACTTTGTTGTCATTTGTATTACATTAAAATAAAAAAGAATATAAATATGCAAGACAAATGTTTTACATCTCGCGCTTTCAACCCAATTTGTAACATGTAAAAACTACAAACACAAAACGAAATTTATACAATTACTGCATAAAATTTACATATAAAGCTATTTCATCAAATGCTGTCAAAATAATAATAACAGGCTCCCAAAATGACCTGTTTCTTATTTGCAAAATTAAAGAAAAAGATTTTCTTTGCAAAATTAAAGATCATTTATACATAGTTCATTTATGTTTGCAGAATGCTTGATTTCCTCATTGACAACATATTTGTCACCTTCGGAGGAAAGATTTTTCAACATCAAATCGGCATTCCAATGGGCACAAACTGTGCTCCTCTCCTCGCCGATTTGTTTTTATTCTATTACGAGACTGAATTTCTTCAGGGACTCGTAAAGAACAAGAAGATGAAAGAGGCAAGGTCATTTAATCTTACATTCAGATATATTGATGATGTCCTTTCTGTCAATAACACTTTATTTGGTAGATGGATTCCTTCAATATATCCTCAAGAATTGGAGATTAAAGAGACCACCGAATCATATTGTTTCACGTCTTTCTTGGATTTGCACCTCGAATTTGACCCAGGTGGTCATCTCAGTACAAGAATTTACGATAAAAGAAACGATTTTAATTTCCAAATTATTAATTTTCCTAATCTACAGAGCAATATGCCTACTTCCCCTGCATACGGTGTTTATATTTCACAACTCATTCGATATGCCAGAGCTTGCACACATTTCACAGATTTTTTGATCAGACACCGATTTCTTCGTGACCGACTTTTGGAGCAGGGCTATAAGAAAATACGTCTCATACGATCCCTATAAAAATTCTTTCTTCGTTATCAGCCACTAGTAGAAAAGTTCAAAATTGAGTTAAAAGATATTGTGGTTAATTGTTTTAATTAGTGTTTGACTGGTCTGCTGTACTGAGATGATCACCCCAATGTCCCTATTGTGTCTCACAACTATGTTGTGTTCTATGGTCATTACCGGATCCTAAGATCGCAATGGAAGAAGGAGGTTTGGCGCCATAAAACCTGGTTTAACCCACCATTTCATTTGAAATGCCTGTACCAAGTCAGGACCATTGCGATCCATCAATTCTCCGGTATGACCGATTCAATTTTGTCATTTTCTCTGGACTATGAGATTGATCATTCAAGTTCGGTAGTTTTGTTATTACCTTTATATAACTTTTAACTTACAAGCAAACAGATGTTGTACCTGTTATGCTTGACCCACAAAAGACTTTTTACCAAACTAGTTGGTTACTCACTAGTTCACTCCAAAACAAAACATTTTTATAACAGAAACATGAAAAATGTTTTAAAAATGAACCAAAAAGTTATTGACAAGTGGGATACGAAGGCCCACAGGGATAACTGCCATCAAAAAAGGAGGGATGGGTATGGTCGGGCATTTTTGTTTGTATTCATGGTTTAAAAATATAAGAAACAATGTTTTTACAGACAAAAAGTGAACAAAGTCACGCTATAAAACAATGCAGCTTATATTCATGTACAACTGATCAATAAGTTCAATTTCAACTGTTTTCCCAAATGCACAAATGCAGTTTTACCAGGATGCTTAAATTTCAATTCTGTTCCGCGTTCGTAAGTTGTTTGTCCAAAACCTTTTGATGATATCACTATTGAAAGCAGTGTTTACACAAATAAAGTTTAAGAGTTCATGAATTGTTAATTGTCAACAATAATTTTTTTTTCAAACAAAATATCTTTATATGTCCATGGAACAAGGAATCCCCCGCTGGCCCGAAACAGGGAGTATTAATCCATCAATTCCTGAAAGTCGATTAGGACATTCGGTTTGTCATACTAAACCATACTTAACCATCCTACCAAGTTTCAAATCATTCTCATGTACGGTTTCTGAGAAAACGGAAATTTTCACGTAAATATTCATCCCGACCCAGTCTCAAACAGGAAGTAGAAGTCCGACAGATCTTTAAGTCGTTTAGGACGTACGGTTTGTCATACTGAAAAATCCTATCAAGTTTCAAAATCATTCTCATATACAGTTTCTGAGAAAAGCTTGATGGAAATTCGCAAGGACGGACGTATGTACGTACGTAAGGACGTACGGACATGGGTAAAACTAAAATGCCCCGGGGGCATAAAATATATTTATTTTTTAGCAGAGTTTACGTTTTTCTTTGTTTAGTACATTATTTTATATTGATATGATTAAGGTACACCCATCATAACGAGCTGAAAATGTTCAAGTACTTGCCACCGCATTGTTGTTGTCACCTTTGTAAAAGAAATATACATTGATAAGGTCAAATGCAATTATTGTCCCAATGACGAGAGTGAACAATACAATTCCAAGAGCTCCGATACTCTGAGAAGATTTCCGTTTGTCCTTTGCGCTCACTTTTTTAGCTTTTGCCGCTGACACTGTCGTTTTCTCGACTTGAAGTTCACTCTTTATTTCATCCTTAATAGTTTTTTCGACATCGTCTGTGATATTGTCATATCTTGGATTGCCCCTTTTTCGACACGGACACTTACATGCTGTAAATAAAATGAGCAAAATGAATAACAAAATAAATTGGTCCTATAAAAAATCTCCACTACTTGCAATAATCCTTGGGTGGAAGTAGATAGCACGTTAAAAAATTTCGTTCCGATAAAGTTGCTTATAGACATATAATAAGCTTTGTTTATAAATTAGTCTTGATCTTGATCTGAACAAATTAAAATTCATATGGTCAATGATTTTTGTAATTTCTATTTCAATAAGAATTCCATTATACTTTTGATTTTCCATGCATTTATGCACGAACAAAACTTACCGATGCTTCACGAAGGACAACATGTTATAATATGACTAAACTAAGTGAGGTTAAAAGCAACTTTCATGATTATACATAAGTTAAAAGCATTAGTACCTTAGTGAGATAACCATTATCAAATACCAAAAGAACTACATAAAAGGCAAAGACCTACCGAGAAATTGAATATTGGCGTACCTATTCGAAAGGGATATGGTGGGAAAGAAATCGTTTAACCTTTTACCCTCGATCATCTTAATAGTTCGTGTCTTAGTGTAATGAAGTACACTTACTCTTGCATGTTATATTTACTGCATTCCATGTTGAATTTTCTAAACACGTTATTTGACCGTTGCCATACAAGGTGTAAAATAATCGACATCTAAACTGGTACGTTGTACCATATGCAGTAGACGAGTCTTTGTTAAACTTTCTCAGGTACGCATTTGGGAAATCGAAAACAGTCCTTGGGTCTGGGCAATCTTGTAAATAAAGAATACCAATTATTAGCATATACGTAAGAATTTTTGTTGTTCGTTTAAGGTAGTTATTGAAAATTTAAATTCATATGATAATAACCATGTTAATAACCTGCAATATTAGCGGCGTCGCCCACCTTACCTTCTTTTAAAGGGATGCTTTAAAACATTCATTTGTACCGAATGTATAGCAACCAAAAATGATAGAAAATTATGTCATTTTCTCCATCATTGTTTTTGAAATGGATTGTCGTTCTGGAAGACGGTGGTTTTGGTGCGCACTAAAGCTGATTTAACCCACCATTTCATTTGAAATGCCTGTACCAAGTCAGGACCATTGCGATCTAATTTTTCCCGGTACGTCTTCTATGTTTTGTTTTTTTCTTGGACATTGAGATTGATCCTCCAAGTTCAAGTTCGGTAATGTTGTTATAACCTTTATTCATTAAATAATAATAATGTAAATTTGGGGGGATTTAGAGAAATTAACTGCTTATTACGTTTAATGCATTTATAACTGCTTGACCACTTTCTTTTTGGTAAACAAGTCATCTTTCCGTTCCCAACTAAGGTTGAGGAAGAGTTACACTTTACGTTGACAGTGGTTCCCTCCAGAAATGGTGTTCCGTCTACATACCGAGGAATATAAGAAAATTCAGACGCCAGTCGTGGGTCACTACAACCTATAAATTTTCACTTGAATGAAAATAGCCCACATTCATTACAAATGTTTGAATCATGTGGCTTTTTTTCGGACAACAAGAAAAGCAAAAAAAAAATCATGCATAAGTTCATAAATTTAAAAGTATTTACCACTGTCTTGTTTCATCCATATAAAGCAAAGTTAGCTCATTTTCTATCTATTCAATTGAATGTCGTAATTCAGAAGGCAAAGACAAAAAAAATAGCAGAACTCTTCGACCGATAGTCAAAACTGTTTAGCCCAGAACAAAAACTGTCCAAATCATGCCAAATTCATAGAATAGTACCGTACTGTTCAAACCATTAACAGCCTTTTGAACTCCTCCACACTGTTACCGATCATCTAGTTAAATTATTTTTTGTGATACAAAAATGTAAATGCGACAAGTAAATTCGACAATTCATTTTCTACAATTTAAAGCATTAAACCAAATGAAATCCGAAAAAAAAATCAGTAATATAATATATATCTAAGGACAAACAACGAAGGAGGGAGATAAACCTTATGTTTAAGAATTTATGTTAATTTCGATAATAGTTTTAATCAATTGCAAAGTGTACACACGTGATATAATCACATTGTTTTAAATTATTTTTTTTTAAACAGAAATGGAGTAAATGAACAGGAGACCATTACACATATGTAAACTTCAATTGCAATATTTTTTGGAGCCAATTTCTTATTTGATATCCTTGACCAGGTTAAAGCTACACTGTACTATTACAGTATAGATCTCGGTGTCAAGGGGCAAGATGGTTCTAAAATCATCCCTGGCAGAAAAGCTCTTAGATTGTGATAGCTTAAAAATATACAAACAGTACTAGTTTTAAGATAGAACAGCGATTGTTAATATAAACTTTTCCAAAAAGAAATGTGAGAAAGATATGCTTTGCAAAAATCATGAAATAATCAAGGACTTTAAATCTTGTAGATTTGTAAAGTTTATACTTGCTTTGTACACATGTGAACTCCGGTGGACTCCAGATTGAATCATTAAGACATTGGATGAATGCATCTCCTTTAACGCTGTATCCCTCGCCACAAACCATTTCATGTCGTGATCCTAGAGCCCTAGGCCTGTCAGGATATCTTGGTAATGAATTATTGGTGATGTTAGTTGGGTCTTCACAACCTTTGTAAAAGATAACACACCTTGTACATTTTGTAACCAGAGATTTTTTCTTTAGCCACTTTATCAAATCTTTCAGAATTATACTCAATTCGATAATGTATAATCAAGAAACCTAACAGAAGAGGATGCAGAAATACATTGCAAATGAATACATTTTGAAGTTTAGAAATTAGTTTGGGACATCAATATCCTTCATGTCATTATACTCGGAACAAAACCTGAATAATCATGATCATTTTCAACAACATATTGGAATAATTTAGAAATAAGTTTAACACATTACTACCAATCTTTAATCCAAAACCAGCAAACATGAATGATCAATTGTAATGTCAGAGAAGAAAAATAAAAAAATAGAAAGGATTGATAGAATGTAATTGTCTCAATGTACCTTCAATACAGGAGAACATATTTCGGGTCCATGTCCCTCCTTCTTGACAGGTCAAAACGTTGATCCCTTGAAGTACATATCCCCTTTCTGTATCACAACCCATTACAACTGAACTATTGGCAGCCCAGGAGCCATTTATTCTTATCACGGAATTATCATAATCGTCGGTTGGATCTTGGCAATCTACACATATAACATAATTTATATATATATATATTTCATACACTAAATTGCAATATGTAGCTTTATACAACACCTAGGCTAATCATGCTAATAGAGATTGATATTGTTTAGTGAACTCAAACTTATTTGATAAAAACTTAACTTTATTATCATAAATCTGAAGGAAAATGTACAGAAATAAATGCATTGAATAAAAAAGAAAAGGCGTTTTCAAGTTTAATTGTCTCCACACTTTGATCCGATAGTGATTGGAATTTTCTTTAAACATATAAAACTAATTTGTAGTTTTATGGAACTCTTTGTACTAGTATTGGCTGTAAGCAAAAATATTTAAAATCGAACACAAATTACATTAAATTTTGTAACACAGGGAGACATTGTACAATAAATCTGAGAACTTTTTAAAAAAATTAACTCTTGAAGAGCAAGCTTGATCAATCATTAGGTTGCCTTCTTTGTTCTCAAATTCTGAATGAACTTTTTGTGTGAACCAGGCGAAAAATAAAATACGTTTAAATATTCCACTGTACAATTTGAAGAGCAGAAGGACAAACCTTTTAGACATTGAAATTTTCCAGATACCCATGTTGAGTTGATCTGACATTCAATACTGGAATTTCCAAAAAGGGTATGACCATCCTGACATTTCATGACAATAAACGATCCAACACTCCATGGATCAGTTGAAATATGAATTTCTGATTTATTGTACGTGGTAGTCGGATCATCGCCACAATCTACAAAGATTGTCTTATGTCTTCACAAATACGTTATAACATTGATATATAATGGATTGAAGATCATGACTATCATTAGTAGTGCTTACCATCACGGATGTTAGAAATAAAAATTACAACAAACTACAAGCAAATAAATCAGAGGCGCTCAACTCAAAGATTGATAATGACAAGCACTAAGTTTTAGGTAGGAAGAACAAAGGGTTTTGACAATTTCGTAATATAAACGAATAATATCATAGCTTTAAGTTGTATTTCAACACAAAAGCATTGATGCTTGAGTAGGCTAACGTCAGAGCCATGCAGTACCAAAATCAGACATGCATTACAACTTTTTGAACACTATAACAGTAGAAATATGAAGATATAAAATTGCGTCTGTTTTAGATATCCGATTGAATCAATGTATTCTGAACTTGTTGATCCAATCGCCTTGCGAGTCATATTAAAATCTTTCTATAAACTTTGTTTTAGTTTAGATTGTTTTTGAAATCCTGTTACATTTTGTAATATACCATTAATGCATGTAGCCACAAGATATCGACTTAGAAATTAGGATATTATTTACAAACTAGGATCTTTTATATGCTTCAAACAAAACACACAGCAGATGTTGACCTACTAACTGTAAAACATAGTTAAAGTACAATTTAAAAATATATAGTATCTATTATGACACTGGTTATTAAAAACGTTTTGTGAATGAAAAAAGTGAGATAATTCTTATTGGTAACAAATTAAAGTAACAGACCTGGCGCACATCTAAAACCTTGTGTTTCCCACGTTGAGCTAACTCCACATGTGACCACGGAATTGCCGAGGGGAGAGAACCCATCTATACAATCCATACTTATATCTTGACCAATTGACCATTTTGCAATTGTACTTATTGAACTTGAGTTTATAAATACTTCTTCTGGATTTTCACAATCTAGATGAAAAAAATGAACAAAAATAAAATATGTATAACAGTATTCAGTAATAATTGTGTTTATTATTCGAATTGAGCTCATTATTATTTGTAAATCACACCTATCAATTTTAATAATTTTTTAAACTAATAAAGATTTTATTCAGTCTATTTTTTTTTTCTAAAACCGTTATGGATTTTTCATGTAAAATTTCAAGTCCTATTGATATTGATGAGGAAACACTACATTACTCGATAAGCGTCCGCCTGATGAACAAAATGCAGTTCAATAAAATTATCAATAAGAAAATTAAATAATGAAATTTAAGTACGTTATACTTAAATTTGGTTATCGCGGTAAGTACTTTTTGTTAACGGTTGTTAGTTTATAGGAATTACGTCGTTGCGATTGTTACGTCACAATATCAAGGACGTCATTACTTCATTGATTTTCTGGAAGACAAGACGTAAAATTGGTTGCAATACACCGCCCGATGAACAAAATGCAGTTTAATTATTAATTATCAATAAGAAAATTAAATAACGAATGAAGTTAACATTGTTGAAATCGATACACGAGTTCATAGGAGCTGGCTAGTCCTAAGACAATGGTTATATTGTAATCGTTCAATATCATTGACTATTTCCTATAACATTGTCTCAGTCTGCTTGCTCCCTTCGTTATCAGCTACTGGTGGCAAAAAATCAAAATTATGTTAAACGAAATGGTAAGTTATTGTTTTGATTAATCTTTGACTGGTTGTTATACCGATATATGATCACTTTAATAACCCTATTATGTCTGTACGACCGTGTTGTGTAACTACCGGCCCAAAACATCGCAATGAAAGGGGGGTTTAGCCATAAAAAACCTGGTTAAACACACCATTTCTTTTTAAAATGCCTGTACCAAATTAGAACTATAACGAATCTTCAATTTCTCTGGTATCTCTTCCTTGTTTTGTCTTTTTTCAAGGATATTTGAGAAAAAATGGACAAATCCTCCAATTTCGGTACAATTATTTTGTAATTATCTTATTTGATTGGCCATTAAAGATGATCAATATAAAAAGGATAAGTGATTTAAGATTGACTGATTGTATTTACTTAAAAGCTGTGTATAAACCTTGCAACTCATACAGTCATTTAGTTAAGAATAATTGTATTGATATTTAAAGATAGTTACCTTTCTTACAGTCCAGCGTCGGGTACCAGCTACCGTTGGCATAACAGGTGGTGATGGGCGGAATGGCAGTGTAGCCTTCATGACATCCAAAGTCTGAGAGGGCTGATGTTACATGTGTATTTGTCCACTCGTTAAAGTTATAAACTTTTCCGTTTGAAATGTATGGCATGCCACAATCTGAAGTATTAACCAATTTGTGGAGACATAATATAAAGTAAACACAAAAGCATTAAAAAACATAAAAACCACTAAGATCTAAAACCCAAATTGCAAAAAAAAATCTTAAGAAAATATAAAAGAAATCCTGATATCAAAAGGATTCACCATCTGTAAACGCAAGTGCAAAAATATATTTCATAACGCGTACATACATTCATGTATTGCTCCACAATATGCGTAAACTTTGTTTAAATTTTAAAAAATGTTTTAATAAATGTTAAACTTTGATTTTAGTATGAAAATAAAAGAGGATTACCAGATATACTTAAACAGAAAAAAGAAAGATCATGATCTTTCAATTGCAAACAAATGTCCCCATTTCTCATAATTACTACATGTACTAGATACATCGTATAACTATTTTCATGTATATCTGCTTGTTCTTGTAAAATGTAAATAACCTCTTGTTGAAAGAAATTCTTTTCTTAGACTGAACATTTCTTAAAGATACATTCGGCTTTTCTTTTCTTTTCTTTTCCATATCAACACATATTGTGAGTTAAATCAATTTGAAATCTCTTTCTACGTATGTATCAAAATTATTAAATAAAGGTAAAAACAAAATTACCGAACTGGGATGATCAACATTTTATATCCAAGAGCAAAAGTAAAAACAAGGCAAAGACATGCCAGAGAAATTGAAAATCGTAATTGTCCTGACTTGGTACAGTCATTTCAAAAGATGGGTTGAACCAGGTTTTATGGCGCCAAATCTCCTTCTTCCATTGCGATCAAAGGGTCTAGAAACACAAAACACAAAACACAACATAGTTGTGAGACACAATTGAGATAAAGAGGTGATCATCTCAGTACAACAAACTATCACAAACTAATTGAAACAATCATGAATAATTTCATCTGACATAATTCTGAATTTTGCTACCAGTAGCTGATATCGAAAGAAAAGCATGATACTGAACACAGATTACCTCTCAAATAAAATGAATAACAAAAACTTAAGTGTAGGTATGTACACGTGTTTCTTACAAATTTGAAATAGAATTATATTATGACAAATATGATCTTATAAAAATACGTACACAGTTATATATGAACATTACCTGGTAGTGTTTTGATGCAGTCCTCATCATATTGTCCGTCAAAGTCATAATCAGGAATAAACTTGCCGTCTTCTAACAGATACTTTTCCGGAGCTAAAAATCAACAACACAATATTGTAAGTGCATCAGACTCTCATATTACATTACAAACTAAAATAGCCTGTGTTGTGAAAGAAGCAAAGGTGTACCAAAGGGGTTATCAGTATCATAAAACCGTAAAGACGTAGACAAAACCAGTAGACAAAAAATCGTCATTACAAAACAAACCACATAACAACATAAAACACACACACACACACATAATAACAAAACTGCATTCAGCAAGCAACGTGAATTCAAGTCGAAACGAGAGTGAACCCAGGTGCTCCGGAAGAGTAAGCAGTTCCTGCTTGCTATAGCACACCCGATCTTTCTTTGAAATTGACAATTTTGATTGCAAGTCTAACATTTCATTAAAACTTCAGAAAGCTGTTGAAAAATCGTGATCTTAAATACAACAGGCTTTGTTGTGAGTTTTCACCAAGAGCAGTCTAAGTACTGTGTGATCTGCATCATGGCAGTTCTTAAGCAGTTAATTTCCCTGAAATTGAATGCAAGGCCTTTACATATAGGCATGTGTCCCTGTTAGACCTGCAGATCAGGAGAACTGACCCCTGACAGTTTTAGAACCAATCTCCCCATGCAAAGTTGAGTTTCCTTAACCTTTTTTAAACTGATACTGACACTAAATTCAAAGTAAAGAGATTCATAAACCTGAACGTTATCATGTTGACTCTTCAGGACATTTTGTATATGAGTAGGGATCCCTAAATGAAGTATTTTAAACGGACTTCATAGCTATATGATTAAGTTTTTAAGATATAAGCATTTGAAGTTTTATAGGGATATAAAATTCTTTTGCCTTTTTAGTATGTTTTGCATTACTGTTGTTTCCTCTTCCTAAAACATAGAAATAATTATTGAACATTGACTAAAATTTGTGTATGATCTTCATTTATCATGTTTTACGAAATTATGAAAAGAAAATAGGGGTACATGTACAATATATTATGAATTATCATAGCATTGAATGGAGAAACCCAAAAGTCTCAAAACCTCAAGTGTGCATCCCCTACATGAAAAATATTTTTTCATTATAATATGTACAGCATATGATCATTTACACTCATTTAACCAATAAAAGTCTTATGTGAATTGTTTTCAAATTGACTTTCAAAATAAAAGTAACTTTTTGTTTCTTTTGGTTGTATATTGTTTAATAAGAATCTTTTAAGGATATTACTTACTAAAGTTGTAGCCATCCAGTACACAGAAGTCTTTTTCGGTTAGACCATCACAATCGGAATCTGCACCTTCACCAAGTATACAAACCTACATGGAACAATAAAAGGGAATTGGCCACACTCAAAAAATATTTTAAGGTATAACTAAAGGAGTATTAACTATTTTTTTTTGTCCGTACTTTGTACATGTATTGACAACATTTCCTAAATAATTCAATATTTGTTTATTTATATAAAATTAACAAAATCATAGTTTAAAACCAATATTAATCTAAATTGGCAAACCTTCCTGAATGGATCACTGAATATGTGATAAGTGTGACACAAAACACTCACGACAAGCGGAAACTGATTATACATTTCCAAAGAACCCTAGTGCATAGTTCCTTTGACTTTCGCTCGTATTGTAGCTTGGTTGGTGGTATGTTGTGCGATTTGTGTACGTGTTGTTTTATTAATTTCAACTGATATCCGAATGCCCCTTAATTACTACTTTGTTTCTTAAGGGATCGACCATTTAACTTGCAGGGGGCAGACAGAAGCTTGTTTTTGTTTCTCTAAACAAAATATTTTGAAAATGATTTTTGGTGAAAACAGTTTTGACAGCAGAGAGTAAGAACAAATATTCTGAAGAGGAAGTTTTAAGTTACAAAAAGCAAACAAAAATATATAGTGACCATTTCTTGTTGTTGTTTTCTTCAGAATTTTGAATTGAAAATTCAACATTTAAGCTATTTCTTTAATATAAATTTTATAGAAAAAGTTAATTTATTTCAAATACTAAACCAAAATCATTACCAGGTTATACAAAAAATACATGTTTAAACCGATATGTTTACCAAAAAAAACACTACAGTGTGTTTCTTCTTTGAGAATCCATTGTTTGGAAATATAGGAAATCATAGAAGCATGGCCAGAGCGGGGTCTTAGTTAGTCATTGGACCCCAATGTACGGAAATTTTGACCCGCGACTGTTGTTAAGTACCACTTTTTATAAGAACCATGCAAAAAGCGATTCATGGGTGGAAAGCCTACACCACTTTATTTTTGATATGTTACTCCTACTAGCATCCTGATTCGATATTTTGTACTCTTTTTCCAAACAAGCGTTGGTCCTGAGAGAAAAAAAATATATAGAATGCATTGGAAATTTGTAAGAAAGGGAGATAACTCTTAAAACTGTCAATAATTTCAATAGAAACCATTGTAACAAAATGGCAAGATTTCTCCCAGGACCAGACAGTTGTGAGCAAATTGTTATTTATTTCTTATTTTGTATACTTTGAACTATCTTTTGTTAAAAATAAACCACTGTAGCCTTTTTATCAATGAATCACTTTTCTTCAATTTTGCATGATTCTTAGGCGGAGTACTACTTAAGTTGGATAAATACACCGTACCGTACCGTAACTAGGTAAGGTTCGTGAAAATGTTTGCTTAATTTTAGATCGATTTTTTAGTATGTAAGTATGTGTACAGCCAAAGATTTCATATAAATTTCTAAAAATAATTATAGCAATTATATTATTTTCATGGTTAATTGTGTGTAGTTGTTAAATTTACCCCCCCCCCCCCCCCGTTTTTTTAGCATAGCCGATTTTAGAATAATATCACTTACAACCCTTCACGTAACCTCAAGTCGATTGATTCTCAGCTAGCTGTCAGTAACAGCGAGTGTTCTACAAAGAGTGCCTTTACCGTCCTTTCGTTTGTTCTTCTTGTCTTTTGTCTAAGACTCTCTCTAGTGGAATTGAACTTTGATCGATTTGATTTTTATTGTGTGTTTATTTTTGTGAATAGGAATATTGATAGGGGGAAGGTTGGGCCCAAAAACTAGTTTAACTCCGCCACATATTATATGTGCCTGTCCTAAGCCAGGAATTCTTGACAAAGCTTTCGTTTGTACTTGCCTTTTTTATGTTTTATGTTCCTTGTTTAAGATGGGGTCAATCTACGACTATTTTAGGACTGGATTTGAATGATATGCATTTTATTTAGACCATGGGCCAATTGCATAACCGCAAGCAGCGCCTACTGGCCTCGTTGAAGGCTGCTGGCGGTTGTCCATTGTGGTTTTTCTGAATTGCCGCTTGATTGTGGGCTGTGTCGCGTACACTTATTCCACATCTCATTATTTTCTATTTTTATATAAACTCATTATCTGGGATATAGTTTTCAGTTTCTTGTTCACTAAAGTGAACACAGTTTACAATAAACAGCCAGTGGGGCTATTTTATTCAGATAATAGATAGTTTTAGTTGAATTTATACAAAAGGAAAATTCGGGTCACAAAATGGTAAAAGTCAGTCAGCGTGATGAAAAAAGTGGTAAATGTCACACAGTGTTTCGTGGACATCAATAAAGATAATGTTCTTATGATACATGTGATAATACTAACCTCATTCTCGATAAAACCTTTTCCTAAAACCAATCCATAAAAACCGTCGCTATTGTATTGCCCTGGAGTCATTGAACCACCATGTCCTGGATAGTAGAGCACCATAACAGTGTCGTCATCGAAACCAACATGGACGCCCCAAACAAGAACAGGTCTATCACACGTAATGTGCACATTCGTGTCGGTATAATACCCATTATTATTTATCTCATAAAACTCTCCATACAGTGTTAACATAAACTCGCTTGAAAAAGACACTGTTGTGGATGTATTTCCGGCAGTTGTGGTTAGGGAACACGTCGTCAAAGTGTTGGTCGCCAGGACTCTGATATTTTGTTCCATTATGGTATTGACTGGTAGGAAAACATCGTTATATGGCCCAGCCTGTAGAAACTTCACCGTTATCATCTGCTTCGACATAACATATTCGGCTGTTAGGGCACCACATATTACAGAAATAGGGTTATTTCCCTTAATGTAAGCTCCTGTAAGATCAACTTCCGATGATATTTGTATAAATGTATTATTATGTAACTCGTATGTTAGCATTGGTGAGTCCATCGTTTTTGTCCCTTCAAGGCTTCTAACAGACACGGTAGGTGGAACGTCAAATGACGGGAAAAGCACCGTTATGGTTGTATTGTCGTAAGCGGCGGTGATAAGACAGAATGATGAACAGTTGTCCGAACAATAACTAGCAGCATAGTACTCTAGTCCCCATACATCCACAGGGTACATCAACATGGACGAATTTTTGCCGTCGACATTTAGGATAATGCTTATTATTAAGTCCATGTATGACGATATGTGATATGTGTGTAAACTGTTGTTATAGCTACCCTCGTAACTTTTTGATTGTTTTCCTTCCCAGTGTGTCCTTGTTCTGTTAAACAAATTTGCATCAATAAAATGGTCCATGTGAAAGTAAGTGTCATATTCTAAAGTCGAGATTATCGTTTCCATTTCTAAATAGTTACTTGGTAAAACCGGAAAAATAAATCGGTAACCAATATGGTCTTTTATCTCTAAAAAGCAAAAGTGATGTTACAAAAAATAGTATATGTTGATATGTGTGTGTTTGGACAGCTTTTCTCTAGACATGATGATTAAACGAATTTACTACAACTAAATATGTCATCTATGACTCTAAGTAAAAGAAAAACTAGAAAAACTGTGAGCCGCAGCTCACAAATAAATACCCCCCACCCCCCAAAAAATTAATCGGATAGAATTTTAAAATAGGAGATGCACATCTACATTATGTCACAAAGATTGTGTGTAAGTTTCATGAAAATCCATCAAAGGGTTTAGGAGGAGTTGCAAATAAGAGAAACCCCAAAATCATTCTGATCAAACTTTCAAATAGAAGGTGCACATCCATATTATGTTACAAGAGATTGTGTAAAAGTTTCATGACAATCAAGGGGTTTAGGAGGAGTTGTGCATAAGAGAAGGGTACCCCCATGTAGTCGAATGGCTAAGTCCATGTTTTGCAATGGGAAACCCATAAAATCATTCTGATCAAATTTTAGAATAGTAGATGCACATCTACATTTTTTCACAACAAGTGTGTGTAAGTTTCATGAAAATCCATCAAGGGGTTTAGGAGGACTTGTGGATAAGAGATGGGCACCCCCATGTAGCCGAATGGCTAAGTCCATGTTTTGCTATGGGAAACCCCAAAAATCATTCTGATCAAATTTTAAAATAGTAGGTGCACATCTACATTATGTCACAAAGATTGTGTGTACGTTTCATGAAAATCCATCAATGGGTTTAGGAGGAGTTGTAGATAAGAGATTGGTACCCCCATGTAGTCGAATGGCTAAGTCCATGTTTTGCTATGGGAAACCCCAAAAATCGTTCTGATCAAATTTTCAAATAGTAGATGCACATTTACATTTTTTCACAACAAGTGTGTGTAAGTTTCATGAAAATCCATCAAGGGGTTTAGGAGGACTTGTGGATAAGAGATTGGTACCCCCATGTAGTCGAATGGCTAAGCCCATTTTTTGCTATGGGAAACCCCAAAAATCATTCTGATCAAATTTTAAAATAGTAGGTGCATATCTACATTATGTCACAAAGATTGTGTTTAAGTTTCATGAAAATCTATCATGGGGTTTAGGAGGAGTTGCGGATAAGAGATGGGTACCCTGAAGTGTAACGGAAGGACGGACGGACACCCCTATCACTATATACCCCCCACTTTTGAAGTGGGGGGTATAAAAATACACAGGACCAAAATAATCAACATGCTCAACTTTATTATAGATAACAAATTCCATCAGTTTGGTGGAAGTGATTTTCAATAAATAATCGTGCTTTCAAAGGGCACTTATCTTTCACCTTTGCTTTCTGATATGTTTCTTCATTGATATAAAGAGGACTTCTTTCAATCATTACTGGACATAGATGATCGAAGATTTTCCTTTCTTTTAACAATGCTCTATGACAAATGTGATGCTTTAAACTCTTTAATCGTCAACTTTCCTTTCTTGTGTAGCAACATTCCATTCGCTCCATCTTATGGAGTTTACGAATCACAATGGATTCGTAATTCAAGTGCTTGCGGGTATTTTATTGATTTCATTGATAGCGCGTCACGTCTGAACCCAATTTGCTTATACAGGACAATGTTGCTCCTCAGTGCTGTGTTTATGTTGTCTGTTTTTTCGTCCTGTTCTCTTTGGTGTTTACCAGTTTTGTCTTTGCCCTTTCGGACTTTTGACATTCGGATGCCCCATTGGTATCGCTGCTTCTTTCACTAAACCATTTTCAAGTTGGTGACTCACTTCATCACATATATTTCTAAGACCTTGGAAAAAAAGGCATAACGGATTCTTCGAAATCTCCTTCCTATCTACATGTTGATTTACATCTCGAAATAGACATTCAAGGAAAACTTTCAACAAAATTCTATGAGAATTGTGATGACTTCAACATTCAATTCGTCATATTTCCGTTCTTTTGTGGCATCACTCCGTCCACTCCAGCTTGGGGAGTTATACATACCGCAACTTATTCGTTTTTCCAGAGCTTATTGGGCAAACATTGATTTCCCTGGTAGAGCGCGACATATAAATTGCTAACACAAGGAAAGAAGCAAAGGTGCACCAAAGGGGCAACCAGCACCACAAAACCGTAAAGACAAAGACAAAACCGGCAGACAAAAATCATCACAAAATGTTGCTCACATCACACACTATTAGACAAATGTGAGATTTATCGCTCCTAGATGAATGATTTGTCATAGGTTATTGTTTGGTCTTGCTTAGCTGGGTTATAAATGCTTAATTGACAATTAGCAACAAAACGAGTGTACTCAAGCAAGCAGGAACTGCTGACTTTTCCGGAGGACCCGAGTTCAATTGGTTGCTATTCTGTTGTCTCTGTATTTTTGATATTGCCTGTCTCGGATGCCCTATTGGAACCCCTTTGCTCCCTTCATGCAGCGACTAACAAACAATGTAGTTTATGAGATGAAAATTTAGAGCATCTTAAAAGAAAAAAAAATCTTAGTTTAGAACCGCCACATTTGATGCATAATATTTCGTCATACACCTTGATTTCAAAGGCATAAACTTTACTTTTCACGAAGTGTTTTGATTGTATTTGCAAAAAATGATCGATGATGATTGCAACCTTGAAATGATTTTTACGACACAAACAAAATATCTAGTCCATAACAATATTGTACAATTTGAAAGATAAACAAAAATAGGATTTATATTTCGAACAGACGCAAGTTGATGCTGCTAACTACAGTTAAGATGTCTTAAATGTTCTACTGTGTGTTTCTTTCTGTCCGACTTGTCGTCTATTATATACATTTAATGGCTTCAGGTACCCTTTCGGAGTTATATTATTTGAATGCCCCATTGGAATTCATTTCCTTTTGTAATGAAACTTACGATATGATCCTGGACTACAGGTATCTCCGTACTCTTCAATGTCTGTAAAACACATCAACTTTTATGTTTAACATCTAATAAATTTTACGCCACGGATGCAAAGTGCAAACATTTTAACCTTTTTAAAACTAGTGCAAAAGAAAAAGACGTCTACCACTCAACATTGACGATATATTTAAATATAGGATGTTTTCATGCCTCCTCCTGTTACTATTGAGGTTGTACGGATTCTGTTTTATACTGTTACTATTTTAGTCACTGTATGCCTTTAAGTACAAATTTATTATTGACTTTTCTCGGATTTATAATGTTTCAGGTTTTCAACTGACTTTCAGTGAAAAATAAGGCTCTTATAGGGATAAATCAGGAGTTTTCTTAATAAAATGAGGGCTCTTTTCAAACCTATTTTTTTCCGAAAACTTAACAATTCAAAATACAATTACTCTATTTCACATTTAAACTGAATATTTAAAACAATCTTAGTTTCTACTTGTTGAAAGTTCTCAATTTCAGGTTCGTTAAATGAGAGGGAATGCCGAGCGAAGCGAGTCTTTAACAGCTTTGGAAACTTTTACGTCGTTAGTTTGGTTTTAAACAAGCAACATTCTGTTTGGGCAAATACTAGTAGTTAGGAATTTTTAGAAAAAGTGAGGGCTTTTTTAGGAATTCACCTTGAATTTATAAATAAATTTGGAAATATTCGACTATCTCAAAAAAGGAGGGAAAGAATGAAAAATTATGTCAGTTGAAAGTGTTATGTTTCGATGTTGTGTTACATCGCTTTGTCGCATCAAACAGATTCTTTCTTAAACTTGTTTGAACGTTAAATCCTCTGATACCATAAGTCCAATTGAAACCAAACTTGATACAGTTGTTTATTGGTATATCTGCTACATAATTTGATTCGTAAAACAAAATGACCGCCATGGCTAAAATAGAACATAGTGATAAATTGCAGTTTTTTGAAGACTCAAAAACCGTGACGCATATCAAAATTCTTGCATGGATGAAAGTGTTCGGCTATCAATTTCTACCTGCTCTGAAATTATGAAGAAGATCCAATGCCCATGTAGTAGTAATTGCTCTTTTCCTGCATTTTGTTTCCGAATTTTGCACATTTAAAGCTAACTATCATTTGGATTTTTGATTTGTAAAAAAGCATGGCCGCCATGGCTAGAAATAGAACATGGGGTGTTCTGCAGTGTTTTGCAAATAAATCCAGAATGGTGACAGATATCAAAATTCTGATGGGATGAAAAAGTGTTTCGGACCTCAAGATCTACCTGCCCTGAAAGTTTGAAGAAGATGTAAGCACCATGTAGGAGTTGTTGCCCTTTTTCTTGATTTCAAAAAATGAACTTAATATCTCGGAAACTTTTTGAGAAAGGAGTAGGGGGTATAAGGCCCTTATTTAGCCTAAAATTATGAAGGTTATGCAAAAGTGTTAATTTCTGGCTACAATAAAGTGTAAACTTTGCCTAATAGGAAAACATGTTGCAAACATTTTAAAATTCAAATATTGAAGCGTCATAATGACGTCATAATTCTAGTGATGACAAAATATGAGAAATGTTCGTTTTCAAGGTATATTTTGGACTAGAAAAAAATCGTCCACACACAAGAAACAACTTCATATTTTTAGAGAAGGTTTATATAAACTATTTATATAAACTGTAAAAATATTTAGTTGTTTCTTGTGTGCGGAGATACTTTTCCAATCCAAAACGTGTCTCAAAAATGCTGAAAATTGGTGTAAATTGAAGATTTTCTGAATGGAGGTCAGTTTCATTTCAATTTTTTTACCAAACCAATTATTTAGAAATGA
Organism: Arcuatula senhousia; assembly: GCA_963971305.1. NCBI lineage: Eukaryota > Metazoa > Mollusca > Bivalvia > Mytilida > Mytilidae > Arcuatula > Arcuatula senhousia. Next base: position 37,553,864 of record OZ020312.1, read on the forward strand.
AAAATTTATGTTGTTTCTCTTTTTTTGACATGTAATAAATATTTTGTAAGCATCTTATTCAAAGTTTTAGACTTTAACAGGCCTTATCGACCCTACTCCTTTAAATTGCATGTTGTTTAGTACATAAAGATCAACAAAATATGTTATAAGGTCAAAGTTGTAGGACCCTTACATGTTTTACTAATTGTGGACATAGACGCTCTTCAACTTGTTTCTTCTCGACAATTTGTAGACACGGTGATTCCGACGAATGGGAACGGCTTTAGCAATTGTTTCTTTCTTGTAGTTCTTTTATGCACTGATGCTAATTACTATACAATTAATGTACTGTAAACAATCTGTTACCTACTCTTTAAATGAAAATTCAAGCAGACTCTAAATTGTTTTGTGTATATTTTTATAAAAAAAAATGCTTAGGTATTGTTGTGGTATATGTAGGCTATCGTTTGTAAAACGACACAAAATTTCATGTATGCACTCATCAACCATTTCATATCAATTTAACAAATAAAGGTAACAACAAAACTACCGAACTTGAATGATCAATCTCATAGTCCAGAGAAAATGACAAAAACGAATCAGTCATACCGGAGAATTGGTGGATCGCAATGGTCCTGACTTGGTACAGGCATTTCAAACGAAATGGTGGGTTAAACCAGGTTTTATGGCACCAAACCTCCCTCTTCCATTGCGATCTTCAAGTCCATAAAAAACATAGTTACATAGAATAGTGTGACACTGTAAAATTTTCTTGGAATTAGGTTTTATAAGTCGAACATAATAGGACATGTAGGCTATGAAAATTATCATGAACAAAATACAGAAGCTTTTGTCTGGAACTTGGTTGTAATTTCTATTTGAGAGAAACACAAAACCAGAAGAAATTAAGATCGCAATGGTCCTGACTTGGTACAGGCACTTCCAAAGAAGTGGTGGGTTAAACCAGGTTTTATGGCGCAAAACCTCTAGGGAGGTTTGGCGCCATTTTTTTTATAAAAATGTATACTTACCGGCACAAAGTATGTTATTGTAATTTTCTTTTGACCATCTATAGGAGTTCAAAAATATTACCGGAACACCTGCATAACCTCCATTGAAACTCTTCCATTCTTCCGATACCGTATTTTTGCTTATTTTTAGGCGACTATCACTAAAAAGTTAAGAGAAGGTTAAGAAGAAAACAGTTTTATTTGCAGAGTTAAAATCAAACGTGTAAAATTTCGTGGTTGCTAATTTTTGCGCATTCAATCCAAAAGCCTACATTCCGGTTTTTGAGGGTATTAAATTAATATACTTTGATCTACATATAATAAAAGCAGATTTGCGTGTACTTTTTTTCGTGGATTTTCAAAAACCGCGGATATTGCGAAAATTAGTATACATCAAAGACATTCATGTGTTTTCAATATACATGGAGCTACCGGTTGCTGAAATCAAGTACCAAAATATCTGTAATGTAACGAACGTTTGTACTATTCAGACAAGTTGTCTGTAATGTTTTCTTTTGTTGTGTTTCGCAATATTTTAGGTGGCAAATATAAACATTTTCAACCTCTTACAATTTTAAAGAAGTCACTAGAAATAATCCCAAATGTCTCCATTACCTAAACTGTGAGGTTCCCATACAATGACTCATCAATCTCCGCTTTAAATCATTTTAAAAGATGGACGAAGGGCATTAACAACATTTCGACCACTGTCTTAATTAAAACCATTTGTAAAGATTGTCTCGAGAAACAAGAAATGTTCTGTTGTTGTGTTGCTCCACGCGTACGGTTGCTGTCTTCACTCAAGAAATTTTTCGGTAGACACCGAGCACGCGTAGACAAATATGGGATTTCTACCTCTCAATAGGTGCAGATGTTGGTTTGTCGTAGAAATTTGTTTTGTCTTCCTTTACCGGATTTTACACACTGGATTGGAAATTAGCAATACTTGAATACTTAAAAACAAAAGACGTTAAGATAGCTGACCACTTTTTTTAGCATACTAGTATAGCATTTTTGTCTATGTGTAAACATTTTTATTCAATCAAATAAAGATCAGATTTTGTTACTTCTAAGAGGCATTACCCCTAAAAAGATCATCTGAAAACTTGATCCAATGGAGGCTGTAGAGGAACTTATGAGCTGAAAGTTTATGAAAGGAACAGTTTTTCTCTATCTGTAATACGTATACTTTTCAGTCAATATTTAAGATACAGGGTTAGTTGTCTTGTCTTTAGCTTACCTGGCCAGAAGGGTCTTATGAGCCATTGCCATCACTTGGCGTCCGTCGTCCGTCGTCAGTCCGTAATCTTTTTCAAACGCAAACTCCTCTGACACCAAAAGTCAATACCAACCAAAGTTAGAGCAGTTGTTCATTGGCCTGGGTGGTAAAAAATCGTGTTTAGAATTTTGATTTGTAAAAGAACATGACTACTGCGGCTAATATAGAACATTGGGGTAAATTGCATTTTTTTTTTTGCAATTAACTAAAAAAACGGTTACAGATATCAAAATTTGGGAACAAATTAAGTTAAAGTAATCAGCACCTTAAGATCTACTTGCCCTGAAATTTTGAAGAAGATCCAACAATCCATGAAGGAGTTATTGCTCTCTTTTATGGATTTTTTCCCAAATTTTGCACTTACAAAAAAAAATGTATGGAGCTCAATATCTTAAAAACTATAAACGATATTTGAGAAATTTAAATTGCATATTGTTCTATTAATTATTTAATAGGGTCGAAGTTGTAGGACCGTTCCTTTCAAGAGTTACATGTATTATCCTTAGAACGTCAAAATTGACCATTTTGACAGCTTTTCCTCATTATATTAAAATATTTAACTTTCTTTGACACCATTGGTTCAATTGCAATCAAACTTTATAAAGCCGTTTATTATCACGTGAGGTAAAAAAGTTATGTTTGGATTTTAGATTTGTTCAAAGCCATGGCCGCCGCCGTGTCTAAAATAGAACATAGGAGTAAATCAAATTACTCAAAAACGGTGACGAATATAAAAATTTCTATGGGATAGAAAAGTGTTTAGCACCTAACAATCTACCTTCGTTGAAAATTTCAAAAAGATCTTATCACTCATACGTGGATTCCTAGATGCCTGGAGCTGTGTGAAATCACTGTAAGTCTTGAGACTTCTATATGTAGATTAGTCACCTAGCTTCAAAACTTATAATGAACTTTACAACTCTCGTGCAATATTGAAATGGAATTGGGTTATCTTTGACTTGTCCAAGTGGTAAAGTTTTAGTATAATGTAGTGTATAAAAAGTCAGTTCCTAAGACGGATAGAGTTCATCAAGTTCCTAAGACGGATAGAGTTCATCAAGTTCCTAAGACGGATAGAGTTCATCAAAATTGTCCACTGCATATCAAATACAGAATAAAATAGTTAAGTTGGAGTAAACTTCTTTGCATTCCAGTTTTCTTAGTTTAAACAATATTTGAAAGTGTTACATGTAATAGATTTCGCTGTCACGGTACTGTTTGATAGGCTATTCCACTGGTCTACAGTACGCATATAAAAGTATTTAGACGGTGAGTGGTATGTATATTGTAGAAGTTGTTGCCCTTTTTCTGGATGTTTTCCAAATTTTGCACTTATTAATAGGCTTAATATCTTTACACATTTACAAGATATTTGATGCATTTAAATTGTATATTGTTAAGCACATCAATTTGATCAAGATCTACAAATTATTTACCAGGGTCGATGTTATAGGACCATTCCTTTTAGGAGTTATTCCTCTTAGAACGTCAAAATTGACCATTTTCACAGCCGTTCCTCATTGTATCGCAAACCGTTAAAACTAGAGAACTTTAATTACATGTACAATATTGCTTAATTACTAAGTCAAGCCCTACAAAAAAACTCAATATAATGGATTTTTTAAATGACCCTTAATAGCAGTTATGGTTCCTTAAATGTCAAAATAACTGTTTAAAAGCTTTTAACTGGCAAACTGTAGAAAATAATAAACAGCATTTGAATGCTAAAATGTTAAGCTAATATTGAACTCTTTTAATGCGTTAGGTTAATTGTTGTTAGATGACAAAGTTAAAATTTTGGCTTAGGGCTCTTGGGGCCGCTTGTTCATATTGGTAAAATTATAGGGTTTTTATTCACAAAGACCCAACATACCCCTCATCTCTACAATTTACACGTTTATCCTCCAAATTTTGAGTTTATGTTAAATTCAAAGACATCAAATTTATCTAAATTTCCCTGTCAGTGAGCCCGAAGGGCGAAGGAAATTTCATCTCGAGATTTGAAGTTCTGTAAACACGTTTTGCGGTAATGGACTAGCGAGGGTAAAGAAGGACGATTTTTATCCTTTTATTGCAAAAACCCCGGCCGCGTGATCCACGTTAAGGTATATGAGGTAATATTTTAAGGAGTTACCCCTATAACGGTAAAAACGATGCTGAGAAATGATGAAATATGTGGGAAAAAATCTGGTATTCAGCCAATCAAACGCTTTCTTTATAATATAATTATATTAAAAATATGAATATGTGGATCGATTTTATTTAATTATCTTACGTTTGTTTTAAAGTACATATTTGAGAAAGATTTGAAGAAAATAAATCAACACAATTTCATTGTAGCCTATGTGATGGGTGGGTGCCCACTTAATTGAAATAAAACAAGTAAATCTGTGAGTTAATGCTCACTAGTGATACCCCCGCTCCCCAAACTAAGCCACCCATACAAGCTAAAATACTCTGTAGTTGACCTAGGAACATGAAATCATTATACACCATATGGGACTATAGGAAAAAGCTGTATACAAAATATCAGACCTGTATCTCATGTAGTTGCTTGGGAAACTGTGGCAGAAATTTCGCCTTTATATCCATTATGTGTAAAAACCTTAGTATTCGGTAAACAGGAAGGAGACTACCTAGGAGCATAAAATTGGTATACATCATATGGTACTATAGGATAAAGTTGTATACAAAATATCAGACCTCTATCTCATGTAAATGCTTGGGAAACTGTGACAGAAATTTTGCATTAATGTCCATTTATATGTGTAAAACCTAAGTATTAGGGAAACAGGAAGTAGACAACATGTACATAGGAGCATAAAATCGGTATACACCATATGGTACTATAGGATAAAGCTATATACAAAATATCAGAACTCTATCTCATGTAGTTGCTTGGAAAACTGCGACGGAACTTTTGTTACGGACGGACGAACGAACGGACACATAAAAGGGACAAGGGTAAAACAGTATACCCCCCTCTTCTTCAAAGCAGGGGTATAAATATCAAATAATAAAGGTCTACAGACAAGACAGAACTATAAACACCTACTCAGTCCAGTCCAGTTTCTGCTGCAGAAATCCTTTAGCTTTGTTATACTTTTCTATTGTATCTAAAAGGGCTTCCTCCATATTTATTGATGAGCAGGGTTCCGTTTCCTTCTTAATTATTCTGAATCCTTCAAAATTGTTAATGAAATCAATTAAAACAGAGCACAACTTACTAACGTCCCTGGAACTAAATGACAATATGATTCGGTATTTAAGATGTTTAAGTGTGTTTTTTTTTCGCGAGTGAAAAATTTTGCGTTTTTCTTGTTAAAATGGGTGCTTTTATTGCCAATACGATTAAGCATCCTGTATAAAAATATTTGATGCTTGATATTATCTTTTAAAGACAATTTTATTTTGGTTATTTTAAAATGCTTTATAAAATTATACAGTTAAGTGTCATTCATTTTATTTTAAATACGTTTCAACTGTAATAGTTGCTTTCCAAGTTCATTGAAGACCTCGGGCCTGTTTAACAAAGATGTCTAATGTGCTTTTATTGTCGAGTAATATATTTTTCGCGGTTTCATATTCAAGCTGAATTGATATACTCTTGATATATAAACTGGTATTTCGCGTGTTCTAATTTTTGTGAGTTAATGTTTACCGTGAATAATTATTATAGTATAGTATAACTAATGAGGGGTGGGGAATGTCAATTATAACTAATGAGGGGTGGGGAATGTCAATTTTAATTAACTTCCTTGTTCGAACGTTTTGGTTTTGAGTACTTTTCGTTTTCAACATTTTTGGAATTTGACCTTCCAATGTTTTGATTTAAATGCTACTGATGAGAGGTTACTCCTTGAAATATCGATATATAGCATATCCAAATTAACCGTTTATAACCGCATTTTGGTATTTGTAATTTTGAAACCACTGGGCGATAACCGCTTCTGGTGGACCAGAGGTCCCCGAGGGTAATCACAAGCCTGGTCGTCAGACTTGTCTGACACGATTTACCATAAAATTTCTAATATTTTTGTCGCTGAAATTTCCGATTTTTAAATTCAAAATTGTTTAAAACACCAGGTTTCTTTCCTTGTAATGCACATGGTCGATATCCTCGGTGCTGGATTTGGCTTCCTTGTTCGAACGTTTTGGTTTTGAGTACTTTTCGTTTTCAACATTTTTGGAATTTGACCTTCCAATGTTTTGATTTAAATACTACTGATGAGAGGTTACTCCTTGAAATATCGATATATAGCATATCCAAATTAACCGTTTATAACCGCATTTTGGTATTTGTAATTTTAATGTCACTTGTGTCGAATAACGCTAGGAGATTCAACTCATTCGGTAAATTATGGTAAAGCCTATCTTGACTTACAATTCTGAAGTAACTTACTCAGATTCATATTCAGCATATTTCAAAGCAAAAAAAAAGAGCTTTGATTTCAGGAAAATGCATAGATTCATTTGATTTCATTGACAAAATTCACCTAGAAAGATTACACCTAGGATATTGCAAATATGTCCTTGGTGTCAATAAGAATTCCTCAAATTTTGGAGTGAGAACTGAACTTGGTAGACTTCCAATAGATTGCCATATAAAAGTACAATCATTAATGTACTTGGCACGTTTATTTACATCTGATTTAAACCCTCTTTTAAAAGAATCATTTCAACTATCAGAATCTTTAGATGCTAGTGGCATATACACATGGGTCTCATATGCAAAAGATATCCTTTCGGAATCTGAAATCGATATAGAGAGACTGAAAGATTGCATAGACCAGAAAAGTCTAAACAATATTAAACAGTACATCAAATGTCAAATGCATACATATTACATAAATTTTTTAAAAGATAAATTAAACAGTATTGATGAAAAAAGCAAACTTTTTTTCTATAAAAAAACTAAATATAAACTTTCTAACTAAAACTTATTTATCCATTTCAGATTTTGAATTTAGGAGGTTAATTACTAAATTAAGAATAAGTGATCATGTATTGTTAATTGAAAAGGGAAGGCATTTTAAAATACCCAGGGAAGAAAGACTTTGCCAAAAATGTAAATTATTAGATGATGAGATCCACTTTTTATTACACTGTAATATTAATTCAAACTTAAGAAAAGAATATTTTGAGTTTCTTTCTTTTGATAGCTTTTTTAAAGACCTAAACATCAGTGAAAAAATTATATACATACTAAACCCATCAACACCAACAGAGGTAAATAAATTAGGATCCTTTATTAAAAAATCTATAGAACTGAGGACAGGGGAACCTTAAACATTTGCTTCCTAATGTATATGTTACAGTAAAAGTGTATAATTAGGAATTATACATAATTCCTGAAATTTCAGTAAATATGTATAATTACTAAACAACTTAGAAATTATATATAATTCCTAATACTGACCAGTTATTATACATAATTACTGATTTTTAAAGATTTTTTTATACAAATTTACTGATTTGATTTTAGTAAATTTGTAGAATAAACTACAACCATTATAACATATTTTAACTAAAAACATTGACATTGGTTTATTGGAATCATATAGAAATAAATTTTATAAAGTTCCTACTTTAAATAAATGCACATTAGAATATAAATATAATGAAACAATCTTAATAACAATAAAATAGAATTTTATTTTAAATACTTATGCCTCTTGGCAAGCTGAGCTCTATTAGACATATACAATTAGATTAGACAAAAATTTTGTAAGTAGCCATAATTTGTGAACATGTTTCTGTATAACTGCTCTTTTGAACCTTAGGGCAAAACCAACCAACATAATATATAAGTCTTGGCCTTTGATCTGTGATTAGTCTTTATTTTTTCTGAGTGAAAACTAGTTGTTTCATTTCCTATCAGACAGTGTGCACAAAAACAAAATCAATGTACTATGGCACAGGCTCAAATGTTTCTAAGCATTGAGCAAACATATGCTCAAAAGTTGCTACAGATAGGGGAAGAAAAGACAAAATTTAAAATATGGACTAGAAAGAAATATGAAGAAATTATTGAGTTAATGTCTAAAGAGCTAACCAACGAGGAGAAGACTCCAGCCTACTATTACCTGCTAAAAAAGTAAGCAACTTTCCTATACTCTTTAAATCTATAATAATTGCATGTAAGTGATGTTTAGAGCGTTTTTTGTCCCTTTGATCACAAAGTTTTGATAGCAAATTTAAAAACAGAACACATAAAGTTTAGAAATTGATCATGGTTCTATAGAGCAAAGTTTCTATCTGTACTCTTCAGATCTATTAAGTAAAAGTCCATAGGACACCGGCACTGGGTTAATAAGTTCACAGCTCAAACATTTTAGCTAAGGTGATAAGCATGTTATTAGTCATTGACAGTGCAACAAGTTTCACTGGTTTTTATGGTTACTTTTCCTCCTGAGTTACAATGTAAAAAAAGTGTTTTAAACAATTGTTACCAGTTGTCAGTAGCTAAACCTGATCCTCACCTCCAAAAATAGCAACAGCCTTGTAAGTTGTCCTTTTAATCTCTTACTTCAATCATTCTAGCAATATACTATTGGAACCTCTGCATTCATATTTTTTTCAGATATGAAATCCTTCAGTGTGGAGATGTGCAAAAAATTATTCGAAAACGCAGTTCCAATGACGATGAAATCAAATATTATGTCTGCTTGGAAGATATGTATAACATTGTTCAAAAGGTTCACATTTCCACGGGTCATGGTGGTCGTGACAAAATGATAAAAGAGGCATGTAAAAAGTATGCTAATGTATCAGTTGAAGCCCTGGAACTGTATAAAGAGCTTTGTGAAGAGTGTCAGTTGAAAAAAAGGAAACTGGCAAGGAAGGGTCTGGTTGTTAAACCTATAGTTAGTAAAGAGTTTAATTCAAGGGGGCAAATGGATTTAGTAGATATGCAATCACTTTCATATAATGACTACAAGTTCATATTGGTTTATCAAGATCATATGACAAAATTTGTTGTATTGAGGCCTTTAAAGTCAAAGAAAGCATCGGAGGTTGCAATGAAAGTTTTAGACATTTTTCTTCTACTTGGAGCCCCCACCATCCTTCAGAGTGACAACGGTGCCGAATTCACTGCATCAATTATATCTGAGCTGAAAGATCTTTGGCCAGAATGCAAGTTAATCCATGGTAAACCAAGACACCCCCAAAGCCAAGGTAGTGTCGAACGTGCAAATGCAGACATTAAAGACATGACGATTTCATGGATGCATGATAATAGTTGCAAAGATTTGCCTGTTGGAATCAAATTTGTACAATTTCAGAAAAACATAAGCTTTCATTCAGGGATTAAAAGGAACCCTTACAAGGCTATGTTTGGAGTAGAGGCTCGGGTTGGTTTGTCATCATCTATTCTTCCAGACGAAATAATTGCTAAAATAAGCACTGAAAATGACTTACAGGATGTCACAAATGAAGTGCCCAGGAATGTTGTTGAATCCCAAGGGGAAGAACCCTCTGGAGATGGTGTTCAACTTGAATCGTGCATAGTTTGTCAAATGCCATTTAATGCTAACAAATCATGTTCTAAATGTCAAAATGTTGTTCATGAAAAATGTGGTAAAAATACAGATGGGTCTTTCTTCTGTTGTCTCTGTCTAAGTGAGATACAAATAGAAACTGAACGAGAACATGCTCACCAATCGACAACAAAACAAGCTGAAAAAATGGTTAATAGATCAAATAAAGTTCTAGAGGAGGCTGATGTTGGTGTGAATGTTCTTATACCTATCCCTCAAGTTGATCGTGGTAAAGGTGACCCCAAAAACTTAATGGCTATGGTACAGGACAAAACTGAAAAGGGGTATCGCTTATCTACTAAATATGGCATTCTGTTAGGTTCTTACACCAGGAATCAGTTTGAATTGACAGACTCATTATTTTTGATGCCGACAGACATTTCTACTGATAATTTTATATCGCTGCGACGCGCTGTAAAGGCCGATTCCTTATTCGATGGACAGGGTTTTTCAAAATGTGGATGTTGTGGAAAAAACCGATGTGAAACAAACAGATGTGCGTGTAGAAAAGCCTGGCAAATGTGCAATAGCAGATGCCATCCCAACTTATCATGCAAAAATAAGTGATAGTATTTGTAAAATATTTTGTCCTTATTGTGCATTTATTGTAAATATATTGTATTTATCAAATCATTCTAAATGCATACAATGCTTGTATTAAAAAGAATTTAATTCAAATAAAATTTTAGCTGTATATTTCATTTTATAAGTCATTAGGAATTATACATAATTACTGCTTGAAAATTTAGTAATTATGCATAATTCCTGAAAATTTCAGTAATTATGTATAATAACTAAAGAGGCCAGTAATTATACATATTTACTGATTTTTTTAGGAATTATGTATAATTCCTAATTATACACTTTTACTGTAACATATATATATATATTTTTTCAACTTGTTACATGTGTATATGTATGTATGTCTGTTTATGTCTATGTTATACTGTCACAAACTGTATATATAGTTTATATGACAATAAAGATTGAATTGTTAACTCTTGTTATGATTACATATTATAATCAACATGGAATAATAACTACAAAATATACTGCTAAGCAATTCAAGCTTTTGTAAAAATAAAAAAAATCTGATCTGTAAAACAATATTATTTATTTTTTTCTTTATTTATTTTAATGAATATAAATAACTATCTCAAAAGTGCAAGCCATGGCTCGTTTTGGTGCAGGGTGTATGCACAATGGTTGACAGGTGTGTCTATTTACTGTGCACACGTTATTTATTTTGTTAATTCCCATGGCGCACTGCAAGTTCTTGCTTAAACTGACTAAATGCATGCTTTATGAAAACCGATGCTCGTTTTGCTGAGGAAGGAGAAGTTTTTTTATCAGGAAGTTGTAGCAAAGCACAATACTTTGCCACACGCAAATGTTTAGGAACTTTTCATTCTGATTATAAATGTGAAGCGTAAGCTTTTGCTTTTGTAATGCCTTCGTCCTCAGTGGCGTATCCGATTTTTTAAAAAGAGGGTTCTAACCAGTCAAGGATTAAAGGGGTGCTACAGGCATCGAATTTTTATTTTTAATTATTGTCTCAGCTACAGGTGAATTTTCCCCCAAACTGCACAAAATGATAATAAACTTAAAGGAAACTCGACTTGGGATATTTTATCCTATAATTGGGGTATTTTTAGATATCCCAAATGGGATATATTGCAATTTTTAGCTTATAATATTTTTATGTATCATCGTTCCAGTGATCAAGCAATATGTGAAATCGGTCATTGTTTTGTTGCTTTTAACCAGAAGAGAATTTTTAAAACCCCCACTCCTAAGAGAGGGGGCTATATTGCAATCATCTTGACCGTCCGTCTGTATGTCTGTCCGTCTGTCCGTCCGGTTCAATTTCTCTGCATCTACTGGATGGATTGGTTTCAAATTTGGTACACAGCTTCAGCATGATGAGTTACACCATGCCTTCCCTTTCCAGGTCAGTCCATCATCTACTTCCTGTTTTCCGAGCCGACTTAGACTTTTTTAGGGTAAAAATTAGAAATGTGAAATTTTTCGTAACAGATTTCTCGGCTTCTACTGGATGGATTGGTTTCAAATTTTTACACAGCTTCAGCATGATGAGTTATACCGTGCCTCTCCTTTCCAGGTCAGTCCATCATCTACTTCCTGTTTTCCGAGCCGACTTAAGACTTTTTAGGGTAAAAAATTAGAAATGTGAAATTTTTCGTAACATATTTCTCGGCTTCTACTGGATGGATTGGTTTCAAATTTGGTACACAGCTTTAGCAAGATGAGTTATATCGTGCCTCCCCTTTCCAGGTCAGTCCATCATCTACTTCCTGTTTTCCGAGCCGACTTAAGACTTTTTATGGTAAAAAATTGAAATGTGAAATTTTTTGTGACAGATTTCTCGGCTTCTACTGGATGGATTGGTTTCAAATTCGATTAGTTATACAGTGCCTCCCCTAATTTCCAGGTCAGTCAATCCTCTAATTCCTGATTTCCGAGCCAACTTAGACTTTTAATGGGTCAAAAAATAGACAATTTTTCGTAACAGATTTCTTGGTTTCTACAGAAGGGATTGATTTCAGCTTAAGCATGAATTGTATCGTGCCTCCCCTTTCCAGGTCAGTCGGTCATCTACTTCCTGTTTTCTAAATGGTCGAGTGGGGGTATGCTTAGCACGACTGAGGGCAACCCCTTGTTTATGTGACAATCACATCATAAATTTGAGAGAAGTTTTTATATATAAATGTGACTCCATCGGGAATAATAAGTTAAAATAAAACAAGAGGCTCCCAGGAGCCTGAATCGCTCACCTGACATATGTGCCTGAAGTAAAGGTTATTAGGCAATATTTGACGATGAAAGGGTCATAAGATTAATAAGAGGGTCATCTGACAATATGGTGGATCTTAAGGTGCTGACCACTTTTGTTCTCAATCAAAATCTAAAAATCTGTCACCCTTTTTGAGTTATTTGCAAAAAAATGCAGTTTAACCTAATGTTCTATTTTTAGCCACAGCGGCCATGTTTTACAACCAATCGAAAATCCCCACATCAGTTCTATACACCTAATGCTAATAAACAATAATACCAAGTTTGGTTCCAATTGGACTTAAAGTGTCAGAGGAGTTAACATTTTCAATATGATGAGGAAATGTTTTTTAAATGCTCAATTTTGACGTTATAGGGGCAATAACTCCTCAAAGGAAAGGTCCTACAACGATGACCCTTTTACATATTTGTAGGTCTTGATGCGCTTAACAATATGCAATTTAAATTTCTCAAATATAGTTTTCAAGATATTGAGCTAAACTGGTGCAAAATTTGAAAAAATCCACAACAAGGGCAAAACTACTGCATGGGTTGTTGGATTTTCTTCAAAATGTCAGAGCTGGTAGATCTTGAGGTGCTGATCACTTTTGTTCCCAATCAAAATTTTAAAATCTGTCACCGTTTTAGAGTTATTTGCAAAAAAAACTGCCATTTACACCTATGTTCTATTTTTAGCCACAGTGGCCATGTTTTACGACCAATCAAAAATCCCCATATCAGTTCTATACACCTAAGGCTAATAGCGAGCACGGCTCGCAAGCGGGCACGAAGTGCCCGCTCGAGCGGAGAGCTCTATACGGTATTTGTTCCCGCGAAAAAATTGCCTAATGCTGATATTGATTTTTCATGGTCCGGAAAGGCTCTCAAATTTTTACAGGAACGGAGTGAATTTGAAAATAATTACCCATTTTGCTAGTCGCATTCCAAAATTATCTATTTGATAATGTAAAGAGAGAAAAATTTTCTGATGACGACGAGTTGCTACATTTTTTGTAGTAACCAAATTTTAATAGATTTTTTTTCTTCCTTTTCTATTTAACGTTCAATCGCCCCTAGGATCTCGTCCCAAATTGAACGTTATAGAAAATTAACCAAAACAAAAATAACTACAATGGTTTCAGATCTTATTTGACTGCATCGATTCGAAATCATTTTTTATTGAACAGAATAATGCTGTGCTCGCATTTAGGCACTGCCTATTTCATATTAAACAACTATACCAAGTTTGGTTCCATTTGGACTTAAAGTGTCAGAGGAGTTAACGTTAATGTAATGAGGAAATGCTGTTAAAATGCTCAATTTTGACGTTCTAAGGGAAACAACTCCTAAAAGGAAAGGTCCAACAACGTTGACCCTTTTACATATTTTGTAGATCTTGATGTGCTTAACAATATGCAATTTAAATTTCTCAAATATCTGGTATACTCTTCAAGATATTGAGCTAAACAGGTGCAAAATTTGCAAAAAATCCACAAAAATGGCAATAACTCATACATGGGTTGTTGGATTTTCTTCAAAATTTCAGGGTAGGTAGATCTTGAGGTGCTGATCACTTTTATCTTATGCCAGAATTTTGATATCTGTAGCCGTTTTTGAGTTATTTGCAAAAAACTGCATTTTACCCCTATGTTCTATTTTTAGCTATGGCGGCCATGTTTTACGACGAATCAAAAATCCCACATTAGTTCTAAGCACCGAATGCTAATGAACAACCATACCAAGTTTGGTTGCAATTGGACTTATGGTGTCAGAGGAGTTAACGTTTTAAAAAGTTTACGGACGACGGACGACGGACGCCAAGTGATGACAATAGCTCACCTGACCCGAACTAAAAACGGAGTTACACAATTTTTATGATATAAGAAAGATAACTCAAACCTGAAAGAAGAATATAATTTTCAAACTAGTCAATACACTTTTCTAACGTACCTCAAAATGGCTTAATTTCAAATCGATTTTTCAGGTTGTGTACGGCAAAAAATGCATATAGAATTAAAATAATAAACCCGGTAGCAGAACCTAATTATGATAATGTGTTAATAACTCGGAGGTTACATAATTGCACACTATATTCTTTTCGGGTCGATAAAAAGTAGACATTTTAACCACTCTCGTTTATATCAAATTGCATTCATAGACAATTTAACTTAAACAAAAAGTGATAAAATTAGGGATTTACCGTGTGAGTTTGTTGCATATGTACGTAAAGACCCTGCTTCGAAGTAGTCGTCAACAAAAAAATGTTGATCCTGGATACCGGAGATGGGTCACCCCGGGAAATCAAAACGCCGCAAAAAGCAAAAACCATTAAATGTTGTTAGTGAACAAATGTAGCAGTGAACAAAACGTCGTCAGTTTCTACGTCCTGACGCGAGTTTCGCCGGTCTATTAGATTCTAGCCAAATGTTATACTGCCAAACACAATATGAATACGAAGAACTGGTTTTGTCTGTCTTTTCGGGCAGCCGACATTCGAATACCCGTAGGTATCTTTTTAAAAATATCAATCGGCAATCCTCGGGCAAGTCCACTGCTCTCCCTCAATTATGAAGGAACGGAATCAGCCGAAATTGAGACGAATGCTTTTAATGTCTGTAACACCACCTAAACTGAAGTTGTGTAAAATGCTAGGATTATTCTCCTTTTCCCATAAATCCACGTTTTACATTATTTTACTATGAATTCTGCTCTGTAAACTAATTAACAATCACAATCAGAGGGAAGCTTATTAAATATGAGGGTGTCACAGCCCTTTTGGTACGCGGTATTCCGTGCTTTTTAAAGGGTATTCGGTACGCCAAGGTGTGGTACGTGGTACGCAATGTTCCGAATTTTTAGGCTTTTGGTACGCGTACGCCGTGATCTTTAGAGTATTCGGTATTCCAGTCTTTTTAACGGTATTCTGTCCTTTTTAAACGGCATTCGGTATTCCAGTGGCGGGGGCTGTGACACCCCCAAATATGCTAATATTCGAAAAATTATTACAAAACAAAACAAATCAGCACACAATTAAGTTAAGATAAAGATATATAACTGAAGAAAATAAGAACTTTTTTGGTCCATAATATATTCAATTAAATTCTTTATTGCGAGTTACAACTATATGGGTCAAAGCTAAACGTAAAACAAAAAGAAAAAAAAAACAGAATACATGTACAATTATAATCAGTCAATTTGAAAGTAAAACTAATATTACATAACAACAATCGTACATTTTACAAAGTAGCTACGATTACCTGCATTTACCTGGAAAAGTAACAATAAGAAAAAAGTTATTGTTACCTGACGCCGGAAGTCAAAGTAAAATATTAACCGGCCACGGATGTGGAACTGTTTTTATAAAAGTAACAATAAGAATTTCTTTGTCTTATTGTTACCGCTCGTTATTGTTTGGGATTTTGTAATCATTATAAAGTAATTAAAAAAGCAACAGCGAATTCACTGCTTCATCTTTTAAAAGGTTTCAACACAAGCATGGCAATTTTTTAAAATCAGTGGGCCATTCTTAACTGTTTATATTTCATTACAAAGCACTGCCAAAAATTTCAAATTAGGCTAATAAGTACTCCTATTTAAATTTACTGCACAATAAAACGCATATCTGAAGAAGGCAGTATGTCATAAACTTCTAAATCTTTCAATAATTTGCAGTTGTCTTTACCCATCACATAAAATTTCCCATATAATGTCACGTGGTCTGACAATGATCTCATTGCAGACGACAGTTGCAAGGGCTATCGTCTGTCACAATTTCCATTTTGATGTGCAATTATAATGTTTCGAGACATTAATTTGTGTGCAATATGTGTTCAACAAGAAACTGAATCTTCAATAACGTGTTAAATGCCAGTTAAATATGTCCAAGGGTGGTTATTAGGGAATAATTACCCATAAAATGAAATGTCCAAACACGGAAAGGAAGCAAAGTTCAGGATTCCATATTGTTTCCTTATATGCTGGGTGTGATACAGATGGTATAACTTGTAATTATGTTGTAAAACCTCCCTTTGGTAATGAAATGCACAATATTTTGTTTGTGTTGGAAAGCACAATCGAATCATATTTTAAACTTGAAATTCTAAAAGAACATGTACTGTACATCAAGGAACAAGGTCTTTTGTCAACTCCCTTTATTATAGGCGTATATATATAACGATCCGGGATAACGACTGTCTTTGCTTGAAATCTTTGAAGATCTTGGGTTCTGTCATGACATTAATGTTTGATTTAAATGTTAGCTACGTTGAGCACTGTTATTCCACAACTATTTACTTCATATAAAGAGCAAACTATAGGTTTTAGACAATTTGATTAACCTTTTTTTTCCGGAAGTTGGGTTCCATCTAGTTCAGGGCCAAAGGAGGTTCCATTTTTTTCTTGCCAAAACTAAAGAACATCATTCCATGTCATAGGGGTGAAGTGTAAACCACTGTTTGCAGAAAAAAATCCATTTTGATAGAATTCACCTAAAGCAAAGGCATAGGTAAAACCCTTTGAAACAAAGCTTTTGAGAATTCATGCTTTGGATTTTTTTTTATTTGAGCACAAAAATAAATCATTTATGGTATTTTCGGCAAACTTCCCTGCTGTTTTTTAAATAGAAATCAAATAATGGACCTTGTGAAATTTGAACCACTAAATGATTTGGCTGCTTGAGATTAATTGATGTATGTGGGTTAAAAGGGCTTTACCTCGAAGGTAGCATATGGTAAATTTTGAGTGCAGTAGCCTTAATAACAGAACTTTTATTGATCAAAGACAACAGTATGCAGTTGTTGTATATCAGGATGCGGGAACAAGTCAAACATTCTTATATCTATCTTCTTAAGTTAAAAGCCGCCTACTAGTATTTAATTTTGATTTAAACGGCCACATTTTTGTCTCGCCTGCGACGAATCATGAGTCGCGGAAGCGAGACATAGGTATTACTTTCCGGCGGCGGCGGCGTCGTAAACTTTTTTGTAAGACTTTTGTGGAAAATAAATTTGTTGAAAAGTATAATAGCTAGGCATCTGATTTTTGGTATACAGACAGTTCAGGTTATGGTCTACGCAACTGTCACCATGCCTGGTGACCCTGACCCCATTTTCACGCTCCAGTGACTCTGTGAACTTAGATCCTTTTTTTCAGGCCGAAAAGTTCTTTGTAAGACTTTTGTGGAAAAAGAAATTTTTGAAAAGTGTAATAGTTAGGCATCTGATATTTGGTATACAGACAGTTCAGGTCTACGCAACTTAGTTTAAATATATTTGTTTATCCTGGATTGGGAAACAAGCTTTCTGCTTATGTTAATCCATCTCCAGCTAGCAGTTTGCGAGTGTGGCCTTTGTGGCGGCCCCCATTGCGCCTACTCTGATCGAACTCCACAAATGGGTCTTTTATAACGTCATGGGGTTTGCTCTCCACATACATAGGACAACCCTTTTTCGTCCCTTCTGAAGGACTAGCATCGATCCTTGAGACCATCGTCGCAAATGGTGTCAAGAGAGAGTCGGAAAATTGGTTCATGAAATTTTCACCCCAGACGAGGATCGAACCATGGACCTCGGTGTTAGTAGCCCGACTGTCACCATGCCATTTGACCTTGACCCCATTTTCACGCTTCAGTGACTCTGTGAACTTCGGTCTTTTTCAGGCTGAAAACTTTTTTGTTAGACTTTTTTGGAAAATAAATTTCTTGAAAAGTCAAATAGCTTGGCATCTGATATTTGGTATACAGACAGTTGAGGTTATGGTCTGTGCAACTATCACCATGCCATTTGACCTTGAACCCATTTTTACGCTTTAGTGACTCTGTGAACTTTCCTTGTCTTTTTCGAGCTGTACACTTTTTTGTAAGACTTTAATTTGTGGAAAATGAATTTTTAAAAAAGAATAATAGCTAGACATTTGATATTTAGGATATTGATGAATTAAATTAGGGTTTTTGTGTCTGTCACAATGTCATCTGACCTTGACCTCATTTTTACACTAAATGACTGTTAATATTGGTTTTTTTTGTGTGTTCAGTCTTTTATGTTAAGTCTGTTTCTCATTGACTATGATACTAGTATCTAGAATCATTTTAGTTGGTACACGGGAAAATGTCAAGAATTAATGAATGTATAGTTGAATGATGGTGCCAGCAGGCGAGGCATACTTTAGTGTTAACTCTTGTTAATTTAAATTAATCTTAACAAATAACAATGTGATATGAAACAATATGTCCCTGTCTCTTGTTGTTTCTCACCAGACTCTGTATATATGTTTCTTATAGAATTGGTTTGTCCTTGTCAAAGATTATAACACACTTCGGGACGAGTATGGACGTGCGCTGTGTCCAAATTCAAATCTTAAAAAATATTCTATTTTTATGACTAGGTGGAAAGAGTACAATCAAAGACATTATGTAAAGCTAAAAACATTTGATTTTTGCTCATTCATTAAGCACAGTAAGCCAAAATTGTCAATTTTCCTCGAGGAAATTTGAGATTTCCTCAAGGGAAAAAAATTTCCTTAAAGGGAAAAACTTATTTCCTTGCAGGAAAACTATATTTCCTTGAAGGAAATAAATTTCCTTGTAGGAAATAATTTTCCTTACAGGAAATTACAAGTCCATACATTTCCATTGAGGAAAATTAAAACATTAAATTTTCCCTCAGGGAAAATCAGTCCAATCACATTTCCTGTAAGGAAAAGACTGAACTTTAAAATTCCTCACAGGAAAAAAAAAGAGGATCATTTTTCCTTTGGGGAAATGACAAAAGATAAATTTCCTCAAAGGAAAAAACAACTCTTTTTATTTCCTTAAAGGAAAATGCAACAGTTTACATTTCCCTGAAGGAAAAATAGAAATGTAATATTTCCCTAAAGGAAAACTTCAGAAATCCCAAATTCACTTTTAGTAAACATTAGCTAATAAAGAAAACAAGAGTTAACACTAAAGTATGTCTTGACTGTCGGCACCATCAGACACAATTATTATTCCTTACTTCCACTATATTTTGAATTTACATGGATTTTCAGTTTCTGAGATCCAAAGATGTTTATAGAACTTAAACATTGCTAATGTATGCTAATATATGCTAATGATGCTGCCCTTTGAGGGACCATAATCAGAAAATAAATTATGTCTTATATGTCTTATATATATGCAATAAAAATAATCAAAGTCACTCATCCAGAAAATCAAGGTCAAGGTCAAAAGATGGGGATGCAACTGTGCTAAGTTATTACTAGGGCATATGAATACCAAGTTTCATCAATCAGGACCAATAATACTTGAGATATGGAGGTGTTTGCAAAACCTTAACATTGGTATTACATGTATATGTATTGAAAATGATCAAAGTCACTAAACCAGAAAATCAAGGTCAAGGTCAAAAGATGGGGACGTAACAGTGCTAAGCTATAACTGGGGCATATGCATACCAAGTTTCATCTACCTAGGACTTATAGTTCTTGAAATTTGGAGGTGCTCACAAAACTTTTCCATTGCTATCATATGTATTGAAAATTGTCAGTCACTCAACAGGAAAATCAAGGTCAAGGTCAAAAGATGAGGGATGCAACTGTGCTAAGCTACTACTGTGGCATATGCATACATGTAGTTCTTGAGATATGAAGGTGATCGCAAAACTTTACCATTGCTTTTATATGTATTGAAAATTGTCAAAGACACTCAACCGGAAAATCAAGGTCAAGGTCAAAATATGGGGATGCAACTGTGCTAAGCTATTACTGGGGCATATGCATACCAAGTTTCATCAACCTAGGACTTATAGATCTTGAGATATGGAGGTGCTCATAAAACTTTTCCAAAAAGTTAATGCCACCGCCGCCGGTTATGTAACACCTATGTCCCGCTCTGCTTCGCAGGCGAGACAAAAACTGAAGCATTACATTAATATCAAGATATAAAGCATAAATGAATACAATACATTGATATTTAAAGGATAAAATATTCAAATTGTCATGGCTTTTTTGCTGGGATAAAGTGTTTCGTAGTTTGAGCACTGAAATAACTTGCAAAAAGACAGCTTAATTTATAAATAAAATTTTAATAAAAATGTTGATAACAAACTTGCACATTGTATTTTAAATAACAATTTATATATCAGGGAATTATCATGACATTGACATTATAAATTATGAATATGGTTTAAATTAAATATAAAAGCTCTTACTAACACAACATTACATACATGATATCTTGAAATATATCGACCTCATGTCCTGAGGTTTAATGAATCACTTTCACACAGTTACTTGTTTTAATTATATATTTTAGAATGTTTAACATACAATAAAATTGGATATAAAATAAACTTATAAATAACATAGTTAATTAATATAATAGGCACAGCCAGATGAATACATGTACACCATAAGCAAAAGTTTACTGCTATAAAAATAAAAACAAAAATAGAGAATATGTACATGTTCTCATTTATCCTCTATAGATTCATGCATCATTACAAGACCCTAAACAATATATATACAGGTTTCACAATTATAAGTAATGAGATATGGATTTTTATCACATCAAGTTAGATATTTGTCAAATTAGGAAACGAGCCTTTGCGAGGATCAATCATACTAAGTTTCATTAAATTCTGTTCAGTAGTTTCATAGGACAAGAATTTTGATTAATTGTTTTAACAGAAGATGACAACAGACAACGATGGACACCAAATGATGGCAATAGCTAACATTGATTTATGGTCCAGGTGTGCTAATAAAGGTTATAACAAAATTAACAAAAAGTGAACTTACATGTCCTGCCAAAAACTGGAAAAACTTTAGTGAATAAATTTAGACATTTTAAATTGATGCAAGTTTATTGTCATTGATTTACTCAAATCCAATTAATATTCCTTAAATAATAGTAGATTAAAAACAAATAATAAGATCTATATGTATCAAATTAAAAAAGCCTTATACATTTCACATATTTATAGTGGTTTGTATTCATTCAATAATGTTATGTTAATAATTTTTGAAATGCTTAATTTTAAGTTCATTATATCTTTTTTATGCAATAATAAGTTCATGCGTGTGTAAATTGATAAAGGCAAACAATTTCTAATCATATAGTTATGTACATGCAATTACTGCTTTCAATAAATTGTGATAATCATAAGGTGCTCCTATTTACAATTTTGTTATTGTTACAATGTTCAACCAGTTGTAAGACCATCATAACTTTGCTGCAACTTTTGTAATCCTAAATGTCTAACAACTTATTTTACAAATACTTTCGACAACTTTACCGCATTTTTATAATTATCAAATGTTATTGTACAAACAATCTATTTTACAACTTAATTCTTTGGTTGCCTAGGGTTAATTCTGACACACTCTGTAGTTTTTCAATCTGAGCATTGATGGCACGTCTCAGACTGCTCTCTATGTTTGAGTCTTGATTTCTTCTTTCTGGCACAGTGCATTTGGGAATCGAACTAGGGAGTGGAATTGCTGGGTTACTGGCTCTTGCTACCATTATTCGGTCCAGATAGTCTCTCCACCAAATAACATCCTCCTCTGACAACCTGCCTGCATCGTTATATTTCTTCAGGTCTGATTTCAAAGCATGAACAATGGATGCCATCTTATCTACCTTTGGAGGTAAAACTTAAATTGTTCCATTAATATCTGAAAAATGAATATGTATGTAATTAAAAACAAAAGACAAGAATGCTATCAAAGTAAGGAAGCGCCTCACAGTCACTAGAAGTTCATGGTTTAAAAATACAAGTACATCTGTGAGCTTATGCTCCCAAATTGTGTCTTGCATAGAAAACCTAAGTATTCAGTAGATGATCTAGGAGTCTAAAATAGATATACACCATATGGTACTAAAGGTATTAAAATAGGAAGTAGATGACCTAGGAGTATTTAATCATTATATACCATATTGTATTATAGAATAAAGCTTATATATGCAAGATATAAGGCCTCTGTTTCATGTAATTGCTTAGAAAACTGTGACAGAAATTATGATACAGACGGACAAACAAACAGAGGAACAAACAAGAGTAAGACAGTATACTCTCCTTCTTTGAAAAGTGGGAGGTATAATTACTTAGTTGCATGCTGTTTCAAGACCACATGCTGATCTTACATATAAAGTGTACATTATTTCGAAACTTCACTATAAAGAAGCCTTGTTTTAAAGTTTACAAATTTCAATTTCAAATCTGTTTATTTGTATTATTGAAGGTATTTAAACCATGTGCACACAATTTTTATATGCACATTTTGACATGGTACATGTATACGTTAACTGTTCAAAAGTTCAAAAAGAAACTGAAAATTGTTATAAAGTTTAACCTTCATTAGGAGTATTTGGTGTACAGATATACAGACGGACAGAAAGCTTTGCAATGTGAAGATTTTTTATTTGGTGTTTACAAGGAATGTTTGAGAAAGAGAAACGAAAAGACAGATTATTTGACAAAGTGAAAACTATTGGGTTCCCTTAACCTAAATGTGAGCCCCCTATAAAGATATTTTAAAAGATATTGCACCCTGTTCCACAGCTTAATGTGAGGTGTCATTTTAGGATGATTTTAATATGTGAATAAATTTTCATAATAATAGGACATCGTCTTTGTCAATAGGAAATCTTTGTTAGCAGAGATTAAATATGTCATGAAAATAGTGTTCAAGTTTGACCAAGTTCTAGGAACTATGTATCAGCAAAATAATTATAAAAATTTCTAAGTATTTACCTGTACAGAACCTTAAATTTATCATAAATTGTTAACTAATTTGAATTTAGCATAAATCTTGAGTTAAACTATATAACACACTGGATGTTTTTTTTCTAATGTTGCAGTTATATATGAATACCAAAGCGGATATCAATAAAATGGTCACTTAAGTGATACTGTAGATGCATATTTCAAGGAATAATCTAATATCATGATTTGTTTTCCGCTTTGACTTGAATGAATAAGAATGATTTGAACTATCTACTAGACTGACAATTACTAATAAAAGCAAATGTACTGAGAACAAAAACATATATATTTTTATATTTTCATTAATTACCTGGAATGTCATGAAGGATTAATGTCCTGTATTGTTCATCCTTAAGTGGCCAGTCCTTAACAGAAAGCTCCACAGTGTCATTGTCTCCAGCCAGAAATCTGAAAACATGTGGTGATTTCAATCCAACTACTTTCTTCTGACCGTTGTACTGCCCTTTTAAATGCCAAATGCTTTCTAGATGTTCAACCCTGGGAGAAGGTGTAAACCCATTCTTGATAGCGTCGTGCAATTTGGGGAGAGTTTCTGTATTGGTTTTGCTTAACTTTAAGCTAATGCGACTGAACATCTGGTCAATATCCTCATGTGTATGACCAACCATGAGAAAATTCAGTTTAACCTAAAAAAAAGTATTTTCAAATATAACAATTTCTTATAAATAGACATACATATTTATGTCAATAAATTAAAATCCATTTCAATGCCCCTGATTGTGTTTGATCAAGTTTTACAAGATATTATTATATTTATCATGCGACAAAAAGTTCTTTCTCAAGTAGAATTCAAAAAATACACAATGTTCTTTATATATTGCTACAAACATTAGGATTTTTTTTTTACCCTTCACAATTAATGATTTAGATTTATCTTATCAAAAGTCTCAAGAATCTCAAGACTTAGTATTTGTAACAAGTTTTTAATAAAAATCATTTAAATACAGATTTGACCCTCATTTTTTACAGCTCACAGTGGATATTTATCTCATTTTTTAACAATACAAATATATTACGCATAAAATGTATAGTTACCTTTTTAAATATCTTAGCTTTAATTAATTGACACAAAAACAATAAAACAAAATTGTTTTTGTTGTCCTTGGCACAATTATCTGCCTGCACATATAATGTTGGGGGAAGTTTTCCATTCCGCATCTGTAAAAGATATTAAAAAGTACATTACTAAACATGCTAAAGTTTACACTCTTTTTCTTTGCCTTAATTTTGAATTTTAAACAAGGTGTTGCACTGAACCCAGCTAAGCATAACCCCACTTGACCATTACTGAAAGTTGAAACTAGATGACTGACTAACCTGGGAAGGGACTGCACATTACAATCTGTTATTTTAAAGCTAAGTACTAAATTGAAATTAATTCCTTAGTTAACAGTTATAAAATCTGTTAAGAAAAGTTTGGAATTTATTACTTTATAAACAGTCTATGTCGGCTAGAAAAAAAGGAAGTAGATGACAGACTGACCTGGAAAGGGGAGGACGGTATCCTTCTTGACCTCAAATTAGACAACTTAATACGTGGATTTAATTCAGTAATTAATGAATAATTTTTAAAAAGGATTCCTGTTTTTTAAGGTTAAAGGAATGGCTAAAAGATTTTTAATTGCATTCGGTTGTTTAACAAACAAACAAAAAAACAGAATATGTCCAAAAGACATATTCCCCATCTTGCAATATTTGGGACAGACAGGATGATGGACAGAGAGGCAAACAAACAGACGAACAGACCCATACTCACTATATGCCCCACTACTTTCATAAATGGGGCATAAAAAGTCAAAAATAGCTAGACAGGAAATACATGTAGGTGAGCAACAGACCTACATTCTGATTTTCAATGTAGCAGGTAAGAAAAAAGGTCATTATATTAAGAAGAAATTGGTTATGAATAATGAAAAACTTGGAACATATGATCTTTTACTATCTATAGCTCCAAAATAAATTGATACTCTTTTTATACCGTCAAGGACCACTTAAAAATCGACAGATTTTTCAAACGCATAACTTTTAAATGCATTAAATCCTGATTAAAGAATAAGATAAAACGAATGAAGAGAAATGCCATTAACCATACAGTGTTCTTTAAAAAAAATTATGCAGGGTAAAAAATTGTTGCACGATTAGGAGTGTTTGATATTTTCAACATTTGTGAAAACCTGCATGATTTTTTGAAGTTGTAACATGAAATTAATGTTTAAAAATGATAAAAAGTCTTATACTTTAACAGCCTTAACTTCTAGGGCCATCCATAAAGCAATTCTTTAATCATTACTTGCAATACTTATTGTCACAGGCTAAACATAAATCAGTCATTTTCTATGAAAGAACATTTAGCTGTGTGGCTTGATCATTTTTGCTTTATTCTGTTTCATATTGAAAATGAAATGCCTACATACCCTACTGATATCACTTAAAACTCTGGTCAAACAGTTCAATGTGATGTCAGCATCCCCCGAAAACTTGTCCGTCCAAGTAAATGCATATGAATGCAGCTGACTAGACTGGCAAAGAACTCCTGTTATGTGGTGATGCATTTTGGAGAGAGTACAATCTGCCTGTACAAAAAAAAAATATTTCACTTCATTGAAATTCCATTGATGATTCACACAACAAGTATGTGAAACAAGGAATACTGTGAGCGAGCTCACAAAAAGATACCCCTCACTTCCATGACTTCATATTTGTCTCTATTTTGCTTTAAAAAAATCTAACTTTTATTATCTCCTTTGAATGACATCTAACAGGAATGAAAATTCTCCATGCACAAGTTCTTTCTTCATGTAAAGTGTCTTCAAAATCCATAAAGAGGTTTAGGAGGAGTTGCTCTTACAAGGTATGTGGACAGACGGACAAAGAGACAGGACGATTCCTATATAAAACAATGAAATTTTGCAAAGGGTATAAAGGTCAATGAATCTAGCCTGCCAAACAGATAAGTACAGATGTTGGTTTTGTCATACAGTTTTACTCTGATAAAATAAACTGGATTTGACAGACTGAATTAACAAGTAGCAATGTGACAGATATGCTGAAACAAGCAGGAACAGCTAATCCTTCTAAAGCACCGACGTGCACTCACGCTCACATAGCTGATTGTTTCTGTGTGTTATTTTTTTTTGGTCTGCTTCCTTGTTTTATTAACTTTATGTTTTGACTTTACCCTTTTGAACTTTTGACATTTGAATGTCCAATTGATAGCTCTAAAATTGTGGACGTATAATGGTATGATGCTGTAGTCATTGCTGTCGTCTGCATCGTTGTCTGTTACTTTTAGTGAATACACTATAACTTAAGTATGCAATGAAATTTGACAATGTTATTCCTTACCATTAAAGGATGGATACGATTGATTTTGGGGGTCCCCCTTTTTCAGTTTAGAAATCAAGGGCCAAAATAATACATTAGTTTTTTACCTTTGTTACACTGTAAAACCTTGGCAAGTTACTTTTTGATTGATCCATTCCATCTATTATTACAGAAAGATATTGATCTAGTTCTTCACTGGCCTTTGTATTATGCTTGTAATATTTTTGTCTGCATAATCTAAAAAAAATAAGTTGAAAAAACATAGTTGAAAATATTTTTTAAATGTGTATACTGTCATGACTGTTCTGTACCTTATTGCAGTTTAGGCTATACATTTTAGTTTTTATACATATACTTTAGAAATACAGTTTATTTTTGAATGATTGTCTGTGACCATCATTTTCACAAAAAAATTAAGAGGTAAGAACACAATTTATTTTTGCCTTACAACTTAATAGATGATAATGAGATGTGGAATAAGTGTACACAACACAACCTGCAATAAAAACGACAATTTTAAAAAATCCACAATGGAAAACAGCTAGCAGCCTTCAATGTAACCAGTGGTCGCTGCTCGCTGTTTTTCGATTTGCCATGGATTGAAAATAAACTACATATGATTCAAGTCCAATCCTAAAGTGCATAAAATAAAAAAACAATCAACATAAATTCGACAAAATACAAACATAAGCTTTGATCAAGATTCCTTGCTTAGGATAGGCACAGTTAAAATGTGGCAGGATTAAACTAGTTTTTTGGCACCAACCTTCCCCCTATTAATAATCAATAACAAAGCACAAACAAACACACAGTAAAAATCAAATCCATAGAAGTTCAGTTCAACAAGAGAGAACCTCAGACAATAAGACAACAAGAAATTAACAGGACATAGAGATACTCTCTTGAGAACACTCAAAGTTACTGACACCTAGCTAAGAAGCATCTATCTATCACTGATAATATATACATGTCCCAAAATAATTTCTTTAAGCTAATAATTTTCAATAAATGTTGATAAGGGAATTGAATTTGAAACACATGATAAGGTTTCAAAAACTTTATATTTGCTTTTATCTCTATTACAATTTTGCAGATTTTGCAAGAAAAAAAAACAAACCTCTGTAGGTTCAAATGTGCTTTTCGCATCTCCATTATCTTCCTTTTTTCTTCCTTGTTAGTTTTCTTCAATAGGGACGTTCTGAAGTTGGTACATTCTATGCACTGGGTAAATGTTTGACACTGCAAAATTTAATATACTAAATAATATGCATGTTATGTGATCTTTTAGATGCTTGTCTCAGATAAAACCTTACAATTTCATCCTGAAGCAAGAATTTCTAAGAGATCGTGGAACTGAAAGCTTTTTCTTATTTGCAAAATCAGCCTATCTTTTGTCCCATCTATCTTATTTAATTAACAAATTTGAACAGAAATCCAAATATAGAATAGAGAAATGGTAGACAAACAAGAGGCTCCCAGGAGCCTGAATCGCTCACCTGGTCTTGATGACAACCCTATGAAGAACTTTGTAAAGCTAAATAAACTGAACATTTAAGCAAGCAACAGCAATAGTTTTCATTCTGTAGGCCAAAAATGTGAAACATGTTATTCTAATGGCCATCTGACAACTCTGACTGTATAGTACCTTTGTTGAGAGCTTAATGAACTGAACATTAAAGCAAGCCACCAATTTTCTTTTTCTGCTATAGTTATCATTATTTAAGCCAAAAACATGAAAACATGTTAATTTAGGGGCTGCAATCCCTATAAGGGGTCATCTGAAAACTTCAACCCTATAAATGCTTTTGTTGAACTAAATGAGCTGAACATTGAAGCAAGCAACAGCTTTTCTCTATCCACAATAGTTTTCATTCTATAGGCCAAAAACACTATTTTTTGCCTTAAAGGGGCTGTAACCCCTATAAGGGGTCATCTGACAACTTTGACCCAATGAAGACTATTGTAGAGCTTAATGAGTTGAACATTTAAGCAGGCAACAGCTTTTCTCTATTTCATTCTACAGACCAAAAACACTATTTTTTGCCTTTAAGGGGCTGTAACCCCTATAAGGGGGTCATCTGAGAACTTCGACCCTAGACGACTTTTGTAGAGCTAAATGAGCTGAACATTTAAGCAAGCAACAGCTTTTCCCTATAGATCTGCAATAGTTTTCATTCTATAGGCCAAAAACACTTATTTTTTGCCTTTAAGGGGCTGTAATCCCTATAAGGGGTCATCTGACAACTTCGACTCAATGGGAGACTTTTGTAGAGCTTTTGATGCTGAAGCAGTAATGTGGCATCAGATTTCATCTATCTCTTATACTTTTTGATTTACAAGCCAAAAACAGTAGTCTGACCCCCCTGGTCTATTTTTAGTAAAAGTGGCCATGTTTTTTGACCGATCAAAAATCCAAACACAAGTTTGGTGCAGGACACCCTAAGGATCAATCATACTAAGTTTCATTGAATTCTGTTCAGTAGTTTCAGAGGAGAAGATTTTTGAAAAATTGTTAACGGACGACGACGACGGACGCCAAGTGATGGCAATAGCTCACATGAACCTTTGGTCCAGGTGAGCTAAAAAGGGTGTTGGATTGCTTTATGTTGTTTTATAAGTTGCTTATCAAGCCTAAATTACTGTATTTCAATAAAAAATAAATGTCATTGCAAGACAAAGATAATATTTAGATTTGCCAAGCACTTTTCACAACTGAAAACGCTAAAATCTTGCTAAAATACCTTTCTTATTTTCACATGCTGAAAATCACTTTTCCAAATTTCATAAAATCTCCCAATTTTCAGGTGCTGTCTATCAAAAACCTGGCATTCAAGTACATAGTCTTTATACACATCGGCTTTAGTGACACAAGAAGGGAGATGAATATCTGGTGTATCTGGTTGGTTATCACCAAAATCTACTACATACTGACTAATAAATCGGTGAGCTCCAAAGAACTTCTTTGTTGGGTACAGTTGGCCACTACGGGGATCTTCATAAACGGCTTCATCATAAATTTTGACTTTTGACTTTACTAATGAATACCTATGAAATAGTTGGAATAAATCATAATTTCAATTTCATTTTTTTAATGCAATGCAGCAATACTCATAAATTATACATGCACATGTATATATCTTTAAAATAAAATGGAAAATTGAAAGGCAAGTATTTGAATGCCCTCTCTTTTTAGACAAAAAAAATCGCTGTACCTGATAAAAATTCTCAAGTTGCACATGGATGCCACAATTGCATTTACTTCTTATTCCTACTCTTTCAATGTGTGAGAATTTCTGGTGGTTTGCAGTGTATATTTCATGCATAAATGTTTAAAGCTTCATTAAAAATAAATTAATGCAAAGATAAACATGGAATGTGACAGATAAAACAGATTGATTGAACAAACACAAAGACAAAAACCCCGAGCGCACAAACTTATGTTAATTGAAAATGTTTGAAACAGTTACATCTACATCTGTTGGTATCCAGGTATTTAGTCACTAGGGGCTTGTTTTACTAAAGGTTGTAAGTCCTAAGTTTGGTGGTACTAATTTAACATTCTATATAACTTACGACATGTCTTAGGTCGTAAGTCTTTTAGTAAAACGGGGGCCTGGAATTTAAACATTATCTAAATGCAATAGAATAAAAGCATACCTTGATTTCTTCACTCCATGAATTTTACACCAAGCCTTTTCACAAACAGCATTTCCCTGAACTGCCAAAGCAATATTCTTTCTTGGTTGATCATTCACTAATGTAGACCTGCAATTTATTTGATAATATTGTAATTTGCCATTTAACGACTAAGAAAATTGTAATAGTTCTTTGCCAAAATCACAATGGAATCAATATAAAAGATGTCCCTACATATGAAATGAGGCACCACTTAAGAATGTAAAAATATCAAGATACATCAATCCTTTGAAATTTATCAAATTTCTTTATTCATAACAAGTCATAAACTAGAAAAGGTAATGCCCTCACTGCCAAGTATACAATGTTTAAAGTAATAGACTTATTCATTTCCACCATAAAACTTCAGGTAGATATATGCCATTTGTGTCTGTAAGACACAGATGATGCCCCCACAATATTTGGAAAAAATATCTCCAAATTATAAAAAAAAAGTCCAGAAAACTGTTCATAATATTATCTGTCCAAGGGCCATTGTTTTGGTCAAATTTTACAGACCAAAATAAAACCTTACCTAAAATACCAAAAATCAGCTCAATATCTACAAGTGTGTGGGATTGAAAGTTCAGAAAAAATGCAGGATGGACAGACAGGATAAAACAATATCTCCCCAACTTATACCTGTGGGGTCGTAAATTACAAATACATCTAATGCTTACTTCTTTTTTTCATAAAAAGTTTGGGACAAACAAAAAGTACTTGTAGCTAGAACTTGAAATTTGAGAGGGTCCACAAACATGAAAATACATGTTCATACATGTATGCATGTTACCAAGTATCAACATTTTAGGACTTCAATTCAGTTTATAGTGTATGTATTCTCTTCGTTTTGTTGGAATTTATACAAGAAGTAAAAAAAAACACACAAAAATACCTTAACTGATTGACAATAAATTCTTTCTGACTTCTGCATGACTTCGAATAGAAATCCTGTCTCAAATTCTTTATATTTACAATAGTAAATTTTCCAATGCATCTTTTTTTGCAACATCCAGAAGCAATGTCTTGTTTTATTTTTTCTAAATTTGATTCAATCTTATATCTCTTTCCTTGAGTTGGAGGTCTTTGTCTTTGTCTTACTCTGCCTGAAAATTAAACCAACAATATATTAGTTAAATAGCTTATAAATTATTAAACAGGGTATCATGACCCTTTTGGAACATTTGGCTGGTGAGCTAAAAACTATGATACAGAGTAAAAAATATAACTATACAGTACATGTGTCATGTATGTTATTTTATGTTAAGACAAAACAAAAAGTAAAACTTTCAACCGTGATTGTAATTGGGAGAAGTCTTTAAAAATCTACTTCCTAAAATCATGTGTGCAGCTTTTAAACATTTTGCTGTTTAATGAAATACAAAATTTATTCAAATTCAACCCTGTTTACATGCCATGCCCAAAACAATTTTACTCAACAATGTCCAGCAACCTATTGCAAAGGGCATCAACTGAAGCAGAAATTTTTTGTCATTGTCAGACTTACCCAACTTTGTATATGTGATTCTGTTTAAGGAAGGTAAGGAAAAGATTGGACCTTGATTTCCATCCTCAGTGTCAGATTGCTCTGTCAAGACACTCGAACACTCTGAACCATAACCTGCATTTGCTGGAATGAAATAGGAATGCCATTCTATAATCACTGACTCTGATAAACGTAAAGTTCTGCTACAAGACTTAATTCTAAAAAAAGTAGACCAAATCAAATTAATATGTAGATTCTCATTCCTAACGGCTAATAATTTTAATTTTAAAAAAATCTGATTGATATAGAAAATTACAAATACCAAATGCAGGTATAAACGGTTAATTTGGATATGCTATATATCGATATTTCAAGGAGTAACCTCTCATCAGTAGCATTTAAATCAAAACATTGGTACATGTAGGTCAAATCCAAACTGTTGAAAACGAAAAGTACGCAAAACCAAAACGTTCGAACAAGGAAGCCAAATCCAGCACCGAGGATATCGATCATGTGCATTACAAGGAAAGAAACCTGGTGTTTTAAACAATTTAGAATTTAAAATTCGGAAATTTCAGCAACAAAATTTTTTAGAAATTTTATGGTAAATCTATTTGTAAAACATTATCTTATCTTTCGTTTGTAACAAAAATAAATGGTTCAAATGTGTTCATTGACTCAAGACACCACATTTGTGGATTATATACCAGAATATATGTGTATATATATACAAGAATATTAGGTTTTTAATAAAAAGTGTACTGAGTTACCATTAATATGTTTAAAACGGAATATGAATCAAAAACCAACAAAAATATCTTTAATCCAACTAGTTAAGTTGAGAACAATAACTTTGCACAGAAAAAAGAAAGGAAATCATCGAAAAATTAACTAAAAGACACATAAGAGTTGAGTGGCAAATAGAGGTTTTAAAAACTTTTAAGTTTTATAACTTAATAACAAACCTTTAGAGATATTTTGGATTTAATAGAGAGATGAAAGTTTTGGCTTTCAGAACATATTAGTTTGATGCCTCTAAAATGGTCAGAACATTGTGCAATTTGAGCTCAAAGATTAGAACTTTTTAAGCGTCAGTCATTAAGTTCAGAAAACTACCAAATCATTGTACAATGACTGGGGTGTTCCGGGATCCCCTTAATGTCGCTTAGAGACAAAATGTTAAAAAAAAATCTTATGGATTTCAGGCAAAACTGTCATGAACATCTTAAACAACAAGGCTTTATGTAGAGCACTCCCCCTTTTTTTCATAAATATCTTGATTTGCTCCTGGATGCTAAAAAGTTTCAGATAGATAGTCTAGTAACATAATTTCAAATATTTTCGCCAAAATAAACGGCATTAATCTATTAACTTTCAGCAATTGAATTTTTATTCAGTTCAACATAACAAACGCACCGCAAAAGTCAAGTACACCTTTCACAAATTTTTAAAACTCTGCTTTTATCAAACTTGCAGTTTAAAAATAAAAGTAAAGACCAAATAATAAATTTCTCGTGTTCACACAAACCCAAAACTAGCACATATTCTTCATAATTACACCAACAAGTGAAATTTCTTACAATTACTAATCAATCAGATTATAGTTAAAATGTAAATACGGGACTCTCCGACAGGATTCCGAGTTACAAGTGTTGTTTATTCTGCAGACCGAATCTGCAGAAAAGGGCATGGGGTGTTTGTAGTGTTATCATGCATACCTGAATTTACTTTTCGCGGTCATACCAAGGGAAGTAATTTATGCAAACGTTATAAAACCGCTATACACTTTTCCGGGAACACAATGTGTTAGTCAAAACTCAGACTTATAACTATACCGGGGAATTATATCAAATTCCTTGATTAAGTATCAGTATATAAATATGGAATGTAGGAAAAAAGTCACAATAAAAAATGGTCACGGATAAAAAGTCAGAGAAGAAAAGTCACAGGAAAAAGGGTCACAAGAAAAAAGTCGCAGGAAATAAAGTCACAATGTATATTTGTTGAAGATTTCATTCAAATCAAATATCTTTTTGATAAAATATTTTTAAAATGATTAAAATTATGTATTTTTATGCTCACACACGATTTAATCTAATGCATAGCAGTAAACATGCAGAATCTCCCTGACATAATCCATTTTGGTATTTTCTTAACATTCATCTCGAACTCTTACTATAATTCTCGAAAAAACAAACCTACCTTTTGACTTCAAATCATCTAAAGTGACCTCAATTATTGGCAAACGTTTGATTGTTCTCTATCTGTATAAATCTATAAAATAAAATGAAAATAAAACCAAAAAGGGTTTCTTCATCTTTTAAAATATTTCAGGGATGTCCAAATCAGTTTTATTTAATAATCCCTGGATATTTGCTACAACAATAACAGCATATATAAAATAAATGAACCGACCAAAAGAAAATTTAGCCGAGGTCAAACGTGAATATTTGTTTATGGGTTTGTGACCCTCACCAAAAATTTTATCATATTTACAAAGTCCATGCAGAAATTTTTGAAGTAAGTTTTGAGTACAAGAGGTCTTACTGGGACCTTACGTGATCCAGCGGATCGGTATTATGTGATAAGAGCTTAATCTTTAACTAAAATTAATTTATCATTAACTAAAATAGACATCGTACTTTTTCCGCATTTTGTCTTTTATTCTATTTTATTTGCATTTATTTATTTGCTTTACGAATAAGCTTATTCGTCCCCTATTTTCCTGTTTATAATTTTTTTTAATCGTAAAATGTGGATTATTTTTCATGATTTATTGAAAATCGTTGCCAACTTATTGGGTGACAATTTATTTGACAGGGAAAAAAAACAAAAAAAAACATAACATAACAAGAAAACAAAAAAGGACAAAACTAAAACACTGCAAAAAGTACTTCCATGACTTCCGTATCTTGTTTTTATTTGTTCAATTCAAAGAACCTCGAATTCCCTTTTTATATCGTTTTACGAAAGTTGATAAAAACTCAATAAGACATGCAGGTCTGTGTATATAAAGTTTTGAAGAGTCATGTTTATTTTTGATATCGTCCACCACAGTACGTGCCTCACTCATCATTACCCCCTACTTAAATTTTATCATATCAAGGCAGGAAACAAGTGGTTGTTAATCAATATGATGCCATTCATAATTACGCAACATGATTAGAATTTTAAATAAATGAATGGTCAAGATTGTGTGACATATTGTTATATTGTAAATATCTTATTATATCTACTTACATGTGAATCCCGGATGTGAATACGAGCTTTATAATTTTCTTATCGCATTGTCTTCAGTTTTTACAATTGAATAATTACTATCAAACATATGAAAATGAAAAAAGCTATATATGATTTCCCTTGTAATTGACAAAACTATTTATATAGATAAATGGTTTAAAATGAGGTTTTTTTTCTAGTAAAAAACAGTAAACTATAAATACTTAAAAGTTGAATAACGTAAAAACATGAACGTCAGAGTACTGGATACATATATATCTCGCACTACACGGACGTTGTATATCTGTTTTATGTTCTTAACCCGAAACTGAGACAATTATAACCCCATTCTCAGTCCGAAAGGTACAAACATAGATCTAAATACATAATAGTACAACATAAACAGATAAAGCAAAGGTAATATTGCAATTATTTTAGTAATAGCAATTGGTTTTAATAAAGAATAATATTCGGCATATATGAATACTGTATATGTATTTGGTAAAGTTTGCATTCAAATTTGGATTTTTATTGAATAGACTAGTTTAAACATATTCCATGTAATTGCAGTGGTTGTCATACAAGTCATCTGCATGTTTTATATATTATAAATACATGAAGAGTCACATAAATGCATTATAGAACTATATGATTGTTTATAGTAAGCATATATTTGAATTGGGGCTGTAAAACAAATTTGGGGTAGCACTTGATATAGAAATTATATGTCACAAAATTTACAACAAGTTTAATGTCATGCCTGAGAAAATTAAAACCTAAATTAGATTTATTATCTCGGAATTTGCTAATTGGGAAATTGACAAAGGTTTCTAGATATACTGTGTCATAAAATACTTTGGCACCCCTCCCTATTTCCGTTTGATCATTTATTGGCGCATGAATTTGGAATTTATAGAACGATTTCGCAGTGGTCAAGTAGAGATTCTGGCTCCACCCCGTTTCATACCATAACTGCATGGCATTTTTATTAATGCATTTAAAACTTTGCTTGATATACAAGTTTTTGACACTTGCATATTTCGTTATTTCAAATAGATCCGCTGTCATATTGGACTAAAAAACATTCTAAATTTTTAGTGTATAAATTTAGTTTGGGTTAAAAAATAATTTAATATACACACGCTCACGTTAACTTGCAAGTACTAGTAAGTTCGCTCTCAAAATTATTTCAATCTGACCAAATTGTGATGGCTTTAGTGAACAGTAACCGTCCTCGCATCTGGTGGTTTGATTATGACGAAGAAAGAAGACTCCAGTTAAAATCAGACTTTAAAACAGGATATCTTGTGCAAACTTACAAGACAGGAAAAGAAAAGAAGACACTGGAAATAGTTATGAAGAAAGAGGTATATTGTGTTAAAAGTTAAAATGTTTGACAGCTAGCCTGCATTAACTTGGGGGGGGGGACTGACCAAGAAAAAGCTTATCTAATGCCAAATGAAAAATATTTAGCGTCTCAGGGCACTACTTCATCTGTTATCTGGTTATGAGGTAGCCTCAATGTCCTTTGCCATGGCTTTTTCATGAAATAAAAAGAAAGTATTACCTGACTGCCTCATCGCTTTTTAAAAGTTTTTACAATGTTAAAATTAAGTTGCCTCATCTATTTTAAGGGCTATTAAAAAAATATAAAGTAACGACATCCCCGCCTAATCTGTTTATGAAAGAAATGGCATGAGAAGCTAAACATTAATTTTGTATGGCCTAACTCCTTGCCTTTTCATCACTGAATTTTTTGTCGTAATCATTGTGAATGGATAATTTCCATAACTTTTTTTTTTAAATTTCAATGGACTTAGCATTATATTATGATGGACCATTTTAAGTATTATCAACCTAATTTCATTTAAATGTTGTTGTTGTCTTTTTTTTTTTTTTTTTATCATCCTATACATTATATTAGCTACTTTGTGGTCCATGACCAAACATGTTTTCTTTATTTTAGTACTTCCTTTTAAAAAAAACAGAATTATCTTTCTTTCTTATGGCTCCTTCAGCTTTTGAGATTTCAGCAACATTCGGGTTAATAATATTATAATTAGTTTAATCATTGAAGTTTAAAAATTGACAGGAATCATTCCAACAAACACGACTCCAAAAGTTCCATCTGCGTTAACGCAAAATCGTCAATGACAAGTTCATACTGATCAAAGTTTTGTTATTCTAATAACGTTATCAAAATCACAGTGATAAGTGGTGTGTAACCGAAAATTATGTATAA
The DNA here is from genome assembly GCA_963971305.1 of Arcuatula senhousia. Taxonomy (NCBI): domain Eukaryota; kingdom Metazoa; phylum Mollusca; class Bivalvia; order Mytilida; family Mytilidae; genus Arcuatula; species Arcuatula senhousia. The sequence continues at coordinate 37,591,178 of OZ020312.1, forward strand.
CTACACTTATTGGGTATAAATTTATTTTATATATATGATACTTGTGTTGCATACATAAAGATTTTTGCTTTTAAGTTCTTCTTTTGTATAAACAAAGATAATTTCAATTTGCTTCCAATGAACATGTCAGATGAAACTGAAAGTGCCAGTAATTTTCCAATTTTATTTCTTTGTTCTTTTTACTGATTTCCTTCTTTCATGTCTTTAATAAAAAAACCCACTTGATGCATGACCCGGCAGTTGGACATTTCTTTTACATATAATATTTTGAATATTTTACATTGGGAATGGGACCCATATTCTGCCCCAAATAAACATGTTAAATCATCCGAACATTTTCTTGAAAAAGAAAAAGAAATAAAATGAATTATATAAATTTTATTGAGTCATTACATTGTTGTGCCAAACTCAAAGTATTCATGGTTTTTTCCTTATTTTAAATGATACAATTTTAATCTCACAAACAAAAATTGATGTCAAATTTTATTTGTCCATATAAGAAATTTGTGATGTCATTATTATATATGTCCAAAATGTCAGGTATTGTACGTCGAGAATCATTTTTTACTAGTCTAAGATGTACTTATAATGCAAACTTAAGAGTAACCTATTTTAACTTTTTTTTTGTAAATCTTTAGAACACATATCATTCAATAATCTGAATGATGAAGAAAAAGTTACTTATTTGGCAGATGGGCAAATATAGATCGCGGTGAGAGAAAATGACTTCCCTCTGTAATACGGATATCGGGGACAGATATCATTATATCAGGACATGTCCCTCACTAACTACAGAAAGGAAATTATTTATCAAACCGAGATTATTGAGTAGGCCAGATATACTTGTATTAAAGTTATTGCCATTTTTAATCAACACATTTAATAATTATGTTAAAATACCAAAATATAAATTCAAATATTTCCAATATTTTTTAAAAAGTCAGTACAGAAAGCCACTCAGAAACAGCTTATTTGTTTTTGAATATTCACGATTATACATTGAAACTTATAGGAGAAATAAGAAATAAAGCATACTTTTGGCACATGACTGTAGGTAGAAGACAATCTTTTCAGCAATTAAAGAACATACATTATGATACTATGATGTACATGTAGTCAGAAAGAAAAAAATTTACATTGACTATATGCCATGTATGCCATGTTCATGAAATCATATGTAATGCATAAATGCAGTACTTATGATTACTTCAATTACTTTTAAGATTATTATTTGAAGGTAAATGAAGGGGAGAATCTCTATGAAAAATAGTACCAATATGGAGTCATACACCCCCAAATATTGAAAAAAAAAACCATATATATATTTTTTTTCATTAGCATTACTGAAACCTTGTTTGATTTTTGAAAACTTTAATGATAGTTAGAAAAAACAATAATTATTAGGATATTAATAGAAATAATACTGTGGAAACATATATTTTGATAATGATGACAGACATGACAGCTTAGAAATTATAAAAAAAACTTACCTTAATCATAATACGTTGATGGTACTTGAGTGAAACTATAATACACCCTGGTCAAAAGTTCTTGAGTAAAATAAACCGATTACAATCAGACCATTAAATATGTTTGAATTCAACACCTTTATCTACCTGCTTTCTGTTCAAAAAGACTTTATTATCAAATAATTATCTCCATGTTGTTAATTAATAAAACAAGTAGGACATCATTTTTGCAATTTGATTTTTATTTATCACATGTTTATTGGAGCAACAGATGTACAGATATTGATAAACATGAATCACTTAATATAGGTGTTAAATACTTTTTGTGTTATCACACCGATAATCTTATATAATCATGATAAAGTACTAAATTAATGTAGGTGGTACAAATTAAAAGAAAAGTGTGAAAATTTATAAGCAAGGCACAAATTACAAGTAGAGAACAATAAAATTAAGAATATAGACTAACATGAAAATGTTAATTATAAACAAATTTAAAAGGACCACATGTATGTAAGCCATGAACTGATCCAGAGTTTAAAACAAAAAACTATTAGTATATCAGAAAAGAAATTTAACAGACATACAGACTACATCTCAACCCTTTAGATTTCTTAGAGCCAAAGAAAATATGTATGTTTCCTGTTTCCTTACCTCAACATTTTTTATTGCCATTATTGCATAAGCACTGTCATTCTTAGAATTTCTTCCCCATTCACTCAAGGTCATAAATTGGTAACAATAAAGATAATGCCTAACTGGCTACCTATTTTTTTTCCCCATCTAGAAAACTAAGGGGGCATATAGTGTTCAGTTCTGTTCATCTGTCCATCTTTCTGTCTGTCCCCATTGTTGCAAGATGGGGGATTATGTCTTTTGGACATATGCTTGTTTCATGCATGAAACAGAAAACATAAATATTATTGGCATAAGCAAAGTTCAGTTTCAATGGAATGATGCAAGTCACTTGATGGATATAACGAAAACTCTTAAAAGGGTTTAAATTACCGATAAAGCCTTTAAAAATAATATTTTTCATGTTTTTGGACTATTATGCAACTTTTGCAAAAACTGCTGTTTGTTCAATCTTTCAGCTCATTTAGCTCTACAAGACTTCATTGGGTTAAGGTTGGAAGATGAATCCTTATACAAATGTTTGAAGGTCAAACAGATAGAAAAAGATGTTGTTTGTTTTAACATTATAAATCTTATTGAGCTTTACAAAAGTAGACATATTGTTGAAGTTGTAAGATACTTCTTATATAGTCATGATAGTATAGGGTTTTAGCCCTTTATCATGTTTATCTTGTTTATAGGTCCACAATTGTTTTTTTTCATGTTTTGGCCTTAAATAAAAACCATAAAACATGTGTAAAATAGGTAGAAATTAAAATGACAACAAAATTCCAGACAATAAATCTACCTATGCCTGATGCACATTTCTTCTAATTCAAGACTAACTTGAACTCTGTCCTTGAGTTTTCAGGTTGCATATATACTAATTGGCTTGTGCCTCATGCAGGGTTTATAATAGGTCCTTCATTAAAAAAATATAATATAAACAGGGTTCCCACTATTTTTTGGACACAAAATTCAAGGGTTTTTCAAGGACTTTTCAAGGGTATTGAGGTCATTTTCAAGGATTAAAATAGTCCGCAAAAATTTAAAACATCCAAAATTTTTCCGCCTTTTTTTATCAAACGGTCAACAAATCTGCATATAACAAAATTCAAGGGTTTTCCAAGGATATTTGATAAAATTCAAGGATTTTTCCAGGTTTTTGAACATTGAAATGAAATTCAAGGATGGCGTGGGAACCCTGTATATAATATAATACATGTATAATAATCAAGACAATGTGTTTAATTTTTACTTATTGTAAATTTAGAAACTGTAGTGCATTTTAATGTCTTCTCAGTCTTCAACGGAATGATGTATTGTTTGTCACTTGAATTTATATTTCAGGAACAGTGTTCATATCAGGCATGTCAGGCAAAAAATATAATATTATATCTTTAAATAAAAAATTTCTCTGTATTATTTCATCTATAAACATGAAAATTTATTGGTGTGGATTACAATAACAAACTCTTAACACAGTAAACTCGATCCATGAAATCATATTTGGCTCCTTAGATATAATATTGGCAAATGGGGAAAGATTTTCAAAACACCATGTTTTATGTTCCTTTAAATATATTTGTTTTTTTTAGGAAGAGAGAAGCCTTCTTAGATTGCAGGCGGATCTGACTAAGTTCAAGGCTGTCAATCACATCTTTAAAGATTTGATTGGAGTTCACAGCAGAGCTGATTTTTCTGATACATTATCAGACATAATCAAGAGAAACAACATTTTATTACTTGGTGAGTTGACTATCGATTGACAATTAAATTAACAATTACATTGAAATAATTATTTTGCCATGAGATTCTATGGCACACAGTTTGAATGGGAATTAACATGTATTATTAACATTATATTCAAATCTCTATTAAATTGATGACTTTTGTTTTTGTGCCCTGTTTACAAAAGTGTATGCCTCTGTTCATTCATATGTTCATTTGTATGTACATTGGATCATGTTTACCTACAAGGTTAAGTAACTTTACCATGAAAATGATTTTAAGAAAGTGAGGTTTCATCATGAAACTTTATACACATATACTCCAGAGTTTGACCAAACATCATCATAAATTGCACCTGCCTAATCAACTTCATGATTGATTTTTCACAGAAAAAGGGGGTGTTTAACATGTTTAACTTAGGTTTACTTTTAGGATAAAGTTACATTAAGGCTTTTGGTATGGTATCATCATGAAACTCTATATACACATATACATTGGTATATAAGCATACAAAAACCATCATTAAATTTTACTTCTGGGATCAATTTTGGGCCTGTAGCCCCTAATGTTTCATAATTTTAAATAAGGGATCACAGGAACAATTTGATTTTGATTATTCTTTTTTCATTTGGTATACAGCATCAAGGTTGGGTCCCAGGCGCGGATTCAGAGGAGGGGGTGAAGGGCGTGCGCCCCCCCCTAAAACTTGCAAAAATTATATTTTTATGCATACATTTTGTAAAATCCACGTAAAAACACCAAAAAAAACCGTGCCTCGCTCACTCGGCGAAAAAAAGGTTCACGCCCCCCCTAAACTAAAATCCTGGATCCGCCCTTGACCATACGATGGGATTGGATTTCAGGGTTGTGGCTCACCTACTTCCTGTTTAATGAAATCTGGCCATTTTTGACTTTGACAAATTTTTTATATAATTATATCCTGTATGAATACAAGAAGGTTAAAGATAGGCATCCAATATACAGGGTTCAACGTGTTTCGGTCATATCATGCTGTGTTAAGTGTTGCATATTTTCTAAATTAAAAGGACTCTCCAGCAGGGACAGTTTTTATACAACTTCAAAAAAATTGTGGTCTTATAATGGTATGATGCTGTCGTCATCGTCATTGGGTTGTCAGTTAATTTCAGTGTTCCCACAATAACTTGAGTTAAACAGGGTTGCCACACATCCTTGAAACCTGGCAAAACCTTGAATTTCATTTGTCAGTTCAAGGTCCTGGAAAAGACCTTGAATTTTGAAAAAAAATGAAAAGATCCTTGAACAAATGTTGAAAACCCATGGAATTTGATAGTTCCACAATCAAAGGTTCATGATTGAACTGTTTCACAGAAAATTTCATCGGCCCAAAAGGGTTTATATTTTTATACAACCGCCAAAAATTTGCAGACGTATAATGGTATGATGCTGTTGTTGTCGTTGTCTGTTAACTGTAGTGTATACACGATAACTTTAGTTCTAGTAATCCGAATCCAATGAAATTTCACAATGATATTCCTTACTATTAAAGGATGGATGGGATTGATTTTGGGGGTCCCACCTATTTTGGTTTCCAAATTGAGGGCCAAAAAGGGACAAAAAATGCTACTTATATGTATGTTGCCAGGATAACTTTAGTTCTAGTCATCTGATTGCTTTGCACTTTAGCATTAATGTTCCTAGACATAAAAGGGTGAATGGAATTGATTTTGGGGGTCCCCTTTTTTTGTTTCGAAATTAGGGGCCCAAAAGGGGCAAAAAATTCAAATATTTTATTGTTTCCACCATAACTTTGTCTCTAGCCGGCTTATTGCTGTGAAATTTGCGAGGAATGTTTCTTACAATAAAAGAATGAACCTGATGATTTTTTGTGGGCCCCCTTTTTTCCCGTTATGTAATTAGGGACCAAAAGGGGCCAAAATCGAAACTTTAATATGAATGGTCCAATTTGGAATTTTTTTGCATGTTTGTTCTTGTCAAATAGCAATACAAAATTGAGAATCCATTTTTGCAACCCCCCTTTTTCCCCTTATTATGTAATGAGGGGCCAAAAGGGACCAACATGACCAAAATCGAAAAAAAAATTAGGATACTTTTTTTATGATCCGATTTTGAAAAAAAATTTTGCATGGTTTTTTTTTGTCAAATAGTGGATACAAAATTGAGAGTTACTTTTTGCAACCCCCCTTTTCCCCCTATTATGTAATTAGGGCCAAAATTGAAAATTTGTGGTCTAACTTTGATCTCCTTTCGAAAAAAAAAAATTCCTTTTAAATTGTAAGTGGAAAGTCCACCAAAAGCTGCATGTGTCTAAAACCTTTGTCAGTCCACCATGGGCTGCATGTGTCCAGAGCAATTGACTATCCATATTGGGCCTAAAACGTACAGGGTTCAACATGTTGCGTTGGTATCAAGCTGCGCTCAGCGAAGCTTTTTATTGTAACTGTAATTTATTTAGGTTTGCTTTTAAAAAAAAATTGAAATCCTTGTGAAATGTGGGTGGAATGTTCACCAAAGGCTGCATGTGTCAAATTTCTTTGTCAGTCCACCATGGGGTGCATGTGTCCATAGCAATTGACTATCCATATTAGACCTTAAATGTACAAGGTTTGACATGTTGCAGTTGTCATGGTTGTATCATGCTGTGCTTGGCGAAGCTTTTTATTAAAAATGTTAAAAAAATCGCTTGATGGAGAGTCCAAGACGTACCCTGACCCATTATATATTCATTGTATGATATAAATTATATATGTGCATGTCATCAATTTCAATTTTTAGAGGACATCAATACAGACAATGACTCAGAATCAGAAGAAGAGGGGAATGAAGTTAGTGAAGAAGAACAAGTTGAACCCAAACAAAAAAAGAAAACTAAAACTAAATTCATTCACCAGATGAGCTTCTTTGAAGAGTGTGTGGTAAGCTTTTAATATATTTTTTATTATTAATATATGTATAGAACTTCAACTTTATTAAAGGCTTTACCAGTTATCAAGATCAATAATTTATGCAGTCCTTTCCTTTGGGAATTTTGAGAACTAGCCCGAATTATTGAACAATGTACATGTACAAGAGTGAACTAGCCCGAACAATGGAAAGTTCAGTAGAAGTTACTAGCCCCATAGACCTGTATATTAAATATATTCATATACAGGTCTATGCTAGCCCCAATGAATTTTTAGTAGCCCTGGGCTTCGGGCTACCAGTTAAAGGCGAGCACTGTTTATGTGGTGCCTCTTAATTTTTGAACTGATTTATTGTTTTACACATTGTTTTGCTTTGCTAGGGATTTCATTCATCCTTTTAACATGTTTAATAACAATCAATTGGACCAAAGGTAAGCAAATTTGCCATCTTGGTCTTTATTCTATAGATAATTAGCAGCTTTTCCCTTTGATCTGCCTGATATTTTATATAGTATCATGGACAGTCGGTTATTTTATGAAATATCAGGTGGCAGCACTTGATAACTGTGACGTCATATGACTTAATTTGTGACGTCATGTGACATTATTGTACTGAAAAGATGTGTGTTTTTTAATTATTGATAAAAAGAATATTATATACTTTCCTTTTTGTCTTGCCTGCGACGAATAGTTGCAAAGGCAAGACAAAGGTATTACTTTCTTGCGGCTATGGCGTAAACTTTTTTTTAAGACTTTTGTGGACAATGAATTGCTGGAAAAGTATAACAGCTAGGCATCTGATATTTGGTATACAGACAGTTCAAGTTATGGTCTACACAACTGTCACCATTTCGTGTGACCCTGACCTCATTTTCACGCTCCAGTGACTCTGTGAACTTAGGTCTTTTTTCAGACAGTAAACCTTTTTGCAAGACTTTTGTGGACGATGAATTGCTGGAAAAGAATAATAGCTAGGCATCTGATATCTGGTATTTGTTCCACAGCTTTAGCATGATTAGTTGTACCTTGCCTTCCTTTTTCAGGTCAGCCAGTCATCTACTTCCTTATTTTCAAGCTGACTTAGACTTTTTTCAGGGTCAAAAATAGACAATTTTTAGTAACAGATTTTCCAGCTTCTACTTAGGGATTGGTTTCAAATTTTGTACATGGCTGGCTTTAGTATGATGAGTTTTAATACAATACTTGTCATAATAGGCTGAACTTACTGCTTAAACATAAATGAAACTTTGACAGGTAATAAGTGCCTCCCCTTCCCAGGTTAGTCAGTCATCTACTTCCTGTTTCCCAATTGGTCTAGTGGGGGTTTCCTTAGCACCACTTAATGCAGCCCCTTGTTGTCATTCCAAACATAAATTTATACTCTATTTCAACATGTTCAAAGTTTGTGGTATTCATTTAGCATCTCTGAAAAGCCCTTTAGGTACTTCTTTGTTTCTACCAATTGAAAGTAAAGTTACTTAGTCATGTTAATTGGATGAAACATTTATAAAAAGTTATGTAGCTAAAGTGTATCATGTATATTAAAGATAGAAAATATGCTATTATCTAATTTTTTATTTACAAAGCTCATGAGAGACCAACACCCTCACAAAGAAAGAATGTCTTTCCTTGAGACAGGAAATAAGATTTGGAGAAAGAAATGCAAGGAGGTTTTGGAGTATAATGAGAAGAAAATGGTAATAAAATTACTGGGTATTCATTTTATTGTTGTAAATATGCATGATTTGTATTATTACAATTTACATGATTTTGGATCAATGTTATGTGTACTGTCCCTATGTAGTCTGGGAGTGTGCACTTTAGTAATAGCCATTTTGTTATGTGCTGATGACTTAAGGACAGATTATCAATGTCATGACCATACACATATGGTCTAAATACTTATATGGTCCGGAACATAGACATTTATCTCCTATTTAAAGACTTTGATCCTATCGATTTATTAGGGTGCAAGGGAGATTTCGTCTTTAGCTGGGACTCAGTTGTTTCTTTTCTATTATCTATTATGAAGATTAATTCAATTTGTCATGTTGAAACAGCATAGATATTTACATGACTTAAACTGCTAAAGGGTACTGGTAGTACAAGTTTATTAAATACTTATTTGACTCTTTTTAGCCACCATTTGGATCAACATTTAGAGAACAAATTTATGTCTCTACGTTACCACAGGCCTGCTTTGAAATAGTGGAAGAGTTGAATGATTCCTTCAAGGAAGGAATTGTGAAGACGGCATTTAAAAAAACAACAATGACTGCCGGAGTCTTTCAGTGTCTTGTTGGCCTCCATGATGTTCACAAACTTACAGACTGTCTCAATGAATTAAATGAGGGCAAAGTGTCGCTCTCGGAATTTAGATTGTTAGCAAAAAGATTAAAGGTAAGTTATATAAAAATAATGAAAACTGTATTCAGCAGTTAAAGAATATTGTTTTTTTTCCATGCTCTGTTTCTAAAAGTAGAGAGGCATATAGTGTATGAATCTAATTGTCCATTCATCCGTCCTATATCAGGGTACCTACAAGTTTAGGTTATTTTACCAAAAAGGAAGTACCCGGTATGTAGTCATGTGGTGTCTACTCATAAAAGTTTATTGCCATTTTAGATAGGAAATCTTATTATTGCATTAACGAATTCCATTTACAAGGATTGTCTTCTTGATGATGCAGTTGTAATAGTTTCTTTCAATCTCAATGACTTCATTATCTTTTTTAACCAGTATAAAAAACCAAGCCGGCCTTTTCCCCAATTTCAAGTTAAATGGTTGGCCCCTTGTTGCTATTGGATATAATACTAGTAAGATTTCAGATTAAATGAACTTAACACTCAACATGCTCAAAGCAGACACATACATTTTGCTTATGAATGCAGATGATGTTTTTGACTATATACACTGTTTGAGTTTTTTTCTGTTTATTGTTTTAGGAAAGTCAGAAGTCAGAAGAAACATTTAAAGAGGTATATATTAAAGTAACTTTGAATAAGGATTTTGCTTTATGTATTTCGACAAGATTTATAGTATTACTGATAAATAGTTTTCCTACTTCATGCTATTCAAATCATTCAGTATATGATTTTTATGTAAAATATTTAAATGAAATATTCTAAGGGTGGTGGTTTCTTGTGGGTGCTTCAATTTCCCCCACCATTAAATCTGACCTTTACATGGCCCAGGTGAGTTATAGGCACACACACACAATGTAATATCTATCTAACATAATTCTGTCCATTCTGTATAGATGCAAAGTACAATATATATCTCTTATTATCACACATTTATTTGTGAATTTGCCCAGATGAAAAGTTGTAAGTGTCCAAGCCATGTTTTGATCTGAGATCTGATTTGCTATATCAAGACCTTGCATGCTTGCAAGAGGGATTGATATGGCCATATTAAGGCTTGGCATACTCGCGAGAGGACCTGATATAGCTATACAAAGGCCTTATTCACAAGTTCTGTACACTCATTTAATCAGATGCATTCATCTTCATTCATGATCATATATGGAAAATTCAGTTTAAGTTGGAATTCTACTTTGTCCTAGATAATATGGAATTCCAAATCCCTAGGAGGATTCAGCTTGCCTTTGATATCAAAATGCTCTGTACATTCACCACACAAAAATTTCTATAAATATTATAACAAGAATCATTAATCAGGTGCTACTTGTTGAATATAAGTATATTATTTTCTAAAGATTAATATAAATCAAAATCTTTTTCAGGCTGAACTAATACGCCTGCGTCAAGAAAATCTTGCACTGAAAAAAGAAAATGGCAGATTAGTTGATATTTTGAAAGAGAAACAGGTAAATATTATTACCTTTAAGGCTAAATGTCAACAAATTATTATAAACTGCATATCTCACATGTGCAAATTATATCTTTTTTAAAGACTTGTCTGAAACACAAAAATTGTAAGAGACTTTCAACTTAAAAGTTTTAAGCCCATGCAAAATAAACCAGAACTGCACAGAATAAAACCAAATGAAATTCAAATCAATAACTAGTTTGGCTATTTTGGGGATGCCCAACACAAAATTTCTCCTAAAACGTATTCATATTGTCAATCTGAACACAAATTTTGACATCAAATTCTAACTAACTATCTTTTCAAAAAACCTAGATACCATGTTGAAATCTAAGCATTTTGAAATTTTTCACATTTTCAGACCTGAAAAATTACAATTTAACAAAGTACATTTTGTATGTAAAAACAGTAAAGAGGGCTTCATATTTCTTTTTCATATTTAAGAGCTAATTTTGCTCTATTCACCTACAAAATTTTAGAATTTTGTTCCCCAAGGTAACCAAAATGTTGCCATGTCCTATATCCAGTTTACATGGAAATGGTGGCCATTTTGAAAATTTGCATGCTTACCTTTTAGAACTCCTCTATGGCCATACATATTTCATGAAGACCGTTTGAGTAGTTCCTAGAATCCTTCTGGACAAGTTCATGCCCGGAAGAAAAAAAAGTAAAAAAAACCTAGAGTAGAAACAGTATATCTCCCAAATAGTGTTTTGAAGACATAACTATACACAGAAAAATAAATTTTAGATAAGAAAATAACATTAAGATAAAAATTGAAGATTCACCTTACCAAATCAAACTTCAACTTATTGTAGATGCTAAAAAAAATGGAAATGCATAAGGAGCACAACTCCTTAAACTGCTTGATTGAGTTTGATGAAACTTTACGCAAAGGAAGTACATCATATGGAGGTGTGCATGAAGACTTTTCTTTGCACTAGATCTAGACTTTGAAATATATGTATATATAGCTTATAATATTTTTTCTATTTTTTGTAAGACAAACAAGGTCACTTGTTCATCCATTGGAATATCTACAGAAATTCAAAGAGAACTATCTGTCGGGGATGTAGTAGAGGCAAAATGGGAAGAAAACAACTGGTTTGAAGCCAAAGTTCTTGCTATCACAGAGAAGAGTAAGTCTTTCATAGTAAAGAAATAGAATGTTTAATACAAAACAGTAAATGATAAATTTATATTTATAAAACCTCCATTTGACAAGGTTTGGGGGTACAGAAAAACATCATTATAATGTCCCTCCATTTAATGGCAAGCTCGCTTATGGCCATGATTTTGCAAAGAACAAATGTTGTAATGAAATAATAACCCCTTTAAAAATTAACAATTTGTCGTTTAAAATTGAATTTAGAAAATAATTATTAACTGGATTGAAATGTAAATACATCTATTCAACTTATTTACAAATCTAACTCAGCATTATGAAGACAAAATCTGTTTGCTCAAATGCTGGCATTAAATGATGTTTTACTGCATACATGCATCACCCTCTCTTTCTGTCGTCTGCTCACATATCTCATCAGTGTTAACCAAGGAACTTGAAAAGTTCAGTTTTTGAAAATTAATTTTGTAGAAGTAGCATTTTGCACCTCATAAATTTTGATGAAACTTTACATAATGAAAGTACATTAATATACATGATATATGTAGATGGGCATTGTTCTTATATATGATATAATGGAGAAAATTAGACTTAAATTGATGGAGTCCAATATGTAGTGGAAAGGAGGATTATCCTTTCATAAGCCTGTAACAATATTTCTATTTTACATTTTAATTTTGGTAGATAATGCCCCCCACGGGCCCATAGCAAAACAAGGAGGTCAAATTGAAGGCTGCTGGGTGTTGTAGTGGATTTTTAATTACTTTGATATATTAAGGTTGTGTCCTGTAAACTTATTTCACATCTCATTATCTTTTGTTTGAAAATTTTTGGGTTTGTTTGCGATATTGTCGTGTTTTTGCAACAATATAAATTATCTTGATTGTACAATTTATATTTTATTTAGTTACATAATGAAGACTGAAAACAATTGACATTTTTACATTTATTTTTTTTTTAGGTTTCAAGGTCAAATACACACAAGATGGTATAATTAGAAGTTATACAATGTCATCTTTGAGAAACCTTGCAGATGAAAGTGAATAGAAAAAGAAAATTGGACAACAATGTAAAACTTTAAATTTTTGTGCTTGGATAACTGGTATGTATGGCACGCCATTTTAACAAAAACCCTGGTATCTATAGGATACCTCAGATAACTGGGGGTTTACTGGCAGCTATCTGGGGGTTTTCTGGACGAAACTCTCAATTACATCAGGTATTAAGAGTTATCTTGATAACTGGGGGTTTGCTGTCAGATATCACATAGATACCTGATTCAACCCTTTCTACCTACAGATATTGCAAGTTCATGCTATTTAACTCACTGAAAGCAGAATTTATCAATGTAAAGCTGAAAACTATTAATACCTCAAAAACTAATACAAAGCTAAGCTTTCAATGAATTATTTTTAAAAACTCTTAATAACAGGAGTTTTTGTGGTATCCATGGGATAGCTGATAGTAAACCCACAGTTACCTGAAATAACTCTCAATACCTGATGTAATTAAGAGTTTCGCTCTGAAAACCCCCAGATAGCTGCCAGTAAACCCCCAGTTATCTGAGGTATCCTATAGATACCAGGGTTTTTGTTAAAATGGCGTGCCATAGGTATGACCCTGTTGTTATTGTCCTCAGAAAGGCAAAATTTATTTTTTGTAATTCATTAATATCCAAGTGTGTAGAATGATTTCTTAATTTCTATAGAACCAAATGGATTGTAGAAGTGTTTCAATATAATGCTTTTGTTGTTGTCATAAGAAAATTTTAAAAAAGTTTTATTTTTGTAATTTGTTAAAATGTGTGTAGGAATAACAGATACAAACCCCTTAATTAGGGTTCAAAAGGGGGAATTTTTTTGTAACTGTTATTCTGTTGGGTCTGTTTTTGTCCACCATGGGCTTCATATGTCCAGAGCAATTGACTATCTATTATCTTTATTTGGCCGTAAATGTACACGGTTCAACATGTTGAAGCCATATCATGCTGTGTTCGACAAAGCTTTATATTAATTTTTAATTTGTCAATTACTTATTTTATGAACTTTTGTATGCTATTTGCGTCAGGCAAATTGTGTAAAGGTTTTGTCCAGAATTTTTTTATTACATTTGTTAAATATAGCTACTCCAACAAAACATTTCATTAAGAGATTTGTTATTTTGTAAATATTTCACTTCTAAAATTAATGGTGACCCTTACGTGGATGAAATGAGAAGTGGTATCCCTCGTATTTATCTGTACAATTTCTGTCAAAATACCAATTTTCAAATTATTAAATGAATGCACCTTGATGCATGCCAAATTTAAATTTTGTGTGTTTTGCTATTTTCTCTACTTTTTAAAGAACTTTTATGTACTTTTATTGGTAACAACGGCGAAAGCACTGTAACTTTAGGCCATTTAATTTCGGGATACAGTTTAAATCCATAATGAGGAAAGGGAGAAAAAATTTGACTGACAGGAAATGAAAAAAGAGCACAGGAAGTGAAAATTTTAATTTTTTTTAACATTTCTGTTCTCCATGCAATTTAATTTTTATTAAATAAAAATTATATTTTCTTGCTTCTGAAGCAGTTACCTATCGTTTTAAGTGGCTTTCATGAATGAATTTGACAATTAAAATTTTTAGTTGGAGTAGCTATTAAATATTTTTGTTGAATTTATGAATTTATAAGTTAACCATATTTTTGTTGAATTTGATGTAAAATTAAGATGTTTTGTTTCTGTACAATAGAAAATATCAATAAATAGTTGTGTGTTACAAGTAATTCTTCAATGTTTTTGTCTCTGTTAATTTTTAAGATATAAGTGCTGCTTCTCTATGTCTAATGATAGACATACAATTAAACCTCACACTGTACAATTCTTTCAATCTACCAAAAGACCTACCAAAATATTTGATTGTGAAACTCCTCCAACACCCCTCAGTGATTTTAGATGAAACTTTACATTAAGACTAATGGGTCTACAGTATATTCATTGACAGGTGCATAAAAAAAAATTATTCAGAAAATCATTCAGATTAAAAATGGGCTTGAATTTTCACTGTAAAAAAACCATTATAAGAATAGGAGGGATATATTTTTAGTAATCTTGCTTGCATTGCTAGTTTTATTAAGGATGACTGTTTCATGACAAAATAAACGATGAAAGCACAGGTAACAGATATTTTCAAAAATATGTTTTTCCTCATAGGAAACTTGTAATGATATTTTCCTTAAAGGAAATTTGACTTTTTATTTTTTCCTTAAAGGAATTTGATCTTTGTTCATTTTCCTTTGAGGAAATATGATATGTTCATTTTTCCTCTAAGGAATTATGGTCAATTATATTTTCCTTAAAGGAAATATAGTCTTTATTTTTTTCCTGTGAGGAATTATGAAGTTCAATCTTTTCCTTACAGGAAATCTAAAAGAATGATTTTCCTTAAGGGAAATTTCAATATTTTAATTTTCCTCAAAGGAAACGTATGGACTTGTAATTTCCTGTAAGGAAAATTATTTCCTACAAGGAAATTTATTTCCTTCAAGGAAATATAGTTTTCCTGCAAGGAAATAAGTTTTTCCCTTCAAGGAAATTTTTTTCCCTTAAGGAAATCTCAAATTTCCTCGAGGAAAATTTACAATTTTGGCTTACTGTGCTTAACCAATGAGCAAAAATCAAATGTTTTTAGCTTAACATAATGTCTTTGATTGTACTCTTTCCACCTAGACATAAAACTAGAATATTTTTTAAGATTTGAATTTGGACACAGCGCACGTCCATACTCGTCCCGAAGTGTGTTTTATGTTTGTCTTCTTTGGTCATTTTAATGGTCCAAATAAGGTTCGGACGGGTAACTTTTTTTGGAACTTGAGTTTCTGATTCTACGAATTCTACACTTGAAACCCCATTATGCAGTTGCAGAGTTTTTCTTTTCCATTTTCCACATGCATTTGGGTCCAGGATTTTATTTTATTATATATATGCGCACAGGCGTTTTGGTCCAGGATTTTAATTTATTATAAATAACGTGTATATAAAAAAATCATCTCTTCTCTAAAGCAATATAGCGAGGGTCGGATTTATTTTTTATAAACACACAAGAAATAAAATTGAAATCCTGGACACAAACGCCATGGCATTTTTTTTTTTCAATTTGCAATTCTCCAAGGAAAACAATATAATGTTCACTGAAACATGAAGCCAACATTAAAGCTCAATTGAAAAGACAGGTAAGGCTATTGTCTGCGAGTAAAAAATGCAGCATGCTCCATAATTGGCATTTGTGATGACAACCATATGCATTTTCCAATCAATTATAACTGCATGTTTTGACACCCGTCCAATCAGCTGACCGTCTGTGACCAGGAAAAGCAATAACTGACCCGGTCTGTCTGTTTATTTATACTTTATGACCCCTGAGAAAATTGTTTTCTGGGGTTAATTATCGTGTCGTCTATTGGTTTTGTCATTTTGGATCTCATTTTCTGTTTTTGTTTCTGATTTTAATAGTCTTAAACAATGCTATGGTCATTAGTTTCAGAAATCAATCATAGAAATTTGCAGTTGAGAAGGAATAAATGGGTTTTACACGTTTCGTCTTGTCTGGGTGAATAAATTTACGGATTCCATTTACTAATAGTTTTTGAAGCACTAAGTCTGGAAGAACTTTCTAAAAAAGCTAGAACAGTTTTTTTTCTATTAGAGGAAAGACTGCTTCTTTAGGCAATCTTCCTATTTCAGTTATTAATAATTTATTTGACAAACTAGTTATTCCGATATTAACTTATAGTTCTGAGATATCAAAACAGAGGACATCGAAATTGACCCCTTACACTTTATAGATAAAACTTCCTTTGAAAAAGTCCACATTAGTTTCTGCAAATTTACACTTGGGACAAGGAAAACTTCATCGAATTTAGAGGCAAGTTTAGAATTGGGAAGGGTTCCTATTGAAAAAATCACTTTTATATTTGGGAAGATTATACACTAATGATTTAAATCCATTATTAAAAGAAGCATTGGATCTTTCAAAATCTTTTGATTCAGAAGGTGTTTATTCTTGGTATACATACTTCTGGACATTATATCCAACTGCAAATGTCTAAAAGATGTTAAAAAAAAATGAAATTAACTATTAAAGATAAGTCCTTTGACTATTATCATAACCTTTATATAAATAAGATAGAGAAAATAGATATAAACAGCAAACTCTTTTTGTATAAGAATTTAAAACCCTTAACAGAACCTAAATTTTATCCTTCATATAATTTTTTTTCAATTAGTGACCATAGTTAGGTCGCTATTTCAAAATAATTAGAGACGAAAGATTATGCAATTTTTGCAAAGTAGTAGAAGATGAAAAACACTTTATTTTAAAATGCTCGAAAAATGAGAATATCAGTAAAGCTCCCTTTGAAGATATTAAAAAAGACTGTAACAATTTCTCTGACAAAAGATTAATAATCTATTGAAACCTAAAACCTTTAGACATGTTAAAATTATTGGCTTCTTTTTAAAACGGTCATATAAACTGAGGACATAAGACTTTTGATAACATGCCTACTTCCAATGAACATAATGTCTTCATGTACTTGCGCTCAATGGTATGTTTATTTTTATACAATTATAATGTTGAATTGTTCAATACAATTTTTTTGTATTTTGTATTTTGATCATGCTATATTTGTGCTTGTATACATGTTACTGCAGCCCTAGTTTTTAGGGTTAATAGTTTGAAATAAAGTTACTAGTAGTTAGATATCATGCAACAGACCTGAAACACAAACATACTTTCTCTGTTTCTTCAAAGAGAGGTACAATGTATATTTAATTTTTACACACACAGTCTCAGAAACGGTCAGGATAATCGTGGGGAGGATTTATTTTTAACGACTTTATGGTCTGAAGAAATCAACAAAGGGCGGAATAAGGGTATTTCTAGTGCTAGGAAACTATTAAAAAAGAAAAAAAATGCAGAAAAAAGACAGAAATCATTTTCACCTCCACGCTAAAATGCACCACCAAATAATCACACTATCCCAAGACATCTGTCATCAAGCCAGGAAACCGTATACATTTTTCTCTTATTCACAACTATGTAAAACTAATTAGACACATTTTTCATAATCATAATAGTTTTTACATGAATTGTGTTTTGCACCGCCATGCCAAGTTTTGGCGAAAAACATGCTTGCAACCGTTGTCTATGATTCGATTGAAGTGATCCGTGCAGTATAGGAATATTTGCATTCTTTGTGCTTAGTTCTCAGTTACAGTGTTGTGGTCATGATCCATTAATAAAACCGCCCTGAAAGAGCAAATTAAAACGGATGATATTGCATTGAATTATGTTTGGCCAATTAATACTAGGAGAGGCACTTAGCCTTTTTTCTCAAAACGAATTCCTTGTTATGTTTCCATCTCTTGCAGACTCAGTTTATCTACAGACTGTATTTTTCTTCCGTGTTTTGTTTTGTCCTTCTTTGTCGGATTTGATACGCAGGGTTGACCTCTAGCGACAAGCCGGGTGATAACTGCTTACTCTTCCGAAGCTCCTGAGTTCATTTTCGTTACGACTTGAGTTTGAGGAGTTGATTGCAATTCAGTTGTTTTTGTATTTTTATATTGTCTATTTTATCGTGCTATTCCTGTTCGTGTTTATTGGTTTTGTCGTTGCCCTTTCAGACTTTTGACCTTCGACTGCCCCACTGATTCTCTTTGCTTCTCTACCGCAATTCTTACTTTTTAAGTGACCAGAGTTTGTGTGACTGTTGTAACCCGATCGAGTTTGTGTGGCTGTTGATACCTCAGTTTGTGCGACTGTTGTTTACTCAGTTTGTGGGACTGTTGTTTACTCAGTTTGCTTGTCTGTCATTTCCTCAGTATGTCACAGTTGACTGTTGCTTCCTCAATATGTGTGATTGTTGCTACCTCATTTGTGGACTCTTCTTACCTTATTTTATTTGACTGTTTTTACGTCAAATTGCGTGACTGTAGCTACCACAGTATGTGTGACTGTTGTTACCTTAGTTTGTGACTGTTGTTACTTCAGTTTGTGACTGTTGTAACTTCAGTTTGTGTGACTGTTTTTCATATCAGTTTGTTTGACTTTTTACACCTCAGTTTGTGTGGCGGTTGCTACTTCAGTTTGTGACTGTTGTTATCTCGGTTTGTGATAGCTGTTTAATACCTTACTTTGTGTGACTGTTTTTATCTTAGTTTTTTTGAATGCTCTCACCACAGTTTGTGTCAGTCATTACCTTAGTTTGGGTGACCGTTGTTTGCTTAGTATGTGTGACTGTTGCTACCTGTTTGTCTTTCTATTGTTTCCTCAGTTTGTGATTGTTGTTACCTTAATTTGTGTAACTGTTATAACCCGAGTTTGTGTGACTATTGTAACCTCAGTTTGTGTGACTGCTCTAACCTCAGTTTTTGTGACAGTTGTTGTCCCAGTTAATGCAACTGTTGTTACGCCAGTTTTTTTTTATTGTTGCTACCTCAATCTGTGTTTCTGCTGTTACCTCAGTTTGTGTGACTGACTCTGTGGTTACCCCAGTTTCTGACCGTTGTTCTCTCAATTTTTATGCCCCCCGCGACGACATGTCGGGGGGCATTAAGTTTTACTCATGTCCGTCAGTACGTACGTCCGTACGAAATTTCCGTCAAGCGTTTCTCAGAAACCGTTAATGGGAATAAATTGAAACTTGGTAGGATGGTTCAGTATGACATACTATACGTCCTATGCGAATTTTAAAACTGTCGGACATTTACTTCCTGTTTGGGACTGGATTCGATACCAAAATGGACATCTAAATTTCCGTCAAGCTTTGCTCAGAAACCGTACATGGGATTCATTTGAAACTTGGTAGGATGGTTTAGTATGATAAACTATGCGTCCTAAGCGACTTTCAGTGTTGGACTTCAACTTTTTATTTGCGGGGGCATCCGTGTCCCATGGACACATTCTTTCTTTATTTTTTCTGTTGCAACTTCAGTTTGCGACTGTAGCTTCCTCAATTTACATTTCTGTTATAACATCTGGGTGGTTGTTACCTCAATTTGTGACTGCTGCTTCTCCAATTTTTGCTTTTATTAACTCAATTATTGTGCCTGTTGCTAAATCTTTTTTTTTTTCTGCTGTAACCTCAGTTTGTGACTGTTGTTTTTTCTAAGTATTTTTTTACTGTAACAACCTCCTTTCTGATTGTTTTATCTCTACATTTTTGTTTTATTGTTTGGTTGTGTTATGTTCCAAATCTCAAAATCTTCTATTGCAGAATCAACTGCTCTTTTATAAGGATATCTCACAACATTTGGGACAGACAGACAGACAGAGGAACAAATGGACCTGAATACTATATGCCCCTTACTTCATAAAGAGGGTCTTTCATTAACACTTTATGATTTGACTTTAATCATATGTAGTTTTTTTTTCTTAATTTAGAGCCAATTGCAAGACAGCAAGCAGCAACCTCTGGTCATAGTAGTCTGGTCATAATGAAGGCTGCTTTCTGTTGTGGATGTTTAAAATTATTGTCACAGTGATATTGTAGGTTATGTCTCATATTCTTATTCCACATCTCATTATCATCTATTTCTTTGATGGGGCATAAATTTTTTTTTCAGTATCTTCTTTTGAGGGAATTATGAAAGTTCAAAAATAAGGTTCACATATTTTTTATTATTTCATCAAATTATGCATTTTTCATCAAAATAAAAATGTACAAAATAACATTATAACAACTCTCAAAACTATTAATATAAAAACAAATTACTTCAAAACACATATGTTGCACTTGCACAACTGTCTTAACAGATTTAATACAAAAAGTAACATGTACAAGTTTTCAAAAACTGGAGATCCATATAAACCTTACAAATCCTGAATCAAAAAACATTTTCACATTATTTTTTTCTGATTAGATATACACAGGAGAAATCCCATCTAAATGTTTACATAAACTGAATATTGATGGCATAATAATATCATCTTAAATACTATTAGATGTTTTAGATCCTTGGAAAATATTTGTCTAGATTGTTTCATAGAAATCTGTTATATACCCTGCTGTGCTGGTAATAGCTAGATATAAAATGGAATTATGATGTGTTGCATGAAAATATTTTCAGAACTTACAATATATCAGGGTTTTTCTAGTGTAGTATTGTATAATTCCCAAAACATCAAAATAGAAAATTTTGACTCTCTAATTGCATATTTCATCTATTTATGCGGGTTACATGGATTGCTGGTAAAATGCAGGTTCGTGGGTTTTAAAATTTGTGCTTCTTACGTTTGCAGTGGGCAAAGCAATCTTAAATTTCCTTTTTTGTTGGGGAACTAAAATTTGTGGATCAGTCCCACCCTCACAAATTGATATCCCACTAAAAATAGTGAAACCACAGTATCTTAATAACGATAATTTCAAGATCTGAAACCTCACACATTAACCTCTATGCATAACTTTCATTTGGGTTCACTTGTTACATGTACATATTTGTATCTACTAGTATTTAAAAAAAATATATACAAACGTTTTGGTCTTTGTCTTTCGAAAATAATTCTAGTATAAAATTTTCAAAACATAAGAATAAGAATAAAGCCAACATGAAACACATTTTAGTTTTGAGCTTATTTTAACATACTGAATGACTAATCATAAAAAAGAACAAAAAAATAATTAAAAGTACAATTTGCATTTGAATCTAAGACAAAAATATCCTGAAGATCAAATCACTCAACATCTTATCTAATTGCAGTTTCTGACAAATAAATTCTTCAAATACAAATACATTATGCATCATGTTGCTCATTTTGTGCCCTTACTTTTGGTAGTTTGCCATGGTTTTTCTAACTTTAGCCCACAGAACTACTGTGGCGAATTATTTCAATCACTTTAAATTAAAATAAATGTCAAAATTATCAGTTTCTAATCTTTTAATAACTTTCCCCTATTACACAATTTTCAAGTTTATTAGAAATTTTTGATAAGATCTGCAACAATGGACAGATTCTGGTTTTCTTATCCAGTCAAAAGTCATTTCTTATGTGAGGTATTTCATAAATCTTTATTAAACATAATGAAAAGACTGATTGCAATTTGAAAATAATGATTTAAGAAATTTTACAATTTTGCTCTATCTTTATTTATCTTTGTTCTAATATAAAATGACTGACAATTACAACTTGACTCATGATGGTTACAGAAAATATTCATTTTACAAATGTAGCTTATACAAATTTTTATTTCATTTATGGGCTCTGATGGAATGTGCCGACAATGAACAAACAATATCATATTCCAAAAGTACAGATCACAAATATCCATATCCATTTCTGGCGTAACTTCAACCATTTCTCGCAGGACACCATCTAGTCATATTACATGGGATCTCAAAAGCAGCTAACCTGAAAAAAAAACAAAGACAATGAAATGTTAGCATAAAAGGGGGGTATGAGCAGGGACAGATCCAAAATTTTAGTTTAGGGGAGGTGTTAAAAGTTTTTGTTGTTGACTTTTTTCAAAATAAACGGGCACAATTTGTTTTTCAAGTTCTTTATGTAGATTTTTTTACTAAAAAACTAAAAATTTGTCAGTTTTATTTAGGGTGGGGGGGTACATCCCATACGCCTTTTCTTAAGATCCGCCCCTGAGGAGAGTATTTTCTATTTTAAAAGATATGACTACAGTTGCTGTTTTGTTTTGAGAAATTGATGCAACCATTTTTTAATTGATTGAAAAATAAATGTTCAAAACAGGAATTTTTACCTGATCTAATCAGGTGCACCGAACCAAATCCTTCACATTACGGAGCACTCAAACGCACCCTCATGGGGAGTAAAATATCAGGTGCAATTTGCCTCTATCTTGAGCTACTTTTTATATATATAATTCTTCCTGATTTATCTTCCAAATTTATCACTTTTTCATAAGATGAATTACCATTGATAAATGCTATCAGTGAAAATATTCTAATAATTATCATCGATTGCACATATGTATCCTAAAGGTTTCAAATATATTGCTCATAATTTAATCGTTTACATGTACTTCAAATTTCTTCTTAAGTTTACATGTTCAATCTATGAAAGTAGCTTAAATACAAAGGGAGACCACAAGACTTGTACATGTATGTAAGGTTACCTGTTTCATTTTCCAGCTTTAAGGGGAATGCAGCTGTGCTATTCTGGCCTTTGCTCTTTCTAAAAGAACTTTCGATTTATCAGTATTTATAATTATATCTGTTTAACATGTTTAATAATGTCAAATTATGTTTGCGTTCTTATTTTTTGCAGGCAACTTTTGGAGGCAACTTCAGGGAACAAATATATTGTTCAAGTCTCCCAGCCTGTTGTTGGGATGAGCTGCAGCTTATCTTCAGGGCGTACGAATCAAAGACCTTGCTGTCAAACAGCCTTCTCAAAGAAATAAGACCAGGCCTATTTAGGGATTTTGTTGGTGTCAAGGAGGAACCTAGGGTTCACAGGTTATTGAGCCAGCTTAGTTGTGGATTGGTAACAGTTGAGGAATTCAGAAAGAATGCCAAAAAGTTTTGTATTGACAATGCATGGCAGCCATTTTTCATTAAGAATTACCTTAAAGATCACATAAACACTGAAAAATCCAATGAGAGAAATGAGAATCCCATGGGTAAACAAAAAATCCCATGGGAGAAATAAACTCCCATGGGAGAAATAAACTCCCATGGGAGAAAAAAAATCCCATGGGAGAAAAAAAAATCCCATGGGAGAAAAAAAATCCCATGGGAGAGAAAAAAAATCCCATGGGAGAATAAAATCCCATGGGACAAAATTATCCCATGGGAGAGAAAATAATCCCATGGGATTTGATGGAAATCCCATGGGATAATGACAAATCCCATGGGATAAAAAAGTCCCATGAAATTAAAAAGTGCACAGAGAAAGATATTTTAAATGAAATGGTTAAATAAAAGATATTTTATGAAATCCCATGTAAAGCTGAACACATTGGCTACTCACATGACCTGGTAAGCTGAAAAAAGTGTGGCGCATTATTTGCAAATTGTTGTTTTGCAAATTTAAATTTACTTGTGTTTAACACAAGACAATTTTAATTTGCAAAACACTGATTTGCAAATCTTGCGCCGCTTCAAATTTTGTAAATTAGGTCATATGAGTAACCGCTGTGTTCGTCTTTGCATGGGATTTCTTAAAATACTTTTCTTTTTACTACTGTGTCTGAAAATAAAAAGTTATAAGGAGTCAAAAGTACATGGGATTTTTTTATCCCAAGGGATTTATTTTATGTCCCATAGGATTTATTTTATGTCCCATAGGATTTATTTCTCCCATGGGATTTTTTTTCTCCCATGGGACCTTTTTTCTCCCATGGGATTATTTTTCAAACAAAGAAGCTGGATTATTAGTAGGCTAATAGCGTGTCTGATGAAGGTTAATCCAGAAAAGCGCTTCACATGCTGTGAAATTTTGCTTTTGTACATTTATCAAAATCATTTCTATATGTGGATCGTGTCTTTCTGGCACATATTCCATATTCTTT
The DNA here is from genome assembly GCA_963971305.1 of Arcuatula senhousia. Classification (NCBI taxonomy): domain Eukaryota; kingdom Metazoa; phylum Mollusca; class Bivalvia; order Mytilida; family Mytilidae; genus Arcuatula; species Arcuatula senhousia. The sequence goes on from OZ020312.1 coordinate 37,615,378, forward strand.
CGTTTTAAATATAAATAAATATTTATGAGCAGGAGAATAAGATCAACTAAACAAGTTAAGTTGAAACAATGATCACTAAATAATATTTGTAAAGCTTTACAATAATTCATATTCATGAACTGAATCCCGCCTTAAGCATGCACACTGTTTTTAATTTTGTTTATAACTTTGCTTGTTTAAAATCGCGACCAGTACACTAATCAATACCTCGAGGTTTTAGCCCCTTAATTTTAGAAATATTCAAGGCGATGTAAACCCCAACCCCAAAGTCGCCAAGCAAAGGAAATGACATAATGGCTCGATCTATCATATATTGACGGATAAAAGAAAGTATACACATAGAAAAAAAGTTTTTAATCAATATTTTATTATTTGTCATAATTTCGTTGATCTATCCCAATAAAACTTGTCCGTGTAAAGGTTTATTGGCATGATATAATCATGATGAAGAGATAATCTGCCATTTTGAATAAAAAAGAAACTGAAAATCAAAATTTAATGATTTTTAATGGAAAGGTCAAATGAAGGGTTCATTGTGTTTGGAAGTGTCAGGAAAGCACCAATTTTGTTTTGAAAGATTTAGTGTCCTTAAGGTTTTTAAAGTCTTCAATGTGTCAGGAGGGGAGTGTGCAATGTCCATTTTATTCCTAAAAGTTTTTCATGCACAAATTTAGGCGCAGTTCACGTTATCGTTAGTAAGGAGAAGATCTGTCACAAAAAAATTTCACCTGAATCGATGTTGTTTCCGGTTGATTTCGAAATTGTGATTTCTTTAAGGCTGTTCTTGCAACCAAAAGTGATTGTTCAAATCAATAGAAAATTTCAACGGCTCCAATCTTCACTAACCCGGTTGTCAGAAAAAGGGACTGAAAGGTATCCAGATACCCATTCCCGTCAGTAAAAAAAAATACAGTTTACCCTACTTCAAAAAATGTGAATTTAAAATTTCCTGCTTTCGTCTTTGCATGTCTGATGCTAAGAAAAAAAGTCTTGTGAACATGTTTTTTCTGCAGTATCGCGTGATTTGAAACAATTCTGAAATGTTTCTATCAATTTATTTCTTACTTTGCACTAATAATCTTATTTTAGAGAGCATTCAAATGTGTATCTTTTCTTTTGGCCATCGGTAATACGGTATATATATAATAAATGAAGATAGCTCACATTAAATTTGTTTAATTTGCAGTGGCGGATCCAGAAATTCTGAAAAGAGGGAGCCCACTGACTGGCCTAAGTGGACCGCTTTGGTCACGTATCAATGATTTCCTATATATTCAACCAATTTTTTCCCCCTTATTAAAGTCTTCAGGAAAAAAACATCCGATATTCCCATCGATGGCAGTATCAAATACACTATAAAAATGTATCTGTCGTCACGAATGTAAACAAATAATCATCAACATGGTCAAATAATTTTTAGTGAAATAAACCTAGTTTAAGGCAATATTGGTAACACATTGATATTCAAAGTTTTCTTTTATTACATTTTGGTCTAAGGGAACGACCATTTGATTTTTGGGGGGGAGGCTGCCAGTTTTTGTAAATACTTTTGCAGTTTACTTTTGTTATGTCATTTTTCATTGTTTTTTATTTTGTTGTAATGGATAGAGTGGCATCTGTTTAAAATGAGTGATTGAGTTGATTTATAAAGTTTTCATAATTTTGACAAGAAATAGGTTTTCTCTTGATTTTTCTTTACTTTTGCATTGCCTCTGATTGGCATCTTTATAGCCTTTTAAAATTTATGACAGAGTAGATAAAATGTTATATAAAAAATGTGAACTTCATATTACATTTTTATATTTGGTGGACCTAATATTTGATCTTCCAATGTTTTGGTTTAAATGCTACTGATGAGAGGTTACTCCTTGAAATATCGATATATAGCATATCCAAATTAACCGTTTATACCCGCGTTTTGGTATTTGTAATTCAATAATAGAAAGAAAATAGGGTGTTCTTGGGCAAATTTTATAAATTCAAAAATGATTTGAATGCATTGGTGCTGGTTTTTACTCTACTGTCTAAATATAAAAACTCAATTTAGGTAGACTAAGATAATGATGGCTTTCTTTGATCTTCTTTACTTCATCCAGGAACGTATAAAGAGATTTATACGTTCCTGCTTCATCAGACATCTAAATAAACAAGAGGCTCCCAGGAGCCTGAATCGCTCACCTGGTCTTAATGTCAACCCTTTGAAGACTTTTGTATAGCTAAATGAGCTGAATGTTTAAGCAATAAAAAGCTTTTTTCTATCTGCAATAGTTTTCATTCCAAAGCAAAAAACACTATTTTTCACCTTTAAAGGGCCATAACCCCTTAAAGGGGTCATCTGACAACTTCGACTCTAAAAAGACTTTTTTAGAGCTAATTAAGCTGAACATTTAAGCAAGCAACATCTTTTCTCTATCTGCAAAAGTTTTCTTTTTTTTAGGCCAAGGGGCCGTAACCACTATAAGGGGTCATCTGGCAACTTTGACCCTATGGAAACTTTTGTAGAGCTAAATGAGCTGAACATTTAAGCAAGCAACAACTTTTCTCTATCTGCAATAGTTTTCATTCCATAGGCCAAAAACACTATTTTTTGCCTTTAAGAGGCTGTAACCCCTATAGAGGGTCATCTGACAACTTCGACCATAGGAGACTTTTGTAGAGCTAAATTTAAGATTTGTTTGAAAATTCCTTGGTATATATTTTTTTCTCAGTTGTGCAACCGACTCGTCTCCACAGTTAAAAGATAGTGATATTCGTCACCTTTACCGTTTCTACATAAATGACAAAATCTTTCTTCTTTGAATTTTGTTACATCTGCCCGTTTAAATTTGAATTTTCATAGCGCATGTTTCAATATGTATTTTCGTTCTGATTTGGATAATCTAACTCTCAATACCAAATTCCGTCTTAAAGATACCACAAAATTCTCTTGAGATGAATTTAATATATTCGAAAACCTTTTCTGTATAAACTGATCTCGATGTCTTTATACACTGGCGATTTTAATTTATCCTTTGAAACAGGTATAAATTAGCGTGCACATGACCGACAGACCGCAACCTGTACAAATTCCCTCGGTCCTGTAAATTTTTGCAACTTTTGTAACACATTCCAAATAAAATATTTCAAAATCACGCATTCCGTCCCATTAAAGTCCCAAATACTAAATTCCAAGACTGTTCCATTTTTTGATATTTGAACAAAAAAAACGTTAACTGTAAGTTTATAGTAACATATCAGGAGAAGGGAAATTTACCGGGAAATGCTCGTACTATGTATTTAATTACATTAAATGTAGGCCTAACTCGAATAATTTAAGCCCTATCCGTGTTCGTAAACTTCGGCGGAACAGGTTATAACGGGTTCTAAATGTAGGCCTGAAAGGGCCTATAAATTCATTATATAAAAGGCATATCAATGCAAACTTTTATTCCCAGGCATATATTTTTTTTTATTTTTTTTTTATTTTTTATTTTTTTTGGGGGGGGGCTTGTTAGTTTGAATTGTGCATCCTCACTTTATCAGTGGTGTTTTCTCGGTGAACCAGTTGGTTTCTCTAAAGGCAAGGTCTTTTATACAAGAAGAATAGGGCATCAAATATAGCACTATAAAGGTATGGCTGCAATAAACGAATTAATAAAGATGCCAATGGGAGTCCGGGAACTAGTATTTATAAATAATCGAATTATCCAATTAAACATATGAAATGGCAGAAAATAACAGTGTCGTTCTTGTGAAGATCTAGGATCCTCTCCGGGGATCCTCTCGATTAAACGTTGGTGTTTCTACAGTATATTCAAATATAAAAGTATCTTTAGATAGCTGAATTTCTCGAACATTGTTTGATATTATTTTCGAAGCGTTTTATTTATTATTTTGTTTGTAATTTAATAAAATCTGAAGAATGGTGAAAAATAAAAAATCAAACACCACGCGAACAGACTGATATTTGTCACAATAAACAAATTTCCTTATCGAGAGTTATCGGCCAGCGGGCGTCCTTTTAACAGGAAGCTGGCCAATTTCAAACTGTTAATTAGTTGACCCGAATTTATCAAATTACCTTCAAATTTCACCTGAATATTCTCGAATCATTTGCTATTTAACATGACTTAATAAGATACTGTAAGGAAAGATTTGATATGAAATGTATTAGATTTCCAAGAGGTCTATTTCTAATTAAGTTTGAATTTGGAAAAAAAATGTACGATTGACTTGAAACTGTTCCTTTGGAAAAATGTATAATAGAAATGAAAAGAAAAAAATAGTCTAAACAAAGCAGCAAAATATACTCTTTCCAACGATATATATATTCATTATGAAAAAGTTTACTCGCTTGTAATGCAATTAAGTGCCTATTTCAACAGGCCGAATCTGAATTTACAAATTAGCGCGGAGACACTGTTGTTTTTGATTTATCGGGGAGACCAATCTCTTTAATTATTGTCTCAGGGTGTTATGAAGGTTTTGCCAGCTTCAATTTTGTTTTTAATACATGTATGTTGCTTTTAATACATGTGGCTCCCGCAGGGTTAAAAACGACCTGCGACCTGATGGCTTTTTAAGGGCGACTTCCGACCTACACTTCATAAAATCGACCTATGCCAAAAAACGACCTGCGACCTCCAACAAAATATGCCTTTTAAAAGCGACCTTGCGACCTCAGGCCCCCTTTAAAAGCGATCTTGCGAACAAGTTACAAATAATTACACGACGACGAGGAATGAAAACACTTCGCAATAATTGATTAAAATTGATCACAATTATACTAGTATATTAGAATATACAGGTCTATGATCACAATAAACATATTCTTATTGGGAGTCACCTGATATGGTAGAAATTTCACTTGTGTATTGTGCTTGCCTTATCTACTATTTAACGGTACTAAAATAAGATAGTTCTGAATGGAAATTTCAATAAACTTAAAAGATTTCGAAGAGAATGTCCAGATAAAGAATTCGTTTTCTTAAACTGGCAACTTTAAACTGTATTCTTTAAAGAAAATGCCTCCCATAATAGAAAATTAGCCTATTGCATGCTGTTAGATTTTCTTTTTCCAATGATGTATTCTTGTTTGTTTCTATATATCTAAGTGTGTTAATATACAAAAAAATAGGTATCGGAATAATTCATTATTATCTCCAATTCCTAAAACAGGAAATACTCATACAAAGTGGGTGGTTCAGAAATAAGCTCGAAACACGGTCCCGAATCATTTTTATTGAGTTTCCGAATACCGTAGCAATTGTTTTAGCCACACCTATTACAATATACACAGGATACTCTCCCTTTGATTGTAGGTGAAAAAGAAACTATCATGACATGTATCATGAACAAGAGACGTTATTTGTTAAAGGCATTTACAGGTCTATGTTAAAGGTGAGTTTGCTTCTTGAATAATATAGGCAGAAGGTATAATACAGGCTCAGCTGGCTTATTTCAGAAGCCAACCAAAGTGTTCAATCGAAGAACCCTCCCGTTTGGCCGAGGAGTCATATGAAATTGAAATTCAATCAAGTGTTAGCGTGTGCCACAAACAACATGGCTTCGATAATCATCTAAAACAACAGCCAAGCCGAATATAATAATTCAATTAAGAAATAATTAGCCTCGTGTCATTTGAGAACTTCTTGGAACTCACATGCCCCTTCTTTGTGTCTTATGACCTATAAGTTTAAGAATTAAAAAAAATAAAGGTGTCTAAAAGACGGTTGATGGACTAGACATGTATGGGGGGGGGGGGGGGGTAGGAGGGGGTCTGATCCCGGAATCCCGAACTAATTTTTACAAAATCCCGTCATCCCGACTTAAAAATGAGAAAATCCCGAAGCCCGGTAAAGATGATATAATTTTATCCCGGAATCCCGAACTTAAATTGTCCAAATCCCGGAATCCCGAGCTTAAATATGCCCAATCCCGGTGTCCCGAAAAAGGTCCTACCCCCCCCCCCCCCCTCATGTATATTAGTTAGAGGTCATGTTACCGGTCACCGTAAGCAGAAACAGTTATCTGTATTATATGCAATAGCGAATATAACCAGACCAGACAGGGTAAGTATCATACCACATTGATAATGTTTTAATAAAAAATAATGTTTCATGAAAATACTAAAGAGAATATTTTACCGATTTTATTTTACGCTGAAACAAAGGGAGATGCAAATCTAGTCTAAAATCTATCAACTGTGCATAGACATGTAAAAGTTCCTTAAATAATTGTTCAAATTAATAAAAATAAATATCATAATAATATGTCCTAGGCCGCAGTATCATGAGCATGCTTTTTACATCCGCCTTTTATATCTATTTCTTCATTCTTCTTCATTCGATAGATTTTTTTTGTTTATTAAAATATCATGTAATCTGTCATTTAAGACAATTCGATTTATACATTTTAAAAAGATCAGTTACTAAGAATATAGACTAAGTCCCTATATATACATCTGAGATTTATATAGTATGGCCGAAGTGTCTACGGCCGAGGAGTCATATGGCCGAGACTTCCTATGGACGAAATAAAGTGTGGCCGAGGTCTCCAAATACCGAAGAAAATTATAGTAACCTAGTATTAAACTGCCGGGCCCTTGCGTAAGAAAATAAAGGCACTTCGACTTACCAAAGAAGGGACCAGCCTCATCAATTTACTCCCACAAAACAGGATTAAAAAATCAAAATGTGTGAATCCCCTCCCCCAAAAAGTACTTAGTCTATTCTGAGATAATTAAACTAAATTTAGTTTAAACTTAGTTTCAATTTTCTCAGGTCTATTTTTCTTTTCAGGAAACAGTGACTATTTTTTTATATGGACCGCAAAAAAAATTGCAGACGTATAATGGTATGATGTTGTCGTCGACGTCTGTTAACATCACTGTTTACACGATAACTTTAGTTCAAGTTATCTGATTGCTATGAAATTTGACAATGATGTTCCTTACCATAAAATGAATAAATACCACACTATTGATCAATAGCCGATCACCTCTCAGCCGGTGTTCTAGTCCCGTTTGTATTTAACAAGAAAGGGACTTCCCCAACTGTATGTGATTAGGTTTATCAGTTACCTGCCCAAGTTGGGTGCGGGGGTTGGTGGTTTCTTCCGGGCACTCCGGTTTCCTCCACCATTAAAACTGACCGCCCTACATGACCCAGGTGCGTCAATAAAGGGCGTTAAACACCAACACACACACACAAACTAAATTTGCAGATGCAAATAATAATCATATACATGAAGTTTTCCTTTGAAGTCATGTGAATGATTCAGGATTCTACAAGTAGTTTTATATAATGTGTATGAGTAAGATGTGTATACCCATGTTTATGTATATTTTTTCTGATTGCATTTTTATAATTTGAGTTCAAACCAACAAAACATGACAGCTATTACCATCACTTGTCAAATTTCTTCTATAAATTTTAGATTTTAAACAAAAAAGTACAATTACAAAATTGTAATAAGTAGGATAGCAGGCATTTAAAAAAGCCTCTAGTTTTCGAGTTTGGGTTAATTGTATGACACACAGCTGAATTTATTATTTTATGAAAGGAAACTTATTGAACTTTCAATTTAGCTTGGTCGTCGTATTCTGGCGTGGTCACGTTTTTCTGTTTTTGACATTTTTTGACGGTACCCATAAAATGTGCATTTCACCACTGTTTTTGAAGTAAAATAAAAGAATCGTTAATCGGCCAAATTCAATGATAAAAGGTTTTGGACATAAGGATAATATGTTAAACTTGCCATCAATCAATATAAAAGATATGAAAAAAACTTTATTCTATTCAAAGTCATCGTACCTTTTATATAAAAAATAGTCAATGAATTTTGGACTATTTTCTCTTTTGTAACACGATTCCGTTTCGTGTATAAAAAAAAGTTTCACATGAATGTAAAGTACGTTTGTTAATTCACATGTACACACAAATTTAGATTTTTAGGTATTGTAGTTTTAAAGAAATTTGGGATTAAAAATCACAAAATTATACTTGTGGCATGTTCGGATTAACACAAACCAGTCTGCGGTTTGGAATTCACACTATATCCGGTGAAAAAAAAACACGTGTGCTTTTATTTACAATTCTAAAATATTCCTTAATATAGCGATTAGGGTGATTTGATTGACATATTTACTTTTGATGCATGGATGGTCTACAATTATTGTGTTAAACTTTCTTTATTTTGATATTTTTTGCACTTATTTAGGATGTAAATTATAATATACAAATCAAATACGTGGGACCTGTTTATTTTCCGTATAAAATAATAAAATTTCTTCCAGCCCCAAAGCTGAGAGGAGCCATTGAAATACCGGGTGTCCTTCCGAGCATTCGTCACTCTTTTCTTTTAAAAGCGCTTCCAAGCTTGCAATTCTAAATGGATGTTCGTAAATTTCATACATAATTCTTAATATAAACTCAATTTAACAACTTCGAATTTTGGTACCATGGGCCTGGTTTTTTTGTAGTTGTATATGATTCTATTCACCACAATTGAACCTTATAAGCACTCTCATGTCTAAATATCTCGAAGGTATAAATAGTAGTATTATTATACTATCTGCGGAACAAGGTTGCCGAATTTCGGTAACACTGAGACTGTTTTGAGTTGTTTTTGTGGGGGGAAGTCCCTTTGTACATGCATTATAACTAGTTCTGATCTACCCATTTTGAGCCTGTAAGCGCTCTCACTCGTAATTATCTTCGGTTGTTTGTTAACTTTGTGCACAACATTTGAATTGTTTTTACAACCAATTACGAATTTTGGTACTGTGCGACTTATTTCGTAAAAGTTACTCTCACCCCTTTCAAGCATAATAATTTTTGTCTTCTCGATTTTAACGTAACGTCGTTTGAAAAGATAGTTCAGTTGTTTATTGTCTGATTAATGTCTAATGTTGTCGTCGAAGTTCGATCGTTTGCCCAGTAAAGTTGCTAATTTGTAAAAGTTCAAGAAAAAAATACTTATATACAACTAGAATAGCGTCTTCAAAGGAAGACATACGAATATGTCGGCTGCGTCTTAAGAAGTCAGTAAACAGGAAGTAAATGAGTCGTGGTTTAAATTGCTTAACGCCATATAGTTTTTTAAAAGGAAGCCAAAATATCAAGAGGCTATAGCATGTAGATGCTGGGAATACTGTGACGGTAATTTTGTATAATATATTATGTTCATTATTTACGTAGAATTATTTTAAAAAATCTTAAGTTTTCATTAAACAGGAAGTTGCAATATTCGGGAATAAAATTGCTAAATACACCTTATTGGACATGGGATTTAAATAACATGCCAAATATCAAGAGGATGTTGCGTGTAGTTAGTTGCTGACTAGGAAATCTGCGACGGAAATTTTGCACATACATACCGAGAAAAACTTGATCTAAATGCCGGTCTACCGATTATGAACCGTATATTTTTAATGACCAACACAAGAAGCTATATTATACTTAGTCTTGTAAATCAAATTATTAAGATATTTTGCTAACCACCTTTTCAATTCAAATAATGGGGACTTTGATGTAAAAGTGGCAAAGATTTCTCCACATGATTAATTTTATATCGCTTTACACCTTATTGATAAAGCTACATACTAAATATCAGGAGGCTGTTACATGTAGTTGCTGAGAAAATTGTGACAGATTTTTTTGTGACGCCGCAAGTCGACGCTGGACGCAGGACCACGAAAGACGACGGATTATGTCAAAGTGACTGCTAAATGTCACTTCTGAAACACTTTGTAGGCGACATAATAAAATGAAATATTCTAAAATAAAATGCTAGGCAACTACAAATTTAAAAAAAATGCCAAATAAAAGAGATATAATAATATACCCAATTACTCCAAGTTTCATTTAGTCATGCCCAATAGATCGAAAATATGGAAATGTCATCTAACGAAAAACTATGTTCAAGAATAAATGACATGGAATGCATATGATGAAGGGGATGAACATGTTGTTCAACCAAAGAGGGAGGGTGGTAACTTACTAAGGACGGGAAGGTATCCTCTTTCAGACGCAGAAAGGTAGTAGCCGATGGAGCTTTTGAATGTCGAAAGACTTAAAGGCAAAGACAAAAGCAATAAATTAAACTGAGAACAGCACAAAACAACAGACACTATAAAGACACCCCCATAAAAAATAAAAAAAAACTGATTAACAATCAACAACGCAAACTCACGTAATAACGAGAGTTAACTCATGTGCTACGAAAGTGCAAGCAGTCCCTTCACATGTCAATTCAGCGTTTCAAATCCGGTAAAGGAGTATTTAAAAACATCTATACTTATCTGAGAGAAAAATATTCCATATTTTTTCTTCAGGCGAATGGTGGCTTCCGTCAAATTTCAATTAATTACCTTATTTCTGACAAACGGGGGGCAGATTTTTGGCAGTCATACTGATGGCTAGCCTGAAAGGAGTTTGTAAAGTACTGGCAAATAAAAAAAACATGAAAAGGGGGTTGGCTAATAGGTGAACCCACCATAAATGTATAAATTCTTAAAAATAGTGCATGCATGGATCCGTACAAAAGTGTGACGTACGGAAAAAAGGAGGCACGGACAGACAGACGAACGGAACAAACCATAACATACTTCGGTAGGAATAAAATGATAAGAAACAAGATATTTGATTTGACAGACTTAAGATCGACAGTAAAGAAACTTTGGGAGAAGTGTAGTGGATACAAAAAGTGTATTACATGCCTTGATTTGTTTGTACACGGCCTGCTTTCTTTGCACACGACACCTAGGTTTGAAGGGGTATATAAGGCGTCGCGGAACGTCAGTCTGTTGGTCAGATGTGTCTACATCTGGCTTGACTGCTTGATAGAAGCAGAGGTACCAATGGGGTATCCGAATGTCAAAAGTCCGAAAGGGCAGAGACTAAACCAGTAAACACAAACAAGAACAGGACAAAAACAGACAACACGTAAAACATGGAAACACAAAACAACTGAATATCAATCAACAACGCGAACTCCAGTCGAAACAAGAGTGAACTCAGGTGCTCCGGAAGAGTAAGCAGTTCCTGCTTGCTATAGCACACCCGTCGCGTTGCCAATAGTCCATTCAGCGTGTCAAATCCAGTAAAGGAAGACAAAACAACACACTATGACAAACCAACATCTGCACTCATCTGAGAGATCGAAATCCCATATTTGTCTATAAGTGCATGATGTCTTCCGTAAAATTGCTGATTGCTGGAAACATATGATAGTGGTTTACTTCTAGATTGCTGCTACTGCACATGATAGTGGTCTGAGCCAAATTGGACAGGTTTCTTCCGGGCTACAAGATTGTAAATGTCGGCGTGCCACACTACATGACTAGAGTCTTTGGTTGAACCAACGCATCCGAGGTTGCTTGATTGCTGTGCTGGCTTGCCGCGTACATGATAGCGACCTTTAAATAGAAGATACTTTACGGCGTGCATTAGGGTGTTTTGAGGTGTACAGACGGCCTGATTGCAGCTTAAGCTCATGACGGTGGTCTGCACGCCTTGAGACACATATTTTAGGGAAGTTAGGTTTTCAAGATGTAAGGTGTTTTAGTAAATCTCGGTTTTTCTGCAAGGTTTGAATTGTTAGATTTAGGTTTTAGGTTTAGAAAAGTTAAGTGTTCCATACAAGCTTTGCTTCCTGTTAAGGTGTTTTGTTCAAGTCTCTGTCCCAAAGTTTAGATGTTTCTAAGTAGGTGTTTAATTAAGCTTTAAACGTTTCTACACAGTTTGGTTTTGAAACGCAGTCTTTAAGGTTTTTATCTGGCCATACTTTTATTTGTAAACCAAAGTCAATATCTCGGGAAAACCCGATACGAACTGTAGTGTTTAGTTGAAACACTTTATTTTCAGTTCGGGCAAGTTCAAGAAGGAGGTCGTTCGTGGCGAATATTAACAGAGTTTACAATTGTTTCTCAGCGATGCGCAGTTGGTATATGTGATAACATTAGATATAAAACAATAATTTCAACCTAGGTACAACAGAATGAATTAAAAATAATTTGAAAATAATAATTTGTAACGCCAGGATCATGTTGTACGTCATGGTAGAGACAAAAATGCAGTTTTTCACTTATTATTTTTTAAAAGCTCACTTTGGCATTTTTTTTTGTAAATAATTCATAAATTTTTACTGTTATTGTAAAACTGTATTATTACTTAACATTAAAAACCGTATTATAAGTCTTATTCTTGGCAAACAAAATTTTTAACACCATATTTTGATCTCTTTTGGGATGAAATTCAAGATTGACCTTTGACGTCATTTTACATGTTGTCTGGTTTTTTTTCGCGTTCTTGTTGGTGTTTGACGGTTTTGTCTCTGTGCATGCTCTTTCGGTCTTTTGACGTTCAGATACCCCATTTGTACTTAAGGTTCTTTATCGCTTTGCTTCAAACATTATTTATTTCGAATAATCATTAAATTTGAAATGCAAATTTATTTTTAAGGTTATCTTCCTCTTCACATACCTGTCACGTTGGTCATGATAGGGATTGCTAGCTCCACGCCCTGTTGTATATTGCGGATATTGTCTGGGCTCACTGTACAGTGTAGAAAAAAATGAACAGATACAAACAACATTTCAAATTACGTCTTTTGGTCGCCTACCTTACTTTAGCAGTCAGAATAAAATAACAATACTTTAAATAACACATGTAATTGCTAATGGCTTATTGGTCTTGTTATCTTGTTCAGTGCTTTTATTTGGTGATATTAAAAATAAATTGCTTTTTCACCGACTTTGCTTTGCATTTCTTTTTCATGTGCAATAAGTTCGTTTTTAAGTTTCCTATTACAGTGCAACGTTGCAACTTGTTACAATTGTATAAGCGCTAACCTGATTTGATATTTTCCCATTACATCCTCTACTTGTAACGTCTTCGTTGGTTGTATATATTTCACTGATGCTCCATTACACATCGGGTTGATGGTTAACTTCTCCATTGAATCTAGAAGGGATTTAAGTTCGCCAATCAAGTTTCCGTCTGGTCTGTTATTATCCAATGATTTTTTCTGGTCGTAAAGACTTCGGGCAGTCGCCAATGTCGTATGGATGTCAGCAAGTATGTTCTGAAGTCGTGACTTTTTTTTGCCGACAGCTGACTTGACTGACACTATTAGTTGATCTGCATGTCTATCAATAACAGCCTTCAATCTGTTGGCTTCTTCTTTCACTAATCTGATCACGACCGAAGCTTCATTTTCAACGCGATCTATCTCCTTGGTTACGCGCTTCACACCGCTATTTAAATCATCTACTTTCGGTATAACTTCTTTTTCCAGTTTTTGTTTGATTTCCTTCACAGTTTCTTGTATATCTGAGATTTCGTGACCACGGTGCCTCCCGGTTATGCATTTTGTACACACGGGTTCATCACAAGTTGTACAGAATAAATTGAAGGTTTCCTTATGGTCCTTGCATTTTGATTTTACTTCCGGTATTGGCTCTGAAGCCAGTTGAAACTCATGATTTGCTGAAGACTTTTGCCTTTTATGGAAAGTTTTACACGAAGTGCAAAAAAGTTGTTCACAGCAAGACAAATATAATTTCCAGTGGATTGTTGGCAAATATCACAAGGTTTTTGTGGAGCCTGTGCCATAGTTCGATTGTAATAGCGTTCTATATGTCACACAGCTATCACGGGATAGTTACCTAGTAGTTTGATAATCATTAAGAACTTATTATTGAAATGTTTTATGAATGAGTACGCAGTCTGTAATTTAAAGTTTTTTACCTATGAAATACAATTCAATTCTGACTGTATGGTTGGTAGAGCATTATTTTGACAGATATTTAAAACGAGATTGAAATCAAATAAGAGAGGTTACATTTCCTTACATAAATGAAAATACGAATTGGCCTTGCATTTCTTTATTTGAATTGAAGTATGTAATCAATGGTTGTTGATCAGCAAATTATAAATATATGAATTGATTTATTGACAGACAAGACAAAATTTGATAAGAGGACATTTAACAAGTTGAGTTTTGAATGAGAAATATTCTTAAGAAATATAACCCGTAGATTTCCATTTCAAATGTATATCGAATTCATGTACAAAACGAAAACGAAAAAATGAACAAAATCCAACCCAAAAATTTCTATCAAAAGCAACAAATAAAAATCAATACATCGAAAATGCTTAGGTGTCTTTTAATTCACATAAGACGGAAATATTAGAAGAACAGTAAATAAATTACCTCTTATTTATCAGCTATGTTAAATACCCTTTTCTATATTAAATACATGTAGTGCGAGATTACACTGCGATATTTTATCCATTCTTAGCCTTTACGTTAGTAAGACAGTACTTAAAGATAAAATATTCACATTTAACACTCTATACAGCTACAAAAATTAAAATTTCACAGTACAATATTTCAAATAACGCACATGTATCATGCTTCTTCTTTTATTTAAAGCGAACTTCATACAGTCCGATAAATACTTTTTTAAATGTAAACACTCACGATATGATAGTAAATAATTCTTTTATACTAATCAGAAAAAATATTAAATATAAATGTTTAACCTTAAAATGCATATGTATTGAAAATTATATTGCAAATCAGTATGGTATAAAGCATTTTTAATCTAGCATCAGAAAACAATGAACAATTCAAATGACGGTCTTGCTGTTACCATGTTCACTGTGTGGGAGCGAAACCGGAACTTGGTACTAGTTGAAGCGAGGATCACCAGCTTACAAACGTCTTAAGATTTTTATATTATTCTTATTTAAACCACCTCTTTAAGTTGGAAAAGGAGTCGTTTGAAGAATAAGATAGTTGAGAAGATGTTTGTCTTTGAACAAAGTCGTACAAAAGGTTAATATGTAAAAAACGAGATGAAAAAAGTTGACCTAGTACCGGCGAAAAATGAGATCGAGAGATCAAACATAATAAAATTCAATGATTTAACTCATATCTGATTGATCCAAATGGTAAATTTTGTTTAATCTGTTTAACTATTAATAAAAATATAAGAAAAGAGGGCATTGGGCCTGAAATGCCTCTAAATTTTTGGTGTACGGCAGCTTATGAAACAAATGTACGGATACTTGCAGATTTGTAAATTGTTTTTCTGTACGGCACTTGTAAAGATGACTATTTATGTCTTTGTTATTAGTTTTATATCGCATTTTAGTCTGACATACACTATATGAAAACAACTAAGAACTGTAAGTAAGTGTATTGTGTCTATAAATAACAAAAAAAGACCATTCACAACTATGAAGGCTAAATGTTTTTGTTGTAATTAGTATTTTGTACCGAATATACTTCCCAAATCCCGTCCTCTGCTCACATAGACCTATCTAATAGCGGAATGTAAGTCAAGTTACCTCTTCTGTCTGCGCTTTTCATAAAGATTTGTAATATCTCTAACCATTTTCAGCACCGAATTAGGGGTCAGAGAGACCCAAAGTTTTTCTGGACATTATTGACAACAAATTACATAGGGCTTTTCGTGCAAAACTGGGAGTTTGGGAAGAATGATCGCGGTACCTCAGTCCTTAGGTGCACTATATCTAACTGTCTCTACTGAAGCTTCACAGAGTTTGTGCCGTCATAAGATTGCTGCTGTAATACAGGCGACATGCAGGCCTACTTCTATACATCAAATGACATAGGATTTTTCTACAAAATTTGGGGGCTTGGGTATGTTGACTTCGTACATCGGTCTAGCGGGGGTCCTTTATTAAACATTCCCTGGTGATGCTCAACAGTGCCACCACATGTTTGCTATTCTCGTATATCCGATAAGCAGGGCTTCAGATCCAACTGACATATAGCTTGTTTTACTTAATTTTGGGTAGGTTGAACTTTGTACATCGGTCCGGACAGGGCTCTTAATCTAACTGTTAGATGACGCTTTATAGAAATTGCGCCATCATAGGGTTTCCGGCGTCGTATAGCTGACATGCAGGTCAACCTACGGACAACAATTGACATCAGGCTTTTTAGGGGGTTTGGGTAGGTGAATGTGGTAAATTTCCTCGGACGGGGCCTACATTGAACTGTCTATGTAGATAAAAAATTGCGCCAACAGATGATGGCATCTGACACTTAATTTAGTTGAGAGCTACATATCTTTTATATCGATTAACAACGCGAACTTTGTCTTTAGTGACGCTCCACACTACTTGCGGCACCATAAGATTGCTGCCGTCGTATAGTCAACATTCAGAACTGCTTATTGACACCAACCGACAAGGCTCGTCGTTAATGATTTTAGTAAGGTGAATTTGGTACATGAACATCGGTCCAGAGTCTAATATCTAGTGGTATTCAATTATCTCCCCTGTAGAAAACAGCTAATTTGTTTTTAAATTTATACCGATGACAACAACGATGGCGACGGCGTATAAACAATCTTCAATTTTCATTTATCACGCATGGATCTGACTACTATCATATACTTGGGACATGTTATGTTATTAAAGAATCTTTTCTGTTGGGTGAACAGTTGTTTATAAGGTCAACAAAAGTCAAAATTTTAACAATTCGAGTGAAATTTGCTGGACGTTGGAAAACATTAAAATGTCAACTCACTTTAAAAAATCACACAAGGCGTAATACCTGCAGTACATTCTCAAAACTTGTGGGAATGTTAGGTTATTACCTTTCTTACGACAGATATTAGTTTGAAAATTATATTTTACTGTTATCACTAAACGATCAATCTCATAGTCCATACAAAATGACAAAAAACGAATCATTCATGCCGTAGAATTGGTGGATCGCAATGGTCTTGACTTGCTACAGGCATTTCAAACGAAATGGTGGGTTAAACCAGGTTTTATGGCGCCAAACCTCCCTCTTCCATTGTGATCTCAGGATCCGGTAATGACAATAGAACATTAGTAAAGGAAGACAAAACAAAAACCTATGACAAACCAACATCTGCAAACATCTGAGACATGGAAATCCCATATTTGTCTATAAGTGCATGATGTATTCCGTAAAATGTCTTGAGTGAAGACAGCAACCGAGGAGCAACATAACCCTGTGTGAGCAATTTTTGCGTCAGAGTCCATTGTTAAGTGCCCAAGAGTGATAGAAAATAATTCAATGTGTAATAAGCGTATGCGACACAGCCCACAATCAATTGGAAATTCAGAAAAAAACACAATTGACAACTGATAATACGAATTTTAGAAGTTTCGATTTTAACGTTTTATAGTATTATTACAAAAGTATATAGGTTGAACTTCTTGTGAAAAAAGACAAACCTTGATCTTTTGCATCACAAAGTGTATATTCCAGCGATAGGAACTATTTATAAAGAACATATTAATCCGGTTGTCACATATATGATTACTCTCTTAATGAATGTTTCGGTTGATTGTTTTCAATTGTCCGTTTATTTATGTTGTATTTTTACTGTTTTTACCCTTTCAGACAATGGTTAGGTTTATTACAGTATAGCTCATGGCCATTCTTGATTTATTGGAGGTTTTAAATTGGGTTTCCATTTTTTTTTCTTTTATATTTTTCACTGAGTGTAGCGCAGCAGATCAAGGGGTTAAGAAGACAAAACCAATTGATACCCATGTTAAGATAGACTATAAATCGTCGGCGGCTATGAAGAATTCGGATTCTTATATGTTTTTTTAGCTCACCTGGACCGAAGGTCCATGTGAGCTATTACCATCACTTGGCGTCCGTCGTCGTCGTCTGTCGTCGTCTGTCGTCGTCGTCTGTCGTCGTCGTCGTCTGTTAACAATTTTTCAAAAATCTTCTCCTCTGAAACTACTGAACAGAATTTAATGAAACTTGGTATGAATGATCCTTAGGGTGTCCTGCACCAAACTTGTGTTTCAATTTTTGATCCGTCAAAAAACATGGCCACCGTTACTAAAAATAGACCAGGGGGGTCAGACTACTGTTTTTGGCTTGTAAATCAAAAAGTATAAGAGATAGATGAAATCTGATGCCACGCTGCTGCTTCAGAATCAAAAGTTCTACAAAAGTCTCCATTTGGTCGAAGTTGTCAGATGATCCCTTATAGGAGTTACAGCCCCTTAAAGGTGAAAAATAGCGTTTTTGCATGTTTTTGGCCTATAGAATGAAAACTATTGTAAATAGAGAAAAGCTGTTGCTTGCTTAAATGTTCAGCTCATTTAGCTCTACAAAAGTCTCCATAGGGTCGAAGTTGTCAGATGACCCCTTATAGGGGTAAAAGCCCCTTAAAGGCAAAAAATAGTGTTTTTGGCCTATAGAATGAAAACTATTGTAAATAGAGAAAAGCTGTTGCTTGCTTAAATGTTCAGCTCATTTACCTCTACAAAAGTCTCCATAGGGTCAAAGTTGTCAGATGACCCCTTATAGGGGTAACAGCCCCTTAAAGGCAAAAAATAGTGTTTTTGGCCTATAGAATGAAAACTATTGCAAATAGAGAAAAGCTGTTGCTTGTTTAAATGTTCAGCTCATTTAGCTTTACAAAAGTTTCCATAGGGTCAAAGTTGTCAGATGATCCCTAATAGGGGTTACAGCCCCTTAAATGCGAAAAATAGTGTTTTTGGCCTATAGAATGAAAACAATTGCAGATAGAGGAAAGCTGTTGCATGCTAAAATGTTCAGCTCATTTACCTCTACAAAAGTCTTAATAAGGTCAAAGTTGTCAGATGACCTCTTATAGGGGTTAAAGCCCCTTAAAGGTGAAAAATAGCGTTTTTGCATGTTTTTGGCCTATAGAATGAAAACTATTGTAGATAGAGAAAAGCTGTTGCTTGCTTAAATGTTCAGCTCATTTACCTCTACAAAAGTCTCAATAAGGTCAAAGTTGTCAGATGACCCCTTATAGGGGTTACAGCCCCTTAAAGGTGAAAAATAGCGTTTTTGGCCTTAAGAATGAAAACTATTGTAAATAGAGAAAAGCTGTTGCTTGCTTAAATGTTCAGCTCATTTAGCTCTACAAAAGTGTCCATAAAGTCAAAGTTGTCAGATGACCCCTTATAGGGGTTACAGCCCCTTAAAGGCGAAAAATAGTGTTTTTTGCCTATAGAATGAAATTATTGCAGATAGAGAAAAGCTGTTGCTTGCTAAAATGTTCAGCTCATTAAGCTCTACAAAAGTCTTGATAGGGTCAAAGTTGTCAGATGACCCTTATAGGGGTCACAGCCCCTTAAAGGCAAAAATAGTGTTTTTGGCTTAAAGAATGAAAACTATTGCAGATAGAGAAAAGCTGTTGCTTGCTTAAATGTTCAGCTCATTTAGCTCTACAAAAGTCTCCATAGGGTTGAAGTTGTCTGATAACCCATAAGGGGTTACAGCCCCTTAGTGTTTTTTGATTATTTAGAATGAAAGCAATTGCAAATAGAGAAAAGATTGTTCATGCTTATAAACATTCAGCTCATTTAGCTATACAAAAGTCTGCATGCTATACAAAAGTCTTCATAGGGTTGACATCAAGACCAGGTGAGCGATTCAGGCTCCTGGGAGCCTCTTGTTTTTTTATATGTTTTTGTTTTTGTTGTCTTTTTTGTTTTCCGTAAATATGTATGCAATATATACGTTGTTTTTGTGCACAAACATATTATGATGTCTATGTTTTTGTCGTTAAAGTATTTTTAACGTCGAACCCGTATATTTTGGAAATTAACAGTTTGTTGCCATACGAATTGTTTCTTTTGTTCGTGGGCGTGGTCATGAGATCGGATTCCTTCAATATATCCTCCAGAATTGGAGATTAAAGAGACCACCGAATCAAATTGCTTCACGTCTTTCTTGGATTTACACCTCAAATTTGACCAAGGCGGTCATGTCAGTACAAAAAATTACGATAAAAGAGCCGATTTTAATATTTCCCCTACATGCGGTGTTTATATTTCACAACTTATTCGATATGCCAGAGCTTGCACACATTTCACAGATTTTTTGATCAGACACCGGTTTCTTCGTGACCGACTTTTGAAGCAGGGCTATAAGAAAATACGTCTCATACGATCACTAAAAAAATTCTTTCTTCGTTATCAGCCACTAGTAGAAAAGTTCAAAATTGAGTTAAAAGATATGATAGTTAATTGTTTTAATTAGTGTTTGACTGGTCTGCTGTACTGAGATGATCAGCCCAATATCCCTATTATGTCTCACAACTATGTTGTGTTCTATGAAAATAACAAACCAAAAAGAATCAGGAGGTGCCAACTGAATATGCATTCATTGAATTTTAACATCAACAGACACAAACTATGAATAATACAAGAGAGATTTTTGATATACATTATGCATAATAAAGCACACAGCAAAAAAGTACAATCTAACCGAAAAAAAAATCTTCTTCGCCGATAACCTTTGTATCAAGCAGAAACCATAAACGGACAGTTTTAATCAATATTCTGTGGAAAAACCGACATAACTGTACTGCCTCTATTAAATATCAAGTTTATAAAAACACTCGACAGCCAACTGCTTTACATAAAGACCAATCATTAAATGCTCGAAATGATTCTTTTAAAGATGATGACTGGGAGCCTCTCAGGAGCATCATAACCACAAAGTGCATTACATTATTCGGTAATTTATAAGCTGGACATTTTTGTTTCTGTCGATTTTTATAGAGTTTTTAAACCCGATAAGCAAATATATTTTGACACAGAATTTGCTGACACAGGGTTATGTTGCTCCACGGTTGCTGTATTCACTCAAGAAATAGTACGGTAGACACCATGCACTCGTAGACAAATATGGAATTTCTATTTTATCAAATGAGTGCAGATGATGGTTTGTCGTAGAAATTTGTTTTGTCTTCCTTTACCGGATTTTACACACTGAATTGGAAATAAGCAACATCATGGGTGTGCTATAGCAAGAAAGAACCGCTTACCCCTTCCGGAGCACCTGGGGTCACTCTTGTTAAAACTTTAGTTCGAGTTATTGATTTCTGTTCGGTTGATTTTGTGTGTTGTGTTTCTTTGTGCTTTTTTGTTCGTGTTTACTGGTTTTGAAGTTGCCTTTTCGGACTTTTGACACTCCAATGCCCCAATGGTGCTTCTTTGCTTCATGTATATATTATGTCGCCCTAGACAACCAAGCTAACGTGACTTTTGCGGCACCAGATTTAATAAATAAGCATTGTATTGTAGGTAAAATTGCCAGGTTTTACCTGTCTTCGGGTTCTAATAAATTATCTATGATTGGCAGGATTGCCAGACATAACAGCGTCAAGTCGGTAACCAATAACAGTTTCTTAAAACTAACTTACGTTATTGAATGGGCATGTATTCAGATCGACTTACCTTAAATTGCAACCTCAAACATTGCTTCTATGTACACTCGGTAGCATTTTGATCATGTCATTAGGGAACTTCCACTTGGCTTCCTCCAAATAGACAAAGTGTATTGGAAAAAATTCGCCATCGACTATTAAAGTTCTCTTTTGGAAGTTCAATATTGAAGTAAGCAACCTTAAATGTCTATAAAATGGCGTTTTCGAGAATACTGCGAATGGTAATAGAAGTAATATTTCCATTAACGAAAAACAATTAATTTCCCAAATGAAAAAAAAAACTTTAAAAAGTGGAAACATGACATCGCCATTAGCGTTCAAATAGAATATAAACATTTCCTATTTTTGAAATTAAACACGACCAATCGTAAAAACTGTGTTTACGATGAAACATTATTATTTTCATTATTTTTCACCTGCAATTTATTGCATAATTGTATTAAAAAATATCAATGCTACATTTATTTATTCAAGACAAAATATTATTTTGCGAAAGGTTATTTTAAAGGAGCACAAAGGCACCAAAGGGTCGGTCATTCGAGTGTCGAGTGTTAAAAGTCTGAAAGGGCATCGACAAAACCAGTAGACTTAACGAGAACAGCACACAAAGACAAAACATAAAATTACCAAAATAACTTAAAAGAAATCAACAACGCGAACTCAATTTATAACGAGAGTGAATCCCGGTTGATTGATTGATTGTTGTTTGCTTAATGTCCCGTCGGCGATATTTCAGCCATAATCGGGACATAAACAGGTTGTGATAGAGTGAATCCCGGTGCTCTAGATTAGTAAGCAGTTCATGATTGGTATAGCATACCCGTAATGTTGCTAATTGTCAATTCAGTGTATCAAAACCGGTTAAGGAAGATAAAAAAAACCCTGCATTAACGTGAGAGTTAGAAATTCCTAGTTTGTCTATAAGCGCATGATGTCTTGCGTAAAATTTCTTTTACGGGGAGCAGCATAAACTTGTGTTAGCAGTTTTTGAGTCAGACGTGACGCTCTGCTACGTGAATCGATGTTATAACGAATAAATTGTTATACGTAAACTCCAAAAGCTAAAGCGAACGGAATGTTTCTACTCAAGTAAGGTCATCACGTTAAAACTTTCGAATTATGGGTCTCCAAATAGTTCACTTATATTGTTTAAAACGATAACCCGATACTGTATACATGAACTAATGCAGAAAAATAATTATCAGCTGCACCTTTACCTAAGAAATAATGTCTAAAAGTTTTACGTTTAACATATACTAGTGATATCTCAGAATTTTGTAATAGCCATTTATTTTCATCAACATATTTTTATTTATTATAATAAATTAATATACCAAAAAGGTGGAATTATCAGTTTGGATTTTAAGTTTACACTTAACATTTATTTATCTTTTTATCCTGGATCGAGAATCAAGCTAAATGCTTCCATGAATCCATCCCCAGTTTGCAGTTGGCGAGTTTGACCTTTGTAAACTGCCCCGATTGAGACTATTATCAAACTCTACAAAGGGGTTTTAACGTGCACAGGATATTTCTCTCCCAATACACGGGACAACCTTTTTTGTCCCTTCCAAGGACTACTATGGTTTCTCGAATCCATCCTCGCAAATGATGTCAAGAGAGAGTCGGAAAATTGGTTCATGAAACTTTCACCCCTGACGAAACGCATGAACCAAGTCATGACCATTTTGACCTTCAGTTTCAACAGTATGTCTCTTACCTCATTTATTTTACATTGCGATAGATCATCACAGTTTGGTAATGTTGATATAACTTTGATTTAACTGTCATTTTTTTTCTTTTAAATATACACTAAAGCACTTTCGGATGACATCTTAGAAGAGATCTTAAACCCATATATCACTGGCGGTTGGCGGCCACTCGTAACGGCAGTTACGAGTATCTCAAGATGGCGGAGGATATTCCTGGAAAGTCGGATTTTACATCATATCTTTTATATAAGATTTTCTTTTAAATGAAAATAGAAAGAAGACCGAGGCTAATGGCATACAGTTGCCATCTAACATGTGCTTTAGTAGTGTGAAACTCGTAAATCGTCAATCTAAAAACACGAAGATGTCGGTAACTGTAATGATGAGATACTCGTAACTGTAAAATATGTTTTTGAGAAGATACTCGTAACTTACTTTTGCCAATTTTGTATTTAAAAGTTGTTATGTATCTTGTATGCTGTACGGTTTGTTTTTGTCACGTCTTGGCCTTTTCGGTCATTCAACATCAAATTTCCCCATTGGTAGACCATCGAAAACGATATGTCACTTGGAGATACCAAACTGGAAGCAAGGAAAGTGTATCTCCAAGTGGAACATTGTTTTCGAAGGTCTACCTGAATATCATAAAAATAATTAATGTATTAATTCATCTTAAGATGTACTTCAGGATGAAATAATACATACAATTATTTTATGATTGGTTAACACATATATATAAAGAGTTGTCACACTGTTACACACATATATTCATATATATGTAAATAAATTGCTTTTTATTGTATTTCTAGTTATCGTATTATAACTACATGTACGCTACTCAGTAACTTAACTGCACCCACCTAAGCCTCTTGCATGTACATACCCTTAACTAAAGGGGTAGGGGCTCTAAGACCCTATTTTGGCCCCATAATTTCAATATAATTTATTTTTAAGAACTATGTTTAATTTGCATTCTTATAATGATGCAAAGAAAGTGTTTGGCAATTATGTCATTGTAAGTTGAGAGCTTTTCTCTACACGGGTCTTTTAAAGGCATATTGTGTACGGCAAACTCATTTTTTTTACCCCCCCCCCCCCAATTTTTTGGTGTCTATTAGACTGAAATGCAATAAAATGAATATTGAAAAACAAAAGTAGTTTATTTTGATCAAAATAGCTTGACAAAATTGATTGATATTTTATTTACCTTCAATACGTCCCATTGACACAGATTTAGACTGAGTAGTTTTAACGCGGACACTTATCGGAATCTCGGGGGTTTTGTACCCGAATACATTGATATGTTGAAAAATACCAATATTTTTCGTGTTTACCTTTTAAATCACATTCAAAACTTAAAACAGGCAATAATTGTCAATTTTATTCATTAGGTAGCTTTAATATCCGGTTACCGTTTAAATTTTCTTCCGAGCTAAAACTTCGAGAAACAGATTATTCACCACGTGCAAGAACTGTGGAAGTTTTCAATCAAAGAAAGTATAGTGCGCATGCTTACAGCTCATCTACATCTCATGAATATGAATTTTTGTAAAGCTTTACAAATATTATTTATTTTTCAGTTTTTTAAGTAATAAGGTACCCTAGTGGTATTTTGAACGTTTGTATCTTCAAAATAAACAAAACGAATAGTCTGACGACAATTTTTGGGTTTTACAAACAACTATTTTTTCGAAGACTATATGCCTTTAAATATGACTATTTTATAGAATTTGTCCAAACTGGTGAAAAACGTCACATTTTACATTGTTTTTTGTTAAATTTGAATGCCTCCACAGGCCTCCACCAAAATGAAACTTAGCAAAAATATGCAAGATGACACAATATTGCAGTGTGTGAAATATCTTTTTGGTGGAGGCATGCGGAGGTATTTAATTTTTTGAAAAACTGGTCTTAAATTTGTGAATTTTAGCCGTTTTGCAGCTTTTCTTGAAATATGACGTCATAAAGCAGTCAGTTAAGACATCATATCAATGATGACATGTATAATTCCGCTTGTAACATTACAACCATACATAGCATCAATTAATTACAGTATAAACTTGATCTGTTCTCCAAAATTTTCATAACAAATTATAGCTTTATAGAGGGTATATTTTGGTCAGCAAAAGCTATATTTTTCATGTTTTTATTGTTTAGATATTACAGCTGGTCAATGGTGTTGTTATTAATGCAAGTTATATTGCCATGTAGAATTCCGCAAAGGAAAAGATCAAAATTTTCCAATAGTGCATTTTCGGTTTTTACTCAAATGGACTATAATAAAGAGAGCTGGGCATAGTATCACAATGAAACATTTATCAGTAAGATAAAATAATAACGTAACAATTTTTATAGTGAATGAGTGAGTGAGTGAGGTTTTCGCCCTTTCAACGTTATATAGGTTATTTAAAGGCGTTGAACATGATAAGGGATGATAAAATGAACATGAAATGATGATGAAAAATGAAATATGGGGATGGGGTGGGAAACATGGAACAGGAAATTTTGAAGAACCACAAGAAAAGGGGAGAGGTGGGTAGGGGCAAAAAATGTAGCTTATGTGGTGCACTACTTGGTGGTCCACAAAGGGTTCTTTTACATGCATGAAGCGTGGCACTCTCCACACACGTTGGCCCACTATGATCGGCTGTCAGGGTTTCCGTACTATAGACCTGACAACCCCGCGGACGAGGGCCACCCTATTTAGCCACCTAAGGTTTACACTTGGTCGCTCTGTGGACTGAGCACTGACCCGACGTCAGAAATCCAAGACCATTTGTCGCCTTTACGATAAGCTTGGCTCTGCTGCGGACCTTTTCGCCTCCCGGGCCCCGCACCGGACACAATTTTTATAAAATATTACCGAGTACTCTATTTAGTTTTAAACATTTTTTTACTGTACTGAACTTCTCGCTATTATTATTGTTCTTATGCTTCTTATTTCAGAATCATTCATTAGTTCAGTGTTTAAAATAGAAAATAGAAATATTTTTCTTTGGAAAAAAGATCTTTTTAAAACAATGTTCGCATTGATTTCAGGTCGGCATAGTTTGGTTAAAATTTATGCTTTCATGAATACCGGAGGCGGGGACGGTGAACCTCTATGGGCTACGTGTTCCCGCATGTGGGGACAGAGAGAAACTTCCTTTCAAATCAAGAGATTATTGAAAATCTGTCCGGCGAATAAGCCTACAACCAAGCCTAGCTTAACTAAGGGTCTTGTGATTTTTACATCGGGTAAGCGCTTAATCCACAGAGCGACCAAAGTGTGTACCTTAGGTGGATCAATAGGTTGACCCTAGTCCGCGGGGTTTGTCAAGTCTATAATACAGAATACCTGTCAGCTGACCATATTGGACTAGCGTGTGTGGAGAGTGCCACGCTTTAGGAAGTAAAATATAAATCACATAAGCTAGATTTTTAAGCCCATACCAAACTTTTCCCTTTTTCCAATGGTCTTTGAAATTAACTGTTCTTTTATGCTTCCCAATCCTCGGAAACCCAGGGGTTCTTCTCTCGCTTACTCATTCATCAATGAATGAGTAATGCGTAAGCGGGAGAAGAACCCCTGGGTTTCCGAGGATGATGTTTCCCAACCCAAGCCCACATTTCTCATCAACATTTTATATTCATCGCCCTTTATATAATAACCTATAAAGAGCTCCAATAGAACAGAGAGGTAGAGCAGTCTTGCGTTTAGATCTATGATTTATTTTTATTTATTGTGAGTATTATATAAACAAGAGTTAACACTAAAGTATGTCTCGCCCGCCGGCACCATCAGAAACAATTATTCTTTCTTACTTCAACTATATTTTTAATTTACATGGATTGTCAGTTTCTGAGATCAAAAGATGTTTATAGAACTAAAACATTGCAAATATATGCAATAAAAATAATAGAAGTCACTCAACCAGAAAATCAAGGTCAAGGTCAAAAGATGGGGATGCAACTGTGCTAAGCTACTACTGGGGCATATGCATACCAAGTTTCATCAACCTAGGACCTATAGTTCTTGAGATATGGAGTTGCTCACAAAACTTTTCCATTGCTATTATAAGTATTGAAAATTGTCAAAGTTACTCAACCGGAAAATCAAGGTCAAGGTCAAAAGATGGGGATGCAACTGTGCTAAGCTACTACTGAGGCATATGCATACCAAGTTTCATCAACCTAGAATCTATAATTCTTGAGATATGGAGGTGCTCGCAAAACTTATCCATTGCTATTATATGTATTGAAAATTGTCAAAGTCACTCAACCGGAAAATCAAGGTCAAGGTCAAAAGATGGGGATGCAACTGTGCTAAGCTACTACTGAGGCATATGCATACCAAGTTTCATCAACCCAGGACCTATAGTTCTTGAGATATGGAGGTGCTCATAAAACTTTTCCAAAAAGTTAACGCCACCCAGTCGCCGCCGGTAAAGTAACACCTATGTCCCGCTCTGCTTCGCAGGCAAGACAAAAACTTGTCCAATTTACTTTTCTGAAGTATTTACCATTTACAGAAATACTATTGTTTTCATAATTCCACAGACGCTTTTGTGTAAGCTTATAGGGCAGCAAACCAGTTTGCTTCAACAAGAGGCTCCTAGGAGCCTGAATCGCTCACCTGAACTACACAGATACAAATATTCTGTAGATATTATTGTGCTTAACCATATGGGATTTAAATTTCTGAATTATCTTCTAAAGTTTTCGAGACAAAGGGCTTAATAAATGCAAAATTTGGCAAACATTACGAAAAAGGGCAATAACTTCCACATCAGCAGTAGGATCTTTTTCAAAATTTCAGGACAGGTTGATCTTCATATGCTGATCACTTTTGATTCTTACACAATTTTGATATCTGAAATCATTTTTGAGTAATTAGCAAAAAACTGCAATTTACCCCCTATGTTCTTTTTTTAGCCATGGCAGCCATATTTTGCTAGGAATCGAAATTCCAAACGATAGAATTGTAGCAGATATGCTATTGAATATGTGTGCCAAGTTTTGAGGCAGTTGGTCTTATGGTGTCAGACAAGTTAAGCTTTGAAATTCAGGGGAAAAGTAATGAAAAATGGTAAATTTTGACGCTTTAAGGGCCATAACTCCTAAAAGACATGATCCTACAGCTTTGACCTAATTACATGAAATGTAGATCTTGATGTGCTTAATCATATGCAATTTAAATTTTTGAAATATCTTGTATAGTTTTTAAGATATAGGGCTAAATAGGTGAAAAAATTTGAAAAAATACAGAAAAAGGGCAATATCTCCTACATCAGTTGTTGGATCTTCTTGAAAATTTCAGAGCAGGTAGATCTTGAGGTGCTGATCACTTATAATCTGCAAAATTTTGATATCTGTAACCATTTTTGAGTTATTAGCAAAAAACTGCAATTTACCCCTATGTTCTATTTTTAGCCATGGCAGCCATATTTTTTGACGAATCGAAAATCCAAACGATGGAATTGTAGCAGATATGCTATTGAATATGTGTGCCAAGTTTAGATCCAGTTGGTCTTATGGTGTCAGACAAGTTAATCTTTGAAATTCAGGGGAAAAGTAATGAAAAATGGTAAATTTCGATGCTTTAAGGGCCATCACTCCTAAAAGACATGATCCTACAGCTTTGACCTTATTACATGAAATGTAGATCTTGATGTGCTTAATCATATGCAATTTAAATTTTTGAAATATCTTGTATAGTTTTTAAGATATAGGGCTAAATAGGTGAAAAATTTTGAAAAAATCCAGAAAAAGGGCAATAACTCCTACATCAGTTGTTGGATCTTCTTGAAAATTTCAGGGCAGGTAGATCTTGAGGTGCTGATCACATTTACCCTAGCCAGAATTTTGATATCTGTCACCGTTTTTGAGTTATCTGCAAACAAACTGCAATTTACCCCTATGTTCTATTTTTAGCTACAGCGGCCATGTTTTTTTATGAATCAAAAATCCAAACGATAGTTTTGAAGCACCCATGCCAATAAACAAGTGTACCAAGTTTGGTTGCAATTGGACTTTTGGTGTCAGAGGAGTTAACGATTGAAAAAGTTAACGGACGACGGACGACGGACGACGGACGGACGGACGACGGACGCCAAGTGATGGCAATAGCTCACATGACCCTTCGGGTCAGGTGAGCTAAAAACTGGTAAAGTCATGTGATAAATTCTATCTAATTGAGGGATTTTTCCGGCAAAGCAATGAACTCGAAAATTGTGCATTCAATCAAGGTAAAAAAATTAAAAAGAACAAAAATAATTTAATGCCACCCTACCTACCCTATTTTTTCAGGAATCAAACCAGAAACACACATACTTTTTTTCTGGCCTATGCAATATAATAACTACATTATTTAATTTATTTCAAAGTAAATGTGTTTTGGATTCTGTACAAAGGATTATAGACTTAATTCTGTTGTGTTATAATACAGGGTCACAAACCTATTAGAAATAAAACTTCTCTCCTAATTGTAATTTATTGTGTGGCTTATGAAGTATTCATCCAATCAATTGATGATTTTAGCAAAGTTAATCATCAATAAAATGACTCCATATATCTTTCAATATACAATTAACATGATTAACCTTTTCTATAGCCATTGGTCTGTAGCTCTTATATATAAATCTTCCTTGTGTTTTTTAAGATTATGAAAATGTACAACTTAATCAGAAAATCCTATAAAAGGACACCACGCAGCTACTATTCCTATCCATTTCATCGACATAGATTGGTTTTTCTGGTGTCACAATAAGCAAAGTATTGCCCTCAAATTGATATAAATAGGGCATCTAAATACATTATATTTTACCCTGTAATATCTATATTAGCACAAACAAAAATGTTTAAAGTGACCTAAAATGGACAAACATACTTCACTGAATTTTTTTGTAAATCAAACTTATAGACGTTTTATATTCTTGACAAACAACATTAACCATAATTTACTACTACAATTTTACTTAGTAGTTGTATCAATCTATTTCAATATTTTGACCACATGAACTAACCATAGGTATAATACTTATTCATATATGATTAGTATATTCATATGTAAGCAATTAGTAACTTTGAGAAACTAAAAAACTTAAAAGTCAGGAGAGCTTTGTCACAATTTTTTTTAATTTTCATCCCCAAAAATTCAATGAATTTACATGAAAATTTAAAATGCAAATTCCTTAATGGAACATTATCACTATGTAAAATAAGTTCTAAGTTTTTTGGACTGGCATACAAAAACAGACAGACAAAATATAAAGCTTTTGCACTTATGATGCAAGACCCTAATTTTTTTAGCCATCGATCAAAAACATAAGAAGAACTTAATCTTTTTTTTTTCAAATTTATAAATTTTAAATTTTAAATTTCAAATTTAAATCAAATTTTAGTTTCACACCCATACTTACTGTGTGCACTAGAGAACAGGGGCTCGTGAGGTAGATTATCAAACCATTCAAATCTGGGCGTGGCAAACAAAGGTCCACAGTCCCTGGGCCAGAATGGTCCATCTTGGTCCCGTTCCACACCGTACCGGTCCTTATATTTCCCATTTTCTTTATTCAGCACCCCACCATGTCCATTTATATTGGCAAGAAATCCATGCTTTGTATAAAACTGTCTTTGAATATGTGTTAAATTTGGATATTGGTCAAAACTTTGTCTAAGGTCTTTAACCCCCTCAGACAGACTAGAAAGTCCAAACACCCCAGGGAACTCCGCCTGATTTGACCGGGATAGGGTATCAGTAAAGGCATAATCCACAGGAGGCGTCGGCTGTATATAACTCATCCTTATAAACTTCTGCACATGTCTCTTAGCTTGTAAAGTTCGCCATTTCCGCGATTTTAAAACGTCTCTATTGGCACCAGATAGACCAAATACGATATGAGAATTAAGTTCATTTAGAGTTTGACTAGCTTTACGTTCCTGTCTGTTGATTTCAGCTCTCCGGGCTCTCTCCAGGGGCGGAGTTTCTAAAGCATCCCTGACTCTCTGTTCTAACTCTTCCTCCATTTGTTTTCTTATAGATTGGCGCCATGATGGAGTAGGATCTGAAAAAAAAGAAGAAATAAACTAATTGATAATGAGTTACAAAATATTAAAAGCTACCAACTTTAAAAAACAGTCAAGCACATAACCGCCAAGTGTCCTTGAACAGGAAGTAAATGACAAACAGTTTGTCACTGAATCATCCTACATTTAGAACCATAAGAAACAATAGGCAGTGATTAATAGTTCAAAGAAAACTGTAAGGAAATTGTTATCCCTGCCCACTACCCAACATTTACTGCTGATATTTTTTGAAATTGTGGATTTCCTATGTTTGAGTTCTAGTGCTACTGGTGAGGAATTCAATAATTTTTCACGGGCTGGTCAATATTTTCATGTGTTTTGTAAAGTAAATCATTATGATATCAATCCATGTCCATCTTATTTATTTTATCAGTATTTAAAATTATTAGAATAAAATTATTACAATGAAGAAATTTTCAGTGATAATTTTGTGACTGAAAAAAAATTATCCCATACAAAAATATCTGCGCTTACAGTATTTAATTTGTACCCGAACTTTAAACAAGAGGCTCCCAGGAGCCTGAATCGCTCACCTGGTCTTGATGTTGACCCTATACTTTTATAGAGCTAAATGAGCTGAACATTTAAGCAAGCAACAGCTTTTCTCTACCTGCAATAGTTTTCATTCTATAGGCCAAAAACACAATTTTTCACCTATAAGGAGCCATAACCCCTATAAGGAGTCATCTGACAACTTCGACCCTATGGAGACTTTTGTAGAGCTAAATGAGCTGAACATTTAAGCAAGCAACAGCTAATCTCTATCTGCAATAGTTTTCATTCTGTAGGCCAAAAACATGAAAAATCGCTTTTTTCAGAGGCCGTAACCCCTATAAGGGGTCACCTGACAACTTCGACCCTATGGAGAATTTTGTAGAGCTAAATAAGCTGAACATTTAAGTAAGCAACAGCTAATCTCTATCTGCAATAGTTTTCATTCTGTAGGCCAAAAACATGAAAAATCGCTATTTTTCAGGGGCCGTAACCCCTATAAGGGGTCATCTGACAACTTCGACCCTATGGAGAATTTTGTAGAGCTAAATGAGCTGAACATTTTAGCAAGCAACAGCTAATCTCTATGTGCAACAGTTTTCATTCTGTAGGCCAAAAACATGAAAAAATGCTATTTTTCAAGGGCCATAACCCCTATAAGGGGTCATCTGACAACTTCGACCCTATGGAGAATTTTGTAGAGCTAAATATGCTGAACATTTAAGCAAGCAACAGCTAATCTCTATCTGCAATAGTTTTCATTCTGTAGGCCAAAAGCATGAAAAATCGCTATTTTTCATGGGCCGTAACCCCTATAAGGGGTCATCTGACAATTTTGACCCTATGGAGAATTTTGTAGAGCTAAATGAGCTGAACATTTAAGCAAGCAACAGCTTTTCTCTATCTGCAATAGTTTTCATTCTATAGGCCAAAAACACTATTTTTTGCCTTTAAGGGGCTGTAACCCCTATAAGGGGTCATCTGACAACTTCGACCCTATGGTGAATTTTGTAGAGCTAAATAAGCTAAACATTTAAGTAAGCAACAGCTAATCTCTATCTGCAATAGTTTTCATTCTGTAGGACAAAAACATGAAAAATCGCTATTTTTCAGAGGCCGTAACCCCTATAAGGGGTCATCTGACAACTTCGACCCTATGGAGACTTTTGTAGAGCTAAATGAGCTAAACTTTTAAGCAAGCAACAGCTAATCTCTATCTGCAATAGTTTTCATTCTGTAGGCCAAAAACATGAAAAATGGCTATTTTTCACCTTAAAGGGGCCGTAACTCCTATAAGGGGTCATCTGACAACTTCGACCCTATGGAGACTTTTGTAGAGTTAAATGAGCTGAACATTTAAGCAAGCAACAGCTAATCTCTATCTGCAATAGTTTTCATTCTGTAGGCCAAAAACATGAAAAAATGCTATTTTTCACCTTCAAGGGGCCGTAACCCCCATAAGGGGTCATCTGACAACTTTGACCAAATGGAGACTTTTGTAGAGCTTTTGATGCTGAATCAGTAGAGTGGCCTCAGATTTCCTCTATCCCTTATACTTTTTGATTTATAAGCCAAAAACAGTAGTCTGACCCCCCTAGTCTATTTTTAGTAATGGCGGCCATGTTTTTTAACGGATCAAAAATCAAAACAAAAGTTTGGTGCAGGACACCCTAAGGATCATTCATACCAAGTTTCATTAAATTCTGTTTGGTAGTTTCAGAGGAGAAGATTTTTGAAAAATTGTTCACAGACGACGACGACGACAGACGACGACGACGACGACGACGGACGCCAAGTGATGGTAATAGCTCACATGGACCTTTGGTCCAGGTGAGCTAAAAAGTGAATATCTATAAATGTTTTCACTAAATATTTATGGAAATCTTAAGAATATAGAGAAATCCATACAAGACAGAATATGTATAATAACTTACATTTCTACCAATAGATAAATTCCCTTCAACAAATTGAAATATCCATCAATATACGATATTGAGATGTGGAATAAGTGTACGCGACACAACAAACATAAACAAACAGCAATTCAAAAAATCACAATGGAAAACAGCAAGCAGTCTTCAACATGACCATAGGTCACTGCTTAACGTCTTGCATTGGCCCAAGACTAATAATACAATACAAAAGTATCAAAACCAATCCCTAAATCATCAAGTTTGTATGCTCATGCAATAACAACCTTTTTTTTTCAAATGCAACAACTCAGATATTTTTTTCAGGTATACAGTTTCAGAAAATTAATTGAATGTCAAAACCATTTTCACAGCCATATAACATTCACAAAATCAAGCAATTACAAATCTATAATCGACCAATTAATCCTCACTAGTTAATCCTATCTCACGAACAAATCTTTTAAAATTGTATTGACGATTTTTCTCTCATCAAGTTGAACAATGAAATGTCGAAATGAACAATTACAACAATTCATATAATAATCGTTTATTGATTTAGAATTACTAACGAAATCAGATTAATTTTTGCCAATAATTTCATGGTCATTATAATGTGATGTGGTGTTTTTTTGTTCAAGGGGAAATAACTCCATGTTTATTCATTAATTTACTTTATCAGGTCTATGATTATGAGGTGAAGAGTATCTGAATATGACAGAGTCTTCACACCTGAACAGCTCTTTAAAGAACTTCGGTGAAAAATAAGACTTTTACTGACAATCTTAGTCTTGCTGCTGGCCTATTTGCAACCCTTGGGGAGTTTCAGCAATCTCTAACTCTCACTTCCTTCCTTAGCCCTCCTGATTCCTTTTACTTATTTTTGGCATATTGGTTTTATTTTTCTATGTGCTACAATTTGGAATTTTCTAACATTTTGGTTTAGTACCTCTGATGAGTCTTGAATAGATGAGACAACTCTTAAGGTGTAGCAAAATTAATTTCTTTGAACTGTGTTTTAATTTTGATTTCCCTGGGACCCTAAAGCTTTCAATTCTTAGTATATCTGGCTCACACCAAGCTCCCAGCTGTCAGCATCCTCTTCTCCATAAACTTTGATTTCAGATTGTTTCTCTCAGTGACAGAACCAAGGGGTTGTTCTGGGGGATGGAACCCCCCCCTTTTCTTCATTTTTCTATTTTCATATAGACATTTTACAAAATTGGTCTACTCACTCACACCCCTCCCCCCATCCTTTTTCATCAAATCCCATCCCAATGAATTTCTTGCAGAGTTCACCAAATGACTGTCGGACCTGTCAGACCTGACTGGTAAAATTTAAGCAGGTCAGGCATTTTAAACATACTTACTGGACCCACGTCTGGTAGATTTTAGTATTTTTTTAGAAAGTTGTAATAGACAGGACCCGGAGGGTTACTCTGGTGTTTTATGACGGGGGTGTGCATTTTGTAGATTGAAATTGGTACCCGAATCTATGTCAGAAAATCGTCAAAAACATACCCAAATCTATGTGATTAGCAAAAAATACCCATATCTATATAAAGAAGTAAAAGTCAATTAAGGTTTTTTTTCATTTATTAGAGCTTTATAAAATAAATTACAAGTCTCTTTCTTACTTAAAATGACATCTTAACTTCGTTTAGTATCCCCAAAACACAAAAGACCCAAGTCTATGGCACCTTTTCTGTTTTGACTCTCATGCCTATGTAAAACATCAACAAAAATGGATACCAAATCTATGTGTACTGCTTAAAAAAGATACCCAAATCTATGTAAAAAAGAGTTAACACTAAAGTATGTCTCGCCTGCCCGCACCATCAGAAACAATTATTCTTTCTTACATCCACTATATTTTGAATTTACATGGATTTTCAGTTTCTGAGATCAAAAAATGTTTATAGAACTTAAACATTGCAAATATATGCAATAAAAATAATCAAAGTCACTCAACCGGAAAATCAAGGTCAAGGTCAAAAGATGAGGATGTAACTGTGCTAATCTACTACTGAGGCATATGCATACCAAGTTTCATCATCCTAGGACTTATAGTTCTTTAGATATGGAGGTGCTCGCAAAACTTTTCCATTGCTATTATATGTATTGAAAATTGTCAAAGTCACTCAACTGAAAAATCAAGGTCAAGGTCAAAAGATGAGGATGCAACTGTGCTAAGCTACTACTGGGGGATATGCATACCGAGTTTCATCAACCAATGACCTATAGTTCTTGAGATATGGAGGTGCTCGCAAAACTTTTCCATTGCTATTATATGTATTAAAAATTGTCAAAGTAGCTCAACCGTAAAATCAAGGTCAAGGTCAACAGATGGGGATGCAACTGTGCTAAGCTACTACTGGGGCATATGCATACCAAGTTTCATCAACCTAGGACCTATAGTTCTTGACATATGGAGGTGCACGCAAAACTTTTTCATTGCTATTATATGTATTGAAAATTGTCAAAGTCATTCAACCGGAAAATCAAGGTCAAGGTCAAAAGATGGGGATGCAACTGTGCTAAGCTACTACTGGGGCATATGCATACCAAGTTTCATCAACCTAGGACTTATAGTTCTTGAGATATGGAGGTGCTCATAAAACTTTTCCAAAAAGTTAACGCCGCCGTCGCCGCCGTCGTCGCCGCCGCCGCCGCCGGTAAAGTAACACCTATGTCCCGCTCTGCTTCGCAGGCGAGACAAAAATGAACCTCGATATTTTACCACGTATATGATCGGTAAAAAATGAGGCTCATAATTCTTATATCCTCACAATGAATAAAAAAAATAAAATTAAGACTCAAACGCCTGTGATAGAGCTTAAATATCCAACTCACCCACTTACTTCAATAATAAGGTTCACAGAACGCAGCATGATACTACGTTTTAGGCCCAATATGGATAGTCAATTGCTCTGGACACATGCAGCTCATGGTGGGCTGCCGAAGTTTGTTTACCTATGCGGCTTTGAGTGGCCTTAAATGATATAAAACATTAAAGTAAAATTCCACAGCATTTGGTTAACCATAACAAAAGATATTTTGGGAACAAACAAAGAAGTAGTATTTTTGACCTTTTCTAAGCGAAAAAAGGGGGATCCTAAAAATCAATCCCATCCATCCTTTTATTGTCAATTTTTATTGCAAACAGATACCTAGAACCAAAGGTATTGTGGAAACACTAAAGTAAACAGACAAAGCAGACGACGACGACAGCATCATACCATTATACGGTCGCAATTTTTTAGCGGTCATATAAAAATTACAAACACATAGAATACAAGTAATTTATATTTTTTCTAAATGTATTATCAATAATTTTAATATAGTATTTGTCCGGTACCAACATCATTGCTTAGCAGTTACGAGTATCAATTATGTTTATAAATATTAGAAATTCTCGAAGTAGAAGGCATTTTACTTAAAAAGATAAAATGGAATATCTGTATTTTCTAATTTGTCATCGACTTGGACACCAAAAGAATTTGTTTTCGTCGTAAGATTCATTGTTTTGGAAGCGATAAAAATTAATGATCAGAAAATCGTCCGCCATTTTGTGAAACTCGTAACTGCCGTTACGTGTAGCCGCCAACCGCCAGTGATACATAATCTATAAATGTTGCATTTTTTACTGAAACTACAAAAAACCTTTAATAAGGATGAGCTAAGCAATTGTCCAGTCTTAGGATGTTTAGACATTTACCTTCTTAAAAATGATGTATTTGCAATACAACCGGGTACGGTAAGAGCCAATTTCCCCCCTGTAATATTTAAAATTTCATACTTTTAGACATACGTCTGACGTACGCATGTATAAACGTGCGTCTGACGTAGCGTATAAACGTACGTTTAACATATAGTTTTAACCACCGTTCGGTAAACGTACGTCAAATAATTGTCAAAACATACGTCAGACGTACGAATTTTAAACATACGTTAACCGTACGTCAGACATTTAGTTTATAAAAATGTATGAAATTAGTGAGTTATTTATTTAGTATGTTTTATTATGAAATAAAGGTGATGCCAGGATGAATTTTTAACGTGCGTCAAACGAACGCGGTTAGAAGCGCCAAATTAATATGCGTCAGATGACATGCGTTTCACGTACGACAGACGCACGTTAAACGCAGTCAACATTTTGCCTGTGTAGAACCTTTCTCTAGAGAAAAGGTGCCATTTAGTTAGTCAAATGCATGATGAAGTTTGTACAACTCATTTTGAAAAATGTTATATGTTATTTATTTGAAAAACCATGTTTAAATATAGTAAAAATGAATATGTTTTGTCAAATTGATTGAAAATGGCAAAATTTTTGGCCATGTGTTTCAATTTTTAATGCCAGCGACTTCTTAGACCACAGTTATTGTTAATGAATTGTTGGTTTTTACTTTGAAAGGATTATCAAACAGTTGAACAATCCATGGTCTACGTCACTACGACCTTTCAAAATATCAAAATAAGCATTGAAAAAGACATTTTCTGTTTTTTTTTACTTCTTTCATAGGCAAAATGTGGACTGTAGAATAAAAAGCAGAGTATATTATTGAAAATACTTACTATAGTCATAAAAGTCATCATATGACTTGAAATGTTTACAATATTTTTATCATTTAATACTTTGGATTTTTGTTTTCTTAAAATAGGGGGCCCAAAAAACAAATCTTGTATTTTCCACTAAACAAATAAAGTAGAAGCAGATGTACCAATGGGGTATCCGAATGTCAAAAGTCCGAAAGGGCAGAGACAAAACCAGTAAACACCAACAAGAACGGGACAAAAACAGACAACATGTAAAAACATGACAACACAAAATAACCGACTATCAATCAACAACGCGAACTCCAGTCGAAACAAGAGTGAACTCAGGTGCTCCGGAAGAGTAAGCAGTTCCTGCTTGCTATAGCTCACCCGTCGCGTAGCAAATAGTCCATTCAGCTTGTCAAATTAGGTAAAGGAAGACAAACCGAAACCCCTTTGACAAACCAACATCTGCACTCATCTGAGAGAACGAAATCCCATATTGGTCTATAAGTGCATGATGTCTTCCGTAAAATTTCTTGAGTGAAGACAGCAACCGAGGAGCAACGTAATCTTGTGTGAGCAATTTTTGCGTCAGACGTGTTGCTCTGCTAAGGAAATCGATGTAAGTCTCGCATGCTCTGGAGTAACGAATCAATTGAGATACGTAAACTCCATAAGCTGGAGCGGACGGAATGTTGCTACACAAGAAGGGAAAGTTGACGATTGGAAAGTTGAAGTCATCACGTTAATTTATCACCAATAATTTTGAAACATAAATCAATAACACAAGTCATCAGAATTTGTTCTATACAATATATATGACAACCTAAGAACAACTCGAACAATAAACAAGTTATGCTAGTATATGAAGATTGGTAGCTATACGAATGTAAATATTCTATTGAAACAGTCAATGTTACATGCGTCAGATTTAAAATAAATAAAATACACAGTTTTGTTAAGTAAACATAGATTTGCTTCTACATAAATACAGCTGCAGTTAATTTGTTCCTTGTTTTCTTATCCACGACGCTTCAAATTCATAATCCTCCTAGTTGATTTCAACCAATTGCAGGAATCTGTGGAAAGCAATAACTAAGGTAGTTGAAAGGTAGTCAAGTCGTATTTTTCAATGCTTATTATATAAATAAATAAAAATATGGGTTTTTTATCTGAACTTTCTAAAACACGAAGTTGTCAGTTGCACAATCGATCCTTAAATCAGAAGCATGACCTTGTCGTTTTACTGCTTTAAAGGTTAGGTAATATTACACATTTTATTAGACTGTCTATGATAACCGAATAGAAAATGCTTGATATTCAATTAAAAGAACCATCATCTGACGCCAATTAAACAGTGTTTAACAATAGATTTATCCTCGTTATATACTTATTTGTTGCAAAGGACTTAGGTTTTCTTTATTTTAGTTATATTTTTCTATTTAAAAAAATGGTATAATACTCACTTTCGGAAACCACACAGTCGACATTTTTTGCAGCTGAAATAAAAATTAAATATGATTTATCTTCAAATTGTCATATTATCTATTATACATCGGTAAAGGGAATGACATAACACAATAACAATTAAATAGATGACAACAAACGATGTGTATATAAGCATTGCAAAACGAACCAAGTAAACCCGTTAAATAAAACTAACGGTACACGGCTGTGATGTTTATATTTCTGTTGTAGATATCGAACAAAGATAAAAGGAAACAAGAGGCTCCCAGGAGCCTTCATCGCTCACCTGGTCTTGATTTCAACCCGATGAAGAACTTTGTAAAGCTAACTAAGCTGAACATTTAAGCAAGCAACAGTTTTTTCTCCTTCAGTAATAGTTTCATTCTGTTGGCCAAAAATGTGAAAAATGTTATTTTATGGGCCGTCAGACAACTCTGACTCTATAGGTAATCTTTGTTGAGAGCGAAATGAACTTAACATTAAAGCAAGCAACCAATTTTCTTATCTGTTTTAGTTTTTATTATAAAAGCCAAAACCATGAAAACATGTTAATTTAGGGGCTGTAATCCCTAAAACGGGTCATCTGAAAACTTCAACCCTATGAATGCTTTTGTTGAGCTAAATGAGCTGAACATTTAAGCAAGCTACAGCTTTTCTCTATCTGCAATAGTTTTTATTCTATAGACCAAAAATACTATTTTTCGCCTTTAAGGGGCTATTACCCCTATAAGAGGTCATCTGACAACTCTGACCCTATGAAGACTTTTGTAGAGCTAAATGAGCTGAACATTTAAGCAAGCAACAGCTTTTCTCTATCTGCAATAGTTTTCATTCTACTGGCCAAAAACACTATTTTTTCGCCTTTAAGGGGCTGTAACCCCTATAAGGGGTCAGCTGACAACTTCAGCCCTATGAATGCTTTGGTTGAGCTAAATGGGTTGAACATTTAAGCAATCAACAACTTTTCTTTATCCTGAATAGTTTTCATTTTAGAAGCCAAACACATGACAAATTGCTATTTTTCACCTTTATGGGACCGTAACTCCTGTAAGGAGTCATCTGACAACTTCGACTCAATGGAGACTTTGGTAGATCTTTAGATGCTGAAGCAGTAGCGTGGCATCAGATTTCTTTTGTCCCTTATACTTTTCGATTTATTAGCCAAAAACAGTAGTCTGACCCCCCCTGGTATATTTTAGTAACAGTGGCCATGTTTTTTGACGGATCAAAAATCGAAACACAAGTTTGGTGCAGGAAGAGTGACCACCCCTTACTACGGTAGCCGGTGCTTTTTTCGCTCTACGATTTATCGAATATTATATGAGTTTTGAAGATAGTGAAGATGCCAGAAAGAAGTTCAGATAGACAGAATACTAATAGATTCTCAGAATTAACGCATGAAAGCGACGAAGAGATAGAGAACACCAAAGAAAAAGGTAGAAGTAGTACAGATCCAAACCCAAACAAAGAAACCAATATGGCGGCCTCCTATGCCCAAATAGCTGAAGCCCGTTTATCAACAGAAGTAGAATCAGTAGTACCAGTTAAGCCTATTTTCATCAAAGAAATTGAAATTCATGGTATGGAAAAACCATCAAAAGAATTTTGGGTCACCCATACAGAAGTTTACAACGCCATCGGGCAAATAAAGGTAATAACAAAACTACCGAACTTGAATGATCAATCTCATAGTCCAGAGAAAATGACAAAAACGAATCAGTCATACCGGAGAACTGGTGGATCGCAATGGTCCTGACTTGGTACAGGCATTTCAAACGAAATGGTGGGTTAAACCAGGTTTTATGGCGCCAAACCTCCCTCTTCCATTGCGATCTTAGGAACCGGTAATGACCATAGAACACAGCATAGTTGTGAGACACAATATGGATATTGAGGTGATCATCTCAGTACAGCAGACCAGTCAAACACTAATTAAAACAATTAACTATCATATCTTTTAACTCAATTTTGAACTTTTCTACTAGTGGCTGATAACGAAGAAAGAATTTTTTTAGTGATCGTATGAGACGTATTTTCTTATAGCCCTGCTTCAAAAGTCGGTCACGAAGAAACCGGTGTCTGATCAAAAAATCTGTGAAATGTGTGCAAGCTCTGGCATATCGAATAAGTTGAGAAATATAAACACCGTATGCAGGAGAAGTAGGTATATTGCTCTGTAGATTAGGAAAATTAATAATTTGAAAATTAAAATCGTCTCGTTTATCGTAAATTTTTGTACTGAGATGACCACCTGGGTCAAATTCGAGGTGCAAATCCAAGAAAGACGTGAAGCAACTAGATTCGGTGGTCTCTTTAATCTCCAATTCCGGAGGATATATTGAAGGAATCCAACTACCAAATGAAGTGTTATTGACAGAAAGGACATCATCAATATTGAATGACCTTGCCTCTGTCATCTTCTTGTTCTTTACGAGTCCCTGAAGAAATTCAGTTTCGTAAGAGTATAAAAACAAATCGGCGAGGAGAGGAGGACATTTTGTGCCCATTGGAATGCCGATTTGTTGTTGAAAAATCTCTCCTCCGAAGGTGACAAATATGTTGTCAATGAGGAAATCAAGCATACTGCAAACTTGTTCCAGTGTGTAACAAATTTTATCTTTGAAAGATGTTTTGGAAAAGAATGTAGAATTATAACCAAAACAACAAAATTCCTTGAGTTTGAAAAGGCTTTTTCGAGAAGTTTTTTTCAGGTGACATTTTAGTTTTTCGTGTGGCAAGGTAGTGTATAAAGTTGAAAAATCGAACGTTTTCAAAGAGTGAAAGAAGCAGATGTACCAATGGGGTATCCGAATGTCAAAAGTCCGAAAGGGCAGAGACTAAACCAGTAAACACAAACAAGAACGGGACAAAAACAGACAACACGTAAAACATGGAAACACAAAACAACTGAATATCAATCAACAACGCGAACTCCAGTCGAAACAAGAGTGAACTCAGGTGCTCCGGAAGAGTAAGCAGTTCCTGCTTGCTATAGCACACCCGTCGCGTTGCCAATAGTCCATTCAGCGTATCAAATCCAGTAAAGGAAGACAAAACAACACCCTATGACAAACCAACATCTGCACTCATCTGAGAGATCGAAATCCCATATTTGTCTATAAGTGCATGATGTCTTCCGTAAAATTTCTTGAGTGAAGACAGCAACCGAGGAGCAACATAACCCTGTGTGAGCAATTTTTGCGTCAGACGTGTCGCTCTGCTAAGGAAATCGATGTAAGTCCCGCACGCTCTGGAGTAACGAATCAATTGAGATACGTAAACTCCATAAGCTGGAGCTGACGGAATATTGCTACACAAGAAGGGGAAGTTGACGATTGGAAAGTTGAAGTCATCACGTTTGTCATAGAGCCTTGTTGAAAGTCTTCCTTGAGAGTCAATTTCGAGATGTAGATCTAAATATGAAGCAGACTTCCTAGAATCCGTTGTGTCCTTTATCTCAAGCTCCTGTGGATATATGAGATGGAGAAAGTCACCAAATCGAGAATTGTTTAGTGAAAGGACATCATCAATATAACGGAACGTGAGGTTGAAAGAGAGAGCTAGTCTACGGTCTTTTTTGTCTAGAAGAGATTGCAAGAAGTCTGCTTCATATGAATGAAGAAACAAATCAGCAAGCAAAGGTGCACAATTAGTGCCCATTGGAATCCCTATTGTTTGCTGAAAAACACGTCCACCAAACTGAACAAATATGTTGTCAATAAGAAAGTTGAGCATGTCGATTATTTGGTCTTCTGTAAATTTGTTCTTTTTCTTGGACTCATTGATGACAAAGTAAGTCTTGGTATAATCGACTACAAGAAATTTGTACCTGCGTTTTCCATTCTTTTTGAAAAAGCTGCGTTTAATCAGCTGTGCCAATCGCGATTTCAGTTGTTCATGTGGAATAGAAGTGTAAAGTGTGGAGAAATCGAATGTTTTGATGCTGTTACAAGATGAAACTGATTTAGAGTTAAGAATCTCCATCAGTTCTTTCGAATTCTTCAGGATCCACATTTGATTGACACCATTTCTAGAATAACAACAATCGTAATATTTCTGGAGGCCGGATTTTACTGCCGTAAGTATTGAAGTCAACAAAACTGAAAGAGGTTTAGTTGTACATTTGGATGACCCTGCAATGAAGCGCTGTTTGTATGGATTTTTATGTAATTTGGGAATCCAATACAGGGATGGAATGTCATCATTACTGCCACCAACAGAAAGGCCGAAGGAGGAAATGACAGATTTGTGATTGTCAATGATTTCCTCCTTAGACAGTGTTGTAGCCGTGTATGTGGTGCTCTTGCTGGTACAACCAACCCCCAATTCAGCTGTCAAACAGTCTATATAGTGTTTTTTGCACACAAAAATGATGTTATTTGGTGCTTTGTCTGCAGGTACAACAACAAATTTGTCATGTAAGGTGGACAATGTTTTGGCAACATCAGCGTTGCTGAAAATGGATGTTGCCTTAGTGCTCATTGAGCCTTTCAAAGAATTGATTCGTTTCAAAACCAATGACCTCACAGCTTTTACCCATTCTGACAAAACGTCACATTCTTTCTCCTGTTCTTTTTTGGCCCATTTTCTGGCATAGTCCTCAACTGAATCCATAATTGTTTTGAAATTATAGCTCCAGTTGATTCGTCTTGGCTCACGATATTTAGGTTCTTTAGCCAAAACATCGCGAAGTAAGTCATTTTCCACGATGTTGAGGTCACCAGTGATAACGTGAACCTCAGAAAATGATCTAGATTTAAAATGATCTAACAAATCTTTTGAGTTTTTCAAAATTCACATATGGTTAATTCCACTACGATTATAAATAGTGTCGCAGTATGCTTGTTGACCTTCTTTGACAGCAGACAAGATTTTAGTTAAATGAACGGACAGCTCAGTAGTTGAACATGATGAAGATCCAGCTATATACCTTTCTTTGTACGGATTTTTGTGAAGTTTAGGTATCCAGTACAAATATGGTAACTCTTTATGTTCCTCTTTCATTGGAATATTGAAAGAGGACATAAAAGAGCTATGGTTGGCTATGATTTCATCTTTGTTAAATGTAGTCCGTGTGTATGTAGCACTAGCGGAAGTATTACCATCAATGCCTAGTTCTTTTATTAGACAATTGTAATGATAATGTGCTTTACATACAAAAACTATATTATTGGAAGCCTTGTCTGCTGGCGTGACAACATACCTGTCATGTAAGGAAGAGAGACAATTGAAAGCTTCACGATCTCTAAATACAGAAGAAGGCCGGGGGTTCACACATTTGCGAAGTTTGTCTATTCGGCTTCGTACAAGAGATCGGATAGTCCTTACCCAGTCCGACAGTGATTCAAGCTCTGGTTCTTGGTCCTTTTCCCTCTTTATCCAGGCTCTAGCATAGTCCTCCACAGCGTCCATGATGATCTTAAAGTTATGATTCCAATTTATACGTTGCGGTTCCCTGAATTTA
This sequence comes from Arcuatula senhousia, assembly GCA_963971305.1. Lineage (NCBI taxonomy): Eukaryota > Metazoa > Mollusca > Bivalvia > Mytilida > Mytilidae > Arcuatula > Arcuatula senhousia. Next base: position 37,660,255 of record OZ020312.1, read on the forward strand.
GGTCCATGGGAAACCACATTACGTAATAAATCATTTTCAATTATCTTAAGATCACCCGTGATGACATGACCAGATGGACCATAGACAAAGGGAGAAGCATAGCAATCACATGTTAGAGGGGACTTTAGATATTCTTCAATGTTAAGGTCCTGCAATGCCTTTTTGTGGTTGAAAATTTTACTACTTATGGTTTTAGTGTAGCGGTAGGAAACAATTGGTGTTGACTGATTTTTGAAATATTGAGGTATTTGAGATGTAACTTCCTTACGATTTAAAATATTGCTAATGTTTATAGCATCTATCCCTTTGTTCTTAAATGGAATATGGAGAAATTTTCTATCCTCAGTAGTAAGAGGCTCACTTCTTACTGGCTTAAAAAGACGAAAAAAAACAACGTCGCAAATAATGCTAGTAAGCCTGTAAGAAAGAGTAAATGCTTTTTCTAACCCAAGATCACGTAGGTCTTTAAGTTTCGTGACTCGTAGTGAATAGAGAATGGTACGAACATGATGGACTCCTAATGGTTGTTGTAGACTTGTAACCAGATTATCAAACGTGTCTGAAAGAGATCTGTTGTCAGTTTGACTGGCACCAGATCTTGGTTTGTATCGTTTGTGACCATGACTACGTTTGTGTCTACCATTAGGGTCAAACAGTTTCATAACATTCACCTCACTACATTGAGGGCTAGAAAGATTTCCTACTCCTTTGATGTTATCATTACATCCATAAGGCATTGCAGTACCTAAAGTTTTTATCCAGTGAAGCTCTCGTTTTTTTACGGTGAGGTGTACTAAGATTTGGACTGTTGGTGTCGTGGTAAATCTTTTCGATAAACCGGACTTTCATGTTCAAACATTGGTCATGGTTAGGTTGATTAAAGTGGTTATACAAAACCCGATAATCAGAATTTTTGGTGTCATACCTATGACCATTCATGCGAGAACGCAATGAATTTTTGGTTTCACCGACATACAACAGTCCACATAAAGTACACTCAATTCCGTAAATGACATTTCCGGTAGAACAAGTGATTGCACCCCATCATATTGTTGGTATCCAGAGAATATATAAAAACTGGAGGATCTATCTTGACAACTAGGAAGATAGACTCAAATTAGTAACACAAGGCTTGGAGATGAGAGACAAATCAGTACAAGTATATGATATTAATCCCAGAAACCCCAGATACTCAGATGTAATACCTGTCAGAGTAAAGAGCATCCCTATATCTGCAGATGATGGACAGATAGAAAGAGCTATTACCATCAGAGAGGTAGAAGTAATAAGCCTGACCATAGAAAGGCTTAGAGTCAACAACAAGCTCACCAACTGCCAAACTGGAGACAGAATAGTTCTTTGCAAGAAATTTGAGCAACCTCTACCTAGACAGCTTAAAATAGGTAAATATCTTGCATTAATTCTACATTTTTGACAACACAAGATATTTGATAACTTTATATGTAATAAATGCATGCAAAAGGGGCACACAATACATCAGTGTACCAATGAGTGGATGTGCAGGAAGTGCAATCAACCATGACAGAAAATAATTCATGTATAAAGAGTTCCAACATGATATGAAGGAGGATGAGGATGAGAACAACACTTTTGAAACAAACGTGGAAGAATTTGAAGAAGAAAATGATCCCAATATACATACAGATGGTCATGATGTGAGAGGTCAACATGATCAAGATGATGTGCATAATATAGAACAGATGTCACAGTCTATTCTGCAGCCAACAGTCAACACGGAAATCCCTAAGAGTAAAAGTGACACAAAACTTAAAGATAGTAACAATTCTAAGAAACCTAACAACCAAGTAAAAAGTGAAACACTAAAAAAAGTCAGTGAAATCACAACAAAAGAAACAGAGTGAGATGACTAATAACTTTATAACTCCTCATAGAAATCAGTTCCTGAAAGAGAAAGAGAAAAGAACACCACCAACTCCAGAGCAAAGAGAGTCCAAACAATCCAAACCAGCTAGATAGTTCAAATTATGTATATGCATGTTTGTTTTTTTTTAACTTGTTTTTATTTATAAAAAAAGTAAAAAAACAGTGAACCATTAAATTTACATGTAAAACAAATCTAATAAATATAAGACAACACTATAGAAATACAGACTGTCTTTTCTTTGTCTTATATTTGTATGTGTGTGTGTGTGTGTGTGTGTTGGTGTTTAACGCCCTTTATCGACGCACCTGGGCCATGTAGGGCGGTCAGTTTTACTGGTGGAGGAAACCGGAGTACCCGGAGAAAACCACCGACCTTGGGCAGGTACTTATATTTGTATTATATTCTTGTATTTTACTATTTATATTATCTATAGATAAATATGTACTGTGTATTGATGAAAGTGAAAATAGTAGATGTTATTATGTTAACCCCCTTTTTGTTGAAGTTTTTAGAATATTACAAATGGTTAACTGCAAAAATAAAACTTCAGATTTCATCAAAAAGATATTTAATTCAAGAAAAAAATACTCTTGTAAATTTGTTTTGGCATATGTATTTGTTAAATCTCTTTAAACACATTGCAAGCCAATTATTCAGAAAAGTATTAAAACGAAATGACCTTTACATTCCTATTTTATCAATGAACTTGAATCTAACAATAAGATATTTAAATGTCTTACAGGTAAATACCGATGTTTGTATTGTTTGTATTTACATATACTTTGCATTTTGTGGTATTTTAAATTGCCATGTATCTTTAAATTGTACTTTACAATGCTTAACAACATCCATACATGTTCTTCTAATGTAAAAGGGTTACATGATTTATCCAAAAGATTTAGACTATACGAATGGATTAAGTATCAAAAATCAATCCCTACAAAGTGCGACACGATAAATTTGTTTTTGCGTGACAACAGTAAGGTTTTTGCTGATCTCCTAAATGCATTGTGGGAAAAACAGAGGAAAATTAAGACGATATTGACTTTTTCAAGGTCAGTTTAGTTTATAGACGTATTGATTTGTAAAAAATATGTCAAGTGTTTTTAAAAATATATCGAACATATACTTAATGAATTTTGACACAATTCAAAGTCATTTAATTGTCAAAATAAAACATTGTTACCATTTTCAAAAATATCATTATTTCGTCAAAAAACAATTGTAAAAATGAACAAAAAAAGTTTTTGTGACTCTTTTGTCAAATCTGAAACGTTTAGCATCTGTCTTACAAATAGTTATAAAGATACCTTGAAGTAATTTACATTTTCCTCCAAACACGTTACGGTTTTTTCGTGAATACTGTAAGGTTTGTTCGGGAACCTGTGACGGTTTTTGAGTGACACAGCCTAAGACTGCGACGGTTTCCTCCTTATAATTAGGTTTTTATCTGCGTCGCCGAATGAGAAAACATGTGTAGTAATCGGGTCACTCCGTCCGTCTATACGTCCGTCCGTCGCACTGTAGGAGTGCCTGTCTTGTGTAATCAGAAACTCAAAGCTAAACACTGGATCTTTTTGAAATATTACACAGTTTTCAAGATATATTGAAGATGTGCACCTCTCCTTATGGGTCATATTATAATTCCGATTAAAAATTGACCAAAAACCGATTTTTTAGTTTGTTTCCACAATTACTTTTGTTGTGGTTGATCAAATGCTATAAAACTTTACAGTAATGTCACTTGCCATAAAAGAAAGGGTAGGCTTGATTTTGTTTGTCCCCTCTTTTTTCGTTTAGAAATTAGGGGCCAAAAGGGGGTAAAAATCAAATATGTCCCTGCCAAATATTTTCCCTTCGGAGAAAACGATTAAAAAAAAACGAAAAATATACACCCATCGCTAGTAACTGTTTTATTACTGATCAAGAATTCAGTTGTTCTCATATTTTTTTAAGAACAACAATGACCTCAATGTAATTTTTACAAAAATCGAAAGTACGCCCTTTTACACTTAAACAAAATCCATGAATGCTTTTGAAATTGTATTAATTTATGCTTAATATATACTTATATCTTATATCTTAAGATTTTAAACAATTTCAATCTTAAACTTATAGTTTAACCCCCGTGCGGGTTCCTGGTGGCGAATAGGCCTGTAGCAGCGCGGAAAAAGTCCACTTATGAGCGCGCAGACACCTGACATGTGAGAAGTCTGATTTGCCCTCAAACGGCTGAGGTGTGTGTCTCAGGTGGTTGAATGTGACAGCCCTGTCATAATGAAAGCCGGGGTCCACACCGGGTCTCCCGATACAGCGAGTACGTAGCGATTCGATTTTCACGGAGCAATCTAAAATTGTCAAAATGACGGTAGATGTCAAACTGTTCTTATATCATTTATTCATAGCAGTTTATAGCAGACATGTATGTTGTTGTCAACTGAATATATATTGGGCTCCATGCTCAGCAAATTTGGGCTTTTTATGTAGTAAAACAAAAAATCTGTGGACGATCACTTCCAAATAAAAAAGTTGAAAAGTCGTCCATAGATTTTTAGTCCCCTACCGGCGAAAGCCGAAGGGGACTATAGGTTTGCGCTCTGTCCGTCCGTCTGTCCGTCCGTCTGTCCGTCTGTCTGTCACGCCTCAGTTTTCCGCACTTTTTTTCTAAACGCTTATAGATAATGAACTGATTTTTGGTATGTGAGTTTACCTTGATGAGTTACAGATCAAGTTTGAGTTTCGTGTCGGTCCACAATTTTTTATGGGAGTATGGGAGTTATGACCCTTTGAACTTTGAAAATTCACTAAAATACCAGTTTTCCGCATTTTTTTCTAAACGCTTTTAGATAATGAACTGATTTTTGGTATGTGAGTTAACCTTGATAAGTTACAGACCAAGTTTGAGTTTCGTGCCGGTCCATAATTTTTTATGAGAGTTATGGCCCTTTGAACTTTGAAAATTCACTAAAATACCAGTTTTCCGCACTTTTTTTCTAAACGCTTTTAGATAATGAACTGATTTTTGGTATGTGAGTTAACCTTGATAAGTTACAGACCAAGTTTGAGTTTCGTGCCGGTCCATAATTTTTTATGAGAGTTAAATTAATATGGCTCTTTGAACTTTGAAAATTCACGTAAATTTCAGTTTTCCGCACTTTTTTTCTAAACGCTTATAGATAATGAACTGATTTTTGGTATGTGAGTCTACGTTAATGAGTTACAGATCAAGTTTGAGTTTCGTTCTGATCCACAAATTTTTATGGGAGTAATGGTCCTTTGAACTTTGAAAATTCACTAAAATATCAGTTTTCCACATTTTTTTTCTAAATGCTTATAGATAATGAACTGATTTTTTGTCTGTGAATTTACCTTGATGAGTTACAGATCAAGTTCAAGTTTCGTGCCGGTCCACAAATTTTTATGGGAGATATGGCCCTTTGAAGTTTGAAAATCTATTGCAATTTTCTTTTTTAAACTTTTTTATTGTTCCTTGTAGATAATAAACTGGTCAAGTTTAGGTATTAATTCGTTTGACAAATTGTTACCAGTGACTGAAATATGAGGCCGGTAGGGGACTTAGTATTGTTTTGCAATACTCTCAGAATGCTTGTTTGTTTTACTACTTAGAAAGTCCAAATTTGCTAACAATGAGGCCCAATATATACTCCGTTGACAACAACATACATGTCTGTTATAAACTGTCACGAATAAATGATAAAGGAAAAGTTTGATATCTACCGTCATTTTGACAATTTTAGATTGCTCCGTGAAAATCGAATCGCTACGTACTCGCTGTATCGGGAGACCCGGGGTCGTCACGCCATAATCTTATGTGAAAAACCTGATCGCAATCCACATTCATACCCCGTGTTAAAGAACCAAGCTGCAGGTCCCGTTAAAAGAAAAACCCGTAGGATCGCCATGCAGGAGTTTAATAGTCCGGCCGCTCCTACCCATCTCTAAACAGAGGCGGATATAGAAATTCTGAAAAGAGGGGGCCTACTGACTGGCCTAAGAGGGGACCCGCTTTGGTCACGATTTAATGATTTCCTATATATACAACCAAATAAACAAACATTTTTTTCCGCCAAAAGGGGGGCCCGGGCCCCCAGTCCCCCCTGGATATCCGCCTATGCTAAACCTTTTGAAGTAACAGAGAAAATTCTCATCCCGAATGGTCTTTTCCCCCGGTATTTCCGCGATCCACCACTTCACTGTCCTTTTATGCTCATTTTAACACCGCGAATTATGTTCATCTTCATGATAGCCGAAGTTGTGTTGATTTGGAGTCAAGCAACTATAATTAGCGAATTAACTACATTCATTGTGAAACTAACCTAATGTTTTATTTTTAATTTTAAATGTACTGTGACCCAACGTCTATACATTTATATTTAGGATGTATAAAATACGGATTCCCCAATGGTACCCGTGCTTCTTTTATATTGTGCATGAGGTTGTGAAATGAAAGTGTAAAATAACATTTCTTATATAAAATTGTTCGGTATTTCCGCCTCTATCTTTATTATAGTAATTTCCAAAGTTTTATATAAATCGACGGTACAATATTTGAATACTATTCTTGTGCAGATTTTTATATTTGTTGCACGATTTCGTTATAAAACTAACAGTAAAATACCCATTTATCAGTCTGTAGTTTATTTATTTAATAAAATAAACAACCAAAAGCTCTTTAATTGTATTTTCAAAGCCAATTTAAACAAAACAAAAATCCACTTTAACCCGAAAAAACCGTTGCTTCGTTCATCGAAAACCGTCGCCTACACACTAAAAAACCTTATATAGCAAAAGGTAACACACGAAAAAACCTTACCAAAATAAAATATTTTGGTTGGTATTTTTGTTCTTTTGCTTTGTAACAGAAGACTGATTCCAAGTCATGAGTTTTGGCAAATAAGTAAAGTCTATATAGGTATAGAAAAACTTACATTACGGTGAGGTTCCTTGTCATAAATCGTCTGAAGGTAGAAAAACAAGGCTTACAAGATGGAAATCTTATGTTTTTTCTTCTTTATTTAACATTTTTATTTAAAAAAATATACCTAGCGATTCGTAAGAATACAGGGTTAAATGTCAATACTTTTTAAAGACCTATTTCGTTCATTAAGACACTGATAATTGATAGGTTTTCATTTTTGTCGTATGTAAAATTTACCTATCACCGCAAAAACCTTACTGTTGTCACGCAAAAACATTTTTGTCGTGTCGCACTTTGTAGGGATTGAAAATGCAATATAAGTTTTATTCAAGAAACTCATTTTGATAAAACAATTGAAAACTTATTATCAACGGAATGCGATTTCAACTTCCATTTCAATAATGGAACTACAGCCAGCAAAGGAGCTGCAATTATGATAAAAAATGATTTTTCATGTGAAATTTTAGAAGAACATATAGACAATATAGTGGTAGAATTATATTGTTAAATGTACAAATAGAAAATAATATATATACATTTGTAAACATTTACGCCCCAAACATTGAAAGCGAGAGAAATACTTTTTTTTCAAGAAGCTCAAAGATTTTATAGTTAAACATGCAATTGGAAGAATTATATTGGGAAGAGATTTCAATGATACACTTGAAGAAAAAGATAGGCAATCTTCAGCGAGTGCCAAAAATAAAAAGAATTCTAAACCCGTGCATGGTCTTAAAAGTTTAATAAAATCAAACAAAATCATAGATATATGGCGGATTATGAATCCTAAATTGCGACAATACACATGGAGAAGATCGAATCTTCCACAAGCAAGCAGAATTGATGATTTTGATCAATCAAGACTTGATGCCTAAACATTCTGTCGTGTGATATAAGACCAGTTATGATCAAATTCACAGATCACCAGACTGTATCCATTAAAATACAAACATTATCATCTAAAAGTAAAGAACCAGGAATTTGGAAAAATAGATGAGCAAAATTATATTAACGAAATTGAAAAGCTAATTAACAAATACAAGATTATGATCGAAAAAACTACTGCCGACATAAATCTCCTATGGGATAAATTAAAAATAGAAATAAAAGACTTTTCAATTACCTACTGTATAAATAATGCAAAAAATAAAAAGAATAAAATAAAAAAGCTAGAAAATGAATTAATGATATTAAAATCACACAACATACAAGATGAAAACAAAGAGATCGCTAATAATATTTCGAAAATAGAAAACGAGCTAGAAATAGAATATGAATACCAAGCCAAAGGCAAAATAAGAATGATGCGAAAAGGGAGAAAAGAATAATAAATGCTTCTTAGGCTTAGAGAAAAATAGACAAACTAAAAAAACAATAATAAAGCTAAAAGATAAAGATGGTAAAATACACACAAACGAAGATTAAATATTAAAAATCGAAAAAGATTTCTATCAAAACCTATATGCACTAGAACAAGAAAAAGACGAAGAACAAACTCGATCTTATATACAGAAGTCAACAAAAAATTACAAGTTAAATAAAAATGAAAGCGAACAATGCGATGGAGAAATAAAGGTTGAAGAAATTAATAATGCAATAAATAACTTAAAGTTAGACAAACGTCCAAAGAAGAGACGGCTTAAGCATTAACTTTAATAGAAAGTTTTCGAATTGTGTAAGTCCAATTCTACTGAAAGTTTATAACAGTGCCTATAACAACAATGAACTTCCATTCTCGCAAAGACAAAGCCTGCTTAATCTAATATGTAAAAAGAATGACCCAACAGATTTAGCTAATTATAGACCAATCTCTTTATTAAATACGGACTACAAAATTTTATCATATGTTCTAGCAACAAGAATTTAAAAAGTAATACATTTAATTATCAATGCGGATCAAACAGGATATATTAAAAATAGATACATAGGATTTAATCTTCGTCAAATTCAAGATGTAATTGATTATGCCGATAGATTTAATGTTGAAAGAGCAATTTTGTATATAGATTTTTCTAAAGCATTTGATACTTGGCACTGGAACTTTAAGTATTTCGCGTTAGAACAATTTGGTTTTGGCACTTCTTTTTTAAATTGGATAAAAAACTCTCTATACAAATATAAGCAGTCTAATAATAAACAATGACTGGATTTCTGCCCCTGTGATACTACAGAGAGGAATCAGACAAGAATGTCCATGCTCTGCGATAATGTTCGTAATAGCTGTTGAAATAATGGCTAATTATCTTCGAAACAACTCTGATATAAAAGGTATAGAAATTAAAATAGATGGCAAAACTAAACACTTGAGGATCTCTCAATTAGCAGACGACACCACACTATTTTTGAGAACAAAAAATGAACTTAAATTGGCTTTAAATATTATAGAGAACTTCGGAACTTATAGATACCTTCGAAACTTAATAGAAATAAAACCGAGGGATATGGTTAGGCAAACTTAAGCATAGTAAAGATAAACCAGAAAATATAAATTTTACCGATAAACCAGTAAAAGTACTCGGTTTATATGTATGTACAAATAAACTAGAATGCGATGCATTAAACAGGGAAAGTAAAATTGAAAAAAACTGAAAAAAATTATAAAATCATGGGAAAAAAGAAATCTTACAATCTTGGGAAAAATTCTCATTATTAAAACTTTAATCTTACCCCAGTTTACATACATAGCAAGTGTTACACAACGTAAAATTATTAGAAAGAGAACTATATAATTTTATTTGGAACGGAAAACCGGATAAGATCAAGAGGGCAACATTAATAGCAGATTATGAAAACGGCGGTTTAAATATGATAGATGTAGAGAGCTACTTTAATATGTTAAAAACTAAATGGGTAATACGATTAATGCTATCTGAAAATGAAAATTGGTCAGTCATACCGAAAATTTACTTTAATCAATGAAAAGATGATCTGTTAGTTTTTAAAATGAATTTAGATCAAGAAACTTTAAAACAAATAACAAAAGTGAAAGAGTGGCCAACATTCTATCAAGATGTGCTACGATGCTGGGTTAATTTCTATAATAAGAAATCAAATAACCAACCAACAACTTTCTATGCAATAAGAAAACAAGTAGTATGGGGAAATAAACTGATCAAATTCAATAACAAACCCTTGATTATGATAAACTGGATAAAAAGTGAGATTTTATACATAAATGATATACTAGACGAAAACGGAAAGTTAAAAGATGATCACATTTTAGGAAAGCTAAAATTTAAATCTATAACTGGATGGCGGAACTTATAAAATTTAAAAAAGCCATACCTAATCATTGGCTCGAAGTCGCTACCAAAGAAAATTCTATAAAGGCAAAACTAAACATAAACATCGAAGAAACAAATCTACCATGGAAGAAAAGATGCATAAAAAGTAATGAAATAGACAATAAAATGATTTATAATGCCTTTAAAAACGAGAAAGTCGTCAACAACATAGGTATATTGAAATGGAAACGTAAATTAGATCTGTCACTAACCGATTTTCCATCTAAAACTTTAAACTTTATAAAATATCTAGATATCAATTAACTAAAGATATTTCGATGGAAATTATTAAGTCACATACTAGTAACACAAGAACAACTCTTTATTTGAAAAAAAAGCTGACTCTACGTTATGTATATAGTGTAACTGCATTGCCAATTATGAGCACTTTTTCATTGAATGCAGAATTCTCAAACAATTTTGGGAAACGACAAATGAAATTTTGTCAAATATCGGTTTCTCAAGGGGAGTTGAACTAAAAGATTTAGTTGTAGGATGTAAAATATCTCAAGATGAGTACCTAGACATAAATATATTGTTTACGATAATCGGTTTCTCAATATATAAATCTTTTTATGCCTCCGAGTGTCGAAATATAAGTACAAATGCACTCAAGATTCTTAAAAATAAAATAAACAACTTCATTAAATATTCAACACGAATACCAAGTCAAAGTATCCTAAAAATATCAAGTGTATCAATAATATACATAAAAAAACAACTCACCACTTATTAATATTAATATATAATCCAACATCATTATAAAACCACGTGTATTTTCACGACCATGATGCTCGTGGACTTTTAAATGTTTGTTTATATAGTTATCTATAGAACATGTCATACGTATTGATTGTATTGAATTACTAATTTATAATAGTCATTACCTTTATGTTACCCTGTACATCAAGGTACTAACAAATCAGGGTACTTTGTCAACGAAAGCTGTAGCTGACAGAGAAATTGTTAACAGCTTTAGTGCAATAAAGAATATTATTACTGTTAAAAAAAATTTGGTGCAGGACACCCTAAAAATCAATCATACTAAGTTTCATTGAATTCTGTTTAGTAGTTACAGAGGACAAGATTTTTGAAAAATTGTTAACGGACGACGGCAATGATGACTACGTGTGAGTGAGTGAGTTGGTGTTTTACGCCCGTGCAACGCTATATAGGTTATTTACAGGCGATGAACATGAAAAGGATGATTCAATGAACATGAAATGATGATGATAAATGAAATATGGGGGTGGGATGGGACACAAAGGACCGGTAAATTTTGAAGAACCACAGGAAAAGGGGAGAGGTGGGTAGGGGCGGAAAATTTAGCCTATGTGGTGCACTACTTGGCGGTCCACAAAGGGGTCTTTTACGTGCATGAAGCGTGGCACTCTCCACACACGTTGGCCCACTATGGTCGGCGGTCAGGGTTTCCGTATTATAGACCTGACAACCCCCGCGGACGAGGGCCACCCTATTCAGCCACCTAGGGTACACACTTGGTCGCTCTGTGGGCTGAGCACTGACCCGACGTCAGAATCCCAAGACCCTTAGTCGCCTCTCACGACAAGCTAGGCTCTGCTGCGGGCCTATTCGCCACCCGGGCCCCGCACGGGACATGATGACTACGAAGACGGACGCCAAGTGATGGTAAAGCTCACATAGTCCTTTAGTCCAGGTGAGCTATAAATGACGGAGACATTACCAAGTATTGATAAAGTAATGATTGTGTTAAACAATTAACTGAACGTTTATCAAAAATATATTAGAACAGTAAAAATTCTACATCAAACTACAGCATTGTGCAGCATTTTGCATATTGGGTTTGGATCTAAATATGTTTAAAAATTAAGATGGTTGCTTCATGTTAGAGTTGAAGAACAAAAACAACGTATCACGAAACATTTTTCCTATAGCATGGAAGATATAAAACATCAAATTCAATTAACACAATATACAAACATACAATAAATTACACATAAACTGCTGAGCTCACTCAGGTGCAGTCGCAGTTTCTGAGGCTTCGTCGTATCTGCAATGACGATAAGGATTTTGGGATCCAGTGTAACAAGATGAGATCTTTCTTCACGAAGAGAGGTTATCCTGACAAAGTCTTGGACAGGGCCGTGTCCTCGGTTTCCCGTGTGAACAGACGCGAGGCAATGGAGCCCCGGGTGAAGAACACCAATGATCGTGTTCCGTTAGTCCTTACTTATCACCCTCACAATGTTGCCATCCAGAACAACCTTATTCGCAACTTTAAATCCATTGTCCTCAAAGATGAGTATATGTCCACTGTTTTTGCTGACTCTACCCCTATTACGGCTTTTAGAAAGGGCAAGAGTCTTAAACAGCACCTGGTCAGCAGTTCGTATAGGTCGTCACGTCAACCCGCCAGCTACAAAGGTACACGTCCTTGTAAAAGAACTTGCTGCTCTACTTGTCCGTTCACATGGGAGACCGATGCTGTGGTTGGTCCCTCGAAAACTTTTGAACTGAAGGATGGGTTCACCTGCATTACCGAAAACGTCGTATACGCTATAAGATGTAAGCGATGTTCCATGATTTATGTTGGTGAAACTTGTCGGAGACTCGGGGACCGTTTTGTGGAACACAAAAACAGTGTCACCAGAGATACTGAATGTCCAGTTGGGGAGCATTTTCGAGGGTCCGGCCACAGTATAAAAGATATGCAAGTCACGGTTCTGCTTCAAATCCATCACGGCGAGAAACAAAGACAGTTCCTTGTGCAGAGAATAATAAAATTTCTGGGAACAGCACATCCTTTCGGCATCAACGTCAAAAATCCAATCATTTCTTAGTAATTTACTTAACTTGATTCTTTGGGTATGATTTTGCCTATTGTTATATTGCTCAGTTCAGGATTTGGGTGATGATGACGTGGTTGTTTTTATCGAGTGAACACTTTTTACTATATTCACTTGTTGGTTGTCCTCAGGCCGTGGCGGTCGTGATATTTTTCTTTGCTCTGCCCCCGACGAAGGCTGAAAGCCGAAAATTTGGGCTTTTTAGATTTTAGATTTTAGATGTATTCTTTATTAATTCATATTAGTTTTATATTTGATATTTTTACCTTTTATGTGTGGTTTAACCAACCTACTTATTTTATTATTATTTTAACCCTCCTTTTAAAACATTACCAATATAGTGATTTAATGAATAAGAAAATATAATCATTTGATTTTCCTAAAATATTTTCCTGCTGTAGAACAACAATTGACATAAAAAGTATGTGCATTTTAGAAGATTTAACCGATTTTAAAACTATAAGATGAATTGTATGGTCATGGGATCAACATTTTGTATGTCATCAACAAGGAAGATCTTACGTTTGACCCCACTTATCGGTTGAAAATCCCCCCTTTTAATGCAGATTTAAGTATTGTATACCTAACTTTGGATTAAGAACTTACAATTTACAGGACTAAAATTGATCCCAGACACACCTATGGAATATATATGGTGTTTTAAAGGGACTATATTAAGGAACACTGCCAAATAAGGGATGATAATTAGTCAATGCTTGTTTAGCTTTGACTATCTTTGCTGTAATGTTAACGAAGCAGATGTAAGAATGAAATATTCAATGTCAAAAGACTGGAAGAGCGAAGACATAATCAATAAACAGAAACGAGAACAGCACAAAGAAACATAAAACACACAAAACAAGTGAATATCAATCAACATCACAAACTCAAGTCCTGACGAGAATGATCTCTGGTGCTTCAGAAGGGTAACCTTAGGGTTATAGTTTTAGTTATACTACTATTTATACTTATCATATACATCTCTGTACTTACGGAAAACTACAAAATAAAGAAAACGAAAAGTAAGTAAACTGTTATGACACTTCATATTTTGTAAATTGATTTTTAAAATCTCTTTTTAACAGAAATAAAATAGAGCATAACATTAAAATGATCATTTAATGAATGGAAGAGACACTTTTGATAACAATATAATCATTATACCAAACAAGACAGACCTCTACATCCAATGTATATTAAACAATACAATGTAGACCTATATTTAAACAGTTACAGACAAATCTACTTACATATTACAATATAGCCCATAACAACGGCTATTGTAAAGGATAATTTGCATCACTAACTGTTAAATGAAAGCTATAATAAAAGTGTATATATATATATGATCTTTTTTTCCTTAAAGTTTGTAAAATGTATATGATATATTTTTTACAATAGATATAAGATGAATCCTACTTGAAATTGGTTTATCGACAGGCTTTGTTTTTGTTCTTACTGGAACCTTCACAATGCAAAGGTTGTAGATAGAACAAAAACATAGCCTTTTTAAGTTTTTTTAAGTCTAAAAATTAAACACCGAAAATAAGTTTAGTTTTGTATTGATTAAGGTTATGGTAAAATATATAATCTGAATATAAGTTGTATTTTTTGTAGTTGCATGCATAAAAATCGAACCTTACATTATATTTTTGTCTCCCTGCTGGCCAGAAACTATTATTAATTTTACCCTCCTGTTTAATATATTACCAATATAGTGTTTAATTAATAAAACAAATATATTACTATTTGAATTTCCCAAAATTTTTCCCAGCTGTAGAACAACACAGGACTTTAATAATGCGTGAATTTAAGAAGAATTTACTTTTTAAAACTTTAAATGAATTTAATGGTCTTGTGCTCAACATTTTGTATGGCATCAAGAATGAAGATCTTAAGTTTGTCCCCACTTATGGTTTAAAAATCCTCCCTTTTAATGCAAATTCAATTGTTGGTCTATGTTTACTTAACCTTTGGTTCGGAACTACCAAAAATGACCTTAGAAATACTTTTGGATTGTACATGTATATGGTGTTTTAAAAGGGACTATATTAAGGAACAATGCCAAATAAGGAGCGATAATTAGTCAATGCTTGTTTAGCTTTGACTATCTTTGCTGTAATGTTAACGAAGCAGATGTAAGAATGAAATATTCAATGTCAAAAGACTGGAAGAGCGAAGACATAATCAATAAACAGAAACGAGAACAGCACAAAGAAACATAAAACACACAAAACAAGTGAATATCAATGAACATCACAAACTCAAGTCGTGACGATAAGGATCTCTGGTGCTTCAGAAGGGTAAGCTTCGGGTTATAGTTATACTACTATTTATACTTATCATATAAATCTCTGTACTTACGGACAACTACAAAATAGAGAAAACGAAAAGTAAGTAAACTGTTATGACATGTCAAATTTTGTAAATTGATTCTTATAATTTCTTTGTATCAGAAATAAAATAGAGCATAACATAAAAATGATCATTTAATTAATGGCAGAGAAACTTTTGATAACAATATAATCATGATACCAAACAAGACAGACATGTACATCCAATGTTTATTTAAACAGTTACATAGACCAATATATTTAAACAGTACAATGTAGACCAATATTTAAACAGTTACAGACAAGTGTACTTAATCATTACAATATAGCCCATAACTACGGCTATTGTAAAGGATAATTTGCACCACTAACTGTTTAATGAAACCTAGAATAAAAGTCTATGTATTTTTATATTTTCCTTAAAGTTTGTAAAATGTATATGATATATTTTTTCAATAGATATAAGATGAAACCTATTTGAAATTGGTTTATCAGCAGGCTTTGTTTTTGTTCCTACTATAACATTTACAATGCAAAGGTTATAAAAAGAACAAAAAAACCACCTTTTTTAGTATAAAAATAAAAACACCGAAAATAAGTCTAGTTTTGTATTGATTTAGGTTATGGTAAAATATTAATCTGAATATAAGTTGTTTTTTTAGCTCACCTGACCCGAAGGGTCATGTGAGCTATTGTCATCGTTAAGCGTCCGTCGTCCGTCCGTCGTCCGTCGTCCGTCCGTCCGTTAACTTTTCTTCAAAGATCTTCTTCTCTGAAACCACTGAAGGGATTGTATTGAAACTTGGTATACTTGATCTTTAGGATGTCCTCTACCAAGTTTGTGAATTATATGTATGTCGACAAACCAACATGGCCGCCGTTGCTAAAAATAGAACAGGGGGGTCAGACCATTGTTTTTGGCTTATAACTCGAAAAGTATAAGAGATAGAGAAAATCTGAAGCAACCTTCCTTGTTCAGCATCAAAGGCTCTACAAATCTCTTCATTGAGTCGAAATTGTGAAACCACTCCTTATAGGAGTTATTGCCCTTTAATCATCAAAATTGACCATTTTTGCAGTTTTTGGACTATATCTTGAAAACCGTTATAGCTAGAGGAAAAGTTAGCATTGCAGAATTGTTAAGCTCATTGAGATCTACAAAAATGACTTCAGGGTCAAAATTGTCAGATCAGCCGTTTAAGAGTTATTCCCCTTTAACTGTTTTTTCCATTAATTTACACTGATTTTCAAAAATCTTCTTCTCTGAAACCACTGAAGGGATTGCATTGATACTTGGTATACTTGATCTTTAGGATGTCCTCTACCAAGATTGTGAATTATATACACGTCGACCAACCAACATGGCCGCCATTGCTAAAAATAGAACAGGGGGGTCAGACAATTGTTTTTGGCTTACAACTCGAAAAGTATAAGAGATAGAGAAAATCTGAAGCAAACCTCCTTGTTCAGTATCAAAAGCTCTACAAATCTCTTCATTGAGTCGAAGTTGTGAAACCACTCCTTATAGGAGTTATTGCCCTTTAATCATCAAAATTGACCATTTTTGCAGTTTTTGGACTATATCTTGAAAACCGTTATAGCTAGAGGAAAAGTTAGCATTGCAGAATTGTTAAGCTCATTGAGATCTACAAAAATGACTTGAGGGTCAAAATTGTCAGATCAGCCGTTTAAGAGTTATTCCCCTTTAACTGTTTTTTCCATTAATTTACACTGATTTTCAAAAATCTTCTTCTCTGAAACCACTGAAGGGATTGCATTGATACTTGGTATATTTGATCTTTAGGATGTCCTCTACCAAGTTTGTGAATTATATACACCTCGACCAACCAACATGGCCGCCATTGCTAAAAATAGAAGAGGTGGTCAGACCATTGTTTTTTGCTTATAGCTCAAAAAGTATAAGAGATAGAGAAAATCTGAAGCAACCTACCTTGTTCAGTATCAAAAGCTCTACAAATCTCTTCATTGAGTCGAAGTTGTGAAACCACTCCTTATAGGAGTTATTGCCCATTAATCGTCAAATTGACCGTTTTTGCAGTTTTTGGACAATATCTTGTAAACCGTTAGAGCAAGAGGAAAAGTTAGCATTGCAGAATTGTTAAGCTCATTCAGATCTACAAAAAAGATTAAGGGTCAAAATTGTCAGATCAGCCATTTAAGAGTTATTTCCCTTTAACTGTTTTTTCCATTGATTTTAACTGATTTTCAAAAATCTTCCTCTCTGAAACCACCAAAGGGATTGCCTTGAAACTTAGTACACTTGATCTTTAGGATGTCCTCTACCAAGTTTGTGAATAATATACATGTCATCCAACCAACATGGCCGCCATTGCTAAAAATAGAACAGGGGGGTCAGACCATTGTTTTTGGCTTATAACTCGAAAGTATAAGAGATAGAGACAATCTGAAGCAACTTTTCATGTTCAGCATCA
Organism: Arcuatula senhousia; assembly: GCA_963971305.1. Lineage (NCBI taxonomy): Eukaryota > Metazoa > Mollusca > Bivalvia > Mytilida > Mytilidae > Arcuatula > Arcuatula senhousia. Next base: position 37,677,998 of record OZ020312.1, read on the forward strand.
AAAGGTCCTTATAAATAGGAGTTATTGCCTTTTAACTGTATTTTTCTATTAATTTAAACTGATTTCCATAAATCTTATCTGAAACCACTGAAAGGATTGTTTTGCAACTTTGTATACTTGAAAGTTTGTGAAATTTAATCAAACTTTGGCATAAGAAATCAGGTGAGCGATTCAGGCTCCTGGGAGCCTCTAGTTTTTGTAGTTGCATGCATAAAGATCTAACCTTACATTATATTTTTGTCTCCCTGATGGCCAGAAACTATCATTAATTTAACCCTCCTGTTTAATAATATTACCAATATAGTGTTTAACTAATAAAACAAATATAATACCATTTGAATTTTCCAAAATTTCTCCCAGCTGTAGAACACCACAGGACTTTAATAATGCGAAAATTTAAGACGAATTTACTTTTTTAAACTTTAAAGGAATTTTATGGTCATGTGATCAACATTTTGTATGGCATCGAGAATGAAGATCTTAAGTTTGTCCCCACTTATGGGTTGAAAATCTCCCCTTTTAATGCAGATTCAAGTGTTGGTCTTTGTTTACTTAACTTTGTGTAAGGAACTACCAAAAACAAGTAATACTTTGAGCGAGCTCACAAAAGGATACCCCCGCTTCATATTGGACTCTGTACTGTAAAAAAATCTCAAATCCAGTTACCTCCCCTGGATGATAACCAAGAGCAATACAAATTCTTCATTCACATCTACAGATGATGTACTTCCTTAATGTAATTGTAAAGTTTCATCAAAATCCATCAAGCAGTTTAGGAGTAGTTGCGGTTACGGGGTCAATTGAATAATGTATTTAAAAAGTCTAAGTCAAATTATCTCCCCTAAATGATGTCCAAGTACAATGTAAATTCTTCATGCACATCTACATATGCTGTTCTTCCTTCATATCAAGTTTCAGCAAAATCCTTCAAGCGGTTTAGGAGTAGTGTCGCTTACGGGGTCTTCAATTGAATAATGTATTTAAAAAGTCTAAGTCCAATTATCTCCCCTGAATGATGTTCGAGTGCGATGAAAATTCTGTATGCACATCTACATACATGTATGATGTACTTCCTTCCTATCAAGTTTCAGAATAATCCTTCAAGCCGTTAAGGAGGAGAAGCGCTTACGAGGTATGTGGGCAGACGGACGGACGGACAGACAGACAGACAGACAGACGGACAGGGTGTTTCCTATATACCCCCAAACTTTGTTTGCGGGGGATATTATGACCTCAGAAATACTTTTACTATATTAAGGAACACTGCCAAATAAGGGGCTATAATTAGTCAATGCATATCTTTGCTGTAATGTTAACAAAGCAGATGTAAGAATAAAATATTCAAATGTCAAAAGACTGAAAGAGCAAAGACGTAATCAATAAACAAAAACGAGAACAGTACATAGAAACATACAACACAAAACACACAAAACAAGTGAATACCAATCAACAGAATGAACTCTCAAGTCGTAACGAAAATGATCTCTGGTGCTTCAGAAGGGTAAGCTTAGGGTTATAATTAGAGTTAGACTATTCATACTTATCGTTTGATTATATGTACTTACACTAATCTACAAAATAAAGAAAACAAAAAGTAAGTAAACTGCTTTAACACGCCATATTTTGTATATTGATTTTTAAAATCTCTTTTTAACAGAAATAAAATAGAGCATAAGATTAAAATGATCATTTAATGAATGGAGGAGAAACTTTTGATAACAATATAATCATGATACCAAACAAGACAGACATGTACATCCAATGTTTATTTAAACAGTTACATAGACCAATATATTTAAACAGTACAATGTAGACCAATATTTAAACAGTAACAGACAAATGTACTTAAATATTACAAAATACAAATGACAACAAAGTTCCAGACAATAAATTTTGCTACGCCTGACGCGCGTTTCGTCTATTCAAGACTCATCAGAGGCGCTCTACCAAAAATATTGAAAATGCCAAACACTGTATGAATATGAAGAGCATAGAACAGTATAACCAAAAATACCAAACTGGGGAACCAAATTATTACTAAGATATTCAACCTATGTCTTGGGTAGGAAGAACCTTAGGGTTTAGACAGTTTTGAAATTTAGACGGATAATTTAAGGCTTTGATGTATTCTCCAACTCAAAAGTGTTGGTGCCGGAGCGGGCTAACCTCGGGGAATTTAAACTCCACCAGCAGTGCTAACCTTCACGTGTGTTCGAAATACAAATGACAACAAAGTTCCAGACAATAAATTTTGCTACGCCTGACGCGCGTTTCGTCTATTCAAGACTCATCAGAGGCGCTCTACCAAAAATATTGAAAATGCCTAACACTGTATGAATATGAAGAGCATAGAACAGTATAACCAAAAATACCAAACTGGGGAACCAAATTATTACTAAGATATTCAACCTATATAGCCCATACGTACGGCTATTGTAAAGGATAATTTGCACCACTAACTGTTAAATGAAAGCTCGAATAAAAGTGTATACTGATTTTTTTTTCCTTAAAGTTTGTAAAATGTATATGATATATTTTTTTCAATAGATATAAGATGAATCCTATTTGAAATTGGTTTATCAACAGGCTTTGTTTTTGTTCTTACTGGAACCTTCACAATGCAAAGGTTGTAGATAGAACAAAAACATAGCCTTTTTAAGTTTTTTTTAAGTTTAAAAATTAAACACCGAAAATAAGTCTAGTTTTGTATTGATTAAGGTTATGGTAAAATATATAATCTGAATATTCAAGTTCGGTAGTTTTGTTATTACATTTATTTGCATTTTTTGTAGTTGCATGCATAAAAATCGAACCTAACATTATATTTTTGTCTCCCTGCTGGCCAGAAACTATTGTTAATTTTACCCTCCTGTTTAATATATTACCAATATAATGCTTCATTAATATATCAAATATATTACCATTTGAATTTCCCAAAATTTCTCCCAGCTGTAGAACAACACAGGACTTTAATAATGCGTGAATTTAAGACGAATTTACTTTTTAAAACTTTAAATGAATTTAATGGTCTTGTGCTCAACATTTTGTATGGCATCAAGAATGAAGATCTTAAGTTTGTCCCCACTTATGGTTTGAAAATCCTCCCTTTTAATGCAAATTCAATTGTTGGTCTATGTTTACTTAACTTTGGGTTCGGAACTACCAAAAATGACCTCAGAAATACTTTTGGATTGTACATCTATATGGTGTTTTAAAGGGACTATATTAAGGAACACTGCCAAATATGGAGCGATAATTAGTCAATGCTTGTTTAGCTTTGACTATCTTTGCTGTAATGTTAACGAAGCAGATGTAAGAATGAAATATTCAATGTCAAAAGACTGAAAGAACGAAGACATAATCAATAAACACAAAACGAGAACAGCACAAAGAAACATAAAACAAACAAAACAAGTGAATATCAATCAACATCACAAACTCAAGTCCTGACGAGAATGATCTCTGGTGCTTCAGAAGGGTAAGCTTAGGGTTATAATTAGAGTTAGACTATTTATACTTATCATATAATTCTCTGTACTTACGGAGGGCTACAAAATAAAGAAAACGAAAAGTAAGTAAACTGTTATGACATGTCATATTTTGTAAATTGATTCTTATAATTTCTTTGTATCAGAAATAAAATAGAGCATAACATAAAAATGATCATTTAATTAATGGCAGAGAAACTTTTGATAACAATATAATCATGATACCAAACAAGACAGACATGTACATCCAATGTTTATTTAAACAGTTACATAGACCAATATATTTAAACAGTACAATGTAGACCAATATTTAAACAGTTACAGACAAGTGTACTTAATCATTACAATATAGCCCATAACTACGGCTATTGTAAAGGATAATTTGCACCACTAACTGTTTAATGAAACCTAGAATAAAAGTCTATATATTTTTGATACTTTCCTTAAAGTTTGTAAAATGTATATGATATATCTTTTCAATAGATATAAGATGAATCCTCTTTGAAATTGGTTTATCAGCAGGCTTTGTTTTTGTTCCTACTATATCATTTACAATGCAAAGGTTATAGAAAGAACAAAAAATAAAAACCTTTTTTAGTTTAAAAATAAAAACACCGAAAATAAGTCTAGTTTTGTATTGATTTAGGTAAGGTAAAATATTAATCTGAATATAAGTTGTGTTTTTTTTTTGTAGTTGCATGCATAAAGATCTAACCTTACATATCCCATCCAGATTTCTACGGTAATGTTGTTTATAGAGCAAATAAATTCAAAAGCAATCTCTTGGGAATGCAAAATTGGCTTAAAACTTTATTAAATAAAGGTTATGAAATGGATATTTTAGTAAAATCTTTGAATTTAGTGTTCTTTGGTAAAAATATTGATAATTTGATACTTACTTTAAAATGTTAATTGCCTTTTTATACTTATGTCATTTTTGAGCATTACAGCGGTCAAGTGTGTCGGTTTTGTGTGATGATGCATCATCAAATCAAGTATTTGACGTGTTGTGTCGGATTTAAAATCGACATACTTGATTTTTTTACATCAGTCGATGAATGCTTCTTAGCTAGCTGTCAGTAACTTCGAGTGTTCTCAAGAGAGTATCTTTACGTCCCGTTAATTACCTGTTGTCCTTTTGTCTCAGATACTCTCTTGTTGAATTGAACTTCTATCGATTTAATTTTTAATGTGTGTTAGTTTGTGCTTTGTTATTGATTATCATTAGGGGGAAGGTTGGCGCCAAAAAAAACTAGTTTAACCCACCACTTCTTTGGAAGTGCCTGTACCAAGTCAGGACCATTGTGGTCTTTAATTCTTCTGGTTTTGTGTTTCTCTCAAATAAAAATTACAACACAGTTCCAGATAAAAGCTTCTGTATTTTGTTCATGATAATTTTCATATCCTACATGTCCTATCATGTTCGACTTATAAAACCTAATTCCAAGAAAATTTTACAGTGTCACACTATTTTACGTAACTATATATATATATTGTGGACTTGAAGATCGCAATGGAAGAGGGAGGTTTGGTGCCATAAAACCTGGTTTAACCCCGCCACATTTTAATGTGCCTGTCCTAAGCCAGGAATCTTTATCAAAGCTTATGTTTGTATTTAGTCGAATTTTTGTTAATTGTTTTTTGTCAAGAAGAGGGTCTTTCAATGCACTTTGGGATTGGGCTTGAATCATATGTATTTTATTTTCAACCCAGGGGCCAATTGAAAAACAGCGAGCAGCGACCGTTGGTCACATTGAAGGCTGCTGGCTGTTTTCCATTGTGGATATTTAAAATATACGTATATAATGTAGGTTGTGTCGCGTACACTTATTCCACATCTCATTTTCTTCTATTATATTGTTGTCTCCCTGATGGCCAGAAACTATCATTAATTTAACCCTCCTGTTTAATAATATTACCAATATAGTGTTTAACTAATAAAACAAATATATTACCATTTGAATTTCCCAAAATTTCTCCCAGCTGTAGAACACCACAGGACTTTAATAATGCGTGAATTTAAGACGAATTTACTTTTTTAAACTTTAAAGGAATTTTATGGTCATGTGATAAACATTTTGTATGGCATCGAGAATGAAGATCTTAAGTTTGTCCCCACTTATGGGTTGAAAATCTCCCCTTTTAATGCAGATTTAAGTGTTGGTCTTTGTTTACCTAACTTTGGGTTAGGAACTATCAAACACAAGTAATAATCTGAGCGAGCTCACAAAAGGATAACCCCCGCTTCATGTTCATATTGGACTCTGTACTGTAAAAAAATCTCAAATCCAGTTACCTCCCCTGGATGATAACCAAGAGCAATACAAATTCTTCATGCACATCTACAGATAATGTACTTCCTTAATGTAATTGTAAAGTTTCATCGAAAACCATCAAACGGTTTAGGAGTAGCTGCGCTTACGGGGTCTCCAATTGAATAATGTATCAAAAAAGTCTAAGTCCAATTATCTCCCCTAAATGATGTCCGAGTACAATGCAAATTTTTCATGTACATCTACATATGCTGTTCTTCCTTCATATCAAGTTTCAGCAAAATCCTTCAAGCGGTTTAGGAGTAGTTGCGCTTACGGGGTCTTCAATTGAATAATGTATTTAAAAAGTCTAAGTCCAATTATCTCCCCTGAATGATGTCCGAGTGCGATGAAAATTCTGTATGCACATCTACATATGATGTACTTCCTTCCTATCAAGTTTCAGAATAATCTTTCAAGCCCTTAAGGAGGAGAAGCGCTTACGAGGTATGTGGACAACGGACGGATGGACGGAAGGACAGACAGACATACGAACAGGGTGTTTCCTATATACCCCCAAACTTTGTTGCGGGGGATATTATGACCTCAGAAATACTTTTACTATATTAAGGAACACTGCCAATTAAGGGGCGATAATTAGTCAATGCTTGTTTAGCTTTGACTATCTTTGCTGTAATGTTAACAAAGCAGATGTGAGAATAAAATATTCAAATGTCAAAAGACTGAACACTAGGAACCTATTTCAAATCTGATACGGCCATTTCAGTCCATTTGTTACAGGTTCAGTTTATTTCAGAATTTCAGTCGTTTTTTCAGATCAAAATGAACTTTTCCGGTTCAGTTTTGTTCAGTCCTGTGAGGATAAAATCAGACAATGTGCATGAAGACTTGTTCAGTCTCGTTCAGTCTATGTCAGATCGGTTCAGTCATTTGGTTAATTTTCTTGTTCAGTCTCGTTCAGTATTGGTCAGTTTCGGTCAGACAAGTAAGGTTATTGGAGTTTATAACACATGTTTAGTAACAAATTAAGATTGGGTTATCTCCCTTTAAATTGCGAATACTTGATTTTCTTTCAATCATTTTGTTAAATATTTTTATGTAAACTTTGACAAATGTATAAGTGTTTTTTTCTTTCTTTCAGAATTATAAATTTAGAACATTTCTTTTATTTACATAAAAAAATTACCGTGATACAGATCGACGTAATTTTTCCTTGGAATTCGCCTTTAAAGCAACTTGTGCCTATTGTTTCAACACTTTGAATTTTCTTATTACTACAGACTTGTTATAAATATTTTTTTCCGTTAAAATTTTTGATTGGGAATAAATGGATATTCCAATACGTCAAGATGGTGAAAATATAAAACGAACACCAGAAAATAAATTTTGATAGTTGAAAACACGCACAAGCAAAAAACATGCCCCGAAAAGCACACCAGTAATAAAAATCGGCAAAACACGGGACAGAAATAAAGACAAAACGGAACATGTACAACCTCACAAACACGAAAGTGCGAAAATTGAAAATCAATATCACGAAAACACACATAATAAATACGTTCAAAACTTAGCACGAAAATAAGCCTTTACCCCTCTTACATGAATGAGAATCAAGCAGGGTCAAAAACAGCCTGCGACCTTATGGATTATGATTTTATACCTATCCCTAAATAATTAGTTCCAGTGAAGCAATCAAAGTAAAATCAATTTGCATATGTGGCATTATAACAAGGACGAGGTGGACCTTGACTTCTTTCTTTTGACTTGACCTTGATTTCTTCAAATCTTTCATGAAGAACGCAGAATAAAGTATTTAGTGTTTTAACGCATGGCGACAAAATATTTTTATTCAAAGTTTTACGTTCCATCATTTAGTATGATAGAAAACTGGTTGCAGAAATTTTTACTTCGGTCTTCGGCAAAAATATTTTTCACTAAAAATCAGAAAATATATTCAAAATATTTGCTTTTAGAGAAAAAAAAAACAAAAAAAAACATATAAAAAGCCTCCTCTTTTTAAAAATGATCGGCCGGTCCCTAACAAGATATGAATGTTTTTGGTTGACATGCATGCCGTTTCCTCCATTAACAAGTGCAATTTTATCGCGAATAATTTTAATAATTTAGGTATATATTAGATTAGTCCGCGTCCTCGGTGTCTAGCAAAATGGGCAGAAGGGCGGCCCAGCATGCTGGTAAAATGCCAGGAACGTCAGTGCAATCTCGGACTATATTCTAGATGTAAATCCTATCACGTAGCCACATTCTCTGACATGCATTTGATTCTTAAATATCATGAAGTCAATCATAATCGTGTTGCACTATGCCAGATATAGTATGACTTGGAAAATACTCCAGTATCTATATGTAGATCTAAACTTTCATCATTTTAATCAAATTTCTATAGTGGTCCTTAAATGGCATCATGCCTATTAGATGACGATCGATCTCCCATGATGAATGTCGGAGTGTTATCTGTTGACTTTCAATTATTTTTTAATATTTGGCCAATGCAAGAGCAGCGACTGATGGTTGATTTCTACTTGTATTGATAGATGGCTGCAAGATGCTAATAGCGCATTCTACTTTTTACCTTTCCCTAAACATATCTACGTTAAGATATCTATAGATTATCAGTTCAAAACAGTTTTGTTTTAATCTTTGTTCTTTTTAATTTGAATATTATTTCAGAGGTCGTGTTGAAACGATCAAGAATAGTTCGGAAACCTAGATGATCTTTCAAAGTAGTAGTATATATTTTATATTAGTAGGCTATAACCCAATTAAAGCTAGTCTATAGTTTCACTCTCTTAAAATATATTTCTCCCTAATGTAAAGTTTTCTTTTAAACATTATCATAGAACTATTCATCACTAAACTATGGAACGCCATAGCTGCCTTATGATGATGTGTTTCATTATGTGATGATACTTCTTCATTATGTGATGATACTTTGTCATTATGTGATGGTACTTTGTCATTATGTGATGGTACTTTGTCATTATGAGATGATAATTCTTCATTATGTGGTGATACTTTGTCATTATGTGATGATACTTCGTCATTATGTGATGATATTATTATTATTATTAACACCATTTATATAGCGCATTAACTAATTAAAAATTACTCTAAGCGCTTTACAAGGAATAAAAAAATGTACAAATACAATATACATGACATGATTATCAATTACATCGAGTGGTAAAAAAATAGTGAAGGATCAATTAATAAATAATAAATAGATAAAGAATGACAAACAACTGAAATTAAAGTATGAAAACTGTACAATTAAAAAATAAAATCTAATGGTGTAGTATGAAAAATACCATAAGCCATTTAGCATCAATATGGACGGATTGAAATATCAATGGATAAAACTTTAAACATGAAAGTAGATAAAAGAGGGCAACAAAATTCCATAAAAAAACCAAAAACTTAAAATATGATGAACAATATAACATAGTCATAAAATAATCAGCAAGATTCAATATCACAGAATTGATGAATAAATAAATATCACTGTACGTAGAAAAATTTTTAGACTGAAAGTTAAAAACTTACAAAAAGTCATTATAAGCCAATCTAAAAAAGTGTGTCTTTAAACAAGATTTAAAATCATCAAGAGTCTCTAAAATTCTTAAATCACCGGGAAGATTGTTCCACAACGCAGCCGCAGCCATGTCAAATCTCCGTTCACCATACGTCTTTGTTCTCACTTTTGGGATCTGAAGCTGAATGGTTTTGTCTGATCGCAGCGACCTGGCAGGCCTGTGGAGTGTCAAAAGGTTTTGAAGATAAACTGGGGCTGAGCCATGAAGAGATTTAAACACGTAGACTAAAAGTTTGAACTGACATCGAAATTTAACAGGAAGCCAATGAAGTTCGAATAAAACTGGTGTTATATGATCAAATTTCTTACGTCGGGCTATCAATCGAGCAGCAGCATTTTGAACTCTTTGCAGCTTCGACAATGTGGTTGAATTTACGCCGTATAAAAGTGCGTTCCCGTAGTCCAATCTTGATGTTATGAGCGAGCAGATGAGAGTTTTGCAGGCACTGTCACTGATGTACGAGCGAATTTTACCAATGTTTCTGATTTGGTTGAAACATGATCTTGAAACGGCGGAAACGTGCTGCTCCGTACTAAGTGTTTTATCAATAATAACACCAAGGTTTTTAACACATTTAACATCTGTCACTATTGTGCCATCGAGAGATAGCTGACAAGTTGCAAAATCTTTAGCCCGGTGCTTTGGCGTAAATATAATAAGCTCGGTTTTATCCTGATTAAGCTTCAGTAGATTTGATTTCATCCACGAACTGATGTCTTTAACACAGGCTTCCATTCGAACAGAAATGGCAGTCCAGTTGTCGATCGGCTCTATCACTAGATAGATTTGCGAGTCGTCTGCGTAGCAGTGGTATAACATATTGTGTTGTTTTCAGATTTCACCAATAGGTTTTGAAAATATACAATAAAGCCGTGGTCCTAACACAGATCCCTGCGGAACACCAAAGTTCAGTTGGATCGAGCTCGAGGTTGTTGAGCCAATGGCAATGCTTTGACATCTTCCCACTAGATACGATTTAAACCAGGATAGAGCAGATCCACGGATACCGTACGCATGATCCAGTCGTGTGAGTAGAATTTGGTGATCGATGGTGTCAAACGCTGCGGACAGATCTAGCATTACCAACACGGCGCAACAATTCTTGTCCAGTGCAGCTGTAACATCGTGATGTACACGCAACAACGCAGTTTCTGTTGAATGGCCAGTTCTATATGCAGATTGTACGTCATCGTAAAGAGAATTCAATTGTAAATGTATTTCGAGACGAGCGGACACGACTTTCTCCAATATCTTCGACACAAATGGTAAGTTCGACACTGGTCGGTAGTTTTTCAGAACGTCGCGATCTAAGCCCGGTTTTTTCAGAAGAGGTCTCACAATGGCCTGCCGAAAAGATGGTGGTACGATTGATTCGTTGAGAGAAGCGTTGATGATATCAGTGATTACAGGGACAATGTCATCAATACACTGTTTTCAGAGATCAGTTGGAATCGGGTCCAACTCGCACGACTTTGACGAAGAATTCATAATAATTCTCTTAACTTCTTCGATAGTAGCTGGCGAAAGCGTTGTAAGAGGTTCACCTTCAAACTTAATGTCTGCAGATAAAAAGTCAGACTGTGTACTCTCCGATGTCAAAGAACTTAACTCGTTTCTTATGGTTTCCACTTTGTTGATAAAAAACGTGTTAAACTTATCCGCAAGTTCTCGACTACTCTCGTGTGTTGGTAAGATAACGTCTCTTGTTTTACCCATGAGGTTGTTTGTCAGTTTTTGTAGCTGTTTTTGGTCGTTTCCAATCTCATAGATTTTATTTGAATAGTATTCTTTCTTGGATTGAAAAAGAAGTCGACTGACAATCATCACATAATGAAGAAGTACCATCACATAATGACAAAGTATCACCACATAATGAAGAAGTTTCATCACATAATGGCAAAGTATCATCACATAATGAAACTCATCATCATAAGGCAGCTATGGCGTTCCATACTAAACGCATTGCATACAGTAATAGCAGATAATACCGGTCCTCGCGTCCTTTAGGTGAACAAATAATAATTTACACCGATACATGAAAATGGTGAATTTGATAAACGAATCGTCCTGTGTATGCATACTTTTATCTGGGAGTCGGGTCACTCCCTCTGTCCGTCTGTCGCGCTATCATATCCAACTATATCGTAGGCTGGTACCCCGCTGTTATCTGAAGATAAATCTGAACAGTAGGGAGCCGGTTGCCGGCTTAACTATATCGGTCATAATCAAGTTACATAACTCTGTTAAATTACCTTGTACTGGTACAGCTCTCATTATATAAATAGTATCATTTATGAATATGATTAAATTATCTTTGTTGTAAAAATATAAATAATAACAAACAGATAATATTCAAAAATCAAGATATAAAGATTTCTTGTTTAATTGTATTAATTTTATTTCAAATTTTTCAGATCGCAAGGGGACTCATTGGTATAAAATTCAGTTTAATGAAAACAATACTAAATTACACCTGGCACACCGCTGTGTTGTTTAATGGATATATAAAGTGGCTAGTCAAAGAAATTCCCTTTGGTCGATCCTTACTGTGAGACGCTCAGAAGGCAGGATGTTTATTTGTGTGAAAAGTCACATACCTGAACCAGTAGAGATCTAATTAAAACCGTTAGGTAAATGCTAACATTACACGAGTCATAAACTTGATTTGGAAAATAATTGATCGAAACAGAAAATTTATAGAAAAAAGTTAATTGCACTGAAAAAGACAAAAATAGTAATACAATTGGTCGAAAAAGTTTTTTGTCAGTCTTACAACTTTAAAATATAATATTTATTTATTTTACTGTGTGGCCTCCGCAGGGTTAAAAAACGACCTGCAACCTGAGGGCTTTTTAAGGGCAACTTCCGACCTTCACTTCATAAAATCGACCCATGCCAAAAAAAAAAAACGACCTGAGACCTCCGCCAAAATATGCCTTTTAAAAGTGACCTTACGATCTCAGGCCCATTTTAAAAGCGACCTTGCGGCCTGAGGGGGGTACCCTGCGGGAGTCCCAAATGTCATTATCTTTAGTATATTTTATAAGAATAGTATTTTGATAATTTTAAAATGCATTATTCATTAGTAATTCGTTGTATTATAAGTATTATTAAATCCCCAACATTTGTATTTTTTCCTTCCAAATTATAGTTTTACTTCAGCTCTGGTTTTACTTGAAGTCACTAACAGGATAAGTCTAAACACCACAAAGGATTTAAAAAAAATATTCTGGATCTGATTTTTGGCCAAAAACATAGTCTGGTCAGCTTATAGGGTGAAAAAATTATTCTCGCCCTCATGTTGCGTATTAGAAAAAAAAAGAAATTTTCTGAACAAAAGTTTCTAGGTTTGAGCGTATGGGAAAAAAATAAGCTGGCCCGCGCAGCGGTCGAAAACAAATTCCCAGCCCCCCCCCCCCCCGAAAATCAAATGGACGGTGCCTTAGCATACATTTGAAAAATAAGTTTGTTTGACAAATTTGTTTTCAAACCTATTTCGTTAAATGAATGAACATTAAAGTTTGATCTTTCTCTAATAAATTTATTTCAACTCTATGGTATCTAAATTTTTGAATTGAAATAAAAAATATACTTTTTAAAAGACAAAACGAATGTTAAAGAATTAGGCTAATGGATCATTAATTATGTGTAAATATGTAAAGAAAATTAATTAACCATTTTCGTGACTTTTGTGCGGTTTTATTTCTTCATCTATGCAAGGAGAGTTTTTTTAATGACCCTTTAATATGTAAAATCTTCATTCAAAGAATTTCGGTGTCTCAATGAACACAAACTTCGGTTATAAATTAAGGGTTGGAAGAGGTATGTATTTTTCTTATTTTATTTATTTTCTTTAAAACCAAGTGTTCAGAAAAAGGCCCAATATGTATTAAACTTAAGTTAGTGTTCTATTCTGTGCTTGAAATAGTTGTTTTCCTCAACGTGGAGCGGGAAATAGAACTGCTAAAACTTACTGTGGGTTTGTGTGTCTGTCAATCACTTTTTCGTAAGAGCACAGAAGAATTCTTTTGAAAACTGTTATCCTGTGCATGCTTTCTATGGCTTCTTCTTTTATCTTTTTTTTATATATAGAATTTAGTCCGCTGATTAAAAATTGAATACGTGTCAAAAACGAATAAAAGCTTTATTATAAAAAGAACCATAATTTTATTGTTTAACAATTAAGTAAAAAATATATATAATTTATAAAAAAAAAAATGGTGCATTTAAGTACCAGAATACACAGCAAGTAGATTTTGGTAAGTACAATAAACATGTCAAAACATTTAGTACAATAAACATTGTAACTGAAACAACCCACTGAGACCTGTCCAGTGATGCATGGAAGTTCAAAATAGCATCGAATCAACAAACAATAAACAACTAGTATAATACCATGAATACGGCATGTGGGTTAGACAATATCTTAGACAATTAAAAAAAAAAACATTATTATTCTCAAGAAAATTAATTAGTTACTAAGATATTTGTTTATTCATTATTATCTTTATTTTATAGTTACTTTATTTTTTTTTTGCAATCAATCATACATGTAGACCTGTATATATTCTAATATATGGGTCTATGATCATGTCACTATGCGAACTTTCTCCACTTTTAGTCTGCATTAATATTTATCTTTCACATTTAAATTGTGTCAATATTTTTGCCTCCCTTTTTATTTTTGATCAATTAATTGCTTATTTAATTACATATCCATAAAAAACAATTTAAGTTACTTTAACATTTATATTGTTTTCTTGTATGAGAAGAAACATCTAAATGTTTTTGTATATAAAATTATTTTTTGCAACTTAATACACGCGTTGAAGCGGACCTAAGTGTGGTTATATTTTTTGTCTCCCTTTTTATTTTTGAAAAATTAATGTCTTGTATGATATTTTACAAATTCATCAAACTTAGATTAATCTACTTTATAAATTGATATTCCTTCTTGTTTGAGATGAAAAATTTAAATATTTTTATATATAGAATTATTTTTGCAACTCAATACACGCGTTGAAGCGGACTAAAGTTTGGTTATTCTTTTTGTCTCCCTTTTTATTTTTGAACAATTAATTTCTTGTATAATATTTTACAAATTCATCTAATTAATCTGTTAAAAGATTTATATTTTCTTGTATAAAAGTTAACAATTAAATGATTATGGATAAAAAGGGTAATTCTTTTGCAACTTTATATACACATTGACACCCTAAACATTTTATCATGTTTCTGAAAGTCAACTAAGGCCGGTCCTTTCATTAGCAATACACATCCATCAGAAAGGTAACATGTACTTTTATCCAAAGTGTCGTCTGTATTGCAGGTCGTTAACACCGGCAACCTGAAGACAGCGTGACTATTAATTAGTTGAAGTGGTAGACAGCAGTCTTGTCAAAGTTAATTGTCTACTCTTTTCGTATTATCCTACACTTGTTAAAAATCATACTTTAATTTTTAGTGCCTCCATTTTACAAGCGATAAAGCATAGCTGATAATATCCCATTGTGTTGAGAAATTCATGTGATGAATATTTCAAGCATTTCAACTCATTTAATTACCCCCAAAAAACAGTCTTTGCTTTTGTGCGTGTATTTCATTTTTATGCTTGATGTGACCGTGTATAGCACTTGTTCCATTGTAATTAAAAATACTAAGTTTAATACGTTTTCACCAAAATAACAATTTATTAAAAGAAAGGAAGATGTTTTCTCTGTGGAAGTCCCAGTCGTATGTCCCTCAGGGAGAAGATGTTTCCTCTACAAACTACAATGTATGACTGCCTGTCTTTCTTGTGGAATATTTGTTTTCCGTGGAAACAAACCCCACACCCCGGGGTATTTGCTAGCGATGATTTGTTCTGCACGGAAACACAGACCACCCATTTCTGTTTCCGACCTGTGAAATTTGGAATCTTGTGCAGAACGTTACGAAATTATGAAAATAAAGATAACAATTAAACTACCGAACTTGAATGATCAATCTCATAGTCCAGAGAAAATGACAAAAACGAATAGGTCATACCGGAGAATTGGTGGATCGCAATGGTCCTGACTTGGTACAGGCATTTCAAACGAAATGGTGGGTTAAACCAGGTTTTATGGCGCCAAACCTCCCACTTCCATTGCGATCTTCAAGTCCATAAAATATGTGTTAGTTATTCCCCTGAGGGCGGATGCCCGATGGGGGATAACTGATTTATACCACGGGACTGTAGAGGGTGCTAAATGAAAGTTTATGATAATTAATGAGGGGGGTCTTTCAGGAATTTAGCCTTATCTACTGATAAAGCATGATTAGTGCAGGGTATCTCGTTACATTTTATGACATAGTGGTATAAATATATTTACATAGAATAGTATGACGCTGCAAATTTTTCTTAGCCCATTATATATAGTTACGTAAAAAAGTGTGACACTGTTAAATTTTCTTTGAATTAGGTTTTATAAATCGAACATAATAGGACATGTAGGATATGAAAATTATCATGAATAAAATACAGAAGCTTTTGTCTGGAACTTTGATGTAATTTTTCTTTAAGAGAAACACAAAACCAGAAGAATTAAAGATCGCAATGGTCCTGACTTGGTACAGGCACTTTCAAAGAAGTGGTGGGTTAAACCAGGTTTTATGGCGCAAAACCTCCCTCTTCCATTGCGATCTTAGGATCCGGTAATGACCATAGAACACAACATAGTTGTGAGACACAATAGGGATATTGAGGTGATCATCTCAGAAAAATGATTACTAACATTTTTACATGCAGATAAAGATAAAACGATACATTTTACTAACGTCCAGATTTTTGGAAGATATTAGTGATGTCACTCAATGAATAAAACCCATGGGAAAAAATGAAACAGAAAATAGATGAATAGCATGTATATTGTGTTGCTTCATACATGCACAATATGCATATGGTACATGTAATATGAGATAGGCATAGCGTAAATATATGTTGACCAGTTTGTTTTGTATTTCAAAAATTAAAGTTGAAAAGGTCCCCCCTTTTACAACATGAAACAGCACAGACGGATCCTCTTTTTTACCCTAATATGACGGAGTTCCGCGTCTCAGTTGTGAAAAAAAAATGTTAAAAAATCAGAATATAAGATCTAAAGGACCCCATTCCCGAAAACACTTTTGATGAAAATGTTAACCGTTGTGACACTTTCTTAAAACATGAGCGATGTGCGTTTTTGTTTAAGAAGTTCCGAGTCACCTGAATGAAAAATTGATCATTATTTTGAGG
This sequence comes from Arcuatula senhousia, assembly GCA_963971305.1. Taxonomy (NCBI): domain Eukaryota; kingdom Metazoa; phylum Mollusca; class Bivalvia; order Mytilida; family Mytilidae; genus Arcuatula; species Arcuatula senhousia. The sequence goes on from OZ020312.1 coordinate 37,694,628, forward strand.
TGAAGACACAATGTCTTAAATTTTAGCGTCTTTGTCTTTGTGAACATAGCTTTTAATGAACGAATAAAAAGTTTGATTTTGAATCAAAGTAGACAAATAGGACACACAAAAAATCTGAAGTCAACGTACTTATTTTAATTTTGATTAGTCAATGTTTTAGAACGTTCAGTTAGGGACGGGGTGCATTGGGCGAATGAGCGTTAAAAAGAAAATGCATAAAAAATGAATAAAATTCGTTTTACTTAAAAAACATAGTAACTCATCGTAATCAGAATATTTTCTCCCTGTTCTGTATTTACATAGATAATGTTGGAAGGCGACTAGCAAAATTGGTAATTATTTTCTAATTCACAATGGAAGCATATCCGGACGAAAAAGAAATTAATATCAACATTAGGCAAATTTTTAGTTTATACAAATAACATGAATAATGTATTTGAACATGCATAAATTCGTATATTAGAATATTAGAATTTCCATATACAGGTCTAATAGTACACGTTTTAAACTTTGTTCATTTTTGTTTGTTTGAAATGTTCATAGTGGTGATTCTTTAGAATGGTAAACTGTTTCAAGTACGGGTGTGCATATTAACCAGCTATCAAAAGAGGTAAGGGTGCGTCTTTTTACCACAGAACACTACAGAATGTCACAGAACACCACAGAACTATAATAAATCATAAAATAAGTAAAGGACTTGTGTACAACATAAAATTTAACGTAAATTATCTTTATATTTTCACATTTTAAACAAAATTGTTTCATTTACAAAAAAAATACTTTATCCAATAGTAGCACATCTAACAAGTCAATTACGTACTACTAGTATATTGATTACTATGAATTAAGTAACCAACAACAACAAAAAAAAAACAAAAAAAAAACAGAAAAACAGAAAAACGTATTTTATGTACTATGAAAGATTACTTACTAAAATTGTATGAAATTAAATAAAAATTGAAAAATCTGACACAGATATGAAATTAAATGTAGTCAACGGTAGTAATGCACATAGTTTTTGTAGTGTAGCGGTAAGGTGTTCTATGGTACTTGTGTATTGCCCATAACTAATTAAAACGTTAATTATTTAAGCAAAACGTGAACCCGTTTTAAATTTTGTTAGTTTTTGTTTATTTTCTATTTATTTAAAACTGTTTTGTAGTGTTTTAATAGCGTTCTGTGGTATTCTGCTGTATTCTGTGGTGTTCTGTGGTAAAAAGACGCACAAGTTCATGCCGTCAGCTCCTACATGGTCATACTCAGCGGGAAAACCGTACAATATCAATCAAGAAATTTCCATAGCAATTTTTATTTCTCTACAATTTGTTAACTTATCAAAGCGTCTATAGATACTTTATAAATATATAGACCGGGCTGGACTATTTAATTTGAGGTGGGGCATGTTTTTTGTTTAGGACAGATCATGTGTGGACACAAAATATCATATTATTGGCATTAAAATTTATTTTATGTGGCTAAAATCCTTCTTCAATTTTTTTCTTAACCTCTCCTAGGACTACCAAAATATCTTTTATGGAAAACAGCAACTTCTTTGAAATTAAATGGTCGGTCCCTTAGTCCTGTTTAATAAAATGCTCTCTCTGTTTGAATCTTAGGAAAGATGGGAGGAGGTCATATTTCTTTAATTTCGGACATGATGATGTTCTTTGTTTTCTAGAGCACTCGCCCGAGTGTACATTCCTTCTACATGCATAACTATTTCAATCAATTAAAATGAGAAATCAGATAAATTGTTGGAACAAGCTACGTGTACACGGCTGTGTTAGCTTAAAAACATAAGGTTTGCTCGTGTGAAATAACGAAACATTGGGTTCACATCGACAACTGAATTTGGATCACAGTGATGTTGGCGGAACGTGTAAAATGGTTACTGCTTACATTTTCTATTTTAGCAACTGCGGAATGTAGCCAGTTCTGGTCTTACTTTTTTAAAAATTGTCTGGTAAACACCTTGTTGAAAAAATAACCACAGGCTTCAATTTTGGCAATAAAAACGTCAACAAAACTTCCTTGCATTTGCATGTATGTGGAAAAAAAAGATCTGGTCCCATGCATGAAAATCAAATGTTTCTTACCGAAGACAGAGAATCCAACTGTAAAAACAACAAAATACTACGAATTCGTCGTTATAATTTATACTTGTCTTTAATTTTAGATATACACACTCATTTTATTCATTTCAAGCAGAAACAACCGGCAAAAAAGACATCGGTGTATTGAATTTGCATCATCATGAAATTAATAAAAGCTAAAAGTGGTTGTGTTGTAATGTAGTTTCTGATCTTTAAAAATCATTTATGTTTATATTTTGTATTAAGCTTCAATATTTAAAGATTTTAGTCAATTTCACGTTTAACTCACCGTGCGCCCGGCTAAATATTATAAAATTTAGTTCAATTTTTAAATTGACATTTCTAATTGAATTCCTTTCGAAGGGAAATAACTCTAACTTTTCATTCAAGCTGGACACGTCTGAACGATAACTGAACAAGACTGAACAAGAAAATTCACCAAACGACTGAACAAATCTGACATGGTCTGAACGAGTCTGAACAAGTCCCCATGCACATTGTCTGATTTTGTCTTCACGGGACTGAACAAGACTGAACCGAAAAAGTTGATTTTGATCTGAAAAACAACTGATAATCTGAAATAATCTGAACCTGAAAAAAATGGACTGAAATGGCCGTATCAGATTTGAAATAGGTTCCTAGTGGAAAGAGCAAAGACGTAATCAATAAACAAAAACGAGAACAGTACATAGAAACATACAACACAAAACACACAAAACAAGTGAATACCAATCAACAGAATGAACTCTCAAGTCGTAACGAGAATGATCTCTGGTGCTTCAGAAGGGATAGCTTAGGGTTATAATTAGAGTTAGACTAATCATACTTATTGTTTGATTATCTGTACTTACTCTAATCTACAAAATAAAGAAAACAAAAAGTAAGCAAACTGCTATAACACGCCATATTTTGTATATTGATTTTTAAAATCACTTTTTAACAGAAATAAAATAGAGCATAACATAAAAATGATCATTTAATGAATGGAAGAGAAACTTTTGATAACAATATTATCTTAATACCAAACAAGACAGACCTGTACATCCAATGTACATTTAAACAGTTACACTGACCAATGTATTGAAACATTACATTGTTAACCAATATTTAAACAGTTACAGACAAATGTATTTAAATAGTACAATATAGCCCATAACTACGGCTATTGTAAATGATAATTTAAACCGCTAACTGTTAAATGAAAGCTAGAATAAAATAGTATATATATATTGGATCTTATTTCCTTAAAGTTTGTAAAATGTATATGTTATATTTATTTCAGTAGATATAAGATGAATTCTATTTGAAATTGGTTTATCAACAGGCTTTGTTTTTGTTCTTCCTGGAACCTTCACAATGCAAAGGTTATAGAAAGAACAAAAACATAGCCTGTTATAGTTTAGAAAAAAACACACCGAATATAAGTCTAGTTTTGTATTGATTTGAGTTATGGTAAAAAATAATCTGAATATAAATTGTAGTATACTTTTGCCAGAATTCTCTGTACTTATACTAGGTATATTTACCCACAATTTTCTGTACTCATACTATGTATATTTATCCCACAATTCTCTGTACTTATACTAAGCATACTTATCCAACAATTCTCTGTACTTATACTAAGTATACCTATCCCACAATTCTCTGTACTTATACTAAGTATGATTATCCCACAATTCTCTGTACTTATACTAAGTATACTTTGGCCAAGATTTTCTGAATCTATACAAGGTATACTTATCCCACAATTTTTTGTACTTTTACTAAGTATACTTATCTCACAATTATCTGTAGTAATGCTAAATAAAACGTATCCCACAATCATCTGTTCTTAAAAAAGAAATACTTATCCCACAATTATCTCTTCTTACACTAAATAAACTTATCTTACAATTCTCTGTATTTGAAATAAGTACTTATCCCACAATAATCTGTACTTATACTAAGTTAACTTACCCCACAATTCTCTGTACTTATACTAAGTATACTTATACCACAATTTTCTGTACTTATACAAAGTATGCTTATCCCACAATTCTCTGTACTTATAGTAAGTATGCTTATCCAACAATTCTCTGTACTTATACTAAGTACACTTATCCCACATTTTTTTTTACTTTTACTAAGTATACTTATTCACCAATTCGCTGTAGTTATGCTAAAGCTTTTCCAACAATTCTCCTTACTTATGTTAAGTAAACTTATCCCACGACTATCTGTTCTCAAAAAAAGAAATACTTATCCCCCAATTATCTCTTCTTACACGAAATAAACTTATCCCACAATTCTCTGTACTTTTACTAAGTATACTTATCCCACAATTCTCTGTACTCATACTAAGTATACTTATACTACAATTATCTGTACTTATACTATGTGTACTTATACCACAATTTTCTGTACTTATACTAGGTACACTTATCCCACAATTCTCTGTACTGATACATTGTACACTTATACTACAATTCTCTGTACTTTTACTAAGTATACTTATTTCACAATTCTCTGTTCCTATACTAATTATGCTTATCCCACAATTCTTTTTTCTTATCCTAAGTATACTTATCCATACTTATCCCACAATTCTCTGTTCTTTTACTAAAATAGTTATCCCACAATTCTCTGTTCTTATCCTTAGTATACTTATCCCACAATTCTCTGTTCTTATACTAGGTATACTTATCCCACAATTTTTTGTACTTTTACTAAGTATACTTATTCACCAATTTTCTGTAGTTATGCTGAAGCTTTTACAACAATTCTCCTTACTTATGTTAAGTAAACGTATCCCACAATAATCTATTTTTAAAAAAGAAATACTTATACCACAAATATCTCTCCATACACTAAATAAACTTATCTCACAATTCTCTGTACTTTCACTAAGTATACTAATCCAACAATTCTCTGTAGTTATACTAAGTATAATTATACCACAATTCTCTGTTTTTATACTAAGAATACCTATCTCACAATTCTCTGTACTTATACTAAGTATACTTATCCTTCAATTGTCTGTACTTATACAAAGTATACTTATCCTACAATTCTTTGTACTTATACTATGTGTACTTTTACCACAGTTCTCTGTACTTATACTAGGTACACTTATTCCACAATTCTCTGTACTTATACTAGGTATAATTATCTCACAATTCTCTGTACTTATACTAGGTAAGCTTATCCCACAATTCTCTGTTCTTATACTAAGTATACTTATCCCACAATTCTCTTTTCTTATCATAAGTATACGTATCCCACAATTCTCTGTTCTTATACTAAGTATACTTATCCAACAATTCTCTGTGTTTAAACTAAGTATACTTATCCTACAATTCTCTATACTTATAATAAGTATTCTTATCCTACAATTCTCTGTACTTATACTATGTATATTTATCCCTCAATTCTCTGTTGTTTATCCTAAGTAACTTATCCTACAATTCTCCGAATTTATACTAGGTATTCTTACCCTTTAATTCTTTGAATTTCTACTAGGTATATTTATCCCACAATTCTTTGTACTTATACTAAGTATACTTATCCCACAACTCTCTGTACTTAACTTAAGTATACTGATCCCACAAATCTCTGTACTTAAACTAAGTATAATTATCCCACAATTTTCTGTACTCCTACTATGTGTACTTATCCACAAGTATCTGTACTTTATGCTACAATTCTCTGTCCTTACACTATGTATACTTATACCACAATTCTCTGAACTTATACTAGGTAAACTTATCCCGCAATTCTCCCTACTAATACTAGGTATACTTATCCCACAATTCTTTGTACTTAGTATATTTTATACCACAATTTTCTGTAATTATACTAAGTATACCTACATCACAATTATCTGCACTTATACTCGGTATACTTACCCAACAATTTTCTGTACTTATACTTAGTATACTTAATCCACAATTCTCTGTTCTAATAATAGGTATACTTATACCACAATTATCTGTACTTATACTATGTATACCTATCCAACAATTCTCTGTACTTATACTAAGTATACTTATCCCACAAATCTCTGTACTGATACAAAGTATACTTATCATATAATTTTTTGTACTTATATTCAAGCTTTTCCCACAATTCTCTTTACTTATACTAGGTCAACTTATCCAACAATCCATGTACTGATACTATGTATACTATCCCACATTTTACTTTACTTATGTTAAGTAAACGTTTCCCACAATTCTCTGTTCTTATAAAAGAAATACTTATTCCACAATCATCTCATCTTTCACTAAATATACTTATCTCACAATTCTCTGTATTTTTAATAAGTACTTATCCCACAATTTGTGTACTTATACTAAGTATATTTATCCCACAATTTTTTGTACTTTCCCAAGTTTTACTTTACCCACAATTCTCTGTATTTATACTAAGTATACTTGTCCTAAATTCTCTGTACTTATTCTAGATATACTTAATGCACAATTCTCTGTACTTATACTAAGTATACTTACCCCTCAAATCTCTGTACTTATACTAAGTATACTTATCCTACAATTCTCTGTACTTATACTGAGTACGCTTATCCTACAATTCTCTGTACTTATACTTAGTATACCTATTCCACACTTCTCTGTACATATACTTAGTATACTTATCCCATAATTCTCTGTACTTATACTAGGTACACTTATCCAACTAATTTTTTGTACCTTTACTTAGTATAACTATGCCACAATTCTATCTACTTATACTAAGTAATCTTATCTGACAATTATCTGTACTTATACTAAGTATTCTTATTCCATAATTATCTGTACTTACAGTCTGAAAATAAAGAAAACGCGGTGTAAATAAAATGTGATTACATCTTTTTATTAACATTAGACCATTCTGATATGATTTATGTGGTATGAATGCTGTAACAATTTTACAGATATTCTAATATTTTCATTTGTTTTGCTAAAATGAAATATAAGGGTCTAAAGAAAACCAGAATACTAATATATATTAATATACTATATTATGTTGTATTGTAAAATCGAACTGTCGGCAATGCAGATTGTTTGGAGACGCGCTGACAATATCGAAACACATATTTAAGTTAGACACTATTGTAATATCATCAAGGGCCCATTCTGATTAAAGATGGAGTGCAAAATTAGGACCCATCTGTATTCTGACATAATTTATTCCTATAAACATACGTAACTTTATATCGATAATGCAGATTGTTTTGACCAGTGCTGACAATATCGTAACAAATATCTAAGTTCGACAACATAATCAAGGACTTAGTCTGAATATGGAGTGCAGAGGTTGGTCGACACATATATCAAACAGTACAAGATTACAAATACCAAAACGCGGGTTTAAACGGTTAATTTGGATATGCTATATATCGATATTTCAAGGAGTAACCTCTCATCAGTAGCATTTAAACCAAAACATTGGAAGGTCAAATTCCAAAACAGTTGAAAACGAAAAGTACTCAAAACCAAAACGTTCGAACAAGGAAGGAAGCCAAATCCAGCACCGAGGATATCGACCATGTGAATTACAAGGAAAGACACCTGGTGTTTTCATAAATTTTGAATTTAAGAATCGGAAATTTCAGCGACAATATATTGGAAATTTTATGGAAATTCGTGTCAGACAAGTCTGACTACCAGGCTTGTGATTACCCTCGGGGTCCACCAGCAGCGGTTATCGCCCAGTGCTTTCAAAATTACAAATACCAAAACGCGGGTATAAACAATTCAGACATTCATTTACTCTTACTACTAAGTCAGGATTTTACAGATCATTAATAAAAATTTCTTTTTTGTTCAGTGTTGCACAGGAATGGTTACAATTTTATAAAGCACAATCAGATTTATCGAAACAAAGAGGCACAAGTGTCAAATGTCCGAAAGGCGAAAGACGAAACCGAAAACAGCGAACAAAAACAGGACGAAGAAACACAAAACACAAAATCTACCGAACGGGAATCAACAACGTGAACTCAAGTCGTGACAAGAGTGAACTCAGGTGCTCCGGAAGAGTATGCGGTTCCTGCCTGTTAAATAAAGCACACCCATCGTGTTGCTAATTTCCAATTCAGTGTGGAAGACAAATTAAATTTCTACGACAAAGCAACATCTGCACTCATTTGAGAGATAGAATTTTTTTTCTTTGTCTACGAGTGCACGGTGTCTACCGTAAAATATCTTGAGTGAAGACAGCAACCGTGGAACAACGTAACCCTGTGTCAGCAATTTCTGTTTCATTTTTGAGATTCCTCTCAATGTTTATGATAAGATGACAGACCTGGTATTTTTGTTATGTACAGTGGCTTTTGATAGCGGATATGATCATAATACAAAATATTCCTTGTCAAAGTCTAATTTGATCACTTACTTGAGGTCGTAGATTTCTTTATGGCTAGAAAAGGAAAACAAAAAGTGTCAGATGTCAAGGTATATATTACTTTAAGTGATTTGATTCCTTATTTAACAGTACATTAAATAATAGAGGTACGTCTAACCTGTGACGCCCCCGAAGTTACAACTATCTTTAAATACATTACCCAAAAATTTAATTTTTTTATATTGTTATGGCATGGAACAATTTATCAAAATTCATAAAAAAAGAAAACTAGCTTTTCTTGTGGGTCACATGTGCGCTAAATAACATACGAAATGTTAACAAAACAAAGCGTAAAAAGTACGGAAACATGCCTGCTAAAACGACGTAGAACACAAAAGTTCGGTTATGATAAAAAAAAATGACATTGTTATTCAAGCCTCTAAGCTTTACATCTTATATTTAAATTATTTACTGTAACGTTTGTTGCAATATACGATATTGAGATACGGAATAAGTGTACGCGACACAACAAACATAAACAAAGAGCAATTCAAAAAATCACAACGGAAAACAGCAAGCAGTCTTCAACATGACCATAGGTCACTGCTTACCGTCTTGCATTGGCCCAAGACTTATAAAACAATACAAAAGTATCAAAACCAATCCCTAAATCATCAACGAAAGACTCAATTCTTGACATAAAGCAGTTAACATAGAATGACAAGGACAAACAAAGGCTTTGGCAAAGTCTCCTGGCTTAGAACAGGCACATATAAAATGTGGCGGGGTTAAACTAGTTTTGTGGATCCAACCTTCCCCCTATTGATAAGCTTGCACAAAGCTACATATAAAACACACTTTAAAACTCAATCAAAGTTTGCAGAAAGTGTGCAGCAAACTTTCATTGAACAATTTGCTTATCATAACAGTTTTCAGGTTGTTTGCCATAAGTTATAAATATTTGGTGAACATTGAAGCTTTGCAACAAGTTTACCAAAATTGCTATGATCACCAGAAGATTGCAAAACATTTGTATTTACCAAAAGATACAGTAAGAAGCAGAGGTACCAATGGGGTATCCGAATATCAAAAGTCCGAAAGGGCAGAGACAAAACCAGTAAACACCAACAGGAACGGGACAAAACAGACAACATGTAAAACATGGAAACACAAAATAACTGAATATCAATCAACAACTCAGGTGCTCCGGAAGAGTAAGCAGTTCTTGCTTGCTATAGCACACCCGTCGCGCTGCCAATAGTCCATTCAGCGTGTCAAATCCGGTAAAGGAAGACAAAACAACACCCTATGACAAACCAACATCTGCACTCATCTGAGTAAAAAATGATCTCTACAAAATTAAATCACTCTTCCTTTATTTATTTTATAAGATAACTGGTCATTCTATTTTGCTTAGAAACCCCTCATCCGGATATGCCAATGAGATTTGTATTAATAAAACAAAAAGAGAATTAGAATACTAAATCTTTCAAAAAAGACAAAAAATGTGAGACAATATAGACAACAATGTGAAGCTCCAAAAAGAGCAGAATAAATTTTCAATCTTAGCTAAGAAATTTGTAACAATATTATTTAACTGGTCTATAGATTTATTTTACATTTGTCTGATCGGTATCTCATACTTTTTATTTCAGTTATGCAAAACGATGAATGAACCATTTATCTAATGTTTATTAGCTTCTTACCCACAGCTGTTACATCTATATAGACATCCTGTCTTCTTGTCTTCTCTTCTGTTGAAACATTAAAGGCAAACAATTCATCACTTTCGCAATAATTGATAATGAAAATCATATTAAATGACGAAAAAATATAAATATAGTGCAAAACATCTGAATAAACTTTTAATATTAAAACAAAAAACAGCCAGATCATATTATTATTTTCGAGAGATAACTGCACAGCAAATGCAGCGTCCGGGGAAAAAGGGTAATCTAATCACACTAATTAGTCTATCAGCCAAATCGAAAAAAGCCTCTAGTTTTCGAGATGAATGTCTACCCCTGGGAATAGCAGTTTTTTGGTGGTTTGGTATAGTTTAACATCTAAACTTTCAAATTTATATTCGTATACCGGAAAAAAAGTGTCCAAACAAGGTATACATTGTAACATGCGCCATTTTGAATGCACCCATTTTGACAGACACAACTCATTTTGAAAGCGTTGAATTCATATTGCTGTCAAATTTTTACAATGCAATGGAATATAATTTTGTCAGGTGTACATGATATATATTCGATAAAAATATGTTTTTATTTCAAACGTGTGGTTATATACAAATAAATAAATTTAAGAGTTTTTTTAATGTCTTTTGCGTTGTTCAGAAATTTAGACCATTTTCCAATGAACAAAAAAAACATGCAAAGAATTCAATTGGCTTATACAGCTATTACTATACGCCCACTAAGATATAATTGATGGCAAACTCCACCCTAATGAATCTATAGTCAAACCAGTTAAACCGGTTTTCAGAATCTCAAAACAACATCGAATACACAACTTTATCATTCGGCAAAATTTCATCTCACCTGCAAAGAATTATTATAATTAAAAAATAGAGAATTATTAGTTGCATTTACGTGGAATTTTTTTTTCGTCAACTTTGAAAAAAAAAGAACAATTTTTCTTGATTTTATATCGTGCAAATAAAACTCAACATCTAATGTCAAATCCAGATTAAACCGGAATACAACCTATAGAATTTTGACTTTGCAGTCGCACGGACTCCGCATGCTTTTTGATTGATAGGTGTAAATATTAATGCGCTAGATTGATTAACTGATTTTAAAATATTTTTGATTAAAAATGTAATTTTAATATTTTTTTACGCGGAATGTACTATAAAATTTATTTATAAGAATTTACTGTAATAATTTTTTGGTTTATAGAACCATAAACTTAATTTTTCATGGTGCACATTTAACATAATCCGCTTCGCGGATTATTCAATGTGCACCATGAAAAATTAAGTTTATGGTTCAATAAACCAAAAATTTATTACAGTTAATTCTTAAATGTACATCGATATACTCATCAAGAACCACGTTTGCACAATGCTTTTTTAGTAAAAGGGGGGTCTTTGTACATTCTTCTGAAATACTTACTAAGACAATGTTTTGTTCTCTGATACCAAACGAATTGCACAAAACGGTTCAAACATGTAAGACTATAGTATAATTGAATATATGTACAATATGTAATTGCTGTTTTTCCTTGTTTACTTTGTTGTTTCCATATCCTTTCATAAGATATTTGATGTGCAAATTACAAAAATTGAGTATATGTATTCGTAAGTTCCAAGTAAAGTAATAAAACAATAACCTTTTGATATAAATCGGTATAGTCTTTTTTTTTAAATTTCAATAGTTACATTGTCAAAATAGGGGGGGGGGCAATCTAGAAGTATATTGTTTTAGGGAGGTAATGAAATGCATCGAAAGATTAAAACCGTCATAAAACCGTCACTACAATAATCATTTAGGACATATGTTGCAAAAGCGTTAAATCTTGTATTTGTTGGGGAGAAGTTTGTTGTCTTTGCATCATTTGGTAAGTGTTCGGGAGAGTGGCTTTGCTGTTTTCGACAGTAACATTAATATAGCAATGCATTACATAAGTAGTTTGTAAAAAAAAAATTGCGAAATATTTGTTCCTTTATTTTTGAATTACTTGTTATCGAAAGATGCTCACCAAATACAGAAACACACGTACGTCTTGTCGTTTACAGACGCTGGTTCAAAGAAAACAAAATCTGCTTACAGTTATACACATTTATTGACAAGATATAGTCTGTTTGATTTCAATAAGGTTTTTTAACATACTAAAATATAATTAACAAGCCTGCTCCGGCATCAACACTTTTGTGTTGAAGAACACACCAAAACAATACATTATCCGTTTAAATTTCAAAATTGTCAAAACTCCAAGGTTCTTTCTACCCCAAACATAGGTTGGTCTTAGTTATAATTTGGATTTCTAGTTCGGCATTTTTGGTATAATTATTCTATGCTCTTCATATTCATATAGTGTTTGGCATTTCCCACTTTTGGTAGAGTGCCTCTGATGAGTCTTGAATAGACGAAACGCGCGTCAGGCGTAGCAAAATTTATTGTCTGGAACTTTGTTGTACTAGTATTACAACAAAGAGTCAAACATTACACTTTGCATTTTATATTTATTTCAAATCTACTTTACATAGAAAAGTGCATGTGGAGAAATATTCTTCTTTAAACATCTGGGTAGAATCGTCTTCCAGACAATTCAACTGTGACTATTTATTACTACAACTTACTTTATAGAACTGCAGTGCTGAACTGAAGATGAACGATGCATAGAGGTACCGATCGAACATGTGAATGTCATAAAGTCCGAAAGGGCAAAACAAAACCAGAAAACACAAACGACAACATAAGGAAACAGACAACACAAAAACAATGATAAGCAACTAAGATAGCGAACTCATGTCATAACTAGTATAGAGTGAACTTAACAACTAAATTTTTCAAAAACTAATTTTGCATAAAACATTTTAGGTTTTCCATAATATGTTTACCAGTATATGCTAAAAAATGTACGCATATCTTCACATTCATTAATAGTACAATATTATAAAAATGTTCGCATAAAAAAGTACGTGTTGTGTAAAATGACTCAAGGAATTGTAGATTAATGCATAGACAGATATGAAAAGTGCATGTATAATGATAAATCATGCCTCATCTTTGCTATCTGGCCATAGTAAAACAAATTTGGTAAAACAAAAATTATCTAAATCGCAAAAAAAGTATTTTGAGAAAATGGCAAATGTATCGCTTACAAATGAGTTTTGAATAAAGCTGCATTCTGACATTGCAGACTGAACAACAAATTGTACAAGACAGGCAAACACATATTCCAAATTGCATACAAGTACTATTTTGAACTATTTAGATAGAAATGTAAGAGATTCTTATACATATAAAAGGGTATAAATTTATTTTAAAAACATAAGAATATTTTTTTCTCTAATAAACTTATTTTATTTAGGTAACAACAAAACTACAGAACTGGGATGATCATTATCATATATCCAAAAAGAATATACCAAACCAGGGAAAATGAAGCTCACAATCGTCCTGATTAGGTACAACCAGGTCTAATGCTGCCAATCCTTCCTCATCCAAAGAGAGAAAGATTCATCGTTTTTTTTTCAGAGCTTGCGTTAACAAATGTACTATAAATTGGCATATAACACATCAAAGTAAACAAGGAAATTAAGCCTTTAGATATTGTAAATCTATCTAATTTTAATATTTTTACATGTTTGAACCATTTTGTGCATTTTATTCTGTACTAAAGAACAAAATATTGTGATACTTAATACTTTAAAAGCATCTACATAGACCCCCCCCTTTTACTAAAAAAGTATTGTGCTAATTTGGTTCTTGGTGAATATATCGATGTGTATTTGTATATAACCACACATTTGAAATAAAACATATTTTTTATCAAATAGATATCATGTAACAGAATGTAAAATGCATCGTTTCTGTACTAAGGTTTTAGCTCAAATATGCATAGGAAGTATTGAGGCTCGATTATCTGCCCATTGGTGTTACTTTCCAAATAACCATCGACTGTAATGATCAGAATACATATCAATGAACGATTTATGGTCATTGAAAGCAAACATACATTGCAAATATGACTACGCCGACGAAAAAATAACAAAAATTAACCGAAAAAGCCACGTATACAGAGTGTTTAAAAGAGCCCCGATATCGGTACTTCATCGATTTTTATCGATAAATATTATATGCCATATTTTTATTAAGTTAGTACTGATTACATAACACCTTACCAGATGAAATTCCATCGCATTGTAAAAAATTGACAGCAATATGAATTCAATGCTTTCAACATGATTTGTGTCTGTCAAAATGGGTGCATTCAAAATGGCGCATGTTATACCCTGTCTGGACACTTTTATTCCGGTATAACAAGGTAAATTTGAAAGTTTAGATGTTTAACTATACAAAAACACCGAAAAACTGCTGTTCCCCGGGGTACACATTCAAAATGCTATTTTTGAGGGTTGACTGAAAGACTAAAGTTAGTTTTCCTGATAATTCCTTTATCAATTAGATTGTACATGCCCATTTAATCATTTACCTACATAGGAAGAATACCATTGATAAAGCGTTATCGTAGAAAGATTTGCTGTCATAGCCATAAAATTCAATAGACTATTTTTTTGTTTATTAGTGATTACTTCAACATATATCATTTGTACATAAATGCCGCTGTACTAAAGAAAAAAACGCTAAAGTTTCCTTAAAATGGCTTAATCTTAAATCGATTTTTCAGTATGTGTATAGCAAAGACGGCATAAAAGATTAAAAAGTAAACCGTAACAGGACTAAGATATAGTAATTCCTTATTAGTATTTGATAATATTTTCATGATTAATTTTATTAGTTTTAGCTCTGCTTTTTTTCTTTTTTGACCACAATGGATTTAAGGTTAATAACACTAACAACTTTGCATGTGGCCTCAAATCTCATACCACAAATGATCGATTGGCAGCGTTAGAAATGATTAGTGTAGGTTAAAATACCAATGTAAAGCAAATTTAACCATAAAAAAACTATTTTGCAATAATTTTATTAAAAATCGTTACATAAAGAAACGACCATTTCATCCTGGGAGTAGGTGTCAAACTGTCTGTTCTGGCGCGCCAATGGCAATGTTAATCCTATGAGGAAAGGGTATCCCCCAATGACTCGGAGGATATCCTTTTTTCAATTAATAAGGTCGATTTTAAAGCATAATTAGGACATGTAATGTTCTATTAGGCAAAATAGGAAAAATGATTAGGCCTATTTAAATGATGCTGGTCAGTTAGGAAATAACAAAGTGTTGGAAGTTTTTTTAAATGTTTGTTTTGTATTGATGTAGTATCTTATTTTTGTATTCTGTTGTTTTTATTCAATTGTGTTAAAACTTAAGATTTGTTTCACATAAATACCAAGAAATTGTATGATGATTAAACTGTATTTCACGATCCGGGCTGTACAATGTTAATATTGCGCGGGCATCTGTGACAGCGGGCAGTCGGCCAAAGAAATTTCATAACCGGTTTTCCAAAAAAGCTCCCTATCACAACTCTTTTTTTATATTTGACTTGTAGTTTCAGCTCCTTCTTCTCGTTCCCTACTCCTTTTCCCACCCTCTTCCCTTCCCTCCCTGCTACTCCTCCCTTCTTCCCTCTCTCCTTTTCATACAATCCCCTTCCTTCCTTCATTTCTCCCTCCCTCCCTCCCTCCTCCTCTTCCTCCTCCTCCTCCTCCTCCTCCTTAATTGTGGGGTTATATAACATCACATCACCTAATTAAGTTTAAAAGTTGACATAATAAATTTTAAAAAGTTTATCCGAGTCATTGTGCGGATACCGTTTTCCTATAGGATCAACATTACTAAAAGTGCGCCATAACACACAGTTACTTGGATGGCTTGAAGTGTTTGTAAATAGATATTATGGCCAGGAAAAAGTTGAAAATAAATAATCCAATCTAATTAGAATTACATCTCTCACTCCGCCCCCCCCTCATTTTTTCTATGTCACTGCGACATAGATAAAAGGGGGAGCGGAGTAAGAGATGTTATTTAAATTAAATTGTAAATAATCTGACATCTATGTTCTAGAAAAAAATACAAATAGTTTCCAATTTTGTTAGTAAAGTACGTAGAAAATAAATTCGATCGCCGAGTAGCTGCGCAAAAAAGATTTTCCGACTTGACCGAAACTACCAACCATCCCTGAAAATCAAATGGTCTTACCCAAAAGGAATCAGTACTTTTTTGCAACAGAAATTATTTGTACCAAAGAAACAAAGAAGACAATAACGGTATTGTAATTTCTTGATTGATAAAAACTTCACAACAAGAGGCTCCCAGGAGCCTGAATCGCTCACCTGACATATGTGCCTGAAGTAAAGGTTATTAGGCAAAATCTAGTTGACGTTGAAAGGGTCATAAGATTAATAAGCGGATCATCTGACAATATGGTGGATCTTAAGGTGCTGATCACTTTTGTTCTCAATCAAAATCTAAAAATCTGTCCCCCTTTTTGAGTTATAAGCAAAAAAATGCAGTTGAACCTAGTGTTCTATTTTTAGCTACAGCGGCCATGTTTTACAACCAATCAAAAATCCCCACATCAGCTCTCTACACCTAATGCTAATAAACAACAATACCAAGTTTGGTTCCAATTTGACTTAAAGTGTCAGAGGAGTTAACGTTTTCAATGTAATGAGGAAATGCTGTTAAAATGCTCAATTTTGACGTTCTAAGGGCAATAATTCCTAAAAGGAAAGGTCCTACAACGTTGACCTTATTACATATTTTGTAGATCTTGATGTGTTTAACAACATGCAATTTAAATTTCTCAAATATCTAGTATAGTTTTCAAGATATTGAGCTCAACAGGTGCAAAATTTGCAAAAAATCCACAAGAAGGGCAATTACTCCTACATTGGATTTTCTTCAAAATTTCAGGGTAGGTAGATCTTGTTGTGCTGATTACTTTTACCCTTGCCAGAATTTTGATAACTGTAGCCGTTTTTGAGTTATTTGCAAAAAACTGCATTTTACCCCTATGTTCTATTTTTAGCCATGGCGGCCATGTTTTACGACGAATCAAAAATCCCCACATCAATTCTAAGCACCGAATGCTAATGAACAACCATACCAAGTTTGGTTGCAATTTGCCTTATGGTGTCAGAGGAGTTAACGTTTTAAAAAGTTTACGGACGACGGACGACGGACGACGGACGGACGACGGACGCCAAGTGATGACAATAGCTCACATGACCCTTCGGATCAAGTGAGCTAAAAACGACGCAATTTCAACTTGATAATAGAAATAAAAAGATGTGGAATAAGTGTACGCGACACAGCCCACAATTAAACGGCAATTTAGAAAAAACCACAAGC
This sequence comes from Arcuatula senhousia, assembly GCA_963971305.1. Taxonomy (NCBI): domain Eukaryota; kingdom Metazoa; phylum Mollusca; class Bivalvia; order Mytilida; family Mytilidae; genus Arcuatula; species Arcuatula senhousia. Next base: position 37,712,036 of record OZ020312.1, read on the forward strand.
TTACAGTATATTGTAATGTCAAAATAATAGATACAAGTAGACATATTGAAATAGTTAGCAATTCCAATTGCTTGCAACACTTTTTATCTTTTTCTCACAATGAAATTTGCCCAGTTTACCTGATACCTTGTTTCTCTGTAATATATTTTTGAATTATTCTGCTCGCCACATACACAATTATGCTCGCTACATACACAATTAATACTTGGATCAGACTGGGCAGAAACGTTTTACAGTCAGTAAGGATTGTAATGTGAAAATGTTCCTGTTTTTATTGCTTTGTTTCAAATATTAACGTTTTCATTTTTAAAAATCATTTAAAAGAGTAATTATTATTAATGTTCTCTTCATAACCACATACCTGGTACGTTTGTCGGAGGTGGTTTTGCTAGCTTCACGTCTTGTTGGATCTTGTGTTTCTTGTCTGGACTCACTGTAAAGTGTATATTAACAATATGAATAGGTTAAGAAGAAAATGAGATAGGAAATAAGGGTACGCGAAACAACCTACAATATAAACGTAAATTCTGGTCTTATAGTCTATTTCAAAACAAACTTTAAAAAAAAAGTTCGATTTTAGGGGGTACCATTTTAAATATTTTTTTGTCGTAAATATACATAGCTATTAAATTTTTTAAGTCATGTCAGATTTTTATAGTGGTTAAGGTTCATCTTTACACTTTGGAAAAAAATGACTGATATTTTACGTCTTTTTTCAGTCTATGTAGAGCCTAAACTACACATTCAATTGCTTAATGAGGCGTAGTAGTGTCTAGATAAATAATTTTTGCATAAACTTTTGGTATTTTGTATGTATACATTTGATCCGTTTTGCCGGGACATTTTCTTTGCGTTTTTCAGTTCACCCAAATATAGCCAAATATTAACAATGCCCTGTCATTTGGCCTCCACGTGCTAGGTAATTTGATTATTGGTGTTATTAAATCTACTCATAATCGGTTTTACGGAAGGTTATTTAGGGGTATTTCATGCTTTATTTATGGTTCAATTTGAACGGAAAGAAAATGAATAGAGAAAACAACAAAAGTAATCTTGTAAACTGGAAAGGAAAATGATCGGCGATTTTTATATCTAGACGCTGCTACAATTTATTTTGCGTTTCTTTGTGTCACTTAAGTCGTACATAGAATAGAAAAATAGGTAAAAAATGTACCATTTTATTCGAAGTGTAACGAACCTTAATCGGCTTTTAGAACAAAACATTTTCAATTATTTATCAAAAGCCCGTTTTTGGAAGAAGCAGAGGTACCAATGGGGTATGGAAATTAGTTGGTTTTGGCAAGAACGACCGACATTCGACCTCGAAAATCAATTTTTGCTTAAACAACTTTTAAGCCTTATGATGTGATCTTTTACCTTAAAATAAAGAATATATAGACTGATGTTTATAGAAAACAACACTGGCCTTTTGTATTTGTCCATTTCATTACTTATAGTCTTTTTCAAAAATTAATTAAATTCGTCCAATGTGATTTTTCGGACTCCAATGACAAATTTTCGTATTTAAGATTATTTAATACATTATAAAATATTATCTTGAACTGTAGAATAAAATCAAAATGAGGTCAATATGCCTAAAAATTCTCTGAAAAAAAAATGAAAAATGTGAATTGGCCCTTTTAGGGTGGGGGTGGCCTCGGAAAAAAATATGTAGATTTTTTTTTACCATTGTAAAGGTAAATTGTTTACTCAAACTTGGTCCCAATATATCTGCACAACTTTTGGCTTATATATTGGCAAATGTGCGCTGTATAAATTAGGTACGTGTGTGAAATGATCGGCTGTGAAAGAAAATACAATATAGGAGAAAATACATCGCGTATTACGTTTGGTTGAAAATGAAAAGACATTTTTGGTAGTAATATTGCACAGTGAATAACCTTTTTATTCCACATATGAATCGTGATAAGATAATGTGAATATGATTGTTGAAATTCATTCTATTTTTCCAAAGTTTCTAATTTTTGTCACGGAAAAGCCACGGGACGATGTAGTTTCGTTCCCGGTAAAAATATCATTATTCTTTTACTTTATTCTGATTAAAAATTAAAACGCAAAATTTTAATTTTTTTAGACATAACAGTTAAAATGAAATAACAATATAATAAAAAAAACATGAATTTGATAATGATGAATTGGTTATGTTATCTTTTTCAGTGCTTAAGTCCTTATGAAAATAAATTGCCTTTTCGTCGACCTTGTTTTCATTTCTTTGTCAACTACTTTAAAATGGATTCCTTATCACAATACTAATTTAGAAGTAACAATTGTGTAAGCACCAACCTAAACTGATATTTTCCCATACCATCCTCTACTTGGAACGTCTTCTTGGGAGGTATGTACTTCACTGATGCTCCATTACACAGCGGGGTAATGGTCAACTTCTCAATTGAATCTAGGAGGGATTTAAGTTCACCAATCAAGTTTCCGTCTGGTCTGTTCTTATCTAATGTTTTCTTCTGGTCGTCTACTCTTCGGGCAGTCGCCATTGTTGTTTTGATGTTGTCCAGTATCTTCTGGAGTCTTGACTTTTCTTTGTCAACATCTGACTTGACCGACGAAATTAACTGATCCGCGTGTCTATCAATCATTGCCTTTTGTCGGTTGGCTTCCTCCTTCACTGATCGGATCACGGACGACGCTTCATTTTCGACGCGATCTATTTCCTTGATGACGTGTTTAGCGTTACTATCTAGATGATCAATTTTCGGTTTGAGTTCTTTGTCAAGTTTCTGTTTCAATCCTGTCACAGTTTCTTGTATATCTGATATCTTATGGCCTTGGTGCTTTCCGGTTATGCACTTAGCGCATACGGGTAAATCACACGTTGCACAAAAGAAACTAAAAGCTGCCTTGTGTTCTTTACACTTCGATTTTGCTTCTGGTACGGGCTCTGAAGCAAGTTGAAACTCGTGATTTTTTGAAGAATTTTGCCTTTTATGTAATGTTTTACATGAAGTACAAAATAGTTGTTCACAGACAAGGCACGTGTAATCTCCAGTGGATTGTTTGCATATATCACAATGTTTTTGTGGTGCCTGTGCCTGTGCCATAGTTTGTTGTAGCCGTGGTCTGTATTTTACTATCCTTTGAATTAACAATTATATCATACTATTAAAAACAAATATTGTTTACAGTTTAATGATTAATTAATGTTTAAATATTTAACATATTCCATTTTGTAATACAACTCTCCATGGCTGTATGGTTGATTAAATACATATTAGACGCTATATAAAAGAGAATTGAAAGTAGATAGCAGAGTAGGTGTATGATTTCTTTCTTAATTCAATGCATGAATCGGCATTTCATTCGTTTTTATTTTCATTTTGTAAGATTCGATCAAATGCTGTGTACTAAAATATTAAAATAGAACTAACTTGTGGAGAAAGAAAACCAAAACTTGCAATTTTATACATCAAACAAATGAAATACGAAATAAAATAAATTTTATTTGAATATTTTATTCAAATCTCAAATTAATTTTTTGTCACCGTGTCATTTAGAAGGATTGGTAGTAAAACAAGTACATTAAATAATAATAAGAAATAGCTTTCTATTAAAGTTGTCAAGACAAACGTGAGATAACTGATTCGTTCAATTTTACCACCCCCTAAAAACCCCGATTAATTCTTTACAAATAATACCGCTTTTCGGAACAAGTTTTACTTGCAATTATACCTTAGTTTCTAATTTTCCGTCATTGCTTCCCATGGTGATTTTTCTATTATTACAACAATAAGGGATATGGAATAAATGCAACATGACACACAAATTGTTCACGAAGAGTTTTGTTGCTCATCGCATGCATCGGTCGCTATCTTTACTCGAGAAATTGTACAGAAGACATCATGCGCTTATAGACAAATATGGGATTTCGATCTTTTTGAGATGAGTGCATATGCTGGTTTGTCATAGAGTTTTGTTTTGTTTTCCTTTTCCGGATTTGACACACTGAATCGACTGTTGGCAACGCATAAGTTTTGCTATAGCAAACCGGTATTTTTTACACTTCCAGAACTCACTCTCACTATGACTGAGGTTCGCGTTGTTGATTGATATTCAGTGATTTTTGTGTTTTCATGTTTTACATGTTGTCTGTTTTTGTCCCGTTCTTGGTGGTGTTTACTGGTTTTGTCTCTGACATTTCGGAATTTTGACATTCGGATACCAAATTGTTACATTTGCTTCTTTCATATAAACGTCAATTTAAAAAAACCCACAATCGAAAACAGCCAGCAGCTTCAAACATGACAAGTGGTCGTTTTTCGCCATTTTGCAATTAGTTCAAGTTAAAAATATAAAGTAAACGATGGGAAACTTAGCCTTTTAGTGACAAGAAGGAAACCGTCCTGGACATAGAATAAGAAGCATAATGACTTTTTGTTTGCGAGGTGCTTTCTTTAATTTCTTCTGGTTTTAGGCCTTCCAATGGTTTGATTCAAATGCTAATGATGAGAGGTTACTCCTATAATATGGATCTACAGCATATCCAAAATAACGGTATTATACCCGTTTTTGTATTTGTATATTAAACACTCTTTGATATTTGCTTTAGTTTACTTTTTTCAATTCATCTTGGGAAAAATCTAACCATTTTGATTTTTTTAATTTGATGGTTTCTTGTCATTTTATTGTCGTCTTATAAATGCTATAAACGATCAACTGGGCATAATAAAGTATTTTGAGACTCCTTTATCATTTCATGTATATCAGATTCTTTATATCATCTTGAATATAAGGTGGTAAAAAAGTGATTACAATAAATAAACAACGGTTCCCATAATTAAGGATACAAAATAGACAATTTTTTTCTGATTTTATTGTTAGCATATATCTCAAGATTGTTGCGATGACTTTATCATAGTTGTAGGTTTATATATCACTCAGTAAAAGAATAACGAATTGGTACATTGCATGAATGCTGAGTTACTACTACGCTATCACTTTTATTCTTTATATACTGTCATTCTCTATTTTTCTGGACCAACGGATGATTCTTCTTATAATTCGACTTTGTAATGCCATACCGATTGCATGACTAAGTGCATATTATTTGTAAAAATGAACGGATAGTAGAAAAGATCAATAGTTATCTATATCTAAAGGGGTCAACTTACAAACATAATTAAGTCTTTTAAAATAAACAACAATCAAACAGTTTCGAATGAATAACCATATAAATGTTTTGATCGTACCCTTGAATCATGTCGTGATATTCATTTAATTCATCAATTAACCATTGTGGCTAGATTTTGAATTAATGGTTACTTGCTATCACCTAATCTTTATCTAAAGGCCGGTATCAACTGTATTTAATACAGTATTGAGGTGCTCCTATGTTAGTTTATGTATATCAGATTTTTTTTATCATTTTGAATAAGTTATAAAACTTCATTGTGAATAAAGGAAATCACAGAAACAAAAAAGGCAAACAACGTTCTTAAAATTCAGGATATAAAATAGACACAGATTCATTTGTATAAAAGCAAAATATTTACAAGAGCGAAGAGTGTTTTTATATATACTGATAATGTTCTAAGGCAGAAACATCTTTATAAGTAATTAATGTATACAAAATGGAAACAGAACACGACAATGGGACAAAGATGCCTTGACTCGGTTGTTCAACTTGTCGTTAAAATTTAACTCATGGTTAAATAATGTGACCACGGGTTAAATTCTAACCAATTGTAACGGTATTGGTTGTTTAAATTTGTAGTTAATTTTAACTCTTTGTTTAAGCCAAACATTATAAAGATAAATAAGAATAGCAAACAAATCATTTTTAAAGAATAGTCATTTGTTTTGAATAGTTATTTATTTTAAAATGTTTATTTATTTGCAATATTTAATTAATTTGAAATATGAATTTTTGCTTAAAAGATATTATTTTGAAATTCCCGTAACAAGCCGAGACCATTGCGATCTTCAATTTCTCTGATGTTTTTTTTTTGTTGTTCTTTTTTAATGTTTGGGATTGGTCATCCCCGGATCGGTGGTTCTGTTGGTGCATTCATTTAACCACCTTTGGAAGGATCTCCTCTTACTTACATTAAGGCATATGAGAAAAGAATGATTTATTTAGATTTGGAATCAGCAGAGGAGTCGCACAAGTCATTCCTCTTATCGATTGATGTATCCGAGAGTGACACTTTGACGATAAATTATCATTTTTAGGCAAGCGGTAGCTGCCTTATATAGTCATAAGGTTGCTTCTGGCTTTCGCGTTTTTTTTCTGTCTAGACGGAGTAATCTGCCTACTGTAATTCTTTATTTTCTTTATTTTTTTTTAAATATGATCTCATTTGTTACAATTTAATGCATTTTTAAAAAAATCTCCATTTTTAAATGACACACAAGTTTTATAAATTCCTTTGCAATTTTCAAAACGAACTATATAATGATCGGCTCAAGAACATACATGAATATGTATCTGTAACTTTATTAGTCTTGCACTCTACCTTCAAATATTGCTGCTATTTCATTAGTTTAGTGTAGGTTAATTTCTTATTCATTCATAAAATTCAATACACAATTAATACACTATCAAAACATGCTGGACTTTTATCGAAGGGGGCTTGAATCGATACCATTTGTGTACAATACAATGCATGTGCACCCGAAAGTTTATATAATTTTAATTAAAAATATGATTGGTTATAGATTGAATAATCTTCTGTGCCAAAGAGGAAGACTAGAGTGTTCATTAACTTTTAAAGTATCTGCTATTTTAGTGCTTACAAAATGTACATATTTCGCTTGCCTTTTAACGCTTAAGCGCTTTGGTTTTAATTATGATTAATATTTTTAAGTGCGTTTGACTATATGTTTACAGTTTTGAGCTTTCGGTGACAACATTGTGTGACCATTGTGTGTATTTGAAAAATGTTATTTCTTTGTTATAAACATGTTTAAGTGTGTATTGCAATGCATGCATTTATTTAGTATAAAAAATGTATGAGACTGGCAATCCAACATAAGTCCAAAACAAGGAATGACTTTAAAACATTTTGGGGCATTTAACTTTTTATATAACCAAGCAAATCGAGACAGATTTATAGAGCATGTGCAATAAAAGCTATACAGCAGTATTTATAAGGATTGGCAGATATATTAATGTAGTAATGCTTACAATATGATGGATTTAATCTACATGTTGATATTCATCACATCGGATTTCCAAAGAACTTCAAATGAAAAGTAAAGTACGCGTATAGGATAAAGGGTCTCCACATAAGTCATGATAACACAATAGTCATGGTTATATTATATATTTATCAAATAAAAACCAAATTTATCCTATTTTAATCTTTTTTAATGATACCTGGTTTTACCAACAATTTCATTTGAAATGCTATACCAAGTAAGGACCACTTTGACCTTCCAGTATGTCTTCAACTTATTCTACTTTTATGCTCTGCCATTAATGGTTCATTCCAGTTTGGTAATTCAATTTTAACCTTTATGTTAACTGAAAGTTTTGTTTTAGATATACAATAAAGAACTTTTGGTCCCCTTCTAAGAAGATTTATGAAAGGCAAAATATATTCAAAAATATTTCAAAAATAACACGCTTAGTGGGACCACGAGCTATGAGGAGCTAAGAATTTGTCTGGTTTTACATATGACAAAATGCACCAGAAGGATTACCTGTGTAACACATATGTTTTACAGACGTATTTTTTCGATCTTTGAGGACCTTCTTGTAAAACTTATGTAAAAATACATATGGTTACGTATGTATTTCATAAGTTTTACGCCTGGTATGCAAAACACATGTAATAATTCACATATAGCAGTAGACGTTGTACATATGTAATACATATGATTCACGTGCGTTTAAAACATAAGAATTACATGTTGGATATTTTACGTATGGTGAAAAAACATACGTTTTACGCATTATTTATAATTTAAAAAATACTTGTATATGCGTAACATACATGGTGCATTTTTTTTCTGATGTTAAAACATTACTCTTCCTAAATAAGATGTATTTGCAATTTTACAACAAATCTTGTCAAATATCCACTTTACAACTAAAGAAGATTTTAATCAAATTCAGCAACAATAATTTTGAAACATAACGCAAGTCATCAGGATTTTTTTCTTTATAATATTACACGACAAGGCAAAACAAAGTAAAAAGAACACACACAATGAAAAAAATTACGATAGTATGTAAGGATTGGTAGTTTTAAAATCAAACATTTTTTAAACGGTTTTGATTTACACGTCAATGTTAATTATGTCAGCTTTTCAAACAAAAAAATTAGAATACATAGTATGAAAAAGTAAACATAGATTTGTCTCCACATAAATCCAGCAGCAGTCACTATTGATCCACGGCAATTCCAATTTATAATTCTCTTAGTTTACTTCATTAACGCAGTACATGGTCACCCTGTGGATAACATTAAATAAATAATTTTCTAAAACACAAAATTATCAACACAATCTATCTTGAAATCGGAAGTATGAACTGGTCGTTTTGCTGCTTTCATAGGCCTACTTATACCAATTACTTTGTTATTACATGATTCATAAGCCTGTCTATGATAACTGAATGGAAAGTGATAGACTTTTAAATACAGGAATCTATATATGACGCCAATTAAACAGTAGAGTTTTGTAATGTCATCCTTTCCCGATTTGACGAACACTAAATCGATCTTTGGCAACGTGACGGGTGTGCTATAGCAAGCAGGAACTGCCTACTCTTCCGGAGCACCTGAGTTCACTCTCGTTTCGACTTGAGATCACGTTGCTGGATGCAGTTTTGTTGTTATGTGTGTGCGTTTTATGTTGTTATGTGGTTTGTTTTGTTGTGATGATTTTTTGTCTGCCGGTTTTATGATACTGATTACCCATTTGGTACACCTTTGCTTCTTTAAAAACAAGAATCTATATCTGACGCCATTTAAAGAGCAATGAAATACAAGAATATATGTATGATGCCAATTAAACAGCAATTAAATACAAGAATATATATATAAGATGCCAATTAAACAGTCTTTAAATACATGAATCTATATCTGACAATTAAACAGTCTTTAAACACAGGAAGCTATATGTGCGCTAATTAAGCAGTCTTTAACTACAGGGATATATATCTGATGCAAATTAAACAATCTTAAATATAGGAATCTACATCTGATGCCACCTCAACAGTCTTTAAATACAGGAATCCATATCTGACGCCAATTAATTGGTCTTTAAATACAGACGCAAATTAAATAGTTTTTACATACAGGATTCTCTATATCATGCCAATTCAGCAGTCATTAACCATGGATAATATGTAAGTTATTTACTCGTTTGTTGCAAATATTTTCTGTATTTTAGGTTTTTTCTCTGTAGATTATCAAATTTATAGTCAAATACTCACCTTTCACATTTTCTGCAACTGAAATCAAAATTGAATGTTATATACTAGACCAAAAAAGAAACGTTACACTGGTTTTCTTTTAAGATTTTTTCGAAATGTATTTTGCTTTCATTTTTATTGTAAAGAGTAAGAAATAAACTGTTTTTCTGTCAAATTTGCTTATTGAAGGTGGATTTGAAGTACCGTCATTTATCAATTTTGACCAAAATTGCAACTTTTTGAATTCAACGTGACAAAAAATCAATGAGGCTAGTAATTGTTGTCGTTAAATGTAACAAATATCACGGTTAACAAAAATTCGAATTTTAAAGTTGAAAAAATGTAAGTCAGATGCTTTACGTTAACGTTTAGATAAGGATAAGGAAACGCGCGTCAGGCGTAGCAAAATTTATTGTCTGGAACTTTGTTGTCATTTGTATTTCGAACACACGTGAAGGTTAGCACTGCTGGTGGAGTTTAAATTCCCCGAGGTTAGCCCGCTCCGGCACCAACACTTTTGAGTTGGAGAATACATCAAAGCTTTAAATTATCCGTCTAAATTTCAAAATTGTCTAAACCCTAAGGTTCTTCCTACCCCAGACATAGGTTGAATATCTTAGTAATAATTTGGTTCCCCAGTTTGGTAGTTTTGGTGATACTGTTCTATGCTCTTCATATCCATACAGTGTTTGGCATTTTCAATATTTTTGGTAGAGCGCCTCTGATGAGTCTTGAATAGACGAAACGCGCGTCAGGCGTAGCAAAATTTATTGTCTGGAACTTTGTTGTCATTTGTATTTCGAACACACGTGAAGGTTAGCACTGCTGGTGGAGTTTAAATTCCCTGAGGTTAGCCCGCTTCGGCACAAACTCTTTTGAGTTTGAGAATACATCAAAGCTTTAAACTATCCGTCTAAATTTCAAAATTGTCTAAACCCTAAGGTTTTTCCTACCCCAGACATAGGTTGAATATCTTAGTAATAATTTGAATTTTTGGTTATTCTGTTCTATGCTCTTCATATTCATACAGTGTTTGGCATTTTCAATATTTTTGGTAGAGCGCCTCTGATGAGTCTTGAATAGACGAAACGCGCGTCAGGCGTAGCAAAATTTATTGTCTGGAACTTTGTTGTCATTTGTACTTCGAACATACGTGAAGGTTAGCACTGCTGGTGGAGTTTAAATTCCCCGAGGTTAGCCCGCTTCGGCACAAACTCTTTTGAGTTTGAGAATACATCAAAGCTTTAAACTATCCGTCTAAATTTCAAAATTGTCTAAACCCTAAGGTTCTTCCTACCCCAGACATAAGTTGAATATCTTAGTAATAATTTGGTTCCCCAGTTTGGTATTTTTGGTTATACTGTTCTATGCTCTTCATATTCATACAGTGTTTGGCATTTACAATATTTTTGGTAGAGCGCCTCTGATGAGTCTTGAATAGACGAAACGCGCGTCAGGCGTAGCAAAATTTATTGTCTGGAACTTTGTTGTCATTTGTATTTCGAACACACGTGAAGGTTAGCAATGCTGGTGGAGTTTAAATTCCCCGAGGTTAGCTCGCTCCGGCACCAACACTTTTGAGTTGGAGAATACATCAAAGCTTTAAACTATCCGTCTAAATTTCAAAATTGTCTAAACCCTAAGGTTCTTCCTACCCCAGACATAGGTTGAATATCTTAGTAATAATTTGGTTCCCCGGTTTGGTAGTTTTGGTGATACTGTTCTATGCTCTTCATATTCATACAGTGTTTGGCATTTTCAATATTTTTGGTAGAGCGCCTCTGATGAGTCTTGAATAGACGAAACGCGCGTCAGGCGTAGCAATATTTATTGTCTGGAATTTTGTTGTCATTTGTATTTCGAACACACGTGAAGGTTAGCACTGCTGGTGGAGTTTAAATTCCCCGAGGTTAGCCCGCTCCGGCACCAACACTTTTGAGTTGGAGAATACATCAAAGCTTTAAATTATCCGTCTAAATTTCAAAATTGTCTAAACCCTAAGGTTCTTCCTACCCCAGACATAGGTTGAATATCTTAGTAATAATTTGGTTCCCCAGTTTGGTAGTTTTGGTGATACTGTTCTATGCTCTTCATATTCATACAGTGTTTGGCATTTTCAATATTTTTGGTAGAGCGCCTCTGATGAGTCTTGAATAGACGAAACGCGCGTCAGGCGTAGCAAAATTTATTGTCTGGAACTTTGTTGTCATTTGTATTTCGAACACACGTGAAGGTTAGCACTGCTGGTGGAGTTTAAATTCCCCGAGATTAGCCCGCTCCGGCACCAACACTTTTGAGATGGAGAATACATCAAAGCTTTAAATTATCCGTCTAAATTTCAAAATTGTCTAAACCCTAAGGTTCTTCCTACCCCAGACATAGGTTGAATATCTTAGTAATAATTTGGTTCCCCAGTTTGGTAGTTTTGGTGATACTGTTCTATGCTCTTCATATTCATACAGTGTTTGGCATTTTCAATATTTTTGGTAGAGCGCCTCTGATGAGTCTTGAATAGACGAAACGCGCGTCAGGCGTAGAAAATTTATTGTCTGGAACTTTGTTGTCATTTGTATTTCGAGCACACATGAAGGTTAGCACTGCTGGTGGAGTTTAAATTCCCCGAGGTTAGCCCGCTCCGGCACCAACACTTTTGAGTTGGAGAATAGATCAAAGCTTTAAATTATCCGTCTAAATTTCAAAATTGTCTAAACCCTAAGGTTCTTCCTACCCCAGACATAGGTTGAATATCTTAGTAATAATTTGGATCCCCAGTTTGTTAGTTTTGGTGATACTGTTTTATGCTCTTCATATTCATACAGTGTTTGGCATTTTCAATATTTTTGGTAGAGCGCCTGTGATGAGTCTTGAATAGACAAAACGCGCGTCAGGCGTAGCAAAATTTATTGTCTGGAATTTTGTTGTCATTTGTATTTCGAACACAGGTGAAGGTTAGCACTGCTGGTGGAGTTTAAATTCCCCGAGGTTAGCTCGCTCCGGCACCAACACTTTTGAGTTGGAGAATACATCAAAGCTTTAAATTATCGGTCTAAATTTCAAAATTGTCTAAACCCTAAGGTTCTTCCTACCCCAGACATAGGTTGAATATCTTAGTAATAATTTGGTTCCCCAGTTTGGTAGTTTTGGTCATACTGTTCTATTCTCTTCATATTCATACAGTGTTTGGCATTTTCAATATTTTTGGTAGAGCGCCTCTGATGAGTCTTGAATAGACTAAACGCGCGTCAGGCGTAGCAAAATTTATTGTCTGGAACTTTGTTGTCATTTGTATTTCGAACACACATGAAGGTTAGCACTGCTGGTGGAGTTTAAATTCCCCGAGGTTAGCCCGCTCCGGCACCAACACTTTTGAGTTGGAGAATACATCAAAGCTTTAAATTATCCGTCTAAATTTCAAAATTGTCTAAACCCTAAGGTTCTTCCTACCCCAGACATAGGTTGAATATCTTAGTAATAATTTGGATCCCAAGTTTGGTAGTTTTGGTGATACTGTTCTATGCTCTTCATATCCATACAGTGTTTGGCATTTTCAATATTTTTGGTAGAGCGCCTCTGATGAGTCTTGAATAGACGAAACGCGCATCAGGCGTAGCAAAATTTATTGTCTGGAACTTTGTTGTCATTTGTATTTCGAACACACGTGAAGGTTAGCACTGCTGGTGGAGTTTAAATTCCCCGAGGTTAGCCCGCTTCGGCACAAACTCTTTTGAGTTTGAGAATACATCAAAGCTTTAAACTATCCGTCTAAATTTCAAAATTGTCTAAACCCTAAGGTTTTTCCTACCCCAGACATAGGTTGAATATCTTAGTAATAATTTGGTTCCCCATTTTGGTATTTTTGGTTATTCTGTTCTATGCTCTTCATATTCATACAGTGTTTGGCATTTTCAATATTTTTGATAGAGCGCCTCTGATGAGTCTTGAATAGACGAAACGCGCGTCAGGCGTAGCAAAATTTATTGTCTGGAACTTTGTTGTCATTTGTATTTCGAACATACGTGAAGGTTAGCACTGCTGGTGGAGTTTAAATTCCCCGAGGTTAACCAGCTTCGGCACAAACTCTTTTGAGTTTGAGAATACATCAAAGCTTTAAACTATCCGTCTAAATTTCAAAATTGTCTAAACCCTAAGGTTCTTCCTACCCCAGACATAAGTTGAATATCTTAGTAATAATTTGGTTCCCCAGTTTGGTATTTTTGGTTATACTGTTCTATGCTCTTCATATTCATACAGTGTTTGGCATTTACAATATTTTTGGTAGAGCGCCTCTGATGAGTCTTGAATAGACGAAACGCGCGTCAGGCGTAGCAAAATTTATTGTCTGGAACTTTGTTGTCATTTGTATTTCGAACACACGTGAAGGTTAGCACTGCTGGTGGAGTTTAAATTCCCCGAGGTTAGCTCGCTCCGGCACCAACACTTTTGAGTTGGAGAATACATCAAAGCTTTAAACTATCCGTCTAAATTTCAAAATTGTCTAAACCCTAAGGTTCTTCCTACCCCAGACATAGGTTGAATATCTTAGTAATAATTTGGTTCCCCAGTTTGGTAGTTTTGGTGATACTGTTCTATGCTCTTCATATTCATACAGTGTTTGGCATTTTCAATATTTTTGGTAGAGCGCCTCTGATGAGTCTTGAATAGACGAAACGCGCGTCAGGCGTAGCAAAATTTATTGTCTGGAACTTTGTTGTCATTTGTATTTCGAACACACGTGAAGGTTAGCACTGCTGGTGGAATTTAAATTCCCCGAGGTTAGCCCGCTCCGGCACCAACACTTTTGAGTTGGAGAATACATCAAAGCTTTAAATTATCCGTCTAAATTTCAAAATTGTCTAAACCCTAAGGTTCTTCCTACCCCAGACATAGGTTGAATATCTTAGTAATAATTTGGTTCCCCAGTTTGGTAGTTTTGGTGATACTGTTTTATGCTCTTCATATTCATACAGTGTTTGGCATTTTCAATATTTTTGGTAGAGCGCCTCTGATGAGTCTTGAATAGACGAAACGCGCGTCAGGCGTAGCAATATTTATTGTCTGGAATTTTGTTGTCATTTGTATTTCGAACACACGTGAAGGTTAGCACTGCTGGTGCAGTTTAAATTCCCCGAGGTTAGCCCGCTCCGGCACCAACACTTTTGAGTTGGAGAATACATCAAAGCTTTAAATTATCCGTCTAAATTTCAAAATTGTCTAAACCCTAAGGTTCTTCCTACCCCAGACATAGGTTGAATATCTTAGTAATAATTTGGTTCCCCAGTTTGGTAGTTTTGGTGATACTGTTCTATGCTCTTCATATTCATACAGTGTTTGGCATTTTCAATATTTTTGGTAGAGCGCCTCTGATGAGTCTTGAATAGACGAAACGCGCGTCAGGCGTAGCAAAATTTATTGTCTGGAACTTTGTTGTCATTTGTATTTCGAACACACGTGAAGGTTAGCACTGCTGGTGGAGTTTAAATTCCCCGAGGTTAGCCCGCTCCGGCACCAACACTTTTGAGTTGGAGAATACATCAAAGCTTTAAATTATCCGTCTAAATTTCAAAATTGTCTAAACCCTAAGGTTCTTCCTACCCCAGACATAGGTTGAATATCTTAGTAATAATTTGGTTCCCCAGTTTGGTAGTTTTGGTGATACTGTTCTATGCTCTTCATATTCATACAGTGTTTGGCATTTTCAATATTTTTGGTAGAGCGCCTCTGATGAGTCTTGAATAGACGAAACGCGCGTCAGGCGTAGCAAAATTTATTGTCTGGAACTTTGTTGTCATTTGTATTTCGAGCACACATGAAGGTTAGCACTGCTGGTGGAGTTTAAATTCCCCGAGGTTAGCCCGCTCCGGCACCAACACTTTTGAGTTGGAGAATACATCAAAGCTTTAAATTATCCGTCTAAATTTCAAAATTGTCTAAACCCTAAGGTTCTTCCTACCCCAGACATAGGTTGAATATCTTAGTAATAATTTGGATCCCCAGTTTGTTAGTTTTGGTGATACTGTTTTATGCTCTTCATATTCATACAGTGTTTGGCATTTTCAATATTTTTGGTAGAGCGCCTGTGATGAGTCTTGAATAGACGAAACGCGCGTCAGGCGTAGCAAAATTTATTGTCTGGAATTTTGTTGTCATTTGTATTTCGAACACACGTGAAGGTTAGCACTGCTGGTGGAGTTTAAATTCCCCGAGGTTAGCCCGCTCCGGCACCAACACTTTTGAGTTGGAGAATACATCAAAGCTTTAAATTATCCGTCTAAATTTCAAAATTGTCTAAACCCTAAGGTTCTTCCTACCCCAGACATAGGTTGAATATCTTAGTAATAATTTGGTTCCCCAGTTTGGTAGTTTTGGTCATACTGTTCTATTCTCTTCATATTCATACAGTGTTTGGCATTTTCAATATTTTTGGTAGAGCGCCTCTGATGAGTCTTGAATAGACTAAACGCGCGTCAGGCGTAGCAAAATTTATTGTCTGGAACTTTGTTGTCATTTGTATTTCGAACACACATGAAGGTTAGCACTGCTGGTGGAGTTTAAATTCCCCGAGGTTAGCCCGCTCCGGCACCAACACTTTTGAGTTGGAGAATACATCAAAGCTTTAAATTATCCGTCTAAATTTCAAAATTGTCTAAACCCTAAGGTTCTTCCTACCCCAGACATAGGTTGAATATCTTAGTAATAATTTGGATCCCCAGTTTGGTAGTTTTGGTGATACTGTTTTATGCTCTTCATATTCATACAGTGTTTGGCATTTTCAATATTTTTGGTAGAGCGCCTCTGATGAGTCTTGAATAGACGAAACGCGCGTCAGGCGTAGCAAAATTTATTGTCTGGAATTTTGTTGTCATTTGTATTTCGAACACACGTGAAGGTTAGCACTGCTGGTGGAGTTTAAATTCCCCGAGGTTAGCCCGCTCCGGCACCAACACTTTTGAGTTGGAGAATACATCAAAGCTTTAAATTATCCGTCTAAATTTCAAAATTGTCTAAACCCTAAGGTTCTTCCTACCCCAGACATAGGTTGAATATCTTAGTAATAATTTGGTTCCCCAGTTTGGAAGTTTTGGTCATACTGTTCTATTCTCTTCATATTCATACAGTGTTTGGCATTTTCAATATTTTTGGTAGAGCGCCTCTGATGAGTCTTGAATAGACGAAACGCGCGTCAGGCGTAGCAAAATTTATTGTCTGGAACTTTGTTGTCATTTGTATTTCGAACACACGTGAAGGTTAGCACTGCCGGTGGAGTTTAAATTCCCCGAGGTTAGCCCGCTCCGGCACCAACACTTTTGAGTTGGAGAATACATCAAAGCTTTAAATTATCCGTCTAAATTTCAAAATTGTCTAAACCCTAAGGTTCTTCCTACCCCAGACATAGGTTGAATATCTTAGTAATAATTTGGTTCCCCAGTTTGGTAGTTTTGGTGATACTGTTTTATGCTCTTCATATTCATACAGTGTTTGGCATTTTCAATATTTTTGGTAGAGCGCCTCTGATGCTAGGTCTAAGAAGACAAAGACGACATTTTAACGTTATTGTACATTCAAATACGGAAGAAAGGACGTTTAAAGACTGCCATGCAAAAAAAAGGTACTAATCAAATTGAATCGTTATTAAAAAAAAATACTGCTTTGAAATAATAAGTCGGGAATCCTAATTTATGAACTCTTTTTATCATCTTTGAAAACATGTACAGTGTCTTCGGCTATTCCGTCAACTATTTCAATGCGATATTAAGCATATTGACACATGACAACCATTTATTCCAAATATACGTTTGAGAACAGAAAGTATTTATCAAATTAATTTTACTCATGTAAAACCCGAATTACAAAACGTGGACATTTTAAGACTCTGTCTCTGTAACCCTTATAAATCGAAGGAAAATTTCTTGACAAAAGTTAGTTTCAACGTCGACCAGATTGTCTGACATTCAACTCCATTGCTCACTTTAAAACAATCTACGTAAAATTTTGTTAACACTATGCATCAATATCATTTTATTTATTAAGAAGTACACTTTTTTCAGGCAAAATGCCAATAAGAAAGAAAACAAGACTATGGCTCAACCGACCAAAACAAAAATATGGCACTTAAAAACAATCGTTAGCAGAAACCACCAATACAAAAAATATCGCTTAGAATTAGAGTCTGAAAATAAATATACAACGATAGAATATTTGAGTGTTTCTATTTGTAAATCCCCAACAGATGAAAGTGATGTCAATTCATCTGATTCAACGGATGACAATGCAACATCAACGAAACCAGTTAGTCTTTAAATTATATCGAGAGCATCCCTTAATAATTTTATAATTCAAAATCGTCAATAAGCAGTTATAGTTTGTTTTGTTTTGGATTACTGATAGTTTGCAGAAATTAAGCTATGTAGTATAATTTTGAATGCCTTAACAACTCTTTCAAATTAATTTTATGCTGGATTTCAGTAAACTGTTTTAAGAAACTCCTGTCCCTGGTTGTTGGTAATTAAGTTTATAGCCAAAAGTTAACATCAAGTTTGATAGACAAGCAAATGCATCAAATTTCTACGCGTGCTATCTTAATTTGACAACCCCTTTTTGTTTTCCCATTAATTGAATTTATGTTCAAAACAGTAACACATATTTATGTAAAGATGTATATATATTTATGCAATTAAAGATTGGTTATTAATGTGTTTGGTTGTTTTTTTTTGTCTCGTGTATATGCAACAATTGATTAAAATAATATATCATGAGAATAAAATCAACTTTTTAACAAATTGCGCTTTATTTGCATTATTACGTTGTGATATATTAGGCATTGACCCTTTTTAGCTTTTTTCACGTATTTTTTAACCTTTTCGTCCTGCGTTATCGTTTCATCGGCATTTACAAGCGATACATAAGATAAATGAACTAATTTATCATGTTAACATATTCCATGTGATAATGATTGTTCTGAAAATATTGACCTGTATGAGCAGAAATGCGAGTAAAACCTTTTTTTGTAAATAAATTCATATTTCAAATTAAGTATTGATTTTGTAAAGAGGTTGTGGAACAAATCGTTCAATAATGAATTATGATGCCAACAAAATTAAACACCTAAAGATATGAAGTGTTCCGTGCAATAGCGTTTGTTTCTATATAAGAATGGCTTCAGGGCTTATTATGGATCTTTTTGATGACATATTGCTATTTTGGAAAATTTTGCCTTTTCAAAGTGGGTTATTTACCATTTCCATGTGCGTGAATAACCTTTTCCTCCGCTCACGAGTCCATACGGTGATAATTAAAGCTACGCTCGGCGTATTTTATATTGACTGTAATGGCTCCATCTATCTATCTACCTTTCTGGTAGAACGTACCAGAGCATGGTGCAAGGATAACAGTTATTGTGATTTAAATCAAATATTTACAGAGCAGCTGACAAAACAGGGTGGTTAAATCTATGGTCGGATGGTGCTTGGACATCTATGGTCGATGATGTCACGATGGTAGAGCAGAGCATTACATATCCTGATGCTGTCTGGGAAGAATGACCTGTGATAGGTCATGTATAATATGGCACTTCTCCGGGTGGAGCTCCATCTTCCAATCTTTTTCGCATCTTTGTACAATGTTATTCATTAAGTTGTTAAAACCAGTTGGCTCTCACACGAAGGATGTTTACGGAAACCACATCTTTTAGTATTACCTTCTCTTCAAAGTGATCATGGACTTTGCTGGTTAGGATGAGCTATATAACTGGACTGAAGTAAGGAACACTGGTCTTTATTTCTTTGCTTTTCATCTGTCACCCATTATTATCCATTATGGATCATCCTAACATACACATTTTTTTTACTTCATGACAATCTTTGTAAAATAAGCAAACATTTTTTCTTTAATCTGGGAGCTTACTCGTCATAGACATGTAAATGTGTTTAAGATTAACAAAAAAGTGAATGTTTGTCATGCTAAGCAAATACTACATTCGTAGTCGTGAATGTTGGCTCTGTAAACAAGAAATTACTGACCACCAGCTTAGACCCAGAAAGAGGAAGCAATTTTCTACACCTCATTGAAACTCGAAATGGCTATGTAATAAATCCCATCTTTAGAAGCTAAGAAATCCATTACGAAAATAGCACTTTTTAAACCAAAAAGAAGCATTAGAGTCATCTCGAATTTCATGAAAGAAGCAGAGGTACCAATGGGGTATCCGAATGTCAAAAGTCCAAAAGGGCAGAGACGAAACCAGTAAACACAAACAAGAACGGGACAAAAACAGACAACACGTAAAACATGGAAACACAAAACAACTGAATATCAATCAACAACGCGAACTCCAGTCGAAACAAGAGTGAACTCAGGTGCTCCGGAAGACGGTCCTGAAACAGGGAGGCAAAGCTGGCAAGGCTTCCACTGCAAAACCAATGTGCCAATTTCATGAAATTTGAAAAAGGCGTTTGTTTTTTTTTATTTCCAAGTTGTCACTGTAAATAAAGGTAATAACAAAACTACCGAACTTGAATGATCAATCTCATAGTCAAGAGAAAATGACAAAAAAGAATCCGTCATAATGAGGATGAACATCAATGGATATTGAACCAAACTATTGACAAACCTTCCAAATTTAATTTTATGACAAAAGGTTTGCTTCTTTCAAGTCCACTACAGGCATTGACAGGGGCGGATCCAGGTTTTTCATTTAGTGGTGGCGTTAAAATATGGTTGTTTTTCACAGAGCGAAGAGAGGTGTGATTTATTTTGTGGTAATAGTATGTGCAAAAACATAATTTTGGTCAGTTTTTGGGGTGTACACCCGTTGAGCCTTTCCATGGATCCGAGTGGCCAGCAGCTGGAATGTATTACCCAGTGTGACAAAAATCAGATGTGACTGTTAAAAAGTTAAACCTTAATAAGGCTTATGAATATGAAAATGACTTTATAAAGCATGCCGAAATAATTTGAAGTTAAATACGTTTTTATTCAAACTGAGGATTTAAAGCAGACAATTAACCGGACACCAACAAAAAATTAACGACCAGTTAACCGGACAGTAATTTAATATGCAAAAATGACAAAAAGTTATGTTTTTAACAAAATTATTTATTTTTTCTTTAACTAATGATTTTCAATTTAGAGATTCCATCAATTGCCCTTTTTGATGATAATAAAAAGGTTTATAAATTCATTGCAGTTTATGAGTAAATTTCAAATATGTGCAACGAGGTGAGGGAAAAAATGTTCACCCACTGATGATTAATCGAAAATTTTTAACAATTAAGATTGTCCTGAATACCAAAAGAAACGTTAAAAGGTTCCGTAAATGAGCAAGGTATAAAAACAACTTACCTTTGTTCCTAACCGATATAGTAGAATGTTCATACAGCCTTAAAACCATAAAAAATCTGGCGAAAAAAATAACAAACAACTAGGATTTCACCATCTGACAGTGATCAACTTCCGTGATCGCTTACTGTCCGGTAAAACACTGTGTTACTCAGTATATTAAAATCGTTAACTCCTCTGACACCATAGGTTCAATTGCAATCAAACTTGGTATAGCTATTCATTAGCATTTGTGGTAGAAAACTATTGTTTGGATTTTTGATTGGTTTTCCGGTTGGTGATTGGAGAAGTGGTGGCGGTTTTTGGAAAAGGAGATTTTTTTAGATTTTATGCAATAATATGGTGTGTGGAAGGAAAACTATAAACTGATAAGCTTCAGCTACTGTCATAGCAAACATCTATCTGAAACACTAGTGAAATTGACAAATTAGACGTGCAGAATGTAAAAAAAAACTAAAACTGAACCCACGCTATTTTGGCAGCAGCCATTAAGGATGACGGACTAAAACTTGTCCATAAATCTACATTAAACCCACTTTAGATTTCCAGAGTTCGATTTAAATGCTATAAACTATTTTAAACTTTTATAAATCATATTATCTAAAGCTCCCGTTAAATATTTTCATGTTGAGCAGTTCAGATCTGACACTTACAGGATTACTCAATCTCTAGTTCATCCCACACTACCATAAATTCTGCATTCATGACAGAAGCCAAATGGAGAAAATACTTTAGAAAGCCTCTTGACCCTCCACAGGGTACACAAAAGCTCATACCTGTGATCATTACCGACAGCAAAGCTAAAAAGTTGAAAGAACACTGTTCAAGTATTATAGAAAATAAGATCAGATGGTGGTATAAACCTGGGCAATCTTCGAATGAAGGCCTTGAGTGGTTAAAAAAGAACCTGGGCAACAAGCTGGTGTATTTAGGTGAAATACAACTATATATTTTTTCTGGGTACCTGCGACTTGACTGCTTACGATCCATCAACGCATTATATATCCCATGTAGATGATGATAAGAGATTAACCCAATTCAACAACAATCTGGAGGAATTTGTAAGGCTCCAAACTCATTTAGAAGCCAAGGAGAAAAACTTCTATCAAAGATACAAACATTAAACCAATCTATAAGAGCAGCCAACGACACATTAAATACATTTTCTCCAAACTTTGCTGTCGACATAAGTCACAATCATAACAAAAATACCTCAAAATACCATCAACAGACATGGTGAGATAGATATCAATTCAACCTTTATTCTAATGGTATACATGCTAGTGATAATCTTGCCAGAGTCTGGCTACAAAGAATCATCAACAAAGTGCAGAAAGACTGCTGGTGGTAGTGATACTAGTACGAAAAGCAAACCAACGGTGGGAGCACCCACCACGTCTTTGCTTCTCTGCTACTATAACTACAAGAGTGAAGTCAAGTCAGGTATAGAGCTGATACATGCTATAGTAAGTGGGCATTCCAACGGTGGGAGCATCCACGACGAGTGTGCCTAACTGCTATAATAGGAAAAAAATGGCTGTTGCACTACCAAGTTCGAGTGACATTCCAAGCAGATCTCTAAATTCATGTTCATGTACTCTGAATGCAAATACTATTGTTCACTCAGTCTCATACATATTAGATATAAAAAAAATATCTTAACAAGAAGCTGAGATGTGCACAGAAAGACCAAATTACATATAACTTCACAAATGGTGGTTTTACAGCAGAACCATACGCTGTTACCTTTGAATTATTTTATAATGCCTGCAACATATATTATACTGAGGATACCAACAGTTTTCATAAAATATCTATATATACAACAAACAAGGAAATGAGGCACAGAAAACCTATAAGGTCAAATATAATGATGAGAATATGGCATACATTGTAAATCTATACCTACCAAAATGTTCACTACTTGTAAATGACAAAGGTCAACATAAATTTCTCCAAGATGACATGAAGCAATTACACAACATCATATCAAAAACAACTGTAAACGGGATGGCTGTTTAACATCAAAGAAACCAACAGAATACAACATGTGATCGAAAGCATGAATCAAGAATATGCAAAAGAGAATTCACAACAAGAGGCTAAAATGCAACAGAGCATGTAAAACGAGAGGAGTTAGATGTAAAAACAATCATTGGATGCATTACTATTGAGACAGGCTATCAAACAGTGATATCGCTATATTAGATAAAGATGCAGACAGCACTACATATGAATGTGCAAAGTGTAACAAGAACTCAAAACCTAGGATAATAATTAACATCAATGAATAAAACCAAAGTAGATCTGAACAACAACTGACCCTGCCACAACAAATTCTAGCTGAGGAAACCGGCACTGAATGTCCAGCATGTCAACAATTATTAGTGGGCAACAAAGTCTCACGTGAGTTATGTAATCAACACTTCCATGATAGTTGTATTGATATCAATAGCAACATTTGTGATGCATGCAGATGCTCCCTCCATCAGCAAAGCTTAAACTCAACAGCATTTATCAACCATACAAGGAAACACTAGCTCAAGCACAATAGTATTGGATACACATCCTAGGACAACACCAGATGGAGACCAACCAATAAGAGTTGAGCACAATACTAATTTTAAGGAAATCACCTCACCCAATAGAAAAAAATCAGTACCATCATCAAGTGCTGATGAAAATATAAGAAATGAACAAGCAATTAAACTGAAAGATCTCAGAAAAATGGAACAGAGGCTGAAAAAGAAAGAAGAGCAACTAAAAATATGAGAATCACTCCTAAATGATGACTTGAAAGAGAAAGAGAAAATATTAGATACACTCCATAAAGCTGAAAGTAGAAATATCGAGGAGCTTAAATAGACTATTAAAACTCTAAAAAGAAGAATATCAATACTAGAACAACAGAAGACCAACGTGCGTAGCAATGGCCATAATCAACATAAACACCCAACAGAAAATGCAACCACTTATTGTAGCAACACTGATGATCTAATACTTGGAGTACGTTAAAAGGTTACACGTTTCGTACTATCAAAGATTGACAACGAACTCGACAAATTAATGGTACAAGAACCTGTCTCTGGTACAATACCTACACCTGATGATACACCACTCACCCCAACATTCCAACACCAAAGACTGTGGCATACAAGTGGTCATACACAAGAGCCACCAGATGTCCTATTGATCATCAACAAGTACCAATGGCATGCTGTACAAAAAATGATTTAGAAGTGATTGAATCTCCATCAACCAATCGACAAACTCAGACAGCTAAAACCTATCCTAGAAAAATGAACACAAAATGCGTACCAACCAGGATAGTCGGAACCAGGAACAAGCTAGGGGCTATAATGTAAATGAACAACTACCCCAGATCAATACCAGTCAACAAAACATTAGGTCATCAATTAACCACAGAGATACCCAGCTACCTCATGCTCTCATTGGACAGCCATTATACTAATTGCCTCAGCAACATACCAATACAAGTCATTTTTTAGACAACAGGAGCCTTCTCAACAGAAGAATGTGACGAACGGCCCCATAGAAAGTAGCTGTGATATTGATACATGTGCAATCAGTTTTAACATGGACACTCACTCGCAAGATAGTTAGACTTGCAATTTTACAAATATTTTATCTTTTAACTGCAAAAACAATTTAACATGTGTACCCTTTTTTAATGAGGCCATAAAATATTTTGATATATGTCTGATTCAAGAACATTGGCTTTTAAATATCAACAACATCTTTTAAATTAGATTCATCAAGATATAACTGGAGTTGGAAAATATGTAGACGAAAAGGATCCCCTCCCAAATACACGCCTTCCCCGAGGATATGGTGGAGTAGCAATACTTTGGAGAAAGGAATAAGACCATCTGGTACACCCTCTAGATCTGGGAAATGAACGAATTCAATGGGTTGTACTTATTGGCAAACAAAGTAAATTACTTCTAGTGTCATGTTATATGCCCTGTAAAAACTCACCAAATGGCACTGATCTATTCAAAGAATGCACTGACATACTTTTTGAAGTTATTAAAACCTTTGGGCAGACACATACTGTAATTATTGGAGGAGATTTCAATGAAAATATCATCGAATCATCAATTCTGACAAGGAATAAATATATCTCAGAATTCATGTCCGATACAAATATGAAGGCAAGCAATGATGGCAAAACTTTTATACACACAAATGGAAAAGACTGTACAGCTATAGATTTCATCCTATATCCAAACCCATCTCAAGGAGAAATCATGAATATTCGAAAATTAGAACTACCAAGCTCAGTCTCGGATCACTATCCAATATTAGCAAATATAAAATTCTCTCATAATTTGAATACTGCTATAGAGAGGGACATAGAAGAGACAACTACTACGACAAAAGAACATTGGAACAAGGTGGATACCAACAAATATGAAGAACACCTAACTGAGGTCTTGAACAAATTCAACTTTCCAACTAACAATAATCTGCAAGAACTAGATGCCGCCATAGAGAAAATTAACGATGCAATAAAAAACTCGATGGAAAAGGTCGTTCCCTATAAAAAAAAGAACAAACGTAAGCCAAAACTACAAATCTCTGCTCAAGATGTATACAATTCGCTCAAAGCCAAGAAAGAAGCGTTTGGGAAATGGAAATATGCAGGCAAACTACAAGATCCATCTAATACATTACTAATCAGCAAGAAAGAAACACCATACCAATTGAACAATCCTATGTTATCTTCGTGTGACTGAACCTAAAAAATTCAATGTCATTTATTTTAGGAAGAGTATGTTTTTTTCCTTGGAAATCTTAATAATGAAGTACAACGCCACAAAACTTACTAAAGACAATACGCTTATGAAACATTCTTGAAATTTTGAAGGGATTTTGTTGTAAAAATATTAATGTATATATATTTGCATGATTGTTAGAAAATATGGTCAGTAAATGAGTAAGTGACGACAAAACTCAATCATTGAAATGCACGTCAATGAGTTTTAAAACAATATTTCTAATAAAGGCGACAGCTCCTGTTTTTGATTCATTTTCGGATAAAAAAAAATCGGACACTGTTGGTCATGATGGCGATAAAACAACACAAACTAGAAGCGTTTTTTGCGCTCCGGATTTTAGCTACTGCTTGTTTTAACACATCCACCACGTTTAAAAAGATTATTTACATTTTTGGTTCAATAAAGGTAATAACAAAACTACCGAACTTGAATGATCAATCTCATAGTCCAGAGAAAATGACAAATACGAATCAGTCATTTGTTATAGAGGATGACAATATTCCTTTACAAACCGATAGACGATAAAGAGTGTAAGCGACACAACCAACATTAAAGAAACGGCAATTTAAAAAGCATAATGGAAAACAGCAAGCAGTCTTCAACATGACCAGAGGTCACTGCTCGGTGTCTTGCATTGGACCAAGACTAGAAATACAAAACATAAGATTCAAACAAATCCCTAGATTATCAACGAAAGACCCATTTCTGGACATAATAGTTGACAGGGATGTTTGTATTCGTCTGAGAGGTAGAAATCCTGTGTTTTTATTCCATAAACTTTCAATGGTGACGACGACCTTTTTTTATAGCAATTTTCGTGTCAGACGTGGCGCTGTATCACGAAAATCGTTGTCCGGAAAAAAAATCCGAATCAGTGGCGGAACGCAAGCTTCATAAGCTAAATTGGACAAAAAGTTAATGGTGACAAAGAGAAAGTAAGTCAACACGTTTTTCAGAGAGCCATGTACAATGTTGAGTGTCAACTTCGAGACGAAATCCAAATATAGAAATGTAAAGTGTTTTTTTTTTTATCTGCAATGATTTTTATATGAATTTTCCAAGATTATACCTGTAAAAATATATGTGCAAAATGTCTTTTACCTCACTTTGATTTTTTTTGCTGAAAAATACATGTTATCTGATCTGATATTTTTTTGTTGTTCAAAAACTTTGATTTTACTCAATTCAAACGATTGTAGTCTTAGTCGACTCACTTAATGTTAATTATAAACGTGCGTTTTTTTTTTACCTAACTTTATTATTTTAACAACGAGAAATTGCGATAAACGCATAGGACTTGTTGACCAATATATTGGTGTAATTGTTATTTTTAGTTTGTGATTGGATGGTTGGGGAAGTTAGGATATATTTATAATTTAGTACATTTCCTTACCACCACAATTGCTGTCCACGTTATAAAAACGCGTTAAGCCGAATAAAAGACAATGACTGGGAACAGCTTGAATTTATTAATACATGTATAAAAAAAAAAATCCAAGCGATAAATAAAAATGTGCGATAAATAATACTTTTAATACTTCTTTCAAAACAACCTTCTCATACATTTATTATGTTTATAAACATCAGTTGTCCTTGGTCGTATTTATTTAAACCGTTTTCTAAATATTATTTCAATATAAAAAGTGTATCAACTTTGATGAATTGCTTTCCCTTCCGAATGTTCAAGTTGCTGATTGCAGTTTAGTCGTTTGATATGTTTTATTTTATTTCTTGCTTATGTTGTGTAAAATCGTCTTGTCTTTGATGTCTTCCGAATTTTGCCCTTTCAGACTTATTTTGATTCTCCATCGGTTTTCGTTTGCTTCTTTATGCAACGAATCATTAAAGTGAAAGTGTTGACGCGCCATCAAACCTGGTTTAACCCACCGTTTATTTGAAATGCAAGTCAGAACCATAGAAATCTATAATCTTTCCGGTATGTCTTCCATGTTTTTGCTTTTCACTTGGACATGGAGATTGATCCTCCAATTTCGGTAAATTTGTTATTACCCTTTTAATTTATGTGAACAAGGGTGTGAGTTGGTGTTTACGCCCTAAGAACACTTTGCGTGATACATACAAATGCTATTAGAATTTGGACTATCCTTAAAAGTGCAAGAGAAAACTCAACAATATGATTATGTTTTCATAATGTATATGCGCAGTATCTCAATTGATTCGTTACTCCAGAGCGTGCGGGACTTACATCGATTTCTTTAGCAGAGCGACACGTCTGACGCAAAAATTGCTCACATAGGGTTATGTTGCTCCTCGGCTGCTGTCTTCACTTTAATATTTTCCGTAAAAGTTCTTAAGACTTGCACTTTTAGACAAATATGGGATTTTGATCTCTCAAATGAGTGCAGATGTTGGTTTGTCATAGGGTTTTGTTTTGTCTTCCTTTACCGGATTTGACACGCTGAATAGACAATTGGCAACGCGACGGGTGTGCTATAGCAAGCAGGAACTGCTTACTCCTCCGGAACACCTGAGTTCACTCTTGTTTCGACTGGAGTTCGCGTTGTTGATTGACATTCAGTTATTTTTTGTGACCATGTTTTACACGTTGTCTGTTTTTGTCCCGTTCTTGTTGGTGTTTACTGGTTTTGTCTCTGCCCTTTCGGACTTTTGACATTCGGATACCCCATTGGTACAATATACCTCTGCTTCAGTCAAAAATAATTAAAAACTTAGCATTAATAGATAACCTTATTCAACATTATATTACCAGTTTATTTTATTTCGCTTCGCTTCGTTACCAAAACTTTCTGTTGGAGCTTTATCTATCATAAAGTGTACAGACAAAAGATAAATGTTTGCTAGAAGTATTTTTCAGCGCCATATAAGTTTTAAAATGACATTTTAAAGTATTGTTTTTGTAAATGTTGCTTCCAATCGCAAATTGCATTGTCCTTCAGATGATTGTAAAAAAAAATCAGGTGAATTTTGTTCCAAGAAAAAAAAAACATGTTTACGACGCATCTTCAAGCATCTTTAGGAATGGTGACATTAGAAGAAAACATGATTTTAAAGACTGACCAATGGCTAATAGAAGATATTTCACACCTTTAGAAAAAAAATTGAATAAAAGCGCAAGTTTAGAGCTATGTGCAAGACAAGCCTGACTTCAAGTTATTCAAAGTAAGTAGATTTATATATATATATTGCCTTTATGAAAATCTTCCTTCCTGCTACTGTTTAATGCTTTACAAACTTGCACGGTTAACGTATTTTGTTTTTTTTATATTTTGTCTGTTTGAACCTATCATTGCCCTAAATATCAGGCAGATATTAGCAAATGTGTAATCTAAGTAGTCTTGATTTTTTAGTATCATTTCTTCATTTGAATTTATCCAGTAATTGATGCATTTATTATGTTATCTTGCATATTAAGATCACAGGAGTTGTAATAAGTTTAAATCTTGTTTTTAGCTCAAAATGTTCCGAAGAAGAAGGTGCAGAAGTGTAAACTCAAACAACGTACATTTCAAAGTAGCAGTGATGGGATCATCCGAGGTAGGAAAATCCTCAATCATCTCACAGTATCTTTTCAATCAATTCAGAGAAACTTATAAATAAGGAGACGGTAGAAGACATGTACCATAAAGAATTTCCGACGTCTGAGAAAGAGACACTCGTACTGGATATTCTTGATACTGCAGGTCACAATGAATTTGTAGCGATGAAGAGGCTAGTTATAGAAACGTTTCAAGCATTCATCTTGGTCTATTCGGTAACAGACGAGTACTCGTTTGAAGAAGTAAGAGCACTGCGAGATGAGATAATAGCAACACGAGGCCAAAATATTCCACTAGTGGTAGTCGGAAATCAGATAGATGCGCTACCAGATCCTGCTACGGAAAAAAGGAGAATCGAAGATGCAGTCGTTTCAATAGACTGGGATGCCACACATGTAGAGGTATCTGCAAAGCAAGACATCAACATCGACCAAATATTTGAGGAAATAATAAAAATGTCAGAGCTGTCATGTAAAGATGAAGTTTTGGTCCGAAGGCACAGTTCCTCCGACGATACTTCTACCAAGGAGAGTAAATGGAAGCATTTGAAGAGACAACTTCATAATTTTCTTCATAATGGTCACAAAAATATAAAAGAACAATGATATTTATGGTCTTTGAGTTGTATATTTGTATGAAAAGTCAGGAAAGTATTGAAAATATTGGTAACATTTGGACCTTGTAACAGTAAAGACAAATAATGTTTCCATTTTGTGCAATAAATCTTAATTTTGATACAAAATGAGTAATATGTTAAATCCAATGCAAGCTACTAGTAATTCACAATAAAAAACTTTAGTGATTATTTTATTATTTTACTGAAACATGTGTTTAGTGAATTGTAATTTTGGCTGTCGTCTTTGATAAAAGTAATGTACACTTTTTGTAGTGAAAATGACTATTCTTTTGGTGTTGTTATAACTTGTTTGCAATCCGATTAAAATGTATATGTTTGAATTGTTTTACATTGAAAAAAAATATTTTGAATAACTAAAGTGGTTCTTTAAACAATGAATTAAGTTAAGGTAACCATCTTCAATTCTTCCTTACCAAAACAACTAAGAGTATTATAAATAACGGCCAGGCAGTTTGGGGCACATTATTTTCTTTTGATTTTGAATTTTTTGCTTAAATGCATTCATGAAATCATTCATTTTGATACTAAAACAAGTTCCAGTATTAATTTCCTTTTAAATATATGTTCATTTCTTAAATAATTTTTGACAGGTTACGTAGAGAAAAAAAATAGCAGGAACATTTCCAAGAATTTCTCAGAACTTTTAAGATATCAATACGATGTTATTTTATGGGTATAGTTTTATCAAATTTCATTATAAAAAAATTGCAATTTTTTTCCCTTCATGTACCACCACATCATGTTATGCCTGATTTTTACGTAGGCTAATACTTGTACAGAAAAATATGTGTAACTGTTGAAAAGGAGTGCGTACATGTGTCTTTACTAAAATGTTATGTATTCAAATAGCTACAGATGCTCTTTCGCCTTTCTCCTTTCTTCTGTATTTTACATGACCATCAGTCACTTTTCACCAATATTCATTTAATGTAACTAAATTCCTATATTATCACAGTACTGTATTGAATCACTGTAGCACCATTAAACTATAGTAGTCACTTTTGTGTATATATATTTGAGCAGTAATTAAAAAAATAAATAGAAAATAAAATGATAGCCAACAAACTTTAACATTTGTAAATCCTGTAAATGGTCCCAGTGTCTGTCCAATGTAATCCACATTTGTTATAAAGGTGTTAATAAAACCGAACAAAATAAGCAAAACCAAACAAAGGATGGACCTTAAAAATAAGAAATAAACAGACATGTGTGATATCTAAAATACGTACCCTACTTATATTTGTGAAATTGTTGACAAACAGTTGTCTTTGATCACAGTTATTAAAGCATTTTTGGTGTAAATTTTAACACTTTGATAAATCTTCTAAATAATCAATTAATATACCGTTAGTAACTTGGAAATTAGGGAGCGACCATTTGATTTGAGAGAGGGGGTATGGTGAAATTTGAAACCAAAAAAAAAGCAGGATGGCAAAAATTCTGAAATAAAAAGGCAGGACAGTGCTTTGAATTTAAAAAAGGCAGGAATGGTATTTATAGCCTTGAAAATTGAAAAAAAAATGCGTGCTCTAGTACTCAAACAAATGTCCAGATATCCAGGCTCGGCTTTTTCCGAAAATAAAAAGGTAAGACGACAAAAATATCAATAGCCCCACTTAAAAATCAAATGGTTGCTACCTTACATCAGTAATAAACCATTCTGATTCAAGTGAACAAGTGAAAACAGAACATTAGGATAATTCAACCATGTTAACTTATACAGCGGTAAACGAAACATAAAATTCATATTCCTACTTGAATTCTGACATTCAAGCATGGTTCTGTTAGAATGATCGAAAATATCGAAAGTAAAATCCTACCTCCTGATTGATTCAAATGCTTCTTTGAGAGGTTTATCCTTGAAATATTCATATACCTTATAACCAAATTAAACCGTTTTTATACCCGTTTTGGTTTTGTTTCTTGAAGTTTGTGACTTAATTTCTATTTCTTCTAAAGGACACACCAAAGAATGCTCGTCAAAATTAAGAAATACTTCTAACAGAAAGCTAGTAATATACACACATGTATCTTTAGTACGGCCCGGGTGGCGAATAGGCCCACAGCAGAGCCTAGCTTGTCGTAAAAGGCGACTAAGGGTCTTGGGATTCTGACGTCGGCTCAGTGCTCAGCCCACAGAGCAACCAAGTGTGTACCCTAGGTGGCTGAATAGGGTAGCCCTCGTCCGCGGGGGTTGTCAGGTCTATAATACGGAAAACCTGACCGTCGACCATAGTGGGCCAACGTGTGTGGAGAGTGCCACGCTTCATGCACGTAAAAGACCCCTTTGTGGACCGCCAAGTAGTGCACCACATAGGCTAAATTTTCCGCCCCTACCCACCTCTCCCCTTTTCCTGTGGTTCTTCAAAATTTACCGGTCCTTTGTGTCCCATCCAACCCCCAATTTTCATTTATCATAATCATCATTTCATGTTCATTTTATCATCCTTTTCATGTTCATCGCCTGTAAATAACCTATATAGCGTTGCACGGGCGTAAAACACCAACTCACTCACTCACTCACTCCCTTCCTCAGAAATCCAGTTTTTTCACATACTCATTGGTCACCCCTGGGACATTAGACATGATTTTGTTCGTTTTTGATAGTTTTTTTATCGAGCCTAGTGATTGATAGCATTACAATTTTCTAATTCGATTTTCAAGATATTCACATCCATCAAAGACCAGTTGATAGATTCAGACTCCTTGTGACCGTTTGTTTATTTGGATGTTTACAACCATCAGTTGTCCTTTGTGTCAGTTATTTAAACCTTTTTTTCTAAATTATATTTCATCAGACTATCAGGGGATTAGTCAAACCCCACAGACATAGTTTTTTTCGCTTCGGTACCATAACTTTCTGTTGGAGCTTTATCTTTCATTCAGTTTTCAGACAAAAGATAAATGCTTGCTGAAAAGTCTTTTAAAGCTTTTTTATAAGTTTTAAAATGACTTTTTAAAAAGTGGTTTTGTTAATGCTGCTTTCATATGCAAAATTCCTTTGTCTTCAGATTGTAAAAAAAAATTCAGTTGAATTTTATTCCAAGAAAAAAATGTATACGGCACACCTGCAAGCTCTGTTAGGAATCATTTTGATGCAATAAATCTCAATTTTGATAAAAAAAAAAGAGTAATATGTTAAGAGATCTGATGTAATATAATTCAGAACAAGAGGCTCCCAAGAGCCTGAATCGCTCACCTGATTTACACAGATACATATATTTGTAGATATTTTTGTGCTTAACCATATGCGATTTAAATTTCTGAAATATCTTGGTTAGTTTTTAAGATATTGGGCTTAATAAGTGCAAATTTGGCGAAAATTAGGAAAAAGAACAATAACTCCCACATCAGCAGTCAGATCTTTTTTTGAAATTTCTTAACATGCTGATCACTTTTGATTCTTACACAATTTTGATATCTGAAACCATTTTTGAGTTCTAAGCAAAAAAATGCAATTAATCCCTATGTTCTATTTTTAGCCATGGTGCCATGTTTTTTATGAATAAAAAATCTGACAATAGAGTTGTAGCAGATAAGCTATTAAACAATGGAAAAAGGTAAATTTTGACGCTTTAAGGGCCATAACTCCTAAAAGAAATGGTTCTACAGCTTTGACCAATTACATTAAATGTAGATCTTGACGAGCTTAATCATATGCAATTTGAAATTTTAAAATATCTTGTATAGTTTTCAAGATAAAGGGCTAAATAAGTGCAAAATTTTCAAAAAATCCAGAAAAAGGGCAATAACTCCTATGTCGATTGTTGGATCTTCTTGAAAATTTTAGAGCAGGTAGATCTTGAGATGCTGATCACTTTTGTCACCATTAGAATTTTGATATCTGTAACTATTTTTGAGTAATTAGCAAAAAACTGCAATTTACCCCTATATTCTATTTTTAGCCATGGCGGCCATATTTTTATACGAATCAAAAATCCGAACAATAGAATTGTAGCAATTATGCTATTAAGCAACTGTGCCAAGTTTGGTTGAAGTTGGATGTATGGTGTCAGACAAGTTCATCTTTGAAATTCAGGGGAAAAGTAATGAAAAATGGTAAATTTTGACGCTTTAAAGGCCATAACCCTAAAAGAAATCGTTCTACAGCTTTGACCTAATTACATGAAACGTAAATCTTGACGTGCTCAATCATATGCAATTTGAATTATTAAAATATCTTGTACAGTTTTCAAGATATAGGGCTAAATAAGTGCAAAATTTTGAAAAAATCCAGAAAAAGGGCAATAACTCCTACATCGGTTGTTGGATCTTTTTGAAAATTTCTGGGCAGGAAGATCTTGAGGTGCTGATCACTTTTACCATGTGCCAGAATTTTGATATCTGTGACCGTTTTTGAGTTATTTGCAAAAAACTATATTTGACCCCCCTGTTCTATTTTTAGTAACAGCGGCCATGTTTTTTTACGTATCAAAAATCCCAACGCAAACTTTTTGCACATTAATACCCTAAGGAACAACCATATCAAGGTTGGCTGCAATTGGCCAAGCAGTTTCAGAGAAGAAGATATTTGAAACTAGAGGCTCCCAGGAGCCTGAATCGCTCACCTGATCTCTTATGCCAATGTTTGAATAAATTTCACAAACTTTCAAGTATACAAAGTTGCAAAACAATCCTTTCAGTGGTTTCAGAGAAGATTTTTGGAAATCAGTTTAAATTAATAGAAAAAAAACAGTTAAAGGGCAAGAACTACTGTAAGGACCTTTTGATGCTGAACAAAAAAATTTGCTTCCGATTTTCTTTATCTCTTATACTTTTTGAGTTATAAGCCAAAAACAATGGTTTGACCCCCCTGTTCTATTTTTAGCAACGGCGGCCATGTTGGTTGGTTGACATGTATATAATTCACAAACTTGGTAGAGGACATCCTAAAGATCATGTATACCAAGTATCAATGCAATCCCTTCAGTGGTTTAAGAGAAGAAGATTTTTTGAAAATCAGTGTAAATTAATGGAAAAAAAACAGTTAAAGGGGAATAACTCTTAAACCGCTGATCTGACAATTTAGACCCTGAAATCATTTTTGTAGATCTCAATGAGCTAAACAATTCTGCAATGCTAACTTTTTCTCTAGCTCTAACGATTTTCAAGATATTGTCCAAAAACTGCAAAAATGGTCAATTTTGATGATTAAAGGGCATTAACTCCTATAAGGAGTCGTTTCACAACTTCGACTCAATGGAGAGATTCGTAGAGCTTTTGATGCTGAACAAGGATGGTTGCTTCGGATTTTCTCTATCTTTTATACTTTTTGAGTTATAAGCCCAAAACAATGGTCTGACCCCCCTATTCTATTTTTAGCAACGGCGGCCATGTTGGTTGGTCAACATGTATATAATTCACAAACTTGGTAGAGGACATCCTAAAGATCATGTATACCAAGTATCAATGCAATCCCTTCAGTAGTTTTAGAGAAGAAGATTTTTGAAAATCAGTGTAAATTCATGGAAAAAACAGTTAAAGGCGAATAACTCTTAAACCGCTGATCTGACAATTTAGACCCTGATATCATTTTTGTAGATCTCAATGAGCTCAACAATTTTGCAATGCTAACTTTTCCTCTAGCTCTAACGGTTTTCAAGATATTGTCCAAAAACTGCAAAAATGGTCAAATTTGATGATTAAAGGGCAATAACTCCTATAAGGAGTCGTTTCACAACTTCGACTCAATGGAGAGATTCGTAGAGCTTTCGATGCTGAACACGGAAGGTTGCTTCGGATTTTCTCTATCTTTTATACTTTTTGAGTTATAAGCCAAAAACAATGGTCTGACCCCCCTATTCTATTTTAAGCAACGGCCGCCATGTTGGCTGGTCGACATGTATATAATTCACAAACTTGGTAGAGGACATCCTAAAGATCATGTATACCAAGTATCAATGCAATCCCTTCAGTAGTTTTAGAGAAGAAGATTTTTGAAAATCAGTGTAAATTCATGGAAAAAACAGTTTAAGGGGAATAACTCTTATACGGCTGATCTGACAATTTAGACCCTGAACTCATTTTTGTAGATCTCAATGAGCTAAACAATTCTGCAATGCTAACTTTTCCTCTAGCTCTAACGGTTTTCAAGATATTGTCCAAAAACTGCAAAAATGGTCAAATTTGATGATTAAAGGGCAATAACTCCTGTAAGGAGTTGTTTCACAACTTCGACTCAATGGAGAGATTCGTAGAGCTTTTGATGCTGAACAAGGAAGGTTGCTTCGGATTTTCTCTATCTTTTATACTTTTTGAGTTATAAGCCAAAAACAATGGTCTGACCCCCCTGTTCTATTTTTAGCAACGGCGGCCATCTTGGTTGGTCGACATGTATATAATTCACAAACTTGGTAGAGGACATCCTAAAGATCATGTATACCAAA
The DNA here is from genome assembly GCA_963971305.1 of Arcuatula senhousia. Taxonomy (NCBI): domain Eukaryota; kingdom Metazoa; phylum Mollusca; class Bivalvia; order Mytilida; family Mytilidae; genus Arcuatula; species Arcuatula senhousia. Next base: position 37,748,104 of record OZ020312.1, read on the forward strand.
TATCAATGCAATCCCTTCAGTGGTTTCAGAGAAGAAGATCTTTGAAGAAAAGTTAACGGACGGACGACGGACGACGGACGGACGACGGACGACGGACGGACGGACGACGGACGCTTAACGATGACAATAGCTCACATGACCCTTCGGGTCAGGTGAGCTAAAAAGCTAACGGACGACGGACGATAGACGACGGACGACGGACGCAAAGTGATGGCAATAGCTCACCTGACCTGACCCTTCGGGTCAGGTGAGCTAATAAAAAAAAACTTTAAGTGGTTATTTTTATACTTTACCGAAACATGTGTTTAGTGAATTGTGATTTTGACTGTCATCTTTATTATAAGTTATGTACACATTTATTGTAGGGAAAATGACTTGTCTTGATGTTGTGTAATTGTTTGCAATCCTATAAAAATGTATATGTTTGAATTGTTGTACAATAAAGAATTTTTTGAATAATTAAGTGCTTCATTGAGAAATAACCACAATATTTTTTTTTGTTTATGAAGATATATCATTTTAAAATGTAGCATACATTGTGTAACCTGTGACGCAGGTTACATTTTTTTTAATGTTTCGAATAGACAGAAAAGATATTGTGGTCACTGCGTATAATTTAATTTCAATTACACATTTTCTCAATGGAAAATCATACGATATGATGGAAATGATTTTAAATCAATTTTAAGATTTATAATTTCTTAATTGGAGACCCATCTGATCAAAAGCTTCTTCCACTGAAAAATAACACAAGTTTTCAAATTGTAAACTAATCATCTGAACTTTTTTGTTTGTTATTATGTGTGGCAGATTTTAAGCATTCAGATTGACTTTGCTTTGAATAAATTTAATTATTTATATTTTATTTAAACAAAGAATATAGTTAAGGTAACCTTCTTCAATTTCTTATAACACAAGGTTGTATTCTCGATAAGGATTAGACAGTAGCGGCACATGAAACAAAAAATGATTTTAACTTTTTTTTTTGCTTTTTGGCTTAAATGCATTCATTTTGAAAAAAAAAAGAGTTCCAAATGATTTTACTTAAATATATTTTTTTTCTAGATAATGTTTGACTGGTTACACATTAATATAGAGAAAAAATATGACAGGAAAATTTCCCGGAATGTTTCACTACTACTACAACTATTACAATTCAACTCAATTTCGAATTATAATTATATCTTCAAAAGGCAAGATAACTTAGAACTATTATCAATTGATAAGATGTTTTTTTAAGTAGTTATATCAAATTTCATTATCAAAAAATGGCGGTTTTTTTCCTTCATGTGTCACCACATCAATGCAATCTGCCTTCTTTTTACGTAGGCTGATACTGAAATACTTGTACAGAAAAATATGTGTAACTGTTGAAAAGGAGTGCGTAGTACATGTGTTTTTGCTAAAATGTTATGTATTTGAAAATAAAAGGATTGCCGATTGGCTTCAACAGATAGTCCTAGTTTTTGTCCAATGTAATCCACATTCGTTATGAAGGTGTAAATAAAATAGAAAAACAATAAGCCAAAACCAAAAAAGGGATGGACGTTAAATTAAATAAATAGACATGTGTGATAAATAATTTTATATTAATCTAAAATACCCTACTTATATTTTGTGAAATTATTGACAAACATTGGTCACCGCAGTTGTCTTTGATCACAGGTATAAAAACATTTTTGTACATATCAACAGTCATACACATCATCTATATAATTATTTAAAATACCGTTGGTAACGTGTACTTGGAAATTACATCAGTAATAACCATTTTTACCAGGCAAATAATTATTTAACTTTTACATGAAATTATATTCCTACTTGAATCAAGCCTGGTTCTGTTAGAATGACAGAAAATATCGAAGGTCAACCCTTATCTATCGAAAATAAAATGATGATCCTGGTTGAACCTACACACACTCGAGAGAGAAAATGGGGGTGGGGTGGGAAAACAAAGGAACTGTAAATTTTGAGGACCACTGGAAAAGGGGAGAGGTGAGAAAGAGCGGAAAATTTAGCCTATGTGGTGCACTACTTGGCGGTTCAAAAAGGGATCTTTTACGTGCCTGACCCTCTCAACACACGTTCGCCCACTATGGTTTGCGTTCAGGTTTTCCGCATTACAGCCAGACGACCCCGGCATTCATAATGACAGGGCTGCCCCATTCAGCCACATGGGCACACATCGCAGTCGCCTTATGGGATAAGCGGCCTGACCCCGATGTAAATTTTACATGCGTTAGCTTTGAATGATCACGGTATCAACCAATAGTAGTGCCTTTCGGATTAAATCAACCGATTGATTGGACAATTTTAAGATCGTAAATAGCAACAAGTGTGTTGTAAAGTGAAATTCAATAAAAGTCATAGTAAAATTTCTCACGTTCCCATGTATTCAAAAGTTTGTCATTGGTTAAAATTTTGATTGTTACAAAAATAAAATGGGAAGGTATTATTGCAACGGCCCTATCTGTTATAGTTTTCATTGTATAGGTCAAAATATGAAAAAAATGTTATTTTTCACTTTGAAAGGACAAAGGAACAGAACCGCTATAAGGGGATTTCTAACAACTTCGACTCAATGGAGACTTCTGTAAAGTTCATTGAGCTGAGGGTTTAAGCAAGCAACAGCTTTTCTCTATCTGCAATTGTTTTCATTCTATTGGTCAAAGATAAAAAAAAACACACGCTATTTTGGACCTTGAAAGGGTCATAATTCATATATTAAAGGGGTCATTTGACAACTTCGACTAAATGGAAACTTTAGAAAAGCTCTCATGCTGAAGAAGTTAGTTTGTATAATATTTTTTTTATCTATAACACTTATAAATTTATAAGCCAAAAGCTGGGGCATGGCCCCCTGATCTATTTTTAGCAACAGCGACCACGTTGTTTGGTTGGCAGTCAAAATTTTTGAAACCGTTGTTGAGGCCATCTCATAGATAATGTGTGCAAAGTTTCAAAGCAATCCCTGAAGCAATTTCAGAGATAAAGATTTAAAAAAAAATAAACGACGACGACGATGACGGGTGCCACTGAGTGATGGTTATACATATAGCTCACATGCATGTGACCCTTTTGGTCAGATAAACTAAAACAACTAAATAAATTCAAACAAGAACAATTTTCCGTGATACAAGACGGGGTTAGATTTTTCTACCAATGGCTAATATCAAAATGAAAAGTTATCAAGAGAGCGTATTTGTTGTAATCATTAATTAACAATGTTATGAGAGATGATATATAGACACACCTGGCTAACAGGTAAGCCAGTTAAGACTGCTATTTGAAAATAAAGGTACATGTTATAACAAAACTGCCGAAATTTTCAAATGTCCGAGAGAAAAAAGACATACCGGAGAAATTGAAAATACAACGGAGGGTTAAATTCGGTTTTATGGCTCCAAACATCCCTATTCCATTGCGATCTTGAGGTCCGGTAGTAACACAAAACACAACACGGTTGTGAGACATACTATGGATATTGATGTGTCTGATCAGATGGAAGGATTGATAATTTAGGACGATATTGCACACTGTATAACATTAATCCCATAAAAGTACCCTATTCATACCGAATTTGCAGCAGTCGGTCAATTGTCTCCTGAATTCCAATCAGAACCTCCAAGCAATGGGAGACGGTTCCTTTATTGAGCTCATCTGTAACTTTAGCAGCTAATTATGATGGTGGTGTGTCATGAGCTGGACGACGCATGACACACAGTGTGTCTAGTTAAAAAGTCACTGCATAGGCTTCTACCCTAAAGTCTCATTGTTGTCAGTGCTTTTAATTTACAGCGACCGTTTCATTTTCACAATCCAATGCATAACTATGGTTTGTTATCATGTTCCTTTTTGAACTGCAGGACGACTCCAGCATGCAAGATGACAAGTTTCCCCCACTCATCCATCGGTGACAAAATAGACTGGCTAAAGGTCGGGTTACTAGAAGTCACATTTCTTTTTATTGGAAGGGACTGACAGACTTAGCACTGCAAAGTGTTTATTTAAAGTCTGTTGTTTAGATAGATGTAAATGTGTACAGTAAATAATCAGAATAAAACCTTAATGTTAATGTTAAGTATTAACTCAGAACAAGTGAACTAAGACATTTTAATTGAAGAAAGCCAAACAAACATATTTTAAACATTCACATGCATCATTTGTACATAATGAAGATCAACACTTAAGTACCTTGTGATATACTAGTCTATTTACTTTTTCACTACCACAAATTGCTGACGCTAAAAAAGACCATACGCATGCTCATTCATGTTTAAGATCAAAGTAAAAAGACGATACGCATGCTCATTCATGTTTAAGTTCAAAGTCAATTAAAAATATTTTTCTGTTAAAGACTTATAAAATGTCAAATTTCTGTGACCTTGAAGTTAATCAAAACTACCTTGAATTAGTTTAAAGGTCATTGTATTGTAAAATAACTATATCTAAAATATTTGATGAGTAGTTCTTTTGAAATATATATTCACATGTCTATTATTGCGTTTTTAATAAATAGTTCATTTTATAAGGTTCCATTGATAACCAAGTTAAGCAGTGACCTCTGGTCATGTTGAAGACTGCTTGCTGTTTTCCATTATGCTTTTTAAATTGCCGTTTCTTTAATGTTGGTTGTGTCGCTTACACTCTTTATCGTCTATCGGTTTGTAAAGGAATATTGTCATCCTCTATAACAAATGACTGATTCGTATTTGTCATTTTCTCTGGACTATGATATTGATCATTCAAGGTCGGTAGTTTTGTTATTACCTTTATTGAACCAAAAATGTAAATAATCTTTTTGAACGTGGTGGATGTGTTAAAACAAGCAGTAGCTAAAATCCGGAGCGCAAAAAACGCTTCTAGTTTGTGTTGTTTTATCGCCATCATGACCAACAGTGTCCGATTTTTTTTTTATCCGAAAATGAATCAAAAACAGGAGCTGTCGCCTTTATTAGAAATATTGTTTTAAAACTCATTGACGTGCATTTCAATGATTGAGTTTTGTCGTCACTTACTCATTTACTGACCATATTTTCTAACAATCATGCAAATATATATACATTAATATGTTTACAACAAAAACCCTTCAAAATTTCAAGAATGTCTCATAAGCGTATTGTCTTTAGTAAGTTTTTTGGCGTTGTACTTCATTATTAAGATTTCCAAGGAAAAAAACATACTCTTCCTAAAATAAATGACATTGAAATTTTTAGGTTCAGTCACACGAAGATAACATAGGATTGTTAAATTGGTATGGTGTTTCTTTCTTGCTGATTAGTAATGAATTGGATGGATCTTGTAGTTTGCCTGCATATTTCCATTTCCCAAACGCTTCTTTCTTGGCTTTAAGCGAATTGTATACATCTTGTGCAGAGATTTGTAGTTTTGGCTTACGTTTGTTCTTTTTTTTATAGGGAACGACCTTTTCCATCGAGTTTTTTATTGCATCCTTAATATTCTCTATGGCGGCATCTAGTTCTTGCAGATTATTGTTAGTTGGAAAGTTGAATTTGTTCAAGGCCTCAGTTAGGTGTTCTTCATATTTGTTGGTATCCACCTTGTTCCAATGTTCTTTTGTCGTAGTAGTTGTCTCTTCCATGTCCCTCTCAATAGCAGTATTCAAATTATGAGAGAATTTTATATTTGCTAATATTGGATAGTGATCCGAGACTGAGCTTGGTAGTTTTAATTTTCGAATATTCATGATTTCTCCTTGAGATGGGTTTGGATATAGGATGAAATCTATAGCTGTACAGTCTTTTCCATTTGTGTGTATAAAAGTTTTGCCATCATTGCTTGCCTTCATATTTGTATCGGACATGAATTCTGAGATATATTTATTCTTTGTCAGAATTGATGATTCGATGATATTTTCATTGAAGTCTCCTCCAATAATTACAGTATGTGTTTGCCAAAAGGTTTCAATAACTTCAAAAAGTATGTCAGTGCATTCTTTGAATAGATCAGTGCCATTTGGTGAGTTTTTACAGGGCATATAACACGACACTAGTAGTAATTTACTTTGTTTGCCAATAAGTAAAACCCATTGAAATCGTTCATTTCCCAGATCTAGAGGGTGTACCAGATGGTCTTATTCTTTTCTCCAAAGTATTGCTACTCCACCATATCCTCGGGGAAGGCGTGTATTTGGGAGGGGATCCTTTTTGTCTACATATTTTCGAACTCCAGTTATATCTTGATGAATCTAATTTAAAAGATGTTGTTGATATTTAAAAGCCAATGTTCTTGAATCAGACATATATCAAAATATTTTATGGCCTCATTAAAAAAGGGTCCACATGTTAATTTTTTTTTGCAGTTATATTTTTTGTATACCCGTATCTATAATTGCCAAGTACTGTCTACAAAAAATTGATTTAAAAACCTGGTGGAAAATGACGACGTATCCAAATGATCATTTAACTTTGTCAGTTTGAGGGACCACATAGGATGCGGATGGATTAGGATTTTATTTTCAGATCAGGTAGGACCAAATTATCATACATATGTAGAAAAACAGTTGCTGATCACTTTATTTTAATGAATCTGTGTTATGAAAAGTTCCGAAAATTGATTGGCAGAACTCCCACCATTTTTCTGCGCATGACTATGCACTATGGGTAAAAGGTCACGAATTCTCGCGAGAGAAAGCCATATTTCTGTGAAAACAAAACAACTAGTGTTCGTTCGTTAGATAGTTATTATTTATTGAGAAAGTAATTGTCATTAACAACAAGAAAAGGTTTTGTTTTGTTACTGTTTGTAAATAAATAAGCGAAAATAAAGAATCGCGCTAACGCGAGACCCGGTATTTTCGTAAATTCCCAATGCATTCCGAGTAGCGAGACAGAATTTATTTTCAACCATCGTATTTTGAGTCTCGTGAAATTTGGCAGACTCTGTACAATATATAGTGAGCTTCGCTTCGCTCGCATATAAACTCCACTTAATCAATTGTTGATTAAAAGCACACAGGAAAGTTGAGAATCCGATATTAGGTACATAAGGCAGATCCGTAGACGTATATTAGCTATAGTGGGACAGGTATGGTAGCAAAAAACCTTTAAACTGGAAGACCGGTCAAGATGAAACTGGATGAGTTTTGTAGGGCATTTATAATTATACAAAATCCATCTACACAATCTTTGATTGAAAGTGCACAGGAAAGTTGAGAATCGGATATTTGGTACATAAGGCAGATCCGTAGACGTATATTACCTGTAGTGGGGCAGGTATGGTCGCGAATAACTTTTTAACCGGAAGTCCGGTCGAGATAAAACTCGATGGGTTTTGTAAAGCACTTATAACTCAATAAACTACACCTAGTCAATTGTTGATTGAAAGCGCACAGGAAAGTTGAGAATCCGATATTTGGTACATAAGGCAGATCCGTAGACGTATATAAGCTATAGTGGGACAGGTGTGGTCGCAAATTACTTTTAAACGGAAGACCGGTTGAGATGAAACTTGATGGGTTTGGTAGGGCACTTATAACTCTACAAAATTCATCTACACAATCTTTGATTGAAAGCGCAGAGGAAAGTTGAAAATCGGATATTAGGTACATAAGGCAGATCCGTACACGTATATTAGCTATAGTGGGGCTGGTATGGTCCCAAATAACTTTTAAACTAGAAGACCGGTCGAGATAAAACTCGGTGGGTTTTGTAGGGCACTTATAACTCTATAAACTTCACTTAGACAATCGTTGATTGAAAGCGCACAGGAAAGTTGATAATCTGATATTTGGTACATAAGGCAAATCCGTAGACGTATATTACCTATAGTGGGGCAGGTATGGTCGCGAATATTTTTTAAACCGGAAGACCGGTCGAGATAAAACTGGATGGGTATTGTAGGGCACTTATAAGTCTACAAACTACACCTAGTGAATTGTTGATTGAAAGCGCAGAGGAAAGTTGAGAATCCGACATTAGGTACATAAGGCAAAAGGTAGACGTATATTAGCTACAGTGGGACAGGTATGGTCGCAAATAACTTTTTAACCGGAAGACCGGTTGATATGAAACTGGATAGGTTTGGTAGGGCACTTATAATACTACAAAATACATCTACAAAAACAGGAAAGATGAGAATCGGATATTAAGTACATAAGGCAGACCCGTAGACGTATATTAGCTATAGTGGGGCTGGTATTGTCCCAAATTAATTTTTAAACTGGAAGACAGGTCGAGATAAAATTTGGTGGATGTTGTAGGGCACTTATAAATCTACAAAATCCACCTACACAATCGTTGATTGAAAGCCCACAGGAAAGTTGAAAATCCGAAAATAGGTACATAAGGCAGATCCGTAGACGTATATAAGCTTTAGTGGGACAGGTATGGTCACAAACAACTTTTAAACCGGAAGACCGGTCAAGATGAAACTGGATGGGTTTTGTAGGGCACTTATCATTCTACAAAATTCATCTACACAATCTATGATTGAAAGCGCACAGGAAAGTAGAGAATCGGATATTAGGTACATAAGGCAGATCCGTAGAGGTATATTAGCTATAGTGGGACAGGTATGATCGCAAATAACTTTTAAACCGGAAAACCGGTCGAGATAAAACTTGGTGGGTTTTGTAGGACATTTATAACTCTATAAACTCCACTTAGTCAATCGTTGATTGAAAGAGCACAGGAAAGTTGAGAATCTGATATTAAGTACATAAGGCAGATCCGTAGCTGTATATTAGCTATAGTTGGACAGGTATGGTGGCAAATAACTTTTAAACCGGAAGACCAGTCAAGATGAAACTGGATGGGTTTTGTAGGGAACTTATACTTCTACAAAATCCATCTACACAATCTATGATTGAAAGCGCATAGGAAAGTTGAGAATCGGATATTTGGTACATAAGGCAGATCCGTGTACGTATATTACCTATAGTGGGGCATGTATGGTCGCGGATAACTTTTGAACCGGAAGACCGGTCGAGATAAAACTCGGTGGGTTTTGTATGGCACTTATAACTCTACAATCTGCACCTAGTCAATTGTTGATTGAAAGCGCACAGGAAAGTTGAGAATCCGATATTAGGTACATAAGGCAGATCCGTAGACGTATATTAGCTATAATGGGACAGGTGTGGTCGCAAATAACTTTTAAACCAGAAGACCGGTTGATATGAAACTGGATAGGTTTGGTAGGGCACTTATAATACTACAAAATTCATCTACAAAAACAGGAAAGATGAGAATCGGATATTAAGTACATAAGGCAGACCCGTAGACGTATATTAGCTATAGTGGGGCTGGTATTGTCCCAAATTAATTTTTAAACTGGAAGACCGGTCGAGATAAAACTTGGTGGATGTTGTAGGGCACTTATAAATCTACAAAATCCACCTACACAATCGTTGATTGAAAGCGCACAGGAAAGTTGAAAATCCGAAAATAGGTACATAAGGCAGATCCGTAGACGTATATAAGCTTTAGTGGGACAGGTATGGTCACAAACAACTTTTAAACCGGAAGACCGGTCAAGATGAAACTGGATGGGTTTTGTAGGGCACTTATCATTCTACAAAATTCATCTACACAATCTATGATTGAAAGCGCACAGGAAAGTAGAGAATCGGATATTAGGTACATAAGGCAGATCCGTAGACGTATATTAGCTATAGTGGGACAGGTATGATCGCAAATAACTTTTAAACCGGAAAACCGGTCGAGATAAAACTTGGTGGGTTTTGTAGGACATTTATAACTCTATAAACTCCACTTAGTCAATCGTTGATTGAAAGAGCACAGGAAAGTTGAGAATCTGATATTAAGTACATAAGGCAGATCCGTAGCTGTATATTAGCTATAGTTGGACAGGTATGGTGGCAAATAACTTTTAAACCGGAAGACCAGTCAAGATGAAACTGGATGGGTTTTGTAGGGAACTTATACTTCTACAAAATCCATCTACACAATCTATGATTGAAAGCGCATAGGAAAGTTGAGAATCGGATATTTGGTACATAAGGCAGATCCGTGTACGTATATTACCTATAGTGGGGCATGTATGGTCGCGGATAACTTTTGAACCGGAAGACCGGTCGAGATAAAACTCGGTGGGTTTTGTATGGCACTTATAACTCTACAATCTGCACCTAGTCAATTGTTGATTGAAAGCGCACAGGAAAGTTGAGAATCCGATATTAGGTACATAAGGCAGATCCGTAGACGTATATTAGCTATAATGGGACAGGTGTGGTCGCAAATAACTTTTAAACCAGAAGACCGGTTGATATGAAACTGGATAGGTTTGGTAGGGCACTTATAATACTACAAAATTCATCTACAAAAACAGGAAAGATGAGAATCGGATATTAAGTACATAAGGCAGACCCGTAGACGTATATTAGCTATAGTGGGGCTGGTATTGTCCCAAATTAATTTTTAAACTGGAAGACCGGTCGAGATAAAACTTGGTGGATGTTGTAGGGCACTTATAAATCTACAAAATCCACCTACACAATCGTTGATTGAAAGCGCACAGGAAAGTTGAAAATCCGAAAATAGGTACATAAGGCAGATCCGTAGACGTATATAAGCTTTAGTGGGACAGGTATGGTCACAAACAACTTTTAAACCGGAAGACCGGTCAAGATGAAACTGGATGGGTTTTGTAGGGCACTTATCATTCTACAAAATTCATCTACACAATCTATGATTGAAAGCGCACAGGAAAGTAGAGAATCGGATATTAGGTACATAAGGCAGATCCGTAGACGTATATTAGCTATAGTGGGACAGGTATGATCGCAAATAACTTTTAAACCGGAAAACCGGTCGAGATAAAACTCGGTGGGTTTTGTAGGACATTTATAACTCTATAAACTCCACTTAGTCAATCGTTGATTGAAAGAGCACAGGAAAGTTGAGAATCTGATATTAAGTACATAAGGCAGATCCGTAGCTGTATATTAGCTATAGTTGGACAGGTATGGTGGCAAATAACTTTTAAACCGGAAGACCAGTCAAGATGAAACTGGATGGGTTTTGTAGGGAACTTATACTTCTACAAAATCCATCTACACAATCTATGATTGAAAGCGCATAGGAAAGTTGAGAATCGGATATTTGGTACATAAGGCAGATCCGTGTACGTATATTACCTATAGTGGGGCATGTATGGTCGCGGATAACTTTTGAACCGGAAGACCGGTCGAGATAAAACTCGGTGGGTTTTGTATGGCACTTATAACTCTACAATCTGCACCTAGTCAATTGTTGATTGAAAGCGCACAGGAAAGTTGAGAATCCGATATTAGGTACATAAGGCAGATCCGTAGACGTATATTAGCTATAGTGGGACAGGTGTGGTCGCAAATAACTTTTAAACCAGAAGACCGGTTGATATGAAACTGGATAGGTTTGGTAGGGCACTTATAATACTACAAAATTCATCTACAAAAACAGGAAAGATGAGAATCGGATATTAAGTACATAAGGCAGACCCGTAGACGTATATTAGCTATAGTGGGGCTGGTATTGTCCCAAATTAATTTTTAAACTGGAAGACCGGTCGAGATAAAACTTGGTGGATGTTGTAGGGCACTTATAAATCTACAAAATCCACCTACACAATCGTTGATTGAAAGCGCACAGGAAAGTTGAAAATCCGAAAATAGGTACATAAGGCAGATCCGTAGACGTATATAAGCTTTAGTGGGACAGGTATCGTCACAAACAACTTTTAAACCGGAAGACCGGTCAAGATGAAACTGGATGGGTTTTGTAGGGCACTTATCATTCTACAAAATTCATCTACACAATCTATGATTGAAAGCGCACAGGAAAGTAGAGAATCGGATATTAGGTACATAAGGCAGATCCGTAGACGTATATTAGCTATAGTGGGACAGGTATGATCGCAAATAACTTTTAAACCGGAAAACCGGTCGAGATAAAACTCGGTGGGTTTTGTAGGACATTTATAACTCTATAAACTCCACTTAGTCAATCGTTGATTGAAATCGCACAGGAAAGTTGAGAATCTGATATTAAGTACATAAGGCAGATCCGTAGCTGTATATTAGCTATAGTTGGACAGGTATGGTGGCAAATAACTTTTAAACCGGAAGACCAGTCAAGATGAAACTGGATGGGTTTTGTAGGGAACTTATACTTCTACAAAATCCATCTACACAATCTATGATTGAAAGCGCATAGGAAAGTTGAGAATCGGATATTTGGTACATAAGGCAGATCCGTGTACGTATATTACCTATAGTGGGGCATGTATGGTCGCGGATAACTTTTGAACCGGAAGACCGGTCGAGATAAAACTCGGTGGGTTTTGTATGGCACTTATAACTCTACAATCTGCACCTAGTCAATTGTTGATTGAAAGCGCACAGGAAAGTTGAGAATCCGATATTAGGTACATAAGGCAGATCCGTAGACGTATATTAGCTATAGTGGGACAGGTGTGGTCGCAAATAACTTTTAAACCGGAAGACCGGTTGAGATGAAACTCGGTGGGTTTTGTATGGCACTTATAACTCTACAATCTGCACCTAGTCAATTGTTGATTGAAAGCATACAGGAAAGTTGAGAATCCGAAATTTGGTACATAAGGCAGATCCGTAGACGTATATTAGCTATATTGGGGCTGGTATGGTCGCGAATAAGTTTTAAACCGGAAGACCGGTTGAGATGAAATTCGGTGGTTTTTTTTATGGCACTTATTACTCTATAATCTGCATCTAGTCAATTGTTGATTGAAAGCCCACAGGAAAGTTGAGAATCCGATATTAGGTACATAAGGCAGATCCGTAGACGTATATTAGCTATAGTTGGGCTGGTATGGTCGCGAATAACTTTTAAACCGGAAGACCGGTTGAGATGAAACTCGGTGGGTTTTGTATGGCACTTATAACTCTACAATCTGCACCAAGTCAATTGTTGATTGAAAGCGCAGAGGAAAGTTGAGAATCCGATATTAGGTACATAAAGCAGATCCGTAGACGTATATTAGCTATAGTGGGACGGGTATGGTCGCAAATAACTTTTAAATCAGAAGACCGGTTGAGATAACACTTGATGGGTTTGGTAGGGCACTTATAATTCTACAAAATTCATCTACACAATCTTTGATTGAAAGCGCACAGGAAAGTTGAGAATCGGATATTAGGTACATAAGGCAAATTCGTAGACGTATAATAGCTATAGTGGGGCTGGTATGGTCCCAAATAACTTTTAAACCAGAAGACCGGTCGAGATAAAACTGGATGGGTTTTATAGGGCACCTATACATCTACAAAATACATCTACACAATCGTTGATTGAAAGCGCACATGAAAGTTGAGAATCGGATATTAGGTATATAAGGCAGATCCGTAGACGTATATTAGCTATAGTTGGGCTGGTATGGTCCCAAATAACTTTTAAACCGGAAGACCAGTTGAGATAAAACTGGGTGGGTTTTGTAGGGCACTTATAAACCTACAAAATCCTTCAACACAATTGTTGTTTGAAAGCGCACAGGAAAGTTGAAAATTCCGAAATTAGGTACATAAGGCAGACCCGTAGACTTATATTAGCTATAGTGGGACAAGTATGGTCGCTAATAACTTTTAAACCGGAAGACCGGTCGAGGTAAAACTCGGTGGGTTTTGTAGGGCAGTTCTAACTCTATAAACTCCACTTAGTCAATCGTTGATTGAAAGCACACAGGATAGTTGAGAATCAGATATTAGGTACATAAGGCAGATCCGTAGACGTATATTAGCTATAGTTGGACAGGTATGGTCGCAAATAACTTTAAAACTGGAAGACCGGTGGAGATGAAACTGGATGGGTTTCGTTGGGCACTTACAATTTTACAAAATCCATCTACACAATCTTTGATTGAAAGCGCACATGAAAGTTGGGAATCGGATATTAGGTACATAAGGCAGATCCGTAGACGTATATTAGCTATAGTGGGACAGGTATGGTCACGAATAACTTTTAAACCGGAAGACCGGTCGAGATAAAACTCGGTGGGTTTTGTGAGCACTTATAACTCTACAAACTCCACCTAGTCAATTGTTGATTGAAAGCGCACAGGAAAGTAGAGAATCGAATATTAAGTACGTAAGGTAGATCCTTAGACATATATTAGCTATAGTGGGACAGGTATGGTCGCAAATAACTTTTAAACCGGAAGACCGGTTGAGATGAAACTGGATGGTTTTGATAGGGCACTTATAATTCTACAAAATTCATATACACAATCTTTGATTGAAAGTTCACAGGAAAGTAGAGAATCGGATATTAGGTACATAAGGCAGATCCGTAGACGTATATTAGCTATAGTGGGGCTGGTATGGTCCCAAATAACTTTTTAACCGGGAGACCGGTCGAGATAAAACTTGGTGGGTTTTATAGGGCCCTTAAAAATCTATAAAATAGCCCTACACAATCGTTGATTGCAAGTGCACAGGAAAGTTGAGAATCCGAAATTAAGTACATAAGGCAGATCCGTAGACGTAAATTAGCTAAAGTTGGACAGGTATGGTCGCAAATAACTGTTAAACCGGAAAACCGGTCGCGATAAAACTCGCAGGGTTTTGTAGGACACTTATAACTATATAAACTCCACTTTGTCAATCGTTGATTGAAAGCGCACAGGAAAGTTGAGAATCTGATATTAGGTACATAAGGCAGATCCGTAGGCGTATATTAGCTGTAGCTGGACAGGTATGGTCGCAAATAACTTTTAAACTGGAAGACCGGTCGAGATAAAACTGGATGGGTTTTGTAGCGCACTTATACTTCTACAAAATTCATCTACACAATCTATGATTGAAAGCGCACAGGAAAGTAAAGAAACGGATATTAGGTACATAAGGCAGATCCGTAGACGTATATTGGTTATATTGGGACAGGTATGGTCGCAAATAACTTTTAAACCGGAAAACCGGTGGAGATAAAACTCGGTGGGTTTTGTAGGACACTTATAACTCTATAAACTCCACTTTGTCAATCGTTGATTGAAAGCGCACAGGAAAGTTGAGAATCTGATATTAGGTACATAAGGCAGATCCGTAGACGGATATTAGCTATAGTTGGACAGATATGGTCGCAAATAACTTTTAAACTGGAAGACCAGTCGAGATAAAACTGGGTGGGTTTTATAGGGCAGTTATAAATCTACAAAATACAACTACACAATCGTTGATTGAAAGCGCAAAGGAAAGTTGAGAATCCGAAATTAGGTACATAAGACAGATCCGTAGACGTATATTAGCTATAGTGGGACAGGTATGGTTGCAAATAACTTTTAAACCGGAAGACCAGTCAAGATGAAACTGGATGGGTTTTGTAGGGAACTTATACTTCTACAAAATCCATCTACACAATCTATGATTGAAAGCGCATAGGAAAGTTGAGAATCGGATATTTGGTACATAAGGCAGATCCGTAGACGTATATTACCTATAGTGGGGCAGGTATGGTCGCGAAAAACTTTTGAACCAGAAGACTAGTCGAGATAAAACTCGGTGGGTTTTGTATGGCACTTATAACTCTACAATCTGCACCTAGTCAAGTGTTGATTGAAAGCGCACAGGAAAGTTGAGAATCCGATATAAGGTACATAAGGCAGATCCGTAGACGTATATTAGCTATAGTGGGACAGGTATGGTCGCAAATAACTTTTAAACTGGAAGACCGGTTGAGATGAAACTCGGTGGGTTTTGTATGGCACTTATAACTCTACAATCTGCACCTAGTCAAGTGTTGATTGAAAGCGCACAGGAAAGTTGAGAATCCGAAATTAGGTACATAAGGCAGATCCGTAGACGTATATTAGCTATAGTGGGGCTGGTATGGTAGCGAATAACTTTTAAACCGGAAGACCGGTTGAAATGAAACGCGGTGGGTTTTTTATGGCACTTATATCTCTACAATCTGCACCTAGTCAATTGTTGATTGGAAGCGCACAGGAAAGTTGAGAATCCGATATAAGGTACATAAAGCAGATCCGTAGACGTATATTAACTACAGTGGGACAGGTATCGTCGCAAATAACTTTTAAACCAGAAGACCGGTTGAGATGAAACTTGATGAGTTTGGTAGGGCACTTATACTTCTACAAAATCCATCTACACAATCTTTGATTGAAAGCGCACAGGAAAGTTGAGAATCGGATATTTGGTACATAAGGCAGATCCGTAGACGTATATTACCTATAGTGGGGCAGGTATTGTCGCAAATAACTTTTAAACCGGAAGACCGGTTTGAGATAAAACTCGATGGGTTTTGTATGGCACTTATAAATCTACAATCTGCACCTAGTCAGTTGTTGATTGAAAGCGCACAGGAAAGTTGAGAATCCGATATAAGGTACATAAGGCAGATCCGTAGAATTATATTAGCTATAGTAGGACAGGTATGGTCGCAAATAATTTTTAAACCGGAGGACCGGTTGAGATAAAACTGGATGGGTTTTGTACGGCTCTTATAAATCTACAAAATTCTTCTACACAATTGTTGTTTGAAAGCGCACAGGAAAGTTGAGAATCCGAAATTAGGTACATAAGGCAGACCCGTAGACTTATATTAGCTATAGTGGGACAGGTATGGTCGCAAATAACTTTTAAACCGGAAGACCGGTCGAGATAAAACTCGTTGGATTTTGTAAGGCAGTTATAACTCTATAAACTTCACTTAGTCAATCGTTGATTGAAAGCGCACAGGATAGTTGAGAATCCGATATTAGGTACATAAGGCAGATCCGTAGACGTATATTAGCTATAGTGGTGCAGGTATGGTCACGAATAACTTTTAAACCGGAAGACCGGTCGAGATAAAACTTGGTGGGTTTTGTAGGGCACTTAAAAATCTATAAAATAGCCCTACACAATCGTTGATTGCAAGTGCACAGGAAAATTGAGAATCCGATATTAGGTACATAAGGCAGATCCGTAGACGTATATTAGCTATATTAGGACAGGTATGGTCGCAAATAACTTTTAAACCGGAAGACCGGTTGAGATAAAATTTGATGGGTTTGGTAGGGCACTTATAATTCTACAAAATTCATCTACACAATCTTTGATCAAAAGCGCACAGGAAAGTAGAGAATCGGATATTAGGTACATAAGGCAGATCCGTAGACGTATATTAGCAATAGTGGGGCTGGTATGGTCCCAAATAACTTTTAAACCGGATGACCGGTCGAGATAAAACTGGGTGGGTTTGTACGGCACTTATAAATCTACAAAATCCTTCTACACAATTGTTGTTTGAAAGCGCACAGGAAAGTTGAGAATCGGATATTTGGTATATAAGGCAGATCCGTAGACGTATATTAGCTATAGTGGGGCTGGTATGGTCCCAAATAACTTTTAAACCGGAAGACCGGTCGAGATAAAACTGGATGGGTTTTGTAGGGCACTTAAAAACCTATAAAATAACCCTACACAATCGTTGATTGCAAGTGCACAGGAAAGTTGAGAATCCGATATTAGGTACATAAGGCAGATCCGGAGATGTATATTAGCTATAGTATGACAGGTATGGTCGCAAATAACTTTTAAACCGGAAGACCGGTTGAGATAAAACTGGATGGGTTTTGTAGGGCCCTTAAAAATCTATAAAATAGCCCTACACAATCGTTGATTGCAAGTGCACAGGAAAGTTGAGAATCCGAAATTAAGTACATAAGGCAGATCCGTAGACGTATATTAGCTAAAGTTGGACAGGTATGGTCGCAAATAACTGTTAAACCGGAAAACCGGTCGCGATAAAACTCGCAGGGTTTTGTAGGACACTTATAACTATATAAACTCCACTTTGTCAATCGTTGATTGAAAGCGCACAGGAAAGTTGAGAATCTGATATTAGGTACATAAGGCAGATCCGTAGGCGTATATTAGCTATAGCTGGACAGGTATGGTCGCAAATAACTTTTAAACTGGAAGACCGGTCGAGATAAAACTGGATGGGTTTTGTAGCGCACTTATACTTCTACAAAATTCATCTACACAATCTATGATTGAAAGCGCACAGGAAAGTAAAGAAACGGATATTAGGTACATAAGGCAGATCCGTAGACGTATATTGGTTATATTGGGACAGGTATGGTCGCAAATAACTTTTAAACCGGAAAACCGGTGGAGATAAAACTCGGTGGGTTTTGTAGGACACTTATAACTCTATAAACTCCACTTTGTCAATCGTTGATTGAAAGCGCACAGGAAAGTTGAGAATCTGATATTAGGTACATAAGGCAGATCCGTAGACGGATATTAGCTATAGTTGGACAGATATGGTCGCAAATAACTTTTAAACTGGAAGACCAGTCGAGATAAAACTGGGTGGGTTTTATAGGGCAGTTATAAATCTACAAAATACAACTACACAATCGTTGATTGAAAGCGCAAAGGAAAGTTGAGAATCCGAAATTAGGTACATAAGACAGATCCGTAGACGTATATTAGCTATAGTGGGACAGGTATGGTTGCAAATAACTTTTAAACCGGAAGACCAGTCAAGATGAAACTGGATGGGTTTTGTAGGGAACTTATACTTCTACAAAATCCATCTACACAATCTATGATTGAAAGCGCATAGGAAAGTTGAGAATCGGATATTTGGTACATAAGGCAGATCCGTAGACGTATATTACCTATAGTGGGGCAGGTATGGTCGCGAAAAACTTTTGAACCAGAAGACTAGTCGAGATAAAACTCGGTGGGTTTTGTATGGCACTTATAACTCTACAATCTGCACCTAGTCAAGTGTTGATTGAAAGCGCACAGGAAAGTTGAGAATCCGATATAAGGTACATAAGGCAGATCCGTAGACGTATATTAGCTATAGTGGGACAGGTATGGTCGCAAATAACTTTTAAACTGGAAGACCGGTTGAGATGAAACTCGGTGGGTTTTGTATGGCACTTATAACTCTACAATCTGCACCTAGTCAAGTGTTGATTGAAAGTGCACAGGAAAGTTGAGAATCCGAAATTAGGTACATAAGGCAGATCCGTAGACGTATATTAGCTATAGTGGGGCTGGTATGGTAGCGAATAACTTTTAAACCGGAAGACCGGTTGAAATGAAACGCGGTGGGTTTTTTATGGCACTTATATCTCTACAATCTGCACCTAGTCAATTGTTGATTGGAAGCGCACAGGAAAGTTGAGAATCCGATATAAGGTACATAAAGCAGATCCGTAGACGTATATTAACTACAGTGGGACAGGTATGGTCGCAAATAACTTTTAAACCAGAAGACCGGTTGAGATGAAACTTGATGAGATTGGTAGGGCACTTATACTTCTACAAAATCCATCTACACAATCTTTGATTGAAAGCGCACAGGAAAGTTGAGAATCGGATATTTGGTACATAAGGCAGATCCGTAGACGTATATTACCTATAGTGGGGCAGGTATTGTCGCAAATAACTTTTAAACCGGAAGACCGGTTTGAGATAAAACTCGATGGGTTTTGTATGGCACTTATAAATCTACAATCTGCACCTAGTCAGTTGTTGATTGAAAGCGCACAGGAAAGTTGAGAATCCGATATAAGGTACATAAGGCAGATCCGTAGAATTATATTAGCTATAGTAGGACAGGTATGGTCGCAAATAATTTTTAAACCGGAGGACCGGTTGAGATAAAACTGGATGGGTTTTGTACGGCTCTTATAAATCTACAAAATTCTTCTACACAATTGTTGTTTGAAAGCGCACAGGAAAGTTGAGAATCCGAAATTAGGTACATAAGGCAGACCCGTAGACTTATATTAGCTATAGTGGGACAGGTATGGTCGCAAATAACTTTTAAACCAGAAGACCGGTCGAGATAAAACTCGTTGGATTTTGTAAGGCAGTTATAACTCTATAAACTTCACTTAGTCAATCGTTGATTGAAAGCGCACAGGATAGTTGAGAATCCGATATTAGGTACATAAGGCAGATCCGTAGACGTATATTAGCTATAGTGGTGCAGGTATGGTCACGAATAACTTTTAAACCGGAAGACCGGTCGAGATAAAACTTGGTGGGTTTTGTAGGGCACTTAAAAATCTATAAAATAGCCCTACACAATCGTTGATTGCAAGTGCACAGGAAAATTGAGAATCCGATATTAGGTACATAAGGCAGATCCGTAGACGTATATTAGCTATATTAGGACAGGTATGGTCGCAAATAACTTTTAAACCGGAAGACCGGTTGAGATAAAATTTGATGGGTTTGGTAGGGCACTTATAATTCTACAAAATTCATCTACACAATCTTTGATCAAAAGCGCACAGGAAAGTAGAGAATCGGATATTAGGTACATAAGGCAGATCCGTAGACGTATATTAGCAATAGTGGGGCTGGTATGGTCCCAAATAACTTTTAAACCGGAAGCCCGGTCGAGATAAAACTGGGTGGGTTTGTACGGCACTTATAAATCTACAAAATCCTTCTACACAATTGTTGTTTGAAAGCGCACAGGAAAGTTGAGAATCGGATATTTGGTATATAAGGCAGATCCGTAGACGTATATTAGCTATAGTGGGGCTGGTATGGTCCCAAATAACTTTTAAACCGGAAGACCGGTCGAGATAAAACTGGATGGGTTTTGTAGGGCACTTAAAAATCTATAAAATAACCCTACACAATCGTTGATTGCAAGTGCACAGGAAAGTTGAGAATCCGATATTAGGTACATAAGGCAGATCCGGAGATGTATATTAGCTATAGTATGACAGGTATGGTCGCAAATAACTTTTAAACCGGAAGACCGGTTGAGATAAAACTCAGTGGGTTTTGTAGGGCAGTTATAACTCTATAAACTCCACTTAGTCAATCGTTGATTGAAAGCGCATAGGAAAGTTGAGAATCCGATATTAGGTACATAAGGCAGATCCTTAGACGTATATTAGCTATAGTGGGACAGGTATGGTCGCAAATAACTTTTAAACCGGAAGACCAGTCAAGATGAAACTGGATGGGTTTTGTAGGGCACTTATCATTCTACAAAATCCATCTACACAATCTTTGATTGAAAGCGCACAGGAAAGTTGAGAATCGGATATTTGGTACATAAGGCAGATCCGTAGACGTATATTACTTATAGTGGGGCAGGTATGGTCGTAAATAACTTTTTAACCGGAAGTCCGGTCGAGATAATACTCGGTGGGTTTTGTAGTGCACTTATAACTCTAGAAACTACACCTAGTCAATTGTTGATTGAAAGCGCACAGAAAAGTTGAGAATCCGATATTTGCTACATAAGGCAGACCCGTAGACGTATATTAGCTATAGTGGGACAGGTATGGTTGCAAATTACTTTTTAACCGGAAGACCGGTTGAGATGAAACTTGATGGATTTGGTAGGGCACTTATAATTCTACAAATCCATCTACACAATCTTTGATTAAAAGCGCACAGGAAAGTTGAGAATCGGATATTTGGTACATAAGGCAGATCCGTAGACGTATATTACTTATAGTGGGGCAGGTATGGTCGTAAATAACTTTTAAACCGGAAGTCCGGTCGAGATAATACTAGGTGGGTTTTGTAGAGCACTTATAACT
This sequence comes from Arcuatula senhousia, assembly GCA_963971305.1. Taxonomy (NCBI): domain Eukaryota; kingdom Metazoa; phylum Mollusca; class Bivalvia; order Mytilida; family Mytilidae; genus Arcuatula; species Arcuatula senhousia. The sequence continues at coordinate 37,769,638 of OZ020312.1, forward strand.
CTAGAAACTACACTTTGTCAATTGTTGATTGAAAGCGCACAGGAAAGTTGAGAATCCGATATTTGGTACATAAGGCAGACCCGTAGACGTATATTAGCTATAGTGGGACAGGTATGGTCGCAAATAACTTTTTAACCGGAAGACCGGTTGAGATGAAACTTGATGGGTTTGGTAGGGCACTTATAATTCTACAAAATTCTTCTACACAATCTTTGATTGAAAGCGCAGAGGAAAGTTGAGAATCGGAAATTAGGTGCATAAGGCAGATCCGTACTAGTATATTAGCTATAGTGGGGCTGGTATGGTCCCAAATAACTTTTAAACCGGAAGTCCGCTCTATATAAAACTGGATGGGTTTTGTAGGGCACTTATAAATCTACAAAATCCATCTACACAATCGTTGATTGAAAGCGCACAGGAAAGTTGAGAATCCGATATTAGGTACATAAGGCAGATCCATAGACGTATATTAGCTATAGTGGGACAGGTATGGTCGCAAATAACTTTTAAACCGGAAGACCGGTAAAGATGAAACTGAATGAGTTTTAAAGGGCACTTCTAATTGTACAAAATCCATCTAAACAATCTTTGATTGAAAGCGCACAGGAAAGTTGATAATCGGATATTTGGTACATAAGGCAGATCCGTAGACGTATATTACCTATAGTGGGACAGGTATGGTCGCGAATAACTTTTAAACCGGAAGACCGGTCGAGATAAAACTGGGTGGGTTTGGTAGGGCACTTATAACTCTAGAAACTACACCTAGTCAATTGTTGATTGAAAGCGCACAGGAAAGTTGAGAATCGGATATTTGGTACATAAGGCAGACCCGTAGACGTATATTACTTATAATGGGGCAGGTATGGTCGTAAATAACTTTTTAACCGGAAGTCCGGTCGAGATAAAACTCGGTGGGTTTTGTAGAGCACTTATAACTCTAGAAAACTACATCTAGTCAATTGTTGATTGAAAGCGCACAGGAAAGTTGAGAATCCGATATTTGGTACATAAGGCAGACCCGTAGACGTATATTAGCTATAGTGGAACAGGTATGGTCGCAAATTACTTTTTAACCGGAAGACCGGTTGAGATGAAACTTGATGGGTTTGGTAGGGCACTTATAATTCTACAAAATTCTTCTACACAATCTTTGATTGAAAGCGCAGAGGAAAGTTGAGAATCGGATATTAGGTACATAAGGCAGATCCGTACACGTATATTAGCTATAGTGGGGCTGGTATGGTCCCAAATAACTTTTTAACCGGAAGACCGCTCGAGATAAAACTGGATGGGTTTTGTAGGGCACTTATAAATCTACAAAATCAACCTACACAATCGTTGATTGAAAGCGCACAGGAAAGTTGAGAATCCGATATTAGGTACATAAGGCAGATCCATAGACGTATATTAGCTATAGTGGGACAGGTATGGTCGCAAATAACTTTTAAACCGGAAGACCGGTAAAGATGAAACTGAATGAGTTTTAAAGGGCACTTCTAATTGTACAAAATCCATCTAAACAATCTTTGATTGAAAGCGCACAGGAAAGTTGATAATCGGATATTTGGTACATAAGGCAGACCCGTAGACGTATATTACTTATAATGGGGCAGGTATGGTCGTAAATAACTTTTTAACCGGAAGTCCGGTCGAGATAAAACTCGGTGGGTTTTGTAGAGCACTTATAACTCTAGAAAACTACATCTAGTCAATTGTTGATTGAAAGCGCACAGGAAAGTTGAGAATCCGATATTTGGTACATAAGGCAGACCCGTAGACGTATATTAGCTATAGTGGAACAGGTATGGTCGCAAATTACTTTTTAACCGGAAGACCGGTTGAGATGAAACTTGATGGGTTTGGTAGGGCACTTATAATTCTACAAAATTCTTCTACACAATCTTTGATTGAAAGCGCAGAGGAAAGTTGAGAATCGGATATTAGGTACATAAGGCAGATCCGTACACGTATATTAGCTATAGTGGGGCTGGTATGGTCCCAAATAACTTTTTAACCGGAAGACCGCTCGAGATAAAACTGGATGGGTTTTGTAGGGCACTTATAAATCTACAAAATCAACCTACACAATCGTTGATTGAAAGCGCACAGGAAAGTTGAGAATCCAAAATTAGGTACATAAGGCAGATCCGTAGACGTATATTAGCTATAGTGGGACAGGTATGGTCGCAAATGACTTTTAAACCGGAAGACCGGTCGAGATAAAACTCGGCGGGTTTTGTAGGGCAGTCAAAACTCTATAAACTCCACTTAGTCAATCGTTGATTGAAAGCGCACAGGAAAGTTGAAAATCCGATATTAGGTACATAAGGCAGATCCGTAGACGAATATTAGCTATAGTGGGGATGGTATGGTCCCTAATAACTTTTAAACCGGTAAACCGGTCAAGATGAAACTCGTTGGTTTTTATAGTGCACATTTAACTCTATAAACTTCACCTAGTCAGTTGTTGATTGAGAGCGCACAGGAAAGATGAGAATCCGATATAGGTACATAAGGCAGATCCGTAGACGTATAATAGCTATAGTTGGACAGGTATGGTTGCAAATAACTTTTAAACCGGAAGACAGGTTGAGATGAAACTGGATGGGTTTGGTAGGGCACTTATAATTCTACAAAATTCATCTACACAATCTTTGATTGAAAGCCCAAAGGAAAGTTGAGAATCGGATATTAGGTACATAAGGCAGATCCGTAGACGTATATTAGCTATAGTGGGACAGGTATGGTCGCAAATAACTTTTAAACCGGAATACCGGTCGAGATAAAACTGGGTGGGTTTTGTAGGGCACTTATAATTCTACAAACTACACCTAGTGAATTGTTGATTGAAAGCGCAGAGGAAAGTTGAGAATCGGATATAAGGTACATAAGGCAGATCCGTAGACGTATATTACTTATAGTGGGGCAGGTATGAACGTAAATAACTTTTTAACCAGAAGTCTGGTCGAGATAAAACTCGGTGGGTTTTGTAGAGCACTTAAAACTCTAGAAACTACATCTAGTCAATTGTTGATTGAAAGCGCACAGGAAAGTTGAGAATCCGATATTTGGTACATAAGGCAGACCCGTAGACGTATATTAGCTATAGTGGGACAGGTATGGTCGCAAATTACTTTTTAACCGGAAGACCGGTTGAGATGAAACTTGATGGGTTTGGTAGGGCACTTATAATTCTACAAAATTCTTCTACACAATCTTTGATTGAAAGCGCAGAGGAAAGTTGAGAATCGGATATTAGGTACATAAGGCAGATCCGTAAACGTATATTAGCTATAGTGGGGCTGGTATGGTCCCAAATAACTTTTAAACCGGAAGACCGGTCGAGATAAAACTCGGCGGGTTTTGTAGGGCAGTTACAACTCTATAAACTCCACTTTGTCAATCGTTGATTGAAAGCGCACAGGAAAGTTGAGAATCCGATATTAAGTACATAAGGCAGATCCATAGACGTATATTAGCTATAGTGGGACAGGTATGGTCGCAAATAACTTTTAAACCGGAAGACCGGTCAAGATGAAACTGGATGAGTTTTAAAGGGCACTTCTAATTGTACAAAATCCATCTAAACAATCTTTGATTGAAAGCGCACAGGAAAGTTGATAATCGGATATTTGGTACATAAGGCAGATCCGTACACGTATATTAGCTATAGTGGGGCTGGTATGGTCCCAAATAACTTTTAAACCGGAAGACCGCTCGAGATAAAACTGGATGGGTTTTGTAGGGCACTTATAAATCTACAAAATCCACCTTCACAATCGTTGATTGAAAGCGCACAGGAAAGTTGAGAATCCAAAATTAGGTACATAAGGCAGATCCGTAGACGTATATTAGCTATAGTGGGACAGGTATGGTCGCAAATCACTTTTAAACCGGAAGACCGGTCGAGATAAAACTCGGCGGGTTTTGTAGGGCAGTTAAAACTCTATAAACTCCACTTAGTCAATCGTTGATTGAAAGCGCACAGGAAAGTTGAGAATCCCATATTAGGTACATAAGGCAGATCCATAGACGTATATTAGCTATAGTGGGACAGGTATGGTCGCAAATAACTTTTAAACCGGAAGACCGGTCAAGATGAAACTGGATGAGTTTTAAAGGGCACTTATAATTGTACAAAATCCATCTACACAATCTTTGATTGAAAGCGCACAGGAAAGTTGATAATCGGATATTTGGTACATAAGGCAGATCCGTAGACGTATATTACCTATAGTGGGACAGGTATGGTCGCAAATAACTTTTTAACCGGAAGACCGGTCGAGATAAAACTGGATGGATTTTGTAGGGCACTTAAAAATCTATAAAATACCCCTACACAATCGTTCATTGCAAGCGCACAGGAAAGTTGAGAATCCTAAATTAGGTACATAAGGCAGATCCGTAGACGTATATTAGCTAACGTTGGACAGAAATGGTCGCAAATAACTTTTAAACCGGAAGACCGGTCGAGATAAAACTGGGTGGGTTTTGTAGAGCACTAATAACGCTAGAAACTACACCTAGTCAATTGTTGATTGAAAGCGCAGAGGAAAGTTGGGAATCGGATATTAGGTACATAAGGCAGATCCGTAGACGAATATTAGTTATAGTGGGGCTGGTATGGTCCCTAATAACTTTTAAACCGGTAAACCGGTCAAGATGAAACTCATTGGGTTTTATAGGGCACATTTAACTCTATAAACTTCACCTAGTCAGTTGTTGATTGAAAGAGCACAGGAAAGTTGAGAATCCGATATTAGGTACATAAGGCAGATCCGTAGACGTATATTAGCTATAGTGGGACAGGTATGGTTGCAAATAACTTTTAAACCGGAAGACAGGTTGAGATGAAACTGGATGGGTTTGGTAGGGCACTTATAATTCTACAAAATTCATCTACACAATCTTTGATTGAAAGCCCAAAGGAAAGTTGAGAATCGGATATTAGGTACATACAGATGGGTCCAAACCTAACCTGTATGCAAACCAAACTTAGAAAGCAAACTAGAAGTTTGGTCAAAGTTTGCTTTTCTGTCGGTTTGGTTTGGTTTGAGCGAACCACGGTTTGCTCTAGAAATTATAATTGGTTTGGTTTGGTTTGGTCAGAGCAAACTTCGTAGTAAGTTTGGTTTGCTTTTTTGGTGTGTCAAAGCGAACCAGGTTTGCTCGACCAAACCAAACCAGACTGCTAGTTTGGTTTGCTAAGAGCAAACCACACCAACCTAAAGCAAACCAAACCAAACCAGGGTTCTGGTTTGGTTTGCTTGGAGGAGCGAACTTCGAGCATGCGCACATGGTGAAAAAGCGAACCAGATCCGATCCACATTATTATTCCAATTGAAATCACAACACATCGTTTTTATTATATTCTTGAAAATATTCAAAACATCAGTTAATAATATTCAACAGAACTCGGATACGGACTCGGAGTATATTTATTTATTTTAGACGTATCGTTTACAGAAGGGAGAGCACCCAGTGTCGCCAGTTTTTTTGCAACTGATGAGACTTTGTTTTGGTTTTTGAAGTGAAGATGCCTCCGATCAAACCAAACAGACTCTCACCTTTCGTTCGGGAGCGTATTGTTAACTTGAAAAGACATGGACTATCCTTACAGAAGATTCGTGACCAACTTATTGAGGTGGACAACATAACTGTTTCAAAGAACGCTATTTGTCAGTTTTTGGTACGATTCAGACAGACGGGTTCCATGTTGGACGTGCCGAAGAGAAATGCCCACAGACCTAGACTCCTTCGACCAGAGCACTACCAGTTCATTGATGGGTTAATTCAGAACGATTCAGAGATGTCAGCTCAGGAAATAGTGGACCGTCTATTCACACGCTTTGGACTAACAGTTAGTGTGTCATCAGTGAAAAGAGCAAGAAAGACTCTTGGTTGGTTTCATGCCCCTGTACAGTATTGCCAAATGGTCAGAGATGCCAACAAACCAAAGAGAATGAACTATGCCGTAAGATGTATAACAACCCGTGAGACGTTTGATAATGCCATCTTTACAGATGAGACATCCGTGAAGATACAGACCTCCACAAAGTATGGTTTTCGAAAGCGAGGGTTACGGACTCTAAAGAAAGGAAAACCAAAGTATCCATATAAGGTACATTTAGATATTTATAGACCATGTAGACATATAGAGATGTGGAATAATATGCACATGCAAAACCCTATTTACATGTACAATGTACATACAGTACTTGTATCAAATTTCGCCACATTTTAAAGATCCATGTTAACTTTATCAGACAGTGAAAACAACAAGTCTTCGTGACCAGTGGTACAAATATAGTTGCTAGCTGCCTTTCACGTTACATTGGCCACACATTTTGGACTTAGATTAAGAATATACAAAAGATTCAATACCAATCCTTAAAATTATTATGAAATACTGTGCATGTGGCACTTTTGAAACACACATGCATGTTAACACAATAATCAACCAAAACAAAATAAACAGGTACAAACTTAATCTTGAAAAAGTATGGCGGCATTAAGCTACATCATTGAACATGTACATGTATATAGTTTTCAATATGTGAACCCAACTTTTCCCTTATTGACATGATTTAATCCTAAATAAACATGATAAAGGGCATTAAATAAAATACATTGCTACATGTATTTAATTCATGTAATTATTGGTAACTAGAGCCTGTTGTATACTAATACATGCTATATAGAAATTAGGAAGTGAAGTCCAGTGTACCGATTGCCCATTTTCATCAAATTTGCTAAGTTTTTCCTATATCATGTATACATGTATGTCATGTACATGTATGTTTAATATAAATTAATGCAAAAACTGGACTGAACCAATTTTAACTGGATATTTCCAGAAGGTCCAGCCTTATTTCGAAGACTGCATGCATGTACATGTCATAACATGTATCATGTGTATCTATTTGTATTGTTTAAATTATTTTTTGTGTTCCAAATTTTGGCACTTGATCAAACACATTAAAATGAAATTAGTATTAGTTTTTATTTTATTTTATTACATGTATATTTTACATTGTAGGTGCATGTATGGGGTGGAATCTCTCGTAGAGGTGCTACTGGATTGTTCATCTTCACATGCAACATGGACAGTATCTTCTACCAGTCAATCCTAGAACAGAAGCTAGAACCATTTGTCCAGAATGTTTTTCCAGACGGACACCGTTTCATTCAGGACAATGACCCAAAACATGTCTCGAGATCAACAAAACAGTTTATGGCAGACCATGGGATCAACCACTGGCCAACACCTCCAGAATCTCCAGATCTTAATCCTATAGAAATGGTAAATATAAGTTGATTTATACTTGATTAAAACAGACATGACAGACAAAAGGCCATATAAGGACTATTAAATAAATGCAATATACATGATATACATTGCAATATTTATCTAAACGTCTTTTAAATTTAGCTAAACATGCACATGGTTCAATGTTATGTACATTGTACACAAGGCCAAACACAATTGCATGACTGTTAGGGGTTTCCCTACCTACCCTAGCCCATTTTATTGAAATTTTAAGACAAAGTGTTGTGAAAATTCTAATTTTGAATATCGCTCCCATATACCTGTAGAGGTCTTAAATCTTTAAATATTTTTAAAAATAAAATTATTTTGCCTAACTGGTGTACCTACCCTATTTTTTTTCAAACTATATATATGAACCCATAAACAAACATACAAGATATTTTAGATATTTTATTTTATTTAAACCAATTATGCATGTAGGTGCCCAGTACTGAGCTACAAAATTACAAAAACAAACAAAAAAACAAAGTTATGATTTGTGATAATTATATATATGATTTATCATTACAATATATCAAATAAAACAACACATACTTTTGTTTAGGCCTGAGAAAAGTTACTGGTATAATTTGTGTCTGTAAATATAGTTTACATACATGTTGTATATTTAAAAAACAGTTAAAATATAATATTTCAATATTGTAATACACTCAAATTTATCTTAATTCACTATGCTCTTTAATGATTTATGTGTGTTTTGTCTTGTAAAAGTTACATGTATCTTGCATTTTTAAAGATAGATTTCACGCTTTCAAGAATGAGCTTGGAAATTTTAGGAATATTCAGATATTAAGATACATATGTTATAACGACCCTAACAATAAGGCTTAGTAAGATGTTTTATTTTATAGGTATGGGCAGAACTAAAGTACCATATCAGGAGGAGGGTAAAGCCAAGGAACCAGCAGGAACTTATTAATGGTATTATGGACTTCTGGAGATCCTTAACACCAGAGAAGTGCAACCGTTACATCAACCATTTGTACAAAGCCATTCCTGCAGTAGTAGAGAAGAATGGTGCCGCAACTGGATTTTAAGACTCTTTTTATTGAGACATTTCAATTTACATGTACCATGTGTATTATGTGTATAGTTTATGCTGAAATTGTAATTTTACTAAGATTGCATCATACATGCATTAAGTTCTTGGGAACAATGGCATACAGTACATGTACATGTACTAGATAAGAAATAAAACTACATGTATATGGATGTAGCTATAAATTGTAAAACTTGTATTTAGATGAATGAACATTGAATGTTTTGATTGTACATTGTAGTGATATATCTTCCTTTAAAAGTAGAGAAGAACATTAGCTGGTGACAGACTTGCCCTATTTTATTGTTTTCTTCCAAATATATTGATGACACTATTTCACCAAACAAAACAGACCTCATTGGTATATTTTTCTTTAACCTTTTATATATACATGTGAAAACATGCTTGGTAACATATCAATCTTTATTGTTGGTGAATAAAATTCTAAACATAATTGGTCTTCTTTGCCAGTAAACATGATATACAGACATTGGCAAGATTTTTTTATAGCAAAGTTGCTTTTCTACTTAATTAATACATGTAATATACCTGCCTCAGTCACACTTGTATCTTTTAAGACTACTGTACAGATTTGGGTACAGTATATTGTGAGGGATTTTTGTTCCCTTTAGTAGTTTGAAAAATGGATATTATGAGATAATAATATCTCATGTTGTTTACAATATATGAGGATTTTTATTTGTGTTAAAATTATAGTAATTACATACCTGAGAATTGGATGATGAGGGATTCTTTGACTTTTGAATTATGGATGGCCTGAATCTTTTTCTTGTGGTTTTGCTGGAAAAAATATTGCGCATTCCCAATAATCTGCTTGGTAGCAACAATGTCACTGGTGTCATCTTGAGTAAAATGTAGTGCTACAAACTTTGGAACTTTGCTGAACTTTGCTGAAAAATACAAAAATTTAAAAATGTAAAATTAGGAAAATAAGCTGGAAACTGCATTTCAGAGATATCATAAGTAGAAAATCTGTGAGCAGCAACTTAAGAAAAAAAAAAACACTCCTTGAATCGTATCATATATAAGTAACTTTAAACAAGAATATGTCCATAAGACATACATGACATAATGCCCCATCTTGCAACATTTTGGACGGACGGACGGACTAATGAACCTGAATACTACATGCCCCCATTCTTTCGTAGACAAGGCATACAATAATTGAAATCTGAATCATGCCACAAAGATAGTGTGAAGTTTTGTGTAATTTCATAGGCGTTCCGTATAAGAGATGGGTACCCCCCTTGAATTACAATAGCTATAAGTAATTTATTGTTCTGCTAGGGGAATTGGAACACCCCAAAAACCATTTTAATCAACTTTGAAAATAGGAGGTGCACATCTTTGTTATGTCTTAAAGATTATGTAAAAGTTTCATGAAAATCTGAGAAGGATGATTATATAATCATAAATAATGTTGATTTTCTGTTTCTTTATAAATTTTAAATAAAATTAAGAAACAATTAAGAGTTAACACTAAAGTGCAGCCGGCACCATCAGAAACAATAATTCTTTCTTACTTCCACTATATTTTGCAATAATAAGGATTTTCAGTTTCTCAGATTAAAATGTGTTTATAGAACTTAAACATTGCTAATATATGCAATAAAAATTATCGGTCACTCAACCAGAAAATCAAGGTCAAGGTCAAAAGATGGGGATGCATTGTGCTACTGGCTACTACTGTGGCTTATATATACATACCAAGTTTCATCAACTTAAGATTTATAGTTCTTTAGATATGGAGGTGCTCACAAAACCTCAACATTGCTATTATATGTATTGAAAATTGTCAAAGTCACTCAACCGGAAAATCAAAGTTGAGGTCAAAAGATGGAGATGCAACTGTGCTTACTTACTACTGGGGCATATAAGTTCTAATAATAAAACCCTCTTTAAATGCTAGCTTAGTCGCGATGGTTTTAAGGGGGTTCCATAGTGACAACGGAATGGAGCAGTATTAATTAATAGAAGAAAACAAAATCAATTTAATATTCATCTTAGATGATCTTTCATTATAGTGCCATTTCAGTTGCTGTGAAAGCTAGACATAAAATTTGAATTTGCTCCATTACGAGTAATGGAACCCCTTCTCAGCTTCGCCTAATCAAAGATGTCAAAGAAGCTACATTATTGCAGCTAGGGCATATACATGTATGCATACCAAGTTTCGTCAACCTAAGACTTATAGTTCTTGAGATATGGAGCTCGAGGTGCTCACAATACTTTCCATGGTTTCATTATTTGGAATAAAATTGGATTTTATATACCAAATTAAGGATTTCTAAGGTAAAATTGGTGCCCAAGGCATACATAAATGGCCCACTTTATTAAGGAATTCAGATACTAGGCTGATGAAACTTGAGTTGTTACATGGGAAGAAGGTGCAGAAGACAGAAATCACCAAAATATTGTGCAAGACTATCAGATTTGAAGAGAAAGTGGTCTTATTTACTGTAAAATTGCAGTTTTTCACTTGCCGCACACAAAAAGACAAAATTTTGCACATCACAAAACACCATAGAGAAAAAAATATTGAATTTATTTGGAGTTTTAAGGCGGATATCAGTCATAAAGTCTATCTAGAACATTTTCACACCATTTGTTTGGTTAGAAAGTAATCATATTTAAAATCAGAACAGTTCCCATATGTGTGGAGAGGTAAAGAAAGCCGTCATTTCTTAGTTAAAACTGGGCATATGCAAAGTGCTCAAAAAAATTAAACGGGATAAAATATGACAGCTTATAATAGAATATTAGTAGTCCATAAAGTCATTCTTACTATATATAAAGAATATAGACATTTAAATCCACTGGTTCTCATAAAAAAGACAAAATCTATTCTAGTGTCCAATTTTGGTAAACAAGAGGCTCCCAGGACCCTGAATCGCTCACCTGATCTCTTATGCAAAAGCTTCTTACCTAGTGTGCAACTTGGTCTACATGTACTTGGTAAGTAACACAAAAGAAACTAGTTAGGATAGAAAACACTCTTAAGATAAAAAAAACAAAGTTACAAAGCTTTCCATTAGAAAAAAAACAACAAAAAACAAGCTAAAATTGATTGAAAACAGTTAAAGAGGGATAACTCTTAAAAGGTTGATCTGACAATGTTAACCCTGAAAATCACTTTCAATTTCGTATTCGCTATTTGACAAGAACAAACATGTAAAAAAAACATTAAAAATCGGACCATGAATAAAAAAGTTTTAATTTTGGCCCCCTTCAATGGCCCCTAATTACATAACAGGGGGATAACTAGAACTTAAGTTATTGGGGGAACACTAAAGTTAACAGACAACGCAGATGACAATGACGACGACAACAACGAAGACAGCATCATACCATTATATGTCCACAAAATTTTTTTGCGGTCGTATAAAAACTGAGAAAATGGTAAAATTTGACGATTAAGGGGAAATATCTCCTATAAGGAGTCGTCCCACAACTTTGACTCAATGAAGAGTTTCGTAGAGATTTTAATGCTGAAGAAGGAAGGTTGCTTCGGATTTTCTCTATCTCTAATACTTTTTTAGATATAAGCTAAAAACTATGGTAGGACCCCCCTGTTCTATTATTAGCAACGGCGGCCTTGTTGGTTGGTCGATCGGCATGCACAAATTTCACAAACTTGGTAGAGGACATCCTAAAGATCAAATGTACAAAGTTTGAAAGCAATCCCTTTAGTGGTTTCAGAGAAAAAGATTTTTTAAGAAAAGTTAATGTCTCGCCTATCGGCACCATCACAGAACTCATTGAAGATCTAGCTGGGCCTTCAGAAAAGTTAAGGTCAAGATTTTCATTTAACAAAAAGGTTCATAGGGGCCACCTACAATGTACGAAAACAATACTCATTACTGTGAAAAAATCATAATTGTGGAAAACTGCCTAAGCACTGGTGCTGCGATAATGACATTTTAATTTCCAAGTGGAAATCATCTTTGAGAGGCTTGCATACCACATGTATGTGACTACCAGTAGGATAACCTTGCAATTTCATTCTCATAGATGAACTTCACAGTTTATAGTTAAATTCATTCAGGAAAAAAATTGACTAGTGGGGGGAAATGCTATAACTATGAAAATTTGTAGGTTTGAAAATGATCAATTTAACAATAGCTACTGAAAATAAATATCTTTTTAAAACTTAGATAATCAAAATTATAACTGTTTTTGATGATATCACTGACTGACATTAGAAACAAACTAATCAAACTTGCTGCCACAATCAGAATAACTAGTTAACAATATTCAACTATTCATTCATTAATTTTCAACCTTGTCCCCATGGACCAACTTAAGCGATTCTTGATATCAGTCATTGCGAAACAGACTGAACATAAAAGACTTGACACAAAAAAAAAAATATTAACAGTCAATTAGTGTAGAAATGAGGTCAGGGTCAGATGACGGTGTGTTCTCCGAACGCCTACTGGATAAAAACAACACCCCATTAGGAAGGGGGATTAAGGGGCCTATCAAGGGGAATGCATTTATTAAGGTTACCTGTATTTACCTTGAAAATATTAAAGTATTGTATATGTTGAGAAACTGAATGGACAAGAAAACCCAATACAACATCTATAAGAATGAATGCTTTCAAAAAATTAAATTGAAAATGACTGAAAAGTTAGAAATATACATTATTTATTAATAATATATTATTGTCTTCATGAAAAAAATGGAGATATTTTCAAAATAGATGTTTTGGGAATAAAATGAAAATTCTCTCTATAACCACAGGAACTTGCTCCCCTCTATCAATATTTTGTTAAGAGTCAAAGTACGAACATTGACTATAACAAAAAAATGATAGAGTGGAGCAAGTCCCTGTGTCTATAACTGAAAAGTTTGTTTTATGAATCGGGACAATAAAACACATCTATAACAAATACTTAGTTTGTAAGAATTTTTAGTTGTATCGTGCAATTCAATGACCGTTTTTTTCATCCCCTCTGGCCCTAATTTGTTCAGCCGTCCGCAAAATTTTATTTTGCTCTTTTGTAAAGTATCATAATTATTTCTGGTCAGTTTTCTTTAAAATTGCAGAAAACTTTATCAAAATGGATAAAAAAATTAAAAAGTTGCCAGTCAGCCCCATATTTTCAAGAAATTTAAATGAGAATCTACGAATTATATCATGTCCTTTAACTAAACAAGTTTAAACTGAAATGTTTTCCTATAATGATAAGACTTTAGATACTTTGTTCTCAAATTTTTATACAAAGGACATTGAAAAACAAAATGATATTCATCTTCTTTAATAACATTTAAAACACTCGTATTTAGACTTTCAATTAGCTTTTCTACTCAACGATAATGTCCAGTTTTAACAAATAAATTATGAGATGACAACCGAAGCTTAAGTAAGAAATCCTCTATAAAAGAGGTTTTGTTAGATAATCTGTGAGATTTTGTAAGAAATCTTTGAATGCATATGTTATCAACAACATGCTTATGCAAGAAACATTTTGGTAAGCTATTAAGCATTTCAAATAAATATTGCTTAGATTGACATTATATACTTTATGTTGCAAAAAGAAAATGTAAAATGTTTTAACTTCATATTTTTCTGCTAAAATATACCAATTGCAACTACAGAAAAAAATAATGAACACATACAAGCAAAGACATACACAAAAGAAATTATTATTTTAACTAAGTTTTGTGAAAGTCAAAAGCTAGATAATAATATGAAAGTTCTAATACATATTCCTATTGGATATTTTACCTATACCAAATGAACAGGTGACATTAATTAAAACACCCCTTAGAAAGCCTCTTAATTCCATATATTATTAGATGTTTATTTAGTCCAGTAGGCGTTCGGGGAACAAACCCAGATGACATGGTGGCAGATGCAAAAACCATATTTTTTTTTCATTGATACATGTATCCTAACTATCGGATGTCTAGCTTATACTTTTCAAGAAATTTTTTTTCCACAAATCTTAAAATGAAGTTTACAGCCTATAATCATGATAATAAATGGTATGTTTCTTTTTTTTTTCAAAAGCAGACCAAAATAAATTACAGAACTTTACAAAATTATTTCCCCTTTTGGTCACAAATTAATATGTCTTCTACCTTTAACTTTTGCTCCTTTTGGTCCCTAACAGCAATAAGGGGTAGGGGATAGTCACAAAATTATTAAGGAGTTACACTAAGTCGTGCTAAGCATACCCCACTCGACCATTCAGAAAACAGAACACAGATGACTGACTGACCTGGAAAGGGGAGGCACAGTACAACTCATCATGCTAAAGCTGTATATCAAATTAAAAATAAATCCCTTCAGTAGAAGCTGAGAAATATGTTACGAAAATTTTTCCATTTTTGACAAATTTGTAAAGATTATTAAACTGAACAATAAACAATTTATAACATTTTCTGTTTTCAAGATATTGAGCTTAAAAAGTGCAAAGTTTGGGGAAATATTTGGAAAAAGGGCAATAACTCCTAGATGGGTATTAATAAGATTTTCTTGAGAATTGCAGAGCTGGTAGATCTAGATGTGCTTGATCTGTTAACCGTTTTCGAGTTTTTTGCCAAAAAAGAGAGTTGACACGACTGTTTTATTCTTAGCCATGGTGGCAAAGTTTTTTTTAAGAATCAAAAATCAAAACCGTTGTTAAGTAGCACCCATGCTAATGAACAACTATACACAAGTTTGAATGTAATTGGATGTATGGTGTTTAAGACAAGTTAACGAAGTGTATAGTAATGAGGAAATGCTGTAAAAAGGTCAATTTTGACATTCTAAGGGGAATAACTCCTTCAAGGAACGGTCCTACGGAATTGACCTTGGGACATTTTTGTAGATCTTGATGTGCTAAACAATATGCAATTTAACATGTTTAAATTTCTCAAATAAATTTTATAGTTTTTAAGATATTGAGCTTAAAAAGTTCAAATTTTGTAAAAAAAAATCAGTAAAAAAGGGCAATAACTCCTTGAAAGGTTGTGTGATCTACTTCAGAGTAGTTATATCTTGTTATGCTGGTCAATTATACCCTATGCAAGAATTTTTTTATCTGTGACTTGCAAAAAACTGCAATCTACCCCTGTTCTATTTTTAGCCACGGCTGCCATGTTTTTTGATGAATCAAAATCCAAACGATAAATTTGTTAAGGACATACTACAACCCTACTAAGTTTGGTAACTTTAAGCCAAGGGGGTTCAGAGAAAAAGATTTTTGAAAAGTTGGATGACGGACAAAAGACAGATGCCAATTGATGGCAAAAGCTTACATCATGGACCATTGGTTCAGGTGAGCTAAAAAGTAACATATTTAGCCCCTTATGTCTAAATGAAAAAAGGGTGACCCCTAAAATCAATCCTGCCCATCCTTTTATGGTAAGGAACATATTTGTCAAACTTCATAACAATTGGATCACTAGGAACTCAAGTTATTGTGGGAACACTAAAACCAACAAACAACGATGCAGACAAAAACAATTATACCGTTATCATGGTTATACGTCTGCAATTTTTCTGCGGTCGAATAAAAAAGACTTACGTTCACAAAGTCACTGAAGCATAAAAATGGGGTCAAGGTCCCACATCATGGTGGCAGTTGAGAAGACAAGAACCTAAACAGTCTGTTAACAAAATACCAGATGCCTAGCTATTATACTTTTTAAGTAATTCATTTTCCACAAAACTTTTGCAAAGACATTTACATCATGTATATTGTAATTATAAGATGTTTATGGACATTTTTTGCTTATTCTTTGTGCTATAACCATTTAATGTAAATGTGTTAATGCAAATAAATATTGTCTTTTGTCTATTGTATAGCCTGGAAAAGTTCACAAAGTCACTGGAGCATGAAAATGGGGTCATGTTCAAAAGGCATGGTGACAATTGCCTAGATCATAACATCAACTGTCTGTATACCAAATATCAGATGCCTGAGCTATATATATATACTTTTCAAGAAATTCATTGTCCACGAAAGTCTTACAAAAAAGTTTACAGCCTGAAAAAAACACATCAGTTTACAGAGTCACTGGAGCGTAAAAATGGGGTCAGGGTCACACAGAATGGTGCCAGTAATAAATTAGACCATAACATGAACAGTCTGTATACCCAATATCATTAATAATAACTTTATTTGCAAATTACACCCATGGGGGTCAAGCAAACACAATACAACATATAACATATTTACATTCAAACAATGACATGTAATTAATTATAATATCAGATGCCTAGCTATTTACTTTTCAAGAAATTCATTTTCCACAATTAAAGGATGGTCACTCCTGAACTTTTTTGTATCAAAGATTTTATGATTTGTGGTGTTCACTTTTAAAAGCAAATAACAAGGTCAGTGTGCTTGTTTCCAAGATATATGTCGTCAAAGATTTGGCGGGAAATCAGACTCCTCTAGATTTTACATTATTTTATCATTGTGACCTAATTGGCCTAAAAAACTATAAAGTTGTATCAAGAATATAAAGAAAATTTATACAGTTGGTTTTTAAGATCTATAAAATCAGAAAATATCATAAAAAGTAGAGGTCAGTGTGCAAATAAATTCTTTGGTAATTAAAGGTAAAGTCAAAAAGAGTTCCCATATTAGACTGAAATTCTGAAACATGAAGAGTGACCATCCTAAAGTAAAGAAAGTTTTTAAAATAACAAATTGGTAAATGAAATGATATGTTGGAGTAGCTACATAATTAAAGGCATATTGTCTACGGCAAACTCATTTTTTTTACCCCTCAATTTTTTGGTGTCAATTAGACCGAAATGCAATAAAATGAATATTGAAAAACAAATTTGCTACAAATTTTGCCTCAAAAGTAGTTTATTTTGATCAAAATAGCTCGACAATATTGATTGATATTTTATTTACCTGCACTACGTCACATTGACACAGATTTAGACTGAGTAGTTTTAACACGGACACTAAGCGGAATCTCGAGTTTTGTCCCCGAATACATTGATATGTTGAAAAAATACCGATATTTTTCGTGTTTACCTTTAAAATAACATTCAAAAATTAATACAGGCAATAATTGTCAGTTTTATTCATTAAGTAGCTCTAATATTCGGTTGCCGTTTAAATTTTCTTCCGAGCTAAAACTTCGAGAAACAGATTATGCACCACGTGCAAGAACTATTGAAGTTTTCAATCAAAGAAAGTATAGTGCGCATGCTTACAGCTCATCTACATCTCATGAATATGAATTTTTGTAAAGCTTTACAAATATTATTAATTTTTCAATTGTTGAAGTAATAAAGAACCCTAGTGGTATTTTGAAAGTTTGTATCTTTCTAAATAAACAAAACGAATAGTCTGACGACAATTTTTTGGTTTTACAAAAAAATATTTTTTCGTAGACAATATGCCTTTAAAGTAATCCATTGCAAACTACAACAATAACTTTCGTGTTCAAAATTACTTTGACTTAAACTTTTTCTTGATCAGTTTGGATAATCTTCAGGAAATAATATAGGTCTGGGGTTAAAATCATAAATAACATATCAAAATGGCAATTCATCTTTTATTTTTTTTAATTCAATACCCAAGAGAGATAAACACCTTCAGTACACAGTTAATTGATTGTTACATTGTATATGCATTTTGCATGTTTTGTAATCATGATATTTTCTTACATGTATTGTTATCACATAATGATGGTAAAGTCAAATAATTTTATACCTGTATATTTATTTTCATTTATGTATTTATGTCATGTATGTCTTGTACAAGCTGCAACATGTATAGATAAATTGTACAAGACAAGAAATGTAGGAAAAGTCACATCACGGAAGAAAAGCACAGGAAAAAAGGTCACAAAAAAGAGTTACAGGAAATAATACATTGAACATACATTTAAGATTAGCAAAAAACTTATTAAATCCAAAAAAAAAATTGTTTTTTTCTACTGTATAAATAAATATAAATAATTTCATGAATTCATGGAATTTGCTTGTCATAGAAATGATATTGGAAAAATTCTAATAAATATGAAAATGACAAGAATACAAATTAGCCAAGGCAAACAATTTAGAATTTTCTGTTTGACTTATTTTAAATAAAAAAAAAAATTTGAAGATTTCAACCAAAAGTAAGCAATTATGAATACTTTAAATACAAAACTACATAAGATGTATCTAACATTTATAAAAGCTAGAAATTTTAGTGTGCAAATTACAATTTTCATTACGGTATTCAAATGGTCATTTAAGGATCAAAAGAGTTTTTATTTGAATCTAACAGTTAAATTAGACATGTTAAATGCTTAAAATTGTTTGGCATCTCAATAACATTTACTAGGTGATTTTTTTTTTAAAATGACATGAGCATAAGTTCAACCAAAATATGTTTCCTTTTAGAATTACATGTACTGATGAAAGAAAACCATGCTATATTTTGTCTTAACATGTTAACTTGTACAATTTATCTGTACATGTTGCAACATAAATTATTGCAACTTGTGCACAACATACATGTTTGTATTAATGAAGATCAATAAACATGAAATAAAAAATAGAACACTTACAAGTAAGACGACTTGGTCTTGTAGACATTGTTGATGGTAGAAGAAATGTTTTATAACACAAAATATTCCTCTAATGACACACAAATTAAGATGTATTGATCTGAGAGAAAGACTGTAGGAAATGATTGGAAACTTAACCTTTATGGTGTATATATATTTATATGCTTTTAGATATATCTTAATAGTTTAAGGTGTCAAGGTAAATTTTGCAATTTAGAAATAAACAGAAACCCATCCACTTCCTAGCCCTATGACTGTTTTATGGCTCCTGTGAGTTTTTTTATTACAATAATCCTACCTTTTTACCTGGTCTGTTTAATTTGAGTAGTTACAAGGGTGTAATAATGAAACCATAAAATATCTAATTAACAAAGGTGTCAAAGACACTTTCTAAAATTGTTGATATATTTATTTTTTATGATTATTCTTACCTTTTTGAGTACATGCATGACATGGATACAAAATTTTAAAAAAAAATGTTAGAACTAAAGTTGATAAAAAATTTAAGCTAAAACCATGAACATACATGTAGCAAATCTGGAAGTAACCTACAAATAATCATGATATTATTAATAAGTTGTTTAAAAAAAATAATAAAGTTTAACTTCACATGAATCTGAAGTTTTGGTTAGTTATAATGAGATAATTTAAAAATTTTATTCTGATATTCTACCATACATGTATATATTAAGTATTTATAACATTTTATGTTTTAAATATATCCCTTCGTATTTTGATTTTTTTTAAAGAAATGTGACAATTTGCCATATATAAATGGGCAGAGACTTTTCAAAATAGAGACAATCAAATCAGTGTTATATTTAATTGGATTTAATTAAAATAAAGCCATTATGGCATATAAAATTAATTGGTAGATTCTCATCCCCTCCCTCCCCATGAAAATTTGTGTCAAATAAAATATTGGAGCGGGAATTTCAAAATCCAAAAGTTGGTTTTATGACAATGAATAATACTTTTGCATATCATATGAATTCCTTCTGGATAAAAACAGATCTGGCTTCCCTCAAAACTATTAATTATAACCATTTATAATATTCACAAGCATAGACATGACAGAAATAGGCCTTATAATGTAAAATATATTCATAAAATGTCCTGGAAATTGGACATGGTGGAGGCAGGGTACAACTTATCATGCTTAAACTGAATACCAAATTTGAAATTAATCCCTTATATACATGTAGAAGCCAAGAAATCTGTTACCAAAATTGTCTATTTTTTACCCTTAAAATAGTCTAAGTCGGCTCAGAAAACAGGAAGTAGGCACGTGACTGACCTCAAAATGGTTACATATGTTACAATTCGTCATAATTAAGCTGTTTACTAAATTTAAAATCAATTTCTTCAGTCATGTCAGTACAAGCCATGAAATCTGTTAAAAATGTTGTAATGGACGGAGCGACAGACAAGGTGACTGCAATATGGCCCCTTCTCCTATGAGTGGTGGTATTATTATTATGTAATTTTGTAAGTGTATATCATGTATCTAGATCATATACATAATATAGTGATAAAACTTCAGATTTTGATCCCCCCCAAAAAAACTCTAATACATGTAAAACAAAATGTGCAAAATTATAACTTGTGTATAACCATAACAGTTTAAGGTCTTTAGATGATTAAGAGATGTGGAATAAGTGTACGCGACACAACCAAAATTAAAGAAACAGCAATTTAAAAAATTACAGTGGTAAAAAGCCAGCAGTGTTCAACACTGCTCGGTGTCTTGCATTGGTCCAAGACTGACAATACAATACATAAGATTCAAACAAATCCCTAGATTATCACAAAAGATCCATTTCTGGACATAGAACAAAAAACAGATAGTTGACAGGGACAAACAAAAGCTTTGACAAGGATTTCTGGCTTAGGACAGGCACATATAAAATGTGGCGGGATTAAACTAGTTATTTGGGCCCAAACTTCCCCCTATTGTTAATCTTTTACAAAGCACAAAAATAACACACTTTAAAATTCAAATGGAAAAAAGTTCAATTCACCAAGAGAGAACCTGAGACAAGAGTACTTATACCAAAACAACCAGACGAAAGGAACTCCCTTGAGAATGACATCTTGCTAAGAAGCAATTATTGACTGATGTAAAAAATCAAGCATATCGATTCTAAATCCAACAAAATACTTCAAACAACTAGAGTAGTGATTTAGTATTGTTTTTGAATTACCTGCCAAACTACATTTCCATAGAATTCGGGATGCGATATTCCTTTTAGAACTTTTATTAAGATATATATCAGTTATTTTACATATATATTATTGGCGGATTAATCATTCAATGTGCACCATGAAAAAATCAGTATATGGGTTCAATAAACCAAAAAAATTATAAAGTTAATTCTTAATAAACATGATAAAATCACCAAAAAAGATGTTTTCGTAATGAGTTAATTTATTTATAAATTACTGCATATCTGGGTTTTAAAATTGTTTAACTATGAAAGCTTGATCTTTTTCCTGACGATATACAAAAAACCTGAACACCCAGGGTTAATAAGAAGTATTAAAATATTTGTGTCACAAAAAGCAAGAAAATGCTGATAGATGTTGTGAATTTGAACACATGATCATGCATGACCTTTACACATGGCTTTAGGGTGTCAACCTCTTCTGGGTGTCTTGAGGTCAAGTCAAGTCAAGTTAATCTTATCTAAATTGTTAAATTTCTACCCAAGAAACCATGCAAAATACTAAAATCACTATTTAGCACAGCTTAGACAAATAAAAATGCACAACAGCAGGCCTAAGCTTAATCCAGTTCTTAAAAAAATCAGTATGATCCCTTTGGCAAGAAACTTCCCGGTAGGAACAGGTCTAGGAAAGAAACAACCTTCACGTATGAATCTATTCGCAGTTTAGGAGGAGTTGTTGCCCTGAGGTGTTACGGAAGAAAGGATAATGACACTCTTATCACTTCAACATTTATACCCCAGATATTCAATGGGATCAAATAGTATTAACCCTAGTCATGGAAAAAAGGTGATCTCTACAACACTTCAGCAAATACAAATACAACTGCAACATAAAATTAATTTATGTTCACGGTGGCAGATCCACAGGGGGCAGAAGTGGCATACGCCCCCTTTTAATTGAGAAACGCTTTATGGTCCTTTTGATATTTATTTTTTTATTTTTGAGGACCAAAATTTTAAAAAAGGACCATTAAGGGGGCTCCCGCAGGGTACCCCCTCGGGTCGCCAGGTCGCTTTTAAAAGGGGCCTGAGGCTTTAAAAGGCATATTTTGGCAGAGGTCGCAGGTCATTTTTTGGCATAGGTCGATTTTATGAAGTGTAGGTCGGAAGTCACACTTAAAAAGCCCACAGGTCGTTTTTAACCCTGTGGGAGCCACATTAAGAGCTACGGAACCGCAGCTACATGTAGACTGATGACACATGCAGTTTTAAGTAGGTCTAGATATGAAAGAGATACTAGGACATGAGACAAATTGGTCATTTTATAATATAAAAAAAAACATCCATGTGTCATGTGTGTTGTGCGATGGATTGCAAAATACAGCAACACTCATGACACTTAAAATCAAATATTTTAAGATGCAAGTCTATCAGAAGGGACGAATAAAGGTTGTCTTGTGTATGTGGAGAGCAATACACGCGTTGCGCATTTGCGGGATTGATCACTAATTTAGCCAAAAGAGGAGGAACTGGTAAAAAAACTGGTTCCAATATGCTAATGGACGAAGAAAGTTATTTCTTTATTTCCGTTCAAGATTGATTTTTTATCGGTTGTAAATGTTGATGGTTGGTTTGTTTGTCAGTTGCAAATGATTTTTAACCTATATGTTGAATAATTACAGAAGAATCGTTGATAGAAAATACTGTTCCCTTTGTACCATGTTGAATGACGTCGTTTTTCCTCCCTGTGACCCCTGATGACCTCGTCTAAATGACGAGTCAAATTCGGAACGGATAAATTGTGCAACCCTAGTATACCTGAAGCACGTTAAAGACCCTTCTGTAGATTGCAATAAAAGAAGGCTCAATAGGGGCTGCTACAAAGACCACACTCGCAAACTGCTAGCTGGAGAGGGACTCGCATAACTTCATAAGCTAAGCATTTAAGCTAGGCTAGCCTGTTTCCCAATCCAGGATAAATAGATATGTTTTAACTAATTATTTTTCCTCTTGAGTTTAAGCTAAAGCTAGCCTGTTTCCCAATCCAGGATAAATAGATATGTTTTAACTAAATACAGGGATGTCCAAAACAATCCTGCTAAATATTTTACCTCTTGAGTTTAATTTTATGTATACAAGGACACATTGTGGAGAATTTCATCTTGAACTATTCGTTGTTCCCTCAATCATTCGTCATGAAAAGAAAAAAAAGCATGTCATACCTGCGGGACTTAAAAATATTGGGGAAAGAAGCGACCGCGATTTAAACGGCATATTTTCGCATGGGTCGACTCAACATTGTCGGCCTGATATTAAATTAATCGGTTAATAAAGGTCAATAATAAAAGTAAAAACAAATGTTTTATTCAAAAACATTGACTACAAGTGATCGAAAACAAACCAAACCAACATCGTGGTTCGGTTTACATTAATTACTCGAAGGCAAACCAAACCAGCAGCCTGGTTTGGTTTGGTATGAAAGCAAACCAAACCACGCGTCTGGTTTGGTTTGGTCCAGAAAGCAAACCAAACCACGAGTCTGGTTTGGTTTGGTCCGAAAGCAAACCAAACCACGAGTCTGGTTTGGTTTGGTCAGAGCAAACCAACAATTTTTTGGTTTGGTTTGCTCTGACCTGAAGTTTAGTTTGGTTTGGTTTTCTCTCCATTCACAGTGAACCACGGTTTGCTTTTAGCAAACCATGGATTGGTCTAGCAAACCAAACCAAACCAGAAAAGTAAACTAAATGTTTGCTCCAGGTTCACTTTTGTACAGGTTAGGTTTGGACCCATCTGTAAGGCAGATCCGTAGACGTATATTAGCTATAGTGGGAAAGGTATGGTCGCAAATAACTTTTTAACCGGAAGACCGGTCGAGATAAAACTGGATGGATTTTGTAGGGCACTTAAAAATCTATAAAATACCCCTACACAATCGTTCATTGCAAGCGCACAGGAAAGTTGAGAATCCGAAATTAGGTACATAAGGCAGATCCGTAGACGTATATTAGCTAACGTTGGACAGAAATGGTCGCAAATAACTTTTAAACCGGAACACCGGTCGAGATAAAACTTGGTGGGTTTTGTAGGGCACTTAAAAATCTATAAACTACACTTACACAATCGTTGATTGCAAGCGCACAGGAAAGTTGAGAATCCGAAATTAGGTACATAAGGCAGTTCCGTAGACGTATATTAGCTATAGTGGGACAGGTATGGTCTCAAATAACTTTTAAACCGGAAGACTGATCGAGATAAAACTCGGTCGGTTTTGTAGGGCACTTATAATTATACAAAATCCATCTACACAATCTTTGATTGAAAGCGTACAGGAAAGTTGATAATCTGATATTTGGTACAAAAGGCAGATCCGTAGACGTATATTAGCTATAATGGGACAGGTATGGTAGCTAATAACCTTTCATCCGGAAGACCGGTCAAGATAAAACTGGATGAGTTTTGTAGGGCACTAATAATTATACAAAATCCATCTACACAATCTTTGATTGAAAGCGCACAGGAAAGTTGATAATCGGATATTTGGTACATAAGGCAGATCCGTAGACGTATATTTGCTATAGTGGGACAGGTATGGTCGCAAATAACTTTTAAACCGGAAGACCGGTCAAGATGAAACTGGATGAGTTTTGTAGGGCACTTATAATTCTACAAAATCCATCTACAAAATCTTTGATTGAAAGCGCACAGGAAAGTTGAGAATCCGAAATTAGGTACATAAGGCAGATCCGTAGACGTATATTACCTATAGTGGGGCAGGTATGGTCGTGAATAACTTGTAAACTGGAAGACCGGTCGAGATGAAACTGGATGGGTTTCATAGGGCACTCATAATTCTACAAAATCTATCTACACAATCTTTGATTGAAAGCGCACAGGAAAGTTGAGAATCGGATATTTGGTACATAAGGCAGATCCGTATACGTATATTAGCTATAGTTGGGCAGGTATGGTAACGAATAACTTTTTAAACGGAAGACCGGTCGAGATAAAACTCGGTTGGTTTTGTAGGGCACTTATAACTCTATAATTTCCACCTAGTCAATTGTTGATTGAAAGCGCACAGGAAAGTTGAGAATCCGATATTAGGTAAATAAGGCAGATGCGTAGAATTATATTAGCTATAGTGGAACAGGTATGGTCGCGAATAACTTTTAAACCAGAAGACCGGTTGAGATGAAACTTGATGGGTTTGGTAGGGCACTTATAATTCTACAAAATTCATCTACACAATCTTTGATTGAAAGCGCACAGGAAAGTTGATAATCGGATATTTGGTACATAAGGCAGATCCGTAGACGTATATTTGCTATAGTGGGACAGGTATGGTCGCAAATAACTTTTAAACCGGAAGACCGGTCAAGATGAAACTGGATGAGTTTTGTAGGGCACTTATAATTCTACAAAATTCATCTACACAATATTTGATTGAAAGCCCAAAGGAAAGTTGAGAATCGGATATTAGGTACATAAGGCAGATCCGTAGACGTATTTTAGCTATAGTGGGACAGGTATGGTCGCAAATAACTTTTTAACCGGAAGACCAGTCAAGATGAAACTGGATGGGTAATGTAGGGCACTTATAACTCTATAAACTCCACTTAGTCAATCGTTGATTGAAAGCGCACAGGAAAGTTGAGAATCCGATATTAGGTACATAAGGCAGATCCGTAGACGTGTATTAGCTATAGTGGGGCTGGTATGGTCCCAAATAACTTTTAAACCGGAAGACCGGTCGAGATAAAACTGGATGGGTTTTGTAGGGCACTTAAAAATCTGTAAAATACCCCTACACAATTGTTCATTGCAAGCGCACAGGAAAGTTGAGAATCCGAAATTAGGTACATAAGGCAGATCTGTAGACGTATATTAGCTAAAGTTGGACAGGTATTGTCGCAAATAACTTTTAAACCGGAAGACCGGTCGAGATAAAACTTGGTGGGTTTTGTAGGGCACTTAAAAATCTATAAAATACACCTACACAATCGTTGATTGCAAGCGCACAGGAAAGTTGAAAATCCGAAATTAGGTACATAAGGCAGATCCGTAGACGTATATTAGCTATAGTGGGACAGGTATGGTCTCAAATAACTTTTAAACCGGAAGACTGGTCGAGATAAAACTCGGTGGGTTTTGTAGAGCAGTTATAACTCTATAAACTCCACTTAGTCATTCGTTGATTGAAAGCGCACAGGAAAGTTGAGAATCCAATATTAGGTACAAAGGCAGATCCGTAGACGTATATTAGTTATAATGGGACAGGTATGGTAGCTAATAACCTTTAAACCGGAAGACCGGTCAAGATGAAACTGGATGAGTTTTGTAGGGCATTAATAATTATACAAAATCCATCTACACAATCTTTGATTGAAAGCGCACAGGAAAGTTGATAATCGGATATTTGGTACATAAGGCAGATCCGTAGACGTATATTTGCTATAGTGGGACAGGTATGGTCGCAAATAACTTTTAAACCGGAAGACCGGTCAAGATGAAACTGGATGAGTTTTGTAGGGCACTAATAATTATACAAAATCCATCTACACAATCTTTGATTGAAAGCGCACAGGAAAGTTGATAATCGGATATTTGGTACATAAGGCAGATCCGTAGACGTATATTTGCTATAGTGGGACAGGTATGGTCGCAAATAACTTTTAAACCGGAAGACCGGTCAAGATGAAACTGGATGAGTTTTGTAGGGCACTTATAATTCTACAAAATCCATCTACAAAATCTTTGATTGAAAGCGCACAGGAAAGTTGAGAATCCGAAATTAGGTACATAAGGCAGATCCGTAGACGTATATTACCTATAGTGGGGCAGGTATGGTCGTGAATAACTTGTAAACTGGAAGACCGGTCGAGATGAAACTGGATGGGTTTCATAGGGCACTCATAATTCTACAAAATCTATCTACACAATCTTTGATTGAAAGCGCACAGGAAAGTTGAGAATCGGATATTTGGTACATAAGGCAGATCCGTATACGTATATTAGCTATAGTTGGGCAGGTATGGTCAGGAATAACTTTTTATACGAAAGACCGGTCGAGATAAAACTCGGTTGGTTTTGTAGGGCACTTATAACTCTATAATTTCCACCTAGTCAATTGTTGATTGAAAGCGCACAGGAAAGTTGAGAATCCGATATTAGGTAAATAAGGCAGATGCGTAGAATTATTTTAGCTATAGTGGAACAGGTATGGTCGCAAATAACTTTTAAACCAGAAGACCGGTTGAGATGAAACTTGATGGGTTTGGTAGGGCACTTATAATTCTACAAAATTCATCTACACAATCTTTGATTGAAAGCGCACAGGAAAGTTGATAATCGGATATTTGGTACATAAGGCAGATCCGTAGACGTATATTTGCTATAGTGGGACAGGTATGGTCGAAAATAACTTTTAAACCGGAAGACCGGTCAAGATGAAACTGGATGAGTTTTGTAGGGCACTTATAATTCTACAAAATCCATCTACAAAATCTTTGATTGAAAGCGCACAGGAAAGTTGAGAATCGGATATTTGGTACATAAGGCAGATCCGTATACGTATATTAGCTATAGTTGGGCAGGTATGGTCACGAATAACTTTTTAAACGGAAGACCGGTCGAGATAAAACTCGGTTGGTTTTGTAGGGCACTTATAACTCTATAATTTCCACCTAGTCAATTGTTGATTGAAAGCGCACAGGAAAGTTGAGAATCCGATATTATGTAAATAAGGCAGTTCCGTAGAATTATATTAGCTATAGTGGGACAGGTATGGTCTCAAATAACTTTTAAACCGGAAGACTGATCGAGATAAAACTCGGTCGGTTTTGTAGGGCACTTATAATTATACAAAATCCATCTACACAATCTTTGATTGAAAGCGTACAGGAAAGTTGATAATCTGATATTTGGTACAAAAGGCAGATCCGTAGACGTATATTAGCTATAATGGGACAGGTATGGTAGCTAATAACCTTTCATCCGGAAGACCGGTCAAGATAAAACTGGATGAGTTTTGTAGGGCACTAATAATTATACAAAATCCATCTACACAATCTTTGATTGAAAGCGCACAGGAAAGTTGATAATCGGATATTTGGTACATAAGGCAGATCCGTAGACGTATATTTGCTATAGTGGGACAGGTATGGTCGCAAATAACTTTTAAACCGGAAGACCGGTCAAGATGAAACTGGATGAGTTTTGTAGGGCACTTATAATTCTACAAAATCCATCTACAAAATCTTTGATTGAAAGCGCACAGGAAAGTTGAGAATCCGAAATTAGGTACATAAGGCAGATCCGTAGACGTATATTACCTATAGTGGGGCAGGTATGGTCGTGAATAACTTGTAAACTGGAAGACCGGTCGAGATGAAACTGGATGGGTTTCATAGGGCACTCATAATTCTACAAAATCTATCTACACAATCTTTGATTGAAAGCGCACAGGAAAGTTGAGAATCGGATATTTGGTACATAAGGCAGATCCGTATACGTATATTAGCTATAGTTGGGCAGGTATGGTAACGAATAACTTTTTAAACGGAAGACCGGTCGAGATAAAACTCGGTTGGTTTTGTAGGGCACTTATAACTCTATAATTTCCACCTAGTCAATTGTTGATTGAAAGCGCACAGGAAAGTTGAGAATCCGATATTAGGTAAATAAGGCAGATGCGTAGAATTATATTAGCTATAGTGGAACAGGTATGGTCGCGAATAACTTTTAAACCAGAAGACCGGTTGAGATGAAACTTGATGGGTTTGGTAGGGCACTTATAATTCTACAAAATTCATCTACACAATCTTTGATTGAAAGCGCACAGGAAAGTTGATAATCGGATATTTGGTACATAAGGCAGATCCGTAGACGTATATTTGCTATAGTGGGACAGGTATGGTCGCAAATAACTTTTAAACCGGAAGACCGGTCAAGATGAAACTGGATGAGTTTTGTAGGGCACTTATAATTCTACAAAATTCATCTACACAATATTTGATTGAAAGCCCAAAGGAAAGTTGAGAATCGGATATTAGGTACATAAGGCAGATCCGTAGACGTATTTTAGCTATAGTGGGACAGGTATGGTCGCAAATAACTTTTTAACCGGAAGACCAGTCAAGATGAAACTGGATGGGTAATGTAGGGCACTTATAACTCTATAAACTCCACTTAGTCAATCGTTGATTGAAAGCGCACAGGAAAGTTGAGAATCCGATATTAGGTACATAAGGCAGATCCGTAGACGTGTATTAGCTATAGTGGGGCTGGTATGGTCCCAAATAACTTTTAAACCGGAAGACCGGTCGAGATAAAACTGGATGGGTTTTGTAGGGCACTTAAAAATCTGTAAAATACCCCTACACAATTGTTCATTGCAAGCGCACAGGAAAGTTGAGAATCCGAAATTAGGTACATAAGGCAGATCTGTAGACGTATATTAGCTAAAGTTGGACAGGTATTGTCGCAAATAACTTTTAAACCGGAAGACCGGTCGAGATAAAACTTGGTGGGTTTTGTAGGGCACTTAAAAATCTATAAAATACACCTACACAATCGTTGATTGCAAGCGCACAGGAAAGTTGAAAATCCGAAATTAGGTACATAAGGCAGATCCGTAGACGTATATTAGCTATAGTGGGACAGGTATGGTCTCAAATAACTTTTAAACCGGAAGACTGGTCGAGATAAAACTCGGTGGGTTTTGTAGAGCAGTTATAACTCTATAAACTCCACTTAGTCATTCGTTGATTGAAAGCGCACAGGAAAGTTGAGAATCCAATATTAGGTACAAAGGCAGATCCGTAGACGTATATTAGTTATAATGGGACAGGTATGGTAGCTAATAACCTTTAAACCGGAAGACCGGTCAAGATGAAACTGGATGAGTTTTGTAGGGCATTAATAATTATACAAAATCCATCTACACAATCTTTGATTGAAAGCGCACAGGAAAGTTGATAATCGGATATTTGGTACATAAGGCAGATCCGTAGACGTATATTTGCTATAGTGGGACAGGTATGGTCGCAAATAACTTTTAAACCGGAAGACCGGTCAAGATGAAACTGGATGAGTTTTGTAGGGCACTAATAATTATACAAAATCCATCTACACAATCTTTGATTGAAAGCGCACAGGAAAGTTGATAATCGGATATTTGGTACATAAGGCAGATCCGTAGACGTATATTTGCTATAGTGGGACAGGTATGGTCGCAAATAACTTTTAAACCGGAAGACCGGTCAAGATGAAACTGGATGAGTTTTGTAGGGCACTTATAATTCTACAAAATCCATCTACAAAATCTTTGATTGAAAGCGCACAGGAAAGTTGAGAATCCGAAATTAGGTACATAAGGCAGATCCGTAGACGTATATTACCTATAGTGGGGCAGGTATGGTCGTGAATAACTTGTAAACTGGAAGACCGGTCGAGATGAAACTGGATGGGTTTCATAGGGCACTCATAATTCTACAAAATCTATCTACACAATCTTTGATTGAAAGCGCACAGGAAAGTTGAGAATCGGATATTTGGTACATAAGGCAGATCCGTATACGTATATTAGCTATAGTTGGGCAGGTATGGTCAGGAATAACTTTTTATACGAAAGACCGGTCGAGATAAAACTCGGTTGGTTTTGTAGGGCACTTATAACTCTATAATTTCCACCTAGTCAATTGTTGATTGAAAGCGCACAGGAAAGTTGAGAATCCGATATTAGGTAAATAAGGCAGATGCGTAGAATTATTTTAGCTATAGTGGAACAGGTATGGTCGCAAATAACTTTTAAACCAGAAGACCGGTTGAGATGAAACTTGATGGGTTTGGTAGGGCACTTATAATTCTACAAAATTCATCTACACAATCTTTGATTGAAAGCGCACAGGAAAGTTGATAATCGGATATTTGGTACATAAGGCAGATCCGTAGACGTATATTTGCTATAGTGGGACAGGTATGGTCGAAAATAACTTTTAAACCGGAAGACCGGTCAAGATGAAACTGGATGAGTTTTGTAGGGCACTTATAATTCTACAAAATCCATCTACAAAATCTTTGATTGAAAGCGCACAGGAAAGTTGAGAATCGGATATTTGGTACATAAGGCAGATCCGTATACGTATATTAGCTATAGTTGGGCAGGTATGGTCACGAATAACTTTTTAAACGGAAGACCGGTCGAGATAAAACTCGGTTGGTTTTGTAGGGCACTTATAACTCTATAATTTCCACCTAGTCAATTGTTGATTGAAAGCGCACAGGAAAGTTGAGAATCCGATATTATGTAAATAAGGCAGATCCGTAGAATTATATTAGCTATAGTGGAACAGGTATGGTTGCAAATAACTTTTAAACCAGAAGACCGGTTGAGATGAAACTTGATGGGTTTGGTAGGGCACTTATAATTCTACAAAATTCATCTACACAATCTTTGATTGAAAGCGCACAGGAAAGTTGATAATCGGATATTTGGTACATAAGGCAGATCCGTAGACGTATATTTGCTATAGTGGGACAGGTATGGTCGCAAATAACTTTTAAACCGGAAGACCGGTCAAGATGAAACTGGATGAGTTTTGTAGGGCACTAATAATTATACAAAATCCATCTACACAATCTTTGATTGAAAGCGCACAGGAAAGTTGATAATCGGATATTTGGTACATAAGGCAGATCCGTAGACGTATATTTGCTATAGTGGGACAGGTATGGTCGCAAATAACTTTTAAACCGGAAGACCGGTCAAGATGAAACTGGATGAGTTTTGTAGGGCACTAATAATTATACAAAATCCATCTACACAATCTTTGATTGAAAGCGCACAGGAAAGTTGATAATCGGATATTTGGTACATAAGGCAGATCCGTAAACGTATATTTGCTATAGTGGGACAGGTATGGTCGCAAATAACTTTTAAACCGGAAGACCGGTCAAGATGAAACTGGATGAGTTTTGTAGGGCACTTATAATTCTACAAAATCCATCTACAAAATCTTTGATTGAAAGCGCACAGGAAAGTTGAGAATCCGAAATTAGGTACATAAGGCAGATCCGTAGACGTATATTACCTATAGTGGGACATGTATGGTCGTGACTAACTTTTAAACTGGAAGACCGGTCGAGATGAAACTGGATGGGTTTCATAGGGCACTCATAATTCTACAAAATCTATCTACACAATCTTTGATTGAAAGCGCACAGGAAAGTTGAGAATCGGATATTTGGTACATAAGGCAGATCCGTATACGTATATTAGCTATAGTTGGGCAGGTATGGTCACGAATAACTTTTTAAACGGAAGACCGGTCGAGATAAAACTCGGTTGGTTTTGTAGGGCACTTATAATTCTATAATTTCCACCTAGTCAATTGTTGATTGAAAGCGCACAGGAAAGTTGAGAATCCGATATTAGGTAAATAAGGCAGATCCGTAGAATTATATTAGCTATAGTGGAACAGGTATGGTCGCAAATAACTTTTAAACCAGAAGACCGGTTGAGATGAAACTTGATGGGTTTGGTAGGGCACTTATAATTCTACAAAATTCATCTACACAATCTTTGATTGAAAGCGCACAGGAAAGTTAATAATCGGATATTTGGTACATAAGGCAGATCCGTAGACGTATATTTGCTATAGTGGGACAGGTATGGTCGCAAATAACTTTTAAACCGGAAGACCGGTCAAGATGAAACTGGATGAGTTTTGTAGGGCACTTATAATTCTACAAAATCCATCTACAAAATATTTGATTGAAAGCGCACAGGAAAGCTGAGAATCGGATATTTGGTACATAAGGCAGATCCGTATACGTATATTAGCTATAGTAGGGCAGGTATGGTCACAAATAACTTTTTAAACGGAAGACCGGTCGAGATAAAACTCGGTTGGTTTTGTAAGGCACTTATAACTCTATAATTTCCACCTAGTCAATTGTTGATTGAAAGCGCACAGGAAAGTTGAGAATCCGATATTAGGTAAATAAGGCAGATCCGTAGAATCATATTAGCTATAGTGGAACAGGTATGGTTGCAAATAACTTTTAAACCAGAAGACCGGTTGAGATGAAACTTGATGGGTTTGGTAGGGCACTTATAATTCTACAAAATTCATCTACACAATCTTTGATTGAAAGCGCACAGGAAAGTTGATAATCGGATATTTGGTACATAAGGCAGATCCGTAGACGTATATTTGCTATAGTGGGACAGGTATGGTCGCAAATAACTTTTAAACCGGAAGACCGGTCAAGATGAAACTGGATGAGTTTTGTAGGGCACTAATAATTATACAAAATCCATCTACACAATCTTTGATTGAAAGCGCACAGGAAAGTTGATAATCGGATATTTGGTAGATAAGGCAGATCCGTAGACGTATATTTGCTATAGTGGGACAGGTATGGTCGCAAATAACTTTTAAACCGGAAGACCGGTCAAGATGAAACTGGATGAGTTTTGTAGGGCACTTATAATTCTACAAAATCCATCTACAAAATCTTTGATTGAAAGCGCACAGGAAAGTTGAGAATCCGAAATTAGGTACATAAGGCAGATCCGTAGACGTATATTACCTATAGTGGGGAAGGTATGGTCGTGAATAACTTTTAAACCGGAATACCGGTCGAGATAAAACTGGGTGGGTTTTGTAGGGCATTTTTAACTCTATAATTTCCACCTAGTCAATTGTTGATTGAAAGCGCACAGGAAAGTTGAGAATCCGATATTAGGTACATAAGGTAGATCCGTAGACGTATATTAGCTATAGTTGGACAGGTATGGTCGCAAATACCTTTTAAACTGGAAGACCGGTCGAGATGAAATTGGATGGGTTTCATAGGGCACTCATAATTCTACAAAATCTATCTACACAATCTTTGATTGAAAGCGCACAGGAAAGTTGAGAATCGGATATTTGGTACATACAGTAAAACCTGTACTAGTGACCACCTCCATATAAAGACTTCCTGTCCATAAAGACTATTTTCAGTCCCCCCAACAATTTTTCCTATATATTTAACCTCTATATAGTGACCACCTGCCCAACGTGACTAGTGACCATCAGAAACCGTCCCTTGAAGTGCCAAAACCTGTATACAAGGACCTTAAATTAGTGCAAATGATTGTTAATTGGCTTGGGTTCGCTGTCAGATCAAAGCTAATTAGGAAGTGTCACCTTTCTTTAATCTTTAGTAATTCGTATTTAGGTAAATTTGAGGAAGTTATAAGAAGTAATTATCACTAATTACTTGTGTCAGGGTCAGTTTAACTTTTATGTCTTTAAAAGTTGGGAAGAAATAATGTTGTTAATTCTAGATTTATGAAATGTAATACCATAGTAAGCAAATGCAGATATTTTTTTTATGATTTTAATATGATAATTTTTTTAGCTAGATTCCCTTTACTTATGAATAAGATATAAAAAGATAAAATGATTTTTAGAAATATACTTCAAAACTACATAATTATATAAAAAATACTGTAAACCAAGATTCAAACATGTATTTAACAAAGTTTTAGATAAATTTTCAAGACATAGAATGTTCAAAAATATTCACGAAATATTGCAAGTTAAATAGTCTATTGTTTGGTTTGAAAAGGTCATGAACAAATCAGTATACATGTACTTTCTATAGATCTATGGAAACTGTGCATCAGCTAATACCAATACACATACCTAACATTATACTTTTATCTCGACAACCTCTATATAAAGACCCCCTGTCTGTAGTGACCTTTTTGTCAAGGTTCCTTGAAGGGTCACTATAGACAGGTTTGACTGTAATGCAGATCCGTATACGTATATTAGCTATAGTTGGGCAGGTATGGTCACGAATAACTTTTTAAACGGAAGACCGGTCGAGATAAAATTCGGTTGGTTTTGTAGGGCACTTGTAACTCTATAATTTCCACCTAGTCAATTGTTGATTGAAAGCGCACAGGAAAGTTGAGAATCCGATATTAGGTAAATTAGGCAGATCCGTAGAGTTATATTAGCTATAGTGGAACAGGTATGGTTGCAAATAACTTTTAAACCAGAAGACCGGTTGAGATGAAACTTGATGGGTTTGGTAGGGCACTTATAATTCTACAAAATTCATCTACACAATCTTTGATTGAAAGCGCACAGGAAAGTTGATAATCGGATATTTGATACATAAGGCAGATCCGTAGACGTATATTTGCTATAGTGGGACAGGTATGGTCGCAAATAACTTTTAAACCGGAAGACCGGTCAAGATGAAACTGGATGAGTTTTGTAGGGCACTAATAATTATACAAAATCCATCTACACAATCTTTGATTGAAAGCGCACAGGAAAGTTGATAATCGGATATTTGGTACATAAGGCAGATCCGTAGACGTATATTTGCTATAGTGGGACAGGTATGGTCGCAAATAACTTTTAAACCGGAAGACCGGTCAAGATGAAACTGGATGAGTTTTGTAGGGCACTAATAATTATACAAAATCCATCTACAAAATCTTTGATTGAAAGCGCACAGGAAAGTTGAGAATCCGAAATTAGGTACATAAGGCAGATCCGTACACGTATATTACCTATAGTGGGGCAGGTATGGTCGTAAATAACTTTTAAACCGGAATACCGGTCGAGATAAAACTGGGTGGGTTTTGTAGAGCACTTATAACTCTACAAACTACACCTAGTGAATTGTTGATTGAAAGCGCAGAGGAAAGTTGAGAATCGGATATTAGGTACATAAGGCAGATCCGTAGACGAATATTAGCTATAGTGGGGCTGGTATGGTCCCAAATAACTTTTCAACCGGTCAACTTGTCAAGATTAAACTCATTGGGTTTTGTAGGGCACTTTTAACTCTATAAACTTCTCCTAGTCAGTTGTTGATTGAAAGCGCACAGGAAAGTTGAGAATCCGATATAAGGTACATAAGGCAGATCCGTAGACGTATATTAGCTATAGTGGGACAGGTATGGTTGCTCATAACTTTTAAACCGGAAGACAGGTTGAGATGAAACTGGATGGGTTTGGTAGGGCACTTATAATTCTACAAAATTCATCTACACAATCTTTGATTGAAAGCCCAAAGGAAAGTTGAGAATCGGATATTAGGTACATAAGGCAGATCCGTAGACGTATTTTAGCTATAGTGGGACAGGTATGGTCGCAAATAACTTTTTAACCGGAAGACCAGTCAAGATGAAACTGGATGGGTAATGTAGGGCACTTATAACTCTATAAACTCCACTTAGTCAATCGTTGATTGAAAGCGCACAGGAAAGTTGATAATCGGATATTTGATACATAAGGCAGATCCGTAGACGTATATTTGCTATAGTGGGACAGGTATGGTCGCAAATAACTTTTAAACCAGAAGACCGGTTGAGATGAAACTGGATGGGTTTTGTAGGGCACTAATAATTATACAAAATCCATCTACACAATCTTTGATTGAAAGCGCACAGGAAAGTTGATAATCGGATATTTGGTACATAAGGCAGATCCGTAGACGTATATTTGCTATAGTGGGACAGGTATGGTCGCAAATAACTTTTAAACCGGAAGACCGGTCAAGATGAAACTGGATGAGTTTTGTAGGGCACTTATAATTCTACAAAATCCATCTACAAAATCTTTGATTGAAAGCGCACAGGAAAGTTGAGAATCCGAAATTAGGTACATAAGGCAGATCCGTACACGTATATTACCTATAGTGGGGCAGGTATGGTCGTGAATAACTTTTAAACCGGAATACCGGTCGAGATAAAACTGGATGGGTTTTGTAGGGCACTTAAAAATCTATAAAATACCTCTACACAATTGTTCATTGCAAGCGCACAGGAAAGTTGAGAATCCGAAATTAGGTACATAAGGCAGATCCGTAGACGTATATTAGCTATAGTGGGACAGGTATGGTCTCAAATAACTTTTAAACCGGAAGACCAGTCAAGATGAAACTCGATGGGTTTTATAGGGCACTTATAAATCTATAAAATACACCTACACAATCGTTGATTGCAAGCGCATAGGAAAGTTTGAAATCCGAAATTAGGTACATAAGGCAGATCCGTAGATAAATAACTTTTTAACCGGAAGTCCGGTCGAGATAAAACTCAGTGGGTTTTGTAGAGCACTTATAACTCTACAAACTACACCTAGTGAATTGTTGATTGAAAGCGCAGAGGAAAGTTGAGAATCGGATATAAGGTACATAAGGCAGATCCGTAGACGAATATTAGCTATAGTGGGGCTGGTATGGTCCCAAATAACTTTTAAACCGGACGACCGGTCGAGATAAAACTGGATGGGTTTTATAGGGCACTTATGAATCTACAAAATACAACTACACAATCGTTGATTGAAAGGGCACAGGAAAGTTGAGAATCCGAAATTAGGTACATAAGGCAGATCCGTAGACGTATAATAGCTATAGTGGGACAGGTATGGTTGCTCATAACTTTTAAACCGGAAGACAGGTTGAGATGAAACTGGATGGGTTTGGTAGGGCACTTATAATTCTACAAAATTAATCTACACAATCTTTGATTGAAAGCCCAAAGGAAAGTTGAGAATCTGATATTAGGTACATAAGGCAGATCCGTAGACGTATTTTAGCTATAGTGGGACAGGTATGGTCGCAAATAACTTTTTAACCGGAAGACCAGTCAAGATGAAACTGGATGGGTAATGTAGGGCACTTATAACTCTATAAACTCCACTTAGTCAATCGTTGATTGAAAGCGCACAGGAAAGTTGAGAATCCGATATTAGGTACATAAGGCAGATCCGTAGACGTGTATTAGCTATAGTGGGGCTGG
Organism: Arcuatula senhousia; assembly: GCA_963971305.1. Taxonomy (NCBI): domain Eukaryota; kingdom Metazoa; phylum Mollusca; class Bivalvia; order Mytilida; family Mytilidae; genus Arcuatula; species Arcuatula senhousia. The sequence continues at coordinate 37,807,539 of OZ020312.1, forward strand.
TATGGTCCCAAATAACTTTTAAACCGGAAGACCGGTCGAGATAAATCTTGGTGGGTTTTGTAGGGCACTTAAAAATCTATAAAATACCCCTACACAATTGTTCATTGCAAGCGCACAGGAAAGTTGAGAATCCGAAATTAGGTACATAAGGCAGATCTGTAGACGTATATTAGCTAAAGTTGGACAGGTATGGTCGCAAATAACTTTTAAACCGGAAGACCGGTCGAGATAAAACTTGGCGGGTTTTGTAGGGCAATTAAAAATCTATAAAATACACCTACACAATTGTTGATTGCAAGCGCACAGGAAAGTTGAGAATCCGAAATTAGGTACATAAGGCAGATCCGTAGACGTATATTAGCTATAGTGGGACAGGTATGGTAGCTAATAACCTTTAAACCGGAAGACTGGTCAATATGAAACTGGATGAGTTTTGTAGGGCACTTATAATTATACAAAATCCATCTACACAATCTTTGATTGAAAGCGCACAGGAAAGTTGATAATCGGATATTTGGTACATAAGGCAGATCCGTAGACGTATATTTGCTATAGTGGGACAGGTATGGTCGCAAATAACTTTTAAACCGGAAGACCAGTCAAGATAAAACTGGATGGGATTTGTAGGGCACTTATAATTCTACAAAATCCATCTACACAATCTTTGATTGAAAGCGCACAGGAAAGTTGAGAATCCGAAATTAGGTACATAAGGCAGATCCGTAGACGTATATTACCTATAGTGGGGCAGGTATGGTCGTGAAAAACTTTTTAACCGGAAGTCAGGTCGAGATAAAACTCGGTGGGTTTTGTAGAGCACTTATAACTCTAGAAACTACACCTAGTCAATTGTTGATTGAAAGCGAACAGGAAAGTTGAGAATCCGATATTTGGTACATAAGGCAGAATCGTAGACGCATATTAGCTATAGTGGGACAGGTATGGTTGCAGATTACTTTTAACCGGAAGACTGGTTGAGATGAAACTTGGTGGGTTTGGTAGGGCACTTATAATTCTACAAAATTCATCTACACAATCTTTGATTGAAAGCGTACAGGAAATTGAGAATAGGATATTTGGTACATAAGGCAGATCCGTACACGTATATTAGCTATAGTGGGGCTGGTATGGTCCCAAATTACTTTTTAACCGGAAGACCGCTCGAAATAAAACTGGATGGGTTTTGTAGGGCACTTATAAATCTACAAAATCCACCTACACAATCGTTGATTGAAAGCGCACAGGAAAGTTGAGAATCCGAAATTAGGTACATAAGGCAGATCCGTAGACGTATATTAGCTATAGTGGGACAGGTATGGTCGGAAATAACTTTTTAACCGGAAGACCGCTCGAGTTAAAACTGGATGGGTCTTGTAGGGCACTTATAAATCTACAAAATCCACCTACACAATCATTGATTGAAAGCGCACAGGAAAGTTGAGAATCCGAAATTAGGTACATAAGGCAGATCCGTAGACGTATATTAGCTATAGTGGGACAGGTATGGTTGCAAATAACTTTTAAACCGGAAGACCGGTCGAGATAAAACTTAGTGGGTTTTGTAGGGCACTTAAAAATCTATAAAATACACCTACACAATCGTTGATTGCAAGCGCACAGGAAAGCTGAGAATCCAAAATTAGGTACATAAGGCAGATCCGTAGACGTATATTAGCTATAGTGGGACAGGTATGTTCTCAAATAACTTTTAAACCGGAAGACCAGTCGGTATAAAACTCGGTGGGTTTTGTAGGGCACTTATAATTATACAAAATCCATCTACACAATCTTTGATTGAAAGCGCACAGGAAAGTTGATAATCTGATATTTGGTACATAAGGCAAATTCGTAGACGTATATTACCTATAGTAGGGCAGGTATGGTTGCGAATAACTTTTAAACCGGAATACCGGTCGAGATAAAACTGGGTGGGTTTTGTAGGGCACTTTTAACTCTACAAACTACACCTATTGAAGTGTTGATTGAAAGTGCACAGGAAAGTTGAGAATCCGATATTAGGTACACAGACAGATCCGTAGACGTATATTAGCTATGGTTGGACAGGTATGGTCGCAAATAACTTTTAAACTGGAAGACCGGTCGAGATGAAACTGGATGGGTTTCATAGGGCACTCATAATTCTACAAAATCCATCTACACAATCTTTGATTAAAAGCGCAGAGGAAAGTTGAGAATCGGATATTTGGTACATAAGGCAGATCCGTATACTTATATTAGCTATAGTGGGGCAGGTATGGTCACGAATAACTTTTAAACCGGAAGACCGGTTGAGATAAAACTCGGTTGGTTTTGTAGAGCACTTATAACTCTATAATTTCCACTTAGTCAATTGTTGATTGAAAGCGCACAGGAAAGTTGAGAATCCGATATTAGGTACATAAAGCAGATCCGTAGACTATATTAGCTATAGTGGGACAGGTATGGTCGAAAATAACTTTTAATCCGGAAGACCGGTTGAGATCAAACTGGATGGATTTGGTAGGGCACTTATAATTCTACAAAATTGATCTACACAATCTTTGATTGAAAGCGCACAGGAAAGTAGAGAATCGGATATTAGGTACATAAGGCAGATCCGTAGACGTATATTAGCTATAGTAGGGCTGGTATGGTCCCAAATAACTTTTAAACCGGAAGACTGGTCGAGATAAAACCGGATGGGTTTTATAAGGCACTTATAAATCTACAAAATACAACTACACAATCGTTGATTGAAAGCGCACAGGAAAGTTGAGAATCCGAAATTAGGTACATAAGGCAGATCTGTAGACGTATATTAGCTATAGTGGGACAGGTATGGTTGCAAATAACTTTTAAACCGGAAGACCGGTCGAGATAAAACTTGGTGGGTTTTGTAGGGCACTTAAAAATCTATAAAATGCACCTACACAATCGTTGATTGCAAGCGCACAGGAAAGTTGAGAATCCGAAATTAGGTACATAAGGCAGATCCGTAGACGTATATTAGCTATAGTGGGACAGGTATGTTCTCAAATAACTTTTAAACCGGAAGACTAGTCGATATAAAACTCGTTGGGTTTTTGTAGGGCACTTATAATTATACAAAATCCATCTACACAATCTTTGATTGATAGCGCACAGGAAAGTTGATAATCTGATATTTGGTACATAAGGCAAATTCGTAGACGTATATTACCTATAGTAGGGCAGGTATGGTTGCGAATAACTTTTAAACCGGAATACCGGTCGAGATAAAACTTGGTGGGTTTTGTAGGGCACTTTTAACTCTACAAACTACACCTAGTGAAGTGTTGATTGAAAGTGCACAGGAAAGTTGAGAATCCGATATTAGGTACACAGACAGATCCGTAGACGTATATTAGCTATGGTTGGACAGGTATGGTCGCAAATAACTTTTAAACTGGAAGACCGGTCGAGATGAAACTGGATGGGTTTCATAGGGCACTCATAATTCTACAAAATCCATCTAAACAATCTTTGATTGAAAGCGCAGAGGAAAGTTGAGAATCGGATATTTGGTACATAAGGCAGATCCGTATACTTATATTAGCTATAGTGGGGCAGGTATGGTCACGAATAACTTTTAAACCGGAAGACCGGTCGAGATAAAACTCGGTTGGTTTTGTAGGGCACTTATAACTCTATAATTTCCACTTAGTCAATTGTTGATTGAAAGCGCACAGGAAAGTTGAGAATCCGATATTAAGTACATAAAGCAGATCCGTAGACTATATTAGCTATAGTGGGACAGGTATGGTCGAAAATAACTTTTAAACCGGAAGACCGGTTGAGATCAAACTGGATGGCTTTGGTAGGGCACTTATAATTCTACAAAATTGATCTACACAATCTTTGATTGAAAGCGCACAGGAAAGTAGAGAATCGGATATTAGGTACATAAGGCAGATCCGTAGACGTATATTAGCTATAGTAGGGCTGGTATGGTCCCAAATAACTTTTAAACTGGAAGACCGGCCGAGATAAAACCAGGATGGGTTTTATAAGGCACTTATAAATCTACAAAATACAACTACACAATCGTTGATTGAAAGCGCACAGGAAAGTTGAGAATCCGAAATAAGGTACATAAGGCAGATCCGTAGACGTATATTAGCTATGGTGGGACAGGTATGGTCGCAAATAACCTTTAAACCGGAAGACCGGTCGAGATAAAACTCGGTGGGTTTTGTATGGCACTTATAATTCTACAATCTGCACCTAGTCAATTGTTGATTGAAAGCGCACAGGAAAGTTAAAAATCCGATATTAGGTACATAAAGCAGATCCGTAGACTATATTAGCTATAGTGGGACAGGTATGGTCGCAAATAACTTTTAAACCAGAAGACCGGTTGAGATCAAACTGGGTGGGTTTTGTATGGCACTTATAATTCTACAATCTGCACCTAGTCAATTGTTGATTGAAAGCGCACAGGAAAGTTGAAAATCCGATATTAGGTACATAAAGCAGATCCGTAGACTATATTAGCTATAGTGGGACAGGTATGGTCGCAAATAACTTTTTAACCAGAAGACCGGTTGAGATCAAACTGGGTGGGTTTGGTAGTGCAATTATAATTCTACAAAATTGATCTACACAATCTTTGATTGAAAGCGCACAGGAAAGTAGAGAATCGGATATTAGGTACATGTACATAAGGCAGATCCGTAGACGTATATTAGCTATAGTGGGGCTGGTATGGTCCCAAATAACTTTTAAACCGGAAGACCGGTCGAGATAAAACTGGATGGGTTTTATAGGGCACTTATGAATCTACAAAATACAACTACACAATCGTTGATTGAAAGGGCACAGGAAAGTTGAGAATCCGAAATTAGGTACATAAGGCAGATCCGTAGACGTGTATTAGCTATAGTGGGACAGGTATGGTTGCAAATAACTTTTTAACCGGAAGACCAGTCAAGATGAAACTGGATGGTTTTTGTAGGGCACTTATACTTATACAAAATTCATCTACACAATCTTTGATTGAAAGCGCACAGGAAAGTTGAGAATCGGATATTTGGTACATAAGGCAGATCCGTAGACGTATATTACCTAGAGTGGGGCAGGTATGGTCGCGAATAACCTTTAAACCGGAAGACCGGTCGAGATAAAACTCGGTGGGTTTTGTATGGCTCTTATAACTCTACAATCTGCACCTAGTCAATTGTTGATTGAAAGCGCACAGGAAAAATTAGAATCCGATATTAGGTACATAAGGTAGATCCGTAGACGTACATTAGCTATAGTGGGACAGGTATGGTCGCAAATAACTTTTAAACCAGAAGACCGGTCGAAATAAAACTGGGTGGGTTTGGTAGTGCAATTATAATTCTACAAAATTGATCTACACAATCTTTGATTGAAAGCGCACAGGAAAGTAGAGAATCGGATATTAGGTACATGTACATAAGGCAGATCCGTAGACGTATATTAGCTATAGTGGGGCTGGTATGGTCCCAAATATCTTTTAAATCGGAAGACTGGTCGAGATAAAACTTGATGGGTTTTATAGGGCACTTATGAATCTACAAAATACAACTACACAATCGTTGATTGAAAGCGCACAGGAAAGTTGAGAATCCAAAATTAGGAACATTAGGCAGATCCGTAGACGTATATTAGCTATAGTGGGACAGGTATGGTCGCAAATAACTTTTAAACTGGAAGACCAGTCAAGATGAAACTGGACGGGTTTTGTAGGGCACTTATACTTCTACAAAATCAATATACACAATCTTTGATTGAAAGCGCACAGGAAAGTTGAGAATCGGATATTTGGTACATAAGGCAGATCCGTAGACGTATATTACCTATAGTGGGGCAGGTATGGTCGCGAATAACCTTTAAACCGGAAGACCGGTAGAGATAAAACTCGGTGGGTTTTGTATGGCCCTTATAACTTTACAATCTGCACCTAGTCAATTGTTGATTGAAAGCGCACAGGAAAGTTGAGAATCCGATATTAGGTACATAAGGCAGATCCGTAGACGTATATTAGCTATAGTGGGACAGGTATGGTTGCAAATAACTTTTAAACCGGAAGACCGGTTGAGATGAAACTGGATGGGTTTTGTAGGGCACTTATAATTCTACAAAATTCATCTACACAATCTTTGATTGAAAGCTCACAGGAAAGAAGAGAATCGGATATTTGGTACATAAGGCAGATCCGTATACGTATATTACCAATAGTGGGGCAGGTATGGTCGCGAATAACTTTTAAACCGGAAGACCGGTCGAGATAAAACTCGGTGGGTTTTGTATGGCACTTATAATTCTACAATCTGCACCTTGTCAATTGTTGATTGAAAGCGCGCAGGAAAGTTGAGAATCTGATATTAGGTACATTAAGCAGATCCGTAGACTATATTAGCTATAGTGGGACATGTATGGTCACAAATAACTTTTAAACCGGAAGACCGGTTGAGATCAAACTGGATGGGTTTAGTAGGGCACTTATAATTCTACAAAATTGATCTACACAATCTTTGATTGAAAGCGCACAGGAAAGTAGAGAATCGGATATTAGGTACATAAGGCACATCCGTAGACGTATATTAGCTATAGTGGGGCTGGTATGGTCCCAAATAACTTTAAAAACCGGAAGACCGGTCGAGATAAAACTGGATGGGTTTTATAGGGCACTTATCAATCTACAAAATACAACTACACAATCGTTGATTGAAAGCGCACAGGAAAGTTGAGAATCCGAAATTAGGTACATAAGGCAGATTCGTTGACGTATATTAGCTATAGTGGGGCTGGTATGGTCCACAATAACTTTTAAACCGGAAGACAGGTCGAGATAAAACTGGGTGGTTTTTGTAGGGCACTTATAACTCTATAAACTCCACCTAGTCAATTGTTGATTGAAAGCGCACAGGAAAGTTGAGAATCCGAAATTAGGTACATAAGGCAGATCGTAGACGCATATTAGCTATAGTACTAGTGGGACAGGTATGGTCCCAAATAACTTTTAAACCGGGAGACCGGATGAGATGAAACTTGATGGGTTCGGTAGGGCACTCATAATTCTACAAAATTCATCTACACAATCTTTGATTGAAAGCGCACAGGAAAGTTGAGAATCGGATATTAGGTACATAAGGCAGATCCGTAGACGTATATTAGCTATAGAGGGACAGGTATGGTCGCAAATAACTTTTAAACCGGAAGACCGGTCAAGATGAAACTGGATTAGTTTTGTATGGCACTTATAATTATACAAAATCTATCTACACAATCTTTGATTGAATGCTCACAGGAAAGTTGATAATCGGATATTTGGTACATAAGGCAGATCCCTAGACGTATATTACCTATAGTGGGGCAGGTATGGTCGCGACTAACTTTTAAACCGGTAGACCGGTCGAGATGAAACTGGGTGGGTGTTGTAGGGCACTTATAATTCTACAAAATCCACCTACACAATCGTTGATTGAAAGCGCACAGGAAAGTTGAGAATCCGAAATTAGGTACATAAGGCAGATCATAGACGTATTTTAGCTATAGTGGGATAGGTATGGTCGCAAATAACTTTTAAACTGGAAGACCGGTGAAGATGAAACTGGATGGGTTCTGTAGGGTACTTATAATTCTACAAAATCCATCTACACAATCTTTGATTGAAAGTGCACAGGAAAGTTGAAAATCGGATATTTGGTACATAAGGCAGATCTGTAGATGTATATTACCTATAGTTGGACATGTATGGTCGCGAATAACTTTTAAACCGGTAGACCGGTCGAGATAAAACTGAATGGGTTTTGTAGGGCACTCATAACTCTACAAACTACACCTAGTCATTGTTGATTGAAAGCGCACAGGAAAGTTGAGAATCCGAAATTAGCTACATAAGGCGGATCCGTATACGTATATTAGCTATAGTGGGGCAGGTATGGTCGCAAATAACTTTTAAACCGGAAGACCGGTCAAGATGAAACTGGATGGGTTTTTGTAGGGCACTTATAAATCTACAAAATCCACCTAAACAATCGTTGATTGAAAGCGCACAGGATAGTTGGGATCCGAAATAAGGTACATAAGGCAGATCCGTTGACGTATATTAGCTATAGTGGGACAGGTATGGTCGCAAATAACTTTTAAACCGGAAGACCGGTCAAGATGAAACTGGATGGGGTTTGTAGGGCACTTTTAAACTACAAAATCAACCTACACAATCGTTGATTGAAAGCGCACAGGAAAGTTGAGAATCCGATATTACGTACATAAGACAGATCCGTAGATATATATTAGCTACAGTGGGACAGGTATGGTCCCAAATAACTTTTAAACCGGATGACCGGTCGAGATGAAACTGGGTGGGGTTTGTAGGGCACTTTTAAACCTACAAAATCAACCTACACAATCGTTGATTGAAAGCGCACAGGAAAGTTGAGAATCCGAAATAAGGTACATAAGGCAGATCCGTTGACGTATATTAGCTATAGTGGGACAGGTATGGTTGCAAATAACTTTTAAACTGGAAGACCGGTCGAGATAAAACTCGGTGGGTTTTGTAGGGCACTTATAACTCTATAAAATCCACTTAGTCAATTGTTGATTGAAAGCGCACAGGAAAGTTGAGAATCCGATGTTAGGTACATAAGGCAGGTTCGTAGACGTAAATTAGCTATAGTGGGACAGGTATGGTCGCAAATAACTTTTAAACCGGAAGACTGGTTGAGATGAAACTTGATGGGTTTGGTAGGGCACTTATAATTCTACAAAATTCATCTACACAATCTTTGATTGAAAGCGCACAGGAAAGTTGAAGATCGGATATTAGGTACATAAGGCAAATTTGTAGACGTATAATAGCTATAGTGGGGCTGGTATGGTCCCAAATAACTTTTAAACCAGAAGACCGGTCAAGATGAAACTGGGTGGGGTTTGTAGGGCACTTTTAAACTACAAAATCAACCTACACAATCGTTGATTGAAAGCGCACATGAAAGTTGAGAATCCGATATTACGTACATAAGACAGATCCGTAGATATATATTAGCTACAGTGGGACAGGTATGGTCCCAAATAACTTTTAAACCGGATGACCGGTCGAGATGAAACTGGGTGGGGTTTGTAGGGCACTTTTAAACCTACAAAATCAACCTACACAATCGTTGATTGAAAGCACACAGGAAAGTTGAGAATCCGAAATAAGGTACATAAGGCAGATCCGTTGACGTATATTAGCTATAGTGGGACAGGTATGGTTGCAAATAACTTTTAAACTGGAAGACCGGTCGAGATAAAACTCGGTGAGTTTTGTAGGGCACTTATAAATCTATAAAATCCACTTAGTCAATTGTTGATTGAAAGCGCACAGAAAAGTTGAGAATCCGATGTTAGGTACATATGGCAGATCCGTAGACGTATATTAGCTATAGTTGGACAGGTATGGTCTCAAATAGCTTTTAAACTGGAAGACCGGTCGAAACGAAACTGGATGGGTTTCGTAGGGCACTTATAATTCTACATGATACATCTACACAATCTTTGATTGAAAGCGCACAGGAAAGTTGAAAATCGGATATTTGGTACATAAGGTAGATCCGTAGACGTATATTAGCTATAGTGGGGCAGGTATGGTCACAAATAATTTTTAAACCGGAATACCGGTCGAGATAAAACTCGGTTGGTTTGGTAGGGCACTTATAACTCTATAAACTCCTCCTAGTCAATTGTTGATTGAAAGCGCACAGGAAAGTTGAGAATCCGATATTTGGTACATAAGGCAGATCCGTAGACGTATATTAGCTATAGTGGGACAGGTATGGTCACAAATAACTTTTAAACCGGAAGACCGGTTGAGATGAAACTGGGTGGGTTGTATGGCACTTATAATACTACAAAATCATCTACACAATCTTTGATTGAAAGCGCACAGGAAAGTTGAGAATCGGATATTAGGTATATAACGAAGATCCGTAGACGTATATTAGTTATAGTGGGGCAGGTATGGTCCAAAATTACTTTTAAATTGGAAGACCGATCGAGATAAAACTGGGTGGGTTGTAGGGCACTTATAAATCTACAAAATCCACCTACACAATCGTTGATTGAAAGCGCACAGGAAAGTTGAGAATCCGAAATTAGGTACATAAGGCAGATTCGTAGACGTATATTAGCTATAATGGGGCAGGTATGGTCACGAATAACTTTAAAACCGGAAAACCGGTCGAAATAAAACTCGGTGGGTTTTGTAGGGCACTTATAACTCTATAAACTCCACCTAGTCAATTGTTGATTGAAAGTGCACAGGAAAGTTGAGAATCCGATATAAGGTACATAAGGCAGATCCGTAGACGTATATTAGCTATAGTAGGGCTGGTATGGTCCCAAATAACGTTTAAACCGGAACACTGGTCGAGATAAAACTGGATGGGTTTTGTAGGGCACTTATAAATCTACAAATCCCACTTAGACATTCGTTGATCGAAAGCGCACAGGAAAGTTGAGAATCCGAAATTAGGTACATAAGGCAGATCCGTAGACGTATATTAGCTATAGTGGGACAGGTATGGTCGCAAATAACTTTTAAACCGGAAGACCAGTAAAGATGAAACTGGATGGGTTTGTAGGGCACTTATAATTCTACAAAATCTATCTACACAATCTTTGATTGAAAGCGCACAGGAAAGTTGAGAATCAGATATTTGGTACATAAGGCAGATCCGTAGACGTCTATTAGCTATAAGAGGGCAGGTATGGTCACCAATAACTTTTAAACCGAAAGACCGGTCGAGATAAAACTCGGTGGGTTTTGTAGGGCACTTATAACTCTATAAACTCCTCCTAGTCAATTGTTGATTGAAAGCGCACAGGAAAGTTGAGAATACGATATAAGGTACATAAGGCAGATCCGTAGACGTATATTAGCTATACTGGGGCAGGTATGGTCACAAATAACTTTTAAACTGGAAGACCGGTCGAGATAAAACTCGGTGGATTTTGTAGGATACTTAAATTTTACAAAATCCATTTACACAATCTTTGATTGAAAGCGAACAGGAAAGTTGAGAATCGGATATTTGGTACATAAGGCAGATCCGTAGACGAATATTAGCTATAGTGAGGCAGGTATGGTCACGAATAACTTTTAAACTGGAAGACCGGTCGAGATGAAATTGGATGGGTTTTGTAGGGCACTTATAATTCTATAAACTCCACCTAGTCAATTGTTGATTTAAAGCGCAGAGGAAAGTTGACAATCGGATATTTGGTACATTAGGCAGATCCGTGGACGTATATTAGCTATAGTTGGGCTGGTATGGTCCCAAATAACTTTTAAACCGGAAGACCGGTCGAGATGAAACTGGATGGGTTTCGTAGGGCACTTATAATTCTACAAAATCCATTTACACAATCTTTGATTGAAAGCGAACAGGAAAGTTGAGAATCGGATATTTGGTACATAAGGCAGATCCGTAGACGTATATTAGCTATAGTGAGGCAGGTATGGTCACGAATAACTTTTAAACTGGCAGACCGGTCGAGATGAAATTGGATGGGTTTTGTAGGGCAGTTATCAATCTGCAAAATCCACCTACACAATCGTTGATTGAAAGCGGACAGGAAAGTTGAGAATCCGAAATTAGGTACATAAGGCAGATCCGTAGACGAATATTAGCTATATCGTGGCAGGTATGGTCACGAATAACTTTTAAACCGGAAGACCGGTCGAAATAAAACTCGGTGGGTTTTGTAGGGCACTTATAACTCCATAAACTCCACCTAGTCAATTGTTGATTGAAAGTGCACAGGAAAGTTGAGAATCCGATATAAGGTACATAAGGCAGATCCGTAGACGTATATTAGCTATAGTAGGGCTGGTATGGTCCCAAATAACGTTTAAACCGGAACACCGGTGGAGATAAAACTGGGTGGGTTTTGTAGGGCACTTATAAATCTACAAAATCCACTTAGACAATCGTTGATTGAAAGCGCACAGGAAAGTTGAGAACCCGAAATTAGGTACATAAGGCAGATCCGTAGACGTATATTAGCTATAGTGGGACAGGTATGGTCGCAAATAACTTTTAAACCGGAAGACCAGTAAAGATGAAACTGGATGGGTTTGTAGGGCACTTATAATTCTACAAAATCCATCTACACAATCTTTGATTGAAAGAGCACAGGAAAGTTGAGAATCAGATATTTGGTACATACGGCAGATCCGTAGACGTATATTAGCTATAAGAGGGAAGGTATGGTCACGAATAACTTTTAAACCGAAAGACCGGTCGAGATAAAACTCGGTGGGTTTTGTAGGGCACTTATAACTCTATAAACTCCTCCTAGTCAATTGTTGATTGAAAGCGCACAGGTAAGTTGAGAATACGATATAAGGTACATAAGGCAGATCCCTAGACGTATATTAGCTATACTGGGGCAGGTATGGTCACAAATAACTTTTAAACTGGAAGACCGGTCGAGATAAAACTCGGTGGATTTTGTAGGATACTTAAATTTTACAAAATCCATTTACACAATCTTTGATTGAAAGCGAACAGGAAAGTTGAGAATCGGATATTTGGTACATAAGGCAGATCCGTAGACGAATATTAGCTATAGTGAGGCAGGTATGGTCACGAATAACTTTTTAAACTGGAAGACCGGTCGAGATGAAATTGGATGGGTTTTGTAGGGCACTTATAACTCTATAAACTCCACCTAGTCAATTGTTGATTTAAAGCGCAGAGGAAAGTTGAGAATCGGATATTTGGTACATTAGGCAGATCCGTAGACGTATGTTAGCTATAGTTGGACAGATATGGTCGCAAATAACTTTTAAACTTGAAGACCGGTCGAGATGAAATTGGATGGGTTTCGTAGGGCACTTATAGTTCTACAAAATCCACTTACACAATCTTTGATTGAAAGCGAACAGAAAAGTTGAGAATCGGATATTTGGTATATAAGGCAGATCCGTAGACGTATATTAGCTATAGTGAGGCAGGTATGGTCACGAATAACTTTTAAACTGGAAGACCGGTCGAGATGAAATTGGATGGGTTTTGTAGGGCACTTATCAATTCAATCTGCAAAATCCACCTACACAATCGTTGATTGAAAGCGCACAGGAAAGTTGAGAATCCGAAATTAGGTAAATAAGGCAGATCCGTAAACGAATATTAGCTACATCGGGGCAGGTATGGTCACGAATAACTTTTTAACCGGAAGACCGGTTGAGATGAAACTGGATGGGTTTGGTAGGGCACTTATAGTTCTACAAAATCCATCTACAAAATCTTTGATAAAAAGCGCACAGGAAAGTTGAGAATCGGATATTTGGTACATAAGGCAGATCCGTAGACGTATATGACCTATAAAGGGGCAGGTATGGTCGCGAATACCTTTTGAACCGGAAGACTTGTCGAAATAAAACTCGGTGGGTTTTGTAGGGCACTTATAACTCTACAAACTACATCTAATCAATTGTTGATTGAAAGCGCACAGGAAAGTTGAGAATCCGATATTACGTACATAAGACAGATCCGTAGATATATATTAGCTACAGTGGGACAGGTATGGTCCCAAATAACTTTTAAACCGGATGACCGGTCGAGATGAAACTGGGTGGGGTTTGTAGGGCACTTTTAAACCTACAAAATCAACCTACACAATCGTTGATTGAAAGCACACAGGAAAGTTGAGAATCCGAAATAAGGTACATAAGGCAGATCCGTTGACGTATATTAGCTATAGTGGGACAGGTATGGTTGCAAATAACTTTTAAACTGGAAGACCGGTCGAGATAAAACTCGGTGAGTTTTGTAGGGCACTTATAAATCTATAAAATCCACTTAGTCAATTGTTGATTGAAAGCGCACAGAAAAGTTGAGAATCCGATGTTAGGTACATATGGCAGATCCGTAGACGTATATTAGCTATAGTTGGACAGGTATGGTCTCAAATAGCTTTTAAACTGGAAGACCGGTCGAAACGAAACTGGATGGGTTTCGTAGGGCACTTATAATTCTACATGATACATCTACACAATCTTTGATTGAAAGCGCACAGGAAAGTTGAAAATCGGATATTTGGTACATAAGGTAGATCCGTAGACGTATATTAGCTATAGTGGGGCAGGTATGGTCACAAATAATTTTTAAACCGGAATACCGGTCGAGATAAAACTCGGTTGGTTTGGTAGGGCACTTATAACTCTATAAACTCCTCCTAGTCAATTGTTGATTGAAAGCGCACAGGAAAGTTGAGAATCCGATATTTGGTACATAAGGCAGATCCGTAGACGTATATTAGCTATAGTGGGACAGGTATGGTCACAAATAACTTTTAAACCGGAAGACCGGTTGAGATGAAACTGGGTGGGTTGTATGGCACTTATAATACTACAAAATCATCTACACAATCTTTGATTGAAAGCGCACAGGAAAGTTGAGAATCGGATATTAGGTATATAACGAAGATCCGTAGACGTATATTAGTTATAGTGGGGCAGGTATGGTCCAAAATTACTTTTAAATTGGAAGACCGATCGAGATAAAACTGGGTGGGTTGTAGGGCACTTATAAATCTACAAAATCCACCTACACAATCGTTGATTGAAAGCGCACAGGAAAGTTGAGAATCCGAAATTAGGTACATAAGGCAGATTCGTAGACGTATATTAGCTATAATGGGGCAGGTATGGTCACGAATAACTTTAAAACCGGAAAACCGGTCGAAATAAAACTCGGTGGGTTTTGTAGGGCACTTATAACTCTATAAACTCCACCTAGTCAATTGTTGATTGAAAGTGCACAGGAAAGTTGAGAATCCGATATAAGGTACATAAGGCAGATCCGTAGACGTATATTAGCTATAGTAGGGCTGGTATGGTCCCAAATAACGTTTAAACCGGAACACTGGTCGAGATAAAACTGGATGGGTTTTGTAGGGCACTTATAAATCTACAAATCCCACTTAGACATTCGTTGATCGAAAGCGCACAGGAAAGTTGAGAATCCGAAATTAGGTACATAAGGCAGATCCGTAGACGTATATTAGCTATAGTGGGACAGGTATGGTCGCAAATAACTTTTAAACCGGAAGACCAGTAAAGATGAAACTGGATGGGTTTGTAGGGCACTTATAATTCTACAAAATCTATCTACACAATCTTTGATTGAAAGCGCACAGGAAAGTTGAGAATCAGATATTTGGTACATAAGGCAGATCCGTAGACGTCTATTAGCTATAAGAGGGCAGGTATGGTCACCAATAACTTTTAAACCGAAAGACCGGTCGAGATAAAACTCGGTGGGTTTTGTAGGGCACTTATAACTCTATAAACTCCTCCTAGTCAATTGTTGATTGAAAGCGCACAGGAAAGTTGAGAATACGATATAAGGTACATAAGGCAGATCCGTAGACGTATATTAGCTATACTGGGGCAGGTATGGTCACAAATAACTTTTAAACTGGAAGACCGGTCGAGATAAAACTCGGTGGATTTTGTAGGATACTTAAATTTTACAAAATCCATTTACACAATCTTTGATTGAAAGCGAACAGGAAAGTTGAGAATCGGATATTTGGTACATAAGGCAGATCCGTAGACGAATATTAGCTATAGTGAGGCAGGTATGGTCACGAATAACTTTTAAACTGGAAGACCGGTCGAGATGAAATTGGATGGGTTTTGTAGGGCACTTATAATTCTATAAACTCCACCTAGTCAATTGTTGATTTAAAGCGCAGAGGAAAGTTGACAATCGGATATTTGGTACATTAGGCAGATCCGTGGACGTATATTAGCTATAGTTGGGCTGGTATGGTCCCAAATAACTTTTAAACCGGAAGACCGGTCGAGATGAAACTGGATGGGTTTCGTAGGGCACTTATAATTCTACAAAATCCATTTACACAATCTTTGATTGAAAGCGAACAGGAAAGTTGAGAATCGGATATTTGGTACATAAGGCAGATCCGTAGACGTATATTAGCTATAGTGAGGCAGGTATGGTCACGAATAACTTTTAAACTGGCAGACCGGTCGAGATGAAATTGGATGGGTTTTGTAGGGCAGTTATCAATCTGCAAAATCCACCTACACAATCGTTGATTGAAAGCGGACAGGAAAGTTGAGAATCCGAAATTAGGTACATAAGGCAGATCCGTAGACGAATATTAGCTATATCGTGGCAGGTATGGTCACGAATAACTTTTAAACCGGAAGACCGGTCGAAATAAAACTCGGTGGGTTTTGTAGGGCACTTATAACTCCATAAACTCCACCTAGTCAATTGTTGATTGAAAGTGCACAGGAAAGTTGAGAATCCGATATAAGGTACATAAGGCAGATCCGTAGACGTATATTAGCTATAGTAGGGCTGGTATGGTCCCAAATAACGTTTAAACCGGAACACCGGTGGAGATAAAACTGGGTGGGTTTTGTAGGGCACTTATAAATCTACAAAATCCACTTAGACAATCGTTGATTGAAAGCGCACAGGAAAGTTGAGAACCCGAAATTAGGTACATAAGGCAGATCCGTAGACGTATATTAGCTATAGTGGGACAGGTATGGTCGCAAATAACTTTTAAACCGGAAGACCAGTAAAGATGAAACTGGATGGGTTTGTAGGGCACTTATAATTCTACAAAATCCATCTACACAATCTTTGATTGAAAGAGCACAGGAAAGTTGAGAATCAGATATTTGGTACATACGGCAGATCCGTAGACGTATATTAGCTATAAGAGGGAAGGTATGGTCACGAATAACTTTTAAACCGAAAGACCGGTCGAGATAAAACTCGGTGGGTTTTGTAGGGCACTTATAACTCTATAAACTCCTCCTAGTCAATTGTTGATTGAAAGCGCACAGGTAAGTTGAGAATACGATATAAGGTACATAAGGCAGATCCCTAGACGTATATTAGCTATACTGGGGCAGGTATGGTCACAAATAACTTTTAAACTGGAAGACCGGTCGAGATAAAACTCGGTGGATTTTGTAGGATACTTAAATTTTACAAAATCCATTTACACAATCTTTGATTGAAAGCGAACAGGAAAGTTGAGAATCGGATATTTGGTACATAAGGCAGATCCGTAGACGAATATTAGCTATAGTGAGGCAGGTATGGTCACGAATAACTTTTTAAACTGGAAGACCGGTCGAGATGAAATTGGATGGGTTTTGTAGGGCACTTATAACTCTATAAACTCCACCTAGTCAATTGTTGATTTAAAGCGCAGAGGAAAGTTGAGAATCGGATATTTGGTACATTAGGCAGATCCGTAGACGTATGTTAGCTATAGTTGGACAGATATGGTCGCAAATAACTTTTAAACTTGAAGACCGGTCGAGATGAAATTGGATGGGTTTCGTAGGGCACTTATAGTTCTACAAAATCCACTTACACAATCTTTGATTGAAAGCGAACAGAAAAGTTGAGAATCGGATATTTGGTATATAAGGCAGATCCGTAGACGTATATTAGCTATAGTGAGGCAGGTATGGTCACGAATAACTTTTAAACTGGAAGACCGGTCGAGATGAAATTGGATGGGTTTTGTAGGGCACTTATCAATTCAATCTGCAAAATCCACCTACACAATCGTTGATTGAAAGCGCACAGGAAAGTTGAGAATCCGAAATTAGGTAAATAAGGCAGATCCGTAAACGAATATTAGCTACATCGGGGCAGGTATGGTCACGAATAACTTTTTAACCGGAAGACCGGTTGAGATGAAACTGGATGGGTTTGGTAGGGCACTTATAGTTCTACAAAATCCATCTACAAAATCTTTGATAAAAAGCGCACAGGAAAGTTGAGAATCGGATATTTGGTACATAAGGCAGATCCGTAGACGTATATGACCTATAAAGGGGCAGGTATGGTCGCGAATACCTTTTGAACCGGAAGACTTGTCGAAATAAAACTCGGTGGGTTTTGTAGGGCACTTATAACTCTACAAACTACATCTAATCAATTGTTGATTGAAAGCGCACAGGAAAGTTGAGAATCCGATATTTGGTACATAAGGCAGATCCGTAGACATATATTAGCTATAGTGGGACAGGTATGGTCGCAAATAACTTTTAAACCGGAAAACCGGTTGAGATGAAACTGGATGGGTTTGGTAGGGCACTTATAATTCTACAAAATTCCTCTACACATTTTTTGATTTAAAGTGCATAGGAAAGTTGAGAATCGGATATTTGGTACATAAAGCAGACCAGTAGACGTATATTAGCTATAGTGGGGCTGGTATGGTACCAAATAACTTTTAAACCGGAAGACCGGTCGAGATAAAACTCAGTGGGTTTTGTAGGGCACATACCGTATAGCGGGTAATTTTAGCGGCGTGCAAATTTCGCGATTTCATACCAAATGGCTAAGTTTTTATATTTGCGGACATTTATTTTCGCGATTTAATAATATTCTCATTACAAATTTATGTTGATTCTATTTTACGTCGGTTCTAAATTTCGCGATAGAATAATGGTCGCGAATATATCGAAAATTAGAACCTCGCGAAAATTTCCCGCTATACGGTATAACTCTTTTAACTTCACTTAGTCAATCTTCGATTGAAAGCGCACAGAAAAGTTGAGAATCCAATATAAGGTACATAATGCAGATCCGTACACGTATATTAGCTATAGTTGGACAGATATGGTCGCAAATAACTATTAAACTGGAAGACCGGTCGAGATGAAACTGGATGGGTTTCGTAGGGCACTTATAATTCTACAAAATCCACCTACACAATCTTTAATTGAAAGCGCACAGGAAAGTTCAGAATCAGATATTAAGTACAGTGTACATAAGGCAGATCCGTAGACGTATATTAGCTATAGTGGGACAATTATGGTCGCAAATAACTTTTAAACCGGAAGACCGGTCGAGATAAAAGTCGGTGGGTTTTTTAGGGCACTTATAACTCTTTAAACTTAACTTAGTCAATCGTCGATTGAAAGCGAACAGGAAAGTTGAGAATCCGATATTAGGTACATAAGGCAGATCCGTAGACGTATATTAGCTATAGTTGGACAGGTATGGTCGCGAATAACTTTTAAACTGGAAGACCGGTCGAGATGAAACTGGATGGGTTTCGTAGGGCACTTATAATTCTACAAAATCCACCTACACAATCTTTGATTGAAAGCGCACAGGAAAGTTGAGATTCCGATATTAGGTACATAAGGCAGATCCGTAGACCTATATTAGCTATAGTGGGACAGATGTGGTCGCAAATAACTTTTAAACCGGAAGATCGGTCGAGATAAAACTCAGTGGGTTTTGTAGGGCACTTATAACTATTTAAACTTCACTTAGTCTGTCGTAGATTGAAAGCGCACAGGAAAGTTGAGAATCCGATATTAGGTACATAAGGCAGATCCGTAGACGTATATTAGCTATCGTGGGGCTGGTATGGTCCCAAATAACTTTTAAACCGGAAGACCGGTTGAGATGAAACTGGATGGGTTTGGTAGGGCACTTATAATTCTACAAAATTCATCTACACAATCTTTGATTTAAAGCACACATGAAAGTTGAGAATCGGATATTAGGTACATAAGGCAGATCCGTAGACGTATATTAGCTCTAGTGGGGCGGTATGGTCCCAAATAACTTTTAAACCGGAAGACCGGCCGAGATAAAACTGGATGGGTTTTGTAGGGCACTGATAAATCTACAAAATCCACCTACACAATCGTTGATTGAAAGCGCACAGGAAAGTTGAGAATCCCCAATTAGGTACATAAGGCAGATCTGTAGACGTATATTAGCTATAGTGGGACAGGTATGGTCGATAATAACTTTTAAACCGGAAGACCGGTCGAGATAAAACTCAGTGGGTTTTGTAGGGCACATATAACTCTTTAAACTTCACTTAGTCAATCGTCGATTGAAAGCGCACAGAAAAGTTGAGAATCCAATATTAAGTACATAATGCAGATCCGTAGACGTATATTAGCTATAGTTGGACAGATATGGTCGCAAATAACTTTTAAACTGGAAGACCGGTCGAGATGAAACTGGATGGGTTTCGTAGGGCACTTATAATTGTACAACATCCACCTACACAATTTTCGATTGAAAGCGCACAGAAAAGTTGAGAATCCGAAATTAGGTACATAAGGAAGATCCGTAGTAGTATATTAGCTATGGTGGGACAGGTATGGTCGCAAATAACTTTTAAACCGGAAGACCGGTCGAGATAAAACTCGGTGGGTTTTGTAGGGCACTCATAACTCTTTAAACTTCACTTAGTCAATCGTCGATTAAAAGTGCACAGGAAAGTTGAGAATCCGATATTAGGTACATAAGGCAGATCCGTAGACGTATATTAGCAATAGTTGGGCAGGTATGTTCGCAAATAACTTTTAAACCGGAAAACCGGTCGAGATAAATCTCGGTGGGTATTGTAGGGCACTTATAACTCTATAAACTCCACCTAGTCAATTGTTGATTGAAAGCGCACAGGAAAGTTGAGATTCCGATATTAGGTACATAAGGCAGATCCGTAGACGTATATTAGCTATAGGGGGGCAGGTGTGGTCGCAAATAACTTTTAAACCGGAAGATCGGTCGAGATAAAACTCAGTGGGTTTTGTAGGGCACTTATAACTCTTTAAACTTCACTTAGTCAATTGTTGATTAAAACCGCACAGGAAAGTTGAGAATCCGATATTAGGTACATAAGGCAGATCCGTAGACGTATATTAGCTATAGTGGGACAGATATGGTCGCAAATAACTTTTAAACCGGAAGACCGGTTGAGATGAAACTGGATGGGTTTGGTAGGGCACTTATAATTCTACAAAATTCATCTACCTAATTTTTGAATGAAAGCGCACAGGAAAGTTGAGAATCGGATATTTGGTACATAAGGCAGATCGGTAGACGTATATTAGCTATAGTGGGACAGGTATGGTCCCAAATAACTTTTAAACCGGAAGACCGGTCGAGATAAAACTGGATGGGTTTTGTAGGGCACTTATCAATCTGCAAAATCCACCTACACAATTGTTGATTGAAAGCGAACAGGAAAGTTGAGAAACCCATCCAGTTTCATCTCGACCGGTTTTCCAGTTTAAAAGTTATTTGCGACCGTACCTGTCCAACTATAGCTAATATACGTCTACGGATCTGCCTTATGTACCTAATTTCGGATTCTCAACTTTCCTGTGCGATTTCAATCAACAATTGACTAGATGGAGTTTATAGAGTTATAAGTGCCCTACAAAACCCACCGAGTTTTATATCGACCGGTCTTTTGGTTTAAAAATTATTCGCAACCATACCTGCCCCACTATAGGTAATATACGTCTACGGATCTGCCTAATGTACCAAATATCCGAATCTCAACTTTCCTGTGCGCTTTCAATCAAAGATTGTGTAGATGGATTTTGTAGAATTACATGTATAAGTGCCCTATAAAACTCATCCAGTTTCATCTTGACCTGTCTTCCGGTTTAAAAGTTATTTGGGACCATACATGTCCCACTATAGCTAATATACGTCTACGGATCTGCCTTATGTACCTAATTTAGGATTCTCAACTTTCCTGTGCGCTTTCAAGCAAAGATTGTGTAGATGAATTTTGTAGGATTATAAGTGCCCTACCAAAACCATCCAGTTTCATCTCAACCGGTCTTCCGGTTTAAAAGTTATTTGCGACCATACCTGTCCCACTATTGCTAATACACGTCTACGGATCTGCCTTATGTACCTAATATCGGATTCTCAACTTTCCTGTGCGCTTTCAATCAACAATTGACTAGGTGGATTTTGTAGAATCATAAGTGCCCTACGAAACCTATCCAGTTTCATCTCGACCGGTCTTCCAGTTTAAAAGTTATTTGCGACCATACCTGCCCCACTATAGCTTATATACGTCTACGGATCTGCCTTTTGTACCTAATTTCGGATTCTCAACTTTCCTCTGCGCTTTCAATCAATGCTTGTCTAGGTGGATTTTGTAGATTTATACGTGCCCTACAAAACCCATCCAGTTTTATCTCGACCGGTCTTCTGATTTAAAAGTTATTTGCGACCATACTTGTCCAACTATAGCTAATATACGTCTACGAATCTGCCTTAGGTACCTTATATCGGAATCTCAACTTTCCTCTGCGCTTTCAATCAACAATTGACTAGGTGGAGTTTATAGAATTTAAGTATCCTACAAAATCCACCGAGCTTTATATCGACCGGTCTTCCGGTTTAAAAGTTATTCGCGACCATACCTGCCCCAATATAGCTAATATCCGTCTACGGATCTGCCTAATGTACCAAATATCCGATTCTCAACTTTTCTGTGCGCTTTCAATCAAAGATTGTGTAGATGGATTTTGTAGAATTATAAGTGCCCTACGAAACTCATCCAGTTTCATCTTGACCTGTCTTCCGGTTTAAAAGTTATTTGCGACCGTACCTGTCCAACTATAGCTAATATACGTCTACGGATCTGCCTTATGTACCTAATTTAGGATTCTCAACTTTCCTGTGTGCTTTCAATCAACGATTGTCTAGTTGGATTTTGTAGATTTATACGTGCCCTACAAAACCCACCCAGTTTTATCTCGACCGGTCTTCTGGTTTAAAAGTTATTTGCGACCATACTAAGTCTTGTCCAACTATAGGTAATATACGTCTACGGATCTGCCTAATGTACCAAATATCTGAATCTCAACTTTCCTGTGCGCTTTCAATCAAAGATTGTGTAGATGGATTTTGTAGAATTATAAGTGCCCTACAAAACTCATCCAGTTTCATCTTGACCTGTCTTCCGGTTTAAAAGTTATTTGCGACCATACTTGTCCAACTATAGCTAATATACGTCTACGGATCTGCCTTATGTACCTTATATCGGAATCTCATCTTTCCTGTGCGCTTTCAATCAACAACTGACTAGGTGGAGTTTATAGAGCTATAAGGGCCCTACAAAACCCACCGAGTTTTATCTCGACCGGTCTTCCGGTTTAAAAGTTATTGTAGACCATACCTGCCCCAATATAGCTAACATACGTCTACGGATCTGCCTTATGTACCAAATATCCGATTCTCAACTTTCCTGTGCGCTTTCAATCAAAGATTGTGTAGCTGGATTCCTTAGAATTATAAGTGCCCTACGAAACCCATCCAGTTTCATCTCGACCAGTCTTCGAGTTTAACAGTTATTTGCGACCGTACCTGTCCAACTATAGCTAATATACGTCTGCGGATCTGCCTTATTTACCTAATATCGGATTCTCAACTTTCCTGTGCGCTTTCAATCAACAATTGACGAAGTGGAATTTATAAAGTTATAAGTGCCCTACAAAACCCACCGACTTTTATCTCGACCAGTCTTCCGGTTAAAAAGTTATTCGTGACCATACCTGCCCAACTATAGCTAATATACGTCTACGGATCTGCCTTATGTACCAAATATCCGATTCTCAACTTTCCTGTGCGCTTTCAATCAAAGAGCGTGTAGATGGATTTTGTAAAATTATAAATGCCCTACGACACCCATCCAGTTTTATCTCGACTGGTCTTCCGGTTTAAAAGTTATTTGCGACTGTACCTGTCCAACTATAGCTAATATACGTCTACGGATCTGCCTTATGTACTTAATATCGGATTTTCAACTTTCCTGTGCGCTTTCAATCAACAATTGACTAAGTGGAGTTAATAGAGTTATAAGTGCCCTACAAAACTCACCGAATTTTATCTCGACCGGTCTTCCGGTTTAAAAGTTATTTGCGACCATACCTGTCCCACTATAGCTAATATACGTCTACGGATCTGCCTTATGTACCAAATATCCGAATCTCAACTTTCCTGTGCGCTTTCAATCAAAGATTGTGTAGATGGATTTTGTAGAATTATAAGTGCCCTACAAAACTCATCCAGTTTCATCTTGACCTGTCTTCCGGTTTAAAAGTTATTTGCGACTGTACCTGTCCAACTATAGCTAATATACGTCTACGGATCTGCCTTATGTACTTAATATCGGATTTTCAACTTTCCTGTGCGCTTTCAATCAACAATTGACTAAGTGGAGTTAATAGAGTTATAAGTGCCCTACAAAACTCACCGAATTTTATCTCGACCGGTCTTCCGGTTTAAAAGTTATTTGCGACCATACCTGTCCCACTATAGGTAATATACGTCTACGGATCTGCCTAATGTACCAAATATCCGAATCTCAACTTTCCTGTGCGCTTTCAATCAAAGATTGTGTAGATGGATTTTGTAGAATTATAAGTGCCCTACAAAACTCATCCAGTTTCATCTTGACCTGTCTTCCGGTTTAAAAGTTATTTGCGACCATACTTGTCCAACTATAGCTAATATACGTCTACGGATCTGCCTTATGTACCTTATTCCTGTGCGCTTTCAATCAACAACTGACTAGGTGGAGTTTATAGAGCTATAAGGGCCCTACAAAACCCACCGAGTTTTATCTCGACCGGTCTTCCGGTTTAAAAGTTATTGTAGACCATACCTGCCCCAATATAGCTAACATACGTCTACGGATCTGCCTTATGTACCAAATATCCGATTCTCAACTTTCCTGTGCGCTTTCAATCAAAGATTGTGTAGCTGGATTCCTTAGAATTATAAGTGCCCTACGAAACCCATCCAGTTTCATCTCGACCAGTCTTCGAGTTTAACAGTTATTTGCGACCGTACCTGTCCAACTATAGCTAATATACGTCTGCGGATCTGCCTTATTTACCTAATATCGGATTCTCAACTTTCCTGTGCGCTTTCAATCAACAATTGACGAAGTGGAATTTATAAAGTTATAAGTGCCCTACAAAACCCACCGACTTTTATCTCGACCAGTCTTCCGGTTAAAAAGTTATTCGTGACCATACCTGCCCAACTATAGCTAATATACGTCTATGGATCTGCCTTATGTACCAAATATCCGATTCTCAACTTTCCTGTGCGCTTTCAATCAAAGAGCGTGTAGATGGATTTTGTAAAATTATAAATGCCCTACGACACCCATCCAGTTTTATCTCGACTGGTCTTCCGGTTTAAAAGTTATTTGCGACTGTACCTGTCCAACTATAGCTAATATACGTCTACGGATCTGCCTTATGTACTTAATATCGGATTTTCAACTTTCCTGTGCGCTTTCAATCAACAATTGACTAAGTGGAGTTAATAGAGTTATAAGTGCCCTACAAAACTCACCGAATTTTATCTCGACCGGTCTTCCGGTTTAAAAGTTATTTGCGACCATACCTGTCCCACTATAGCTAATATACGTCTACGGATCTGCCTTATGTACCTTATTTTGGATTCTCAACTTTCCTGTGCGCTTTCAATCAACGATTGTGTAGGTGGATATTGTAGATTTAAAAGTGCCCTACAAAACCCACCCAGTTTTATCTCCACCGGTCTTCCGGTTTAAAAGTTATTTGCGACCGTACCTGTCCAACTATAGCTAATATACGTCTACAGATCTGCCTTATGTACCTAATATCGGATTCTCAACTTTCCTGCGCGCTTTCAATCAACAATTGACTAAGTGGTATTTATAGAGTTATAAGTGCCCTACAAAACCCTTCGAGTTTTATCTCGACCGGTCTTCCGGTTTAAAGTTATTTGCGACCATACCTGTCCCACTATAGCTAATATACGTCTACGGATCTGCCTTATGTACCTTATTTTGGATTCTCAACTTTCCTGTGCGCTTTCAATCAACGATTGTGTAGGTGGATTATGTAGATTGATAAGTGCCCTACAAAACCCACCCAGTTTTATCTCGACCAGTCTTCCGGTTTAAAAGTTATTTTGGGCCATACCAGCCCACCTATAGCTAATATACGTCTACGGATCTGCCTAATGTACCTAGTATCCGATTCTCAACTTTCCTGTGCGCTTTCAATCAAAGATTGTGTAGATTGATTTTGTAGAATTATAAGTGCCCTACAAAACCCATCCAGTTTCATCTTGACCCGTCTTCTGGTTTAAAAGTAATTTGCGACCATACCTTTCCCACTATAGCTAATATACGTCTACGGATCTGCCTTGCGTACCTAATTTCGGATTCTCAACTTTCCTGTGCGCTTTCAATCAACAATTGTCTAGTCGGATTTTGTAGATTAATAAGTGCCCTACAAAATCCATCCAGTTTTATCTCGACCAGTGTTCTGGTTTAAAAGTTATTTGGGACCATACCAGCCCCACTATAGCTAATATACGTCTACGGATCTGCCTAATGTACCAAATATCCGATTCTCAACTTTCCTGTGCGCTTTCAATCAAAGAGTGTGTAGATGGATTTTGTAGAATTATAAATGCCCTACGAAACCAATCCAGTTTCATCTCGACCGGTCTATCAGTTTAAAAGTTATTTACGACCGTACCTGTCCAACTATAGCTAATATACGTCTACGGGTCTGCCTTATGTACTTAATATCGAATTCTCAACTTTCCTGTGCGCTTTCAATCAACAATTGAGTAAGTGGAGTTTATAGAGTTATAAGTGCCCTACAAAGCTTACCGAGTTTTATCTTGACCGGTCTTCCGGTTTAAAAGTTATTTGCGACCATACCTGTCCCACTATAGCTAATACACCTCTACGGATCTGCCTTATGTACCTAATATCCGATTCTCAACTTTCCTGTGCGCTTTCAATCAAAGAGTGTGTAGATTGATTTTGTAGAATTATAAATGCCCTACAAAACCCACCCAGTTTTATCTCGACCGGTCTTCCGGTTTAAAAGTTATTTGGGACCAAACCAGCCCCACTATATCTAATATACGTCTACGAATCTGCCTTATGTACTTAATATCCGATTCTCAACTTTCCTGTGCGATTTCAATCAAAGATTGTGTAGATTAAATTTGTAGATTTTGAAGTGCCCTACAAAACACACCCAGTTTCATCTCGACCGGTCTTCTGGTTTAAAAGTTATTTGCGACCGTGCCTGTCCAATTATATCTAATATACGTCTACGGATCTGCCTTATGTACTTTATATAGGATTCTCAACTTTCCTCTGCGCTTTCAATCAACAATTGACTAGGTGGAGTTTATAGAGTTATAAGTGCCCTACAAAACCCACCGAGTTTTATCTCGACCGGTCTTCCGGTTTAAAAGTTATTCGTGACCATACCTGCCCCACCTATAGCTAATATACGTCTACGGATCTGCCTTATGTACCTAATATCGGATCCTCAACTTTCCTGCGCGCTTTCAATCAACAATTGACTAAGTGGAATTTATAGAATTATAAGTGCCCTACCAAACCCACCGAGTTTTATCTCGACCAGTCTTCCGGTTTAAAAGTTACTTTGGGCCATACCAGCCCACCTATAGCTAAAATACGTCTACGGATCTGCCTTATGTACCTAATATCCGATTCTCAACTTTCCTTTGCGCTTTCAATCAAAGATTGTATAGATGAATTTTGTAGAATTGTAAGTGCCCTACCAAACCTATCCAGTTTCATCTCAACCGGTCTTCCGATTTACAAG
The DNA here is from genome assembly GCA_963971305.1 of Arcuatula senhousia. Lineage (NCBI taxonomy): Eukaryota > Metazoa > Mollusca > Bivalvia > Mytilida > Mytilidae > Arcuatula > Arcuatula senhousia. The sequence continues at coordinate 37,835,002 of OZ020312.1, forward strand.
TTATTTGCGAACATACCTGTCTCACTATAGCTAATATACGTCTACGGATTTGCCTTATGTACCTTATATCGGATTCTCAACTTTCCTGTGCGCTTTCAATCAAAGATTGTGTAGATGAATTTTGTAGTATTATAAGTGCCCTACCAAACCCATCCAGTTTCATCTCGACCGGTCTTCCGGTTTAAAAGTTATTCGCGACCATATCTGCCCCATTATAGGTAATATACGTCTACGAATCTGCCTTATGTACCAAATATCCGATTCTCAACTTTCCTGTGCGCTTTCAATCAAAGATTGTGTAGATGGATTTTGTAGAATTATAAGTGCCCTACAAAACCCATCCAGTTTCATCTTGACGGGTCTTCTGGTTTAAAAGTTATTTGCTACCATACCTGTCCCACTATAGCTAATATACGTCTACGGATCTGCCTTATGTACCTTATATCGGATTCTCAACTTCCCTGTGCGCTGTCAATCAACAATTGACTAGGAGGATTTTATAGAGTTATAAGTGCCCTACGAAACCCACCGAGTTTTATCTCGACCGGTCTTCCGGTTTAAAAGTTATTTGTGACCATGCCTGCCCAATTATAGCTAATATAGGTATACGGATCTGCCTTATGTACCTAATATCCGATTCTCAACTTTCCTGTTCGCTTTCAATCAAAGATTGTGTAGATGAATTTTGTAGTATTATAAATGCCCTACCAAACCCGTCCAGTTTCATCTCAACCGGTCTTCCGGTTAAAAAGTTAATTGTGACCATATCTGCCCCACTATAGGTAATATACGTCTACGGATCTGCCTTATGTAGTAAATATCCGATTCTCAACTTTCCTGTGCGCTTTCAATCAAAGTTTGTGTAGAAGTATTTTGTAGAATATAAGTGCCCTACAAAACCCATTCAGTTTCATCTTGACCGGTCTTCCGGTTTAAAAGTTATTGGCAACCATACTTGTCCCACTAAAGCTAATATACGTCTACGGATCTGCCTTATGTACCTAATATCGGATTCTCAACTTTCCTGTGCGCTTTTAATCAACAATTGACTAGGTGGAGTTTATAGAGTTATACGTGCACTACAAAACCCACCGAGTTTTATCTCGACCGGTCTTCCGGTTGAAAAGTTATTTGTGACCATACCTGCCCCACTATAGCTAATATACCTCAACGGATCTGCCTTATGTACCTAATATCCGATTCTCAACTTTCCTGTTCGCTTTCAATCAAAGATTGTGTAGATGAATTTTGTAGTATTATAAGTGCCCTACCAAACCCATCCAGTTTCATCTCAACCGGTCTTCCGGTTTAAAAGTTATTTGTGACCATACCTGTCACACTATAGCAAATATACGTCTACGGATCTGCCTTATGTACCTAATATCGGATTCTCATCTTTCCTGTGCGCTTTTAATCACCAATTGACTAAGTGGAGTATATAGAGTTTTCAGTGCCCTACAAAACCTACCGAGTTTTATCTCGACCGGTCTTCCAGTTTAAAAGTTATTTGCGACCATACCTGTCCCACTATAGCTGATATACGTCTACGGATCTGCCTTATGTACCAAATATCGGATTCTCAACTTTCCTGTGCGCTTTCAATCAGCAATTGACTAAGTGGAGGTTATAGAATTATAAGTGCCCTGCAAAACCTACCGAGTTTTATCTCGACCGGTCTTCCGGTTTAAAAGTTATTTGCGACCATACCTGTCCCACTATAGCTAATATACGTCTACGGATCTGCCTTATGTACCTAATATCCGAATCTCAACTTTCCTGTGCGCTTCCAATCAAAGATTGTATAGATGAATTTTGTAGAATTATAAGTGCCCTACCAAACCTATCCAGTTTCATCTCAACCGGTCTTCCGAATTACAAGTTATTTGCGAACATACCTGTCTCACTATAGCTAATATACGTCTAGAGATCTGCCTTATGTACCTAATATCGGATTCTCAACTTTCCTGTGCGCTTTTAATCAACAATTGACTAGGTGTAGTTTGTAGACCTATAAGTGCCCTACAAAACCCACCGAGTTTTATCTCGACCGGTCTTCCGGTTTAAAAGTTATTCGCGACCATATCTGCCCCATTATAGGTAATATACGTCTACGGATCTGCCTTATGTACCAAATATCTGATTCTCAACTTTCCTGTGCGCTTTCAATCAAAGATCGTGTAGATGGATTTTGTAGAATTTTAAGTGTCCTACAAAACCCATCCAGTTTCATCTTGACCGGTCTTCTGGTTTAAAAGTTATTTGCAACCATACCTGTCCCACTATAGCTAATATACGTCTACGGATCTGCCTTATGTACCTAATATCGGATTCTCAACTTTCCTGTGCGCTGTCAATCAACAATTGACTAGGGGGATTTTATAGAGTTATAAGTGCCCTACAAAACCCACCGAGTTTTATCTCGACCGGTTTTCCGGTTTAAAAGTTATTTGTGACCATACCTGCCCCACTATAGCTAATATACGTCTACGGATCTGCCTTATGTACCTAATATCCGATTCTCAACTTTCCTGTTCGCTTTCAATCAAAGATTGTGTAGATCAATTTTGTAGTATTATAAGTGCCCTACTAAACCCATCCAGTTTCATCTCAACCGGTCTTTCGGTTTAAAAGTTAATTGTGACCATACCTGTCCCAATATAGCAAATATACGTCTACGGATCTGCCTTATGTACCTAATATCGGATTCTCAACTTTCCTGTGCGCTTTGAATCAGCAATTGACTAAGTGGAGTTTATAGAGTTATGAGTGCCCTACAAAACCTACCGAGTTTTATCTCGACCGGTCTTCCGGTTTAAAAGTTATTTGCGACCATACCTGTCCCACTATAGCTAATATACGTCTACGGATCTGCCTTATGTACCTTATTTCAGATTGTCAACTTTCCTGTGCGCTTTCAATCAACGATTGTGTAGGTTGAATTTCTAGGTTTATAAGTGCCCTATTTCTTGACGGGTTAGCGTGAGACAATAAATGGAGACGACTCTACAATAACGTTATGATTTATTTTCTGACTTCCGCCCACGACGACGTCATTGACAACGGCGACGTCGACAATACAAATGTGCAAAACAATGAATTAGAAATTCGCGCTGTCTTCCTGACATACTCCGGCCACAAGAAAAGAAATATTTATGAAAAGCATGTGAAAACAATAAAATTACAATAAAAATTAATAAAACTTTAACTGTCCATATGAAAAAATTGAATTATCACTTTTCACTTTAACACTTTACAGTCCGTGTATCAACTTTTGAATCTTCTGTCTCGCTCGAATAGATGCTTCGCGTTGTGGTCTTCTGGTTGATTCTTCAGTTGAGCGATCTTCATCATCATTATCGTCGTCGGACATGGTTGATTCATCATCGATCCTCGAGTTGACTTCCATCGGATATAATTTGACAATCGGCCGAGACGTTCGTCCTGTAGAAGTTCGTACGATAGCAGCTCGTACATGTCCATCGTGTCCTTCAATAAGTTCCTCGAATATCGCAATTTTCCAGGAGTTGCGGGGTTTCTCATCATCAACGTGAACGACATCATCAACACGTATTGTTCGTTTGTTATCTCCTGTAACCTTGAGAAATTCACGTAACGAGGTCAAATAGTCTTGTCTCCAGCGGTTCCAAAAGTGATCGATTATGTTTCTTTGTCGTTCGAAACGTTTGCAAATGTTCGTTTTATCACTTCGATCGGAAAAGTCAACTTCGGTAGACGGATACGGCATTGTTGAAATTCGTCGTCCATATAGAAGATGCGAAGGGGTTAACGGGCTTTCATCGTCGAAACTTGCCGAATTGTAAGTTAGCGGTCGGTCGTTGATCACAGTTTCGAGTTCTGTTACAGTAGTTTGTAACATTTCTAGTGTCAATAGTGATTTCTCGAGTGTTTTCCTCAAACATTTTTTCGTTACGCCTATCAACCGCTCCCAAAATCCTCCGTACCATGGTGCACGCTTTGGAATGAATTGCCAAGTTGTTCCCTTTGTTGCAAGTTCACTTGTCGCTTTAGGTGAGTTTGTTAGTTTTTCAATTGTCCCTGAAGCGGCTGAGAAAGTTGATCCGTTATCGGAGATCATTATTTTTGGCATCGATTTACGGCTAGCAAATCGTCGGAAGGCTAATAAGAACGAATCTTCTGTTAGGTCGGTTACGATTTCCAAGTGTATCGCACGGGTATTTGCACATGTGAAAAGACATATGTATGCCTTTGTATCTACAATTGTTAATAAATCGGTTCAAATATGCTGTAACACAGAGAAGTTTTTTATACGTGCTGTAACGGGTAATGTCCATGATATTCACGACTCCATCTATTCTTCTTTTCGGTACCACTGTATCATTCTCGGATATTTCGTCTGTGTTGATATTTAACAATGCTGTTAATTCGGTCGTACAATTCCATGATGGCCATTTATGTTCCTCCAAAATCCATTGCGGTCCGTTGAACCAAAGTTTGTTCGTTAGTAGCTGGGTGGCGGGACTTCCCCTAGTTTGAAGATCCGCTGGATTATCGTGTGTCGGGCAGTATCTCCACTCATACGGACGTGTCAATCCTTTTATCTCGTCCACTCGGTTTCTTACAAAGCGTTTCAAGGTTTTGTCGGTGTTAAGCCAATGTAAGACTATTTGGCTATCGCTCCAAAAGACGACATTTCTAATCGGTAGTGTGTCCATTATGTGTTTTCCAAGTCGTGCTCCAATTAACGCAGCCATTAACTCTAACTGCGGTAGAGTGAGTTTCTTCAGCGGAGTAACTCGATTCTTTGCCATTACTATAGTTGATGTGTCATTTGAGCAAATGTATGCCACGGCTCCGTATGCAGTTGTGCTTGAGTCAACGAAAACATTTAGTTGATACTGGTTAGCGTCGTGATTGTCCGTTAATGAGTTAGAAAAATAGTGTCTATCAATTTTAAGTGAAGATGCTGTTTGAAGGTCTTTTGCTAATTCTGTCCATGTTGATAGTGTTTCTCCTTTCAATGGTTCGTCCCAATCCAGTTTAAGTTTCCACATCTCTTGAAGTAGTATTTTGGCACGAACGGTAACTGGTCCTTAAATTCCCATAGGATCATAAATCTTCGATGACTGACTTAGAACATCTCTTTTCGTTATCTCATTAGTATCGGTCTGAATGTGAACTTCTGCGTACTGTATTTTATCTGATTCTGTACTCCAGCGTAATCCTAAGATTTTCGTTTTCAAATCTTTATCAAGAACGTTTTCGTCTCGGGCAAGATCTCTAAGTTTCGGACTGTTTGACGTCCATGATCTAAGGTTGAAATTTCATATCGACCGGTCATCCGGTTTAAAAGTTATTTGGGACCATACCGGCCCCACTATAGCTAATATACGTCTTCGGATCTGCCTTATGTACCTAATATCCGATTCTCAACTTTCCTGTGCGCTTTCAATCAAAGATTGTGTAGATGAATTTTGTAGTATTATAAGTGCCCTACCAAACCCATCCAGTTTCATCTCAACCGGTCTTCTGGTTTAAAAGTTATTCGCGACCATAACTGCCCCACTATAGGTAATATACGTCTACGGATCTGCCTTATGTACCAAATATCCGATTCTCAACTTTCCTGTGCGCTTTCAATCAAAAATTGTGTAGATGTATTTTGTAGAATATAAGTGCCCTACAAAACCCATCCAGTTTCATCTTGATCGGTCTTCCGGTTTAAAAGTTATTGGCAACCATACCTGTCCCACTATAGCTAATATACGTCTACGGATCTGCCTTATGTACCTAATATCGGATTCTCAACTTTCCTGTGCGCTTTCAATCAACAATTGACTAGGTGGAGTTTATAGAGTTATAAGTGCCCTACAAAACCCACCGAGTTTTATCTCGACCGGTCTTTTGGTTTAAAAGTTATTTGTGACCATACCTGCCCCACTATAGCTAGTATACGTCTACGGATCTGCCTTATGTACCTAATATCCGATTCTCAACTTTCCTGTTCGCTTTCAATCAAAGATTGTGTAGATGAATTTTGTAGTATTATAAGTGCCCTACCAAACCCATCCAGTTTCATCTCAACCGGTCTTCCGGTTTAAAAGTTATTTGTGACCATACCTGTCCCACTATAGCAAATATACGTCTACGGATCTGGCTTATGTACCTAATATCGGATTCTCAACTTTCCTGTGCGCTTTCAATCACCAATTGACTAAGTGGAGTTGATAGAGTTATAAGTGCCCTACAAAACCTACCGAGTTTTATCTCGACCGGTCTTCAAGTTTAAAAGTTATTTGCGACCATACCTGTCCCACTATAGCTATTATACGTCTATGGATCTGCCTTATGTACCAAATATCGGATTCTCAACTTTCCTCTGTGCGCTTTTAATCAACAATTGACTAGGTGTAGTTTGTAGACCTATAAGTGCCCTACAAAACCCACCGAGTTTTATCTCGACCGGTCTTCCGGTTTAAAAGTTATTGGCGACCATATCTGCCCCATTATAGGTAATATACGTCTATGGATCTGCCTTATGTACCAAATATCGGATTCTCAACTTTTCTGTGCGCTTTCAATCAACAATTGACTAGGTGGAGTTTATAGAGTTATAAGTGCCCTACAAAACCCACTGAGTTTTATCTCGACCGTTCTTCCGGTTTAAAAGTTATTTGTGACCATACCTGCCCCACTATAGCTAATATACGTCTACGGATCTGCCTTATGCACCTAATATCCGATTCTCAACTTTCCTGTTCGCTTTCAATCAAAGATTGTGTAGATGAATTTTGTAGTATTATAAGTGCCCTACAAAACCCATCCAGTTTCATCTCAACCGGTCTTCCGGTTTAAAAGTTATTTGTGACCATACCTGTCCCACTATAGCAAATATACGTCTACGGATCTGCCTTATGTACCTAATATCGGATTCTCAACTTTCCTGTGCGCTTTCAATCACCAATTGACTAAGTGGAGTTTATAGAAATATAAGTGCCCTACAAAACCTACCGAGTTTTATCTCGACCGGTCTTCCAGTTTAAAAGTTATTTGCGACCATACCTGTCCCACTATAGCTAATATACGTCTATGGATCTGCCTTATGTACCAAATATCGGATTCTCAACTTTCCTCTGTGCGCTTCTAATCAACAATTGACTAGGTGTAGTTTGTAGACCTATAAGTGCCCTACAAAACCCACCGAGTTTTATCTCGACCGGTCTTCCGGTTTAAAAGTTATTGGCGACCATATCTGCCCCATTATAGGTAATATACGTCTATGGATCTGCCTTATGTACCAAATATCGGAATCTCAACTTTCCTGTGCGTTTTCAATCAACAATTGACTAGGTGGAGTTTATAGAGTTATAAGTGCCCTACAAAACCCACCGAGTTTTATCTCGACCGGTCTTCCGGTTTAAAAGTTATTTGTGACCATACCTGCCCCACTATAGCTAATATACGTCTACGGATCTGCCTTATGTACCTAATATCCGATTCTCAACTTTCCTGTTCGCTTTCAATCAAAGATTGTGTAGATGAATTTTGTAGTATTATAAGTGCCCTACCAAACCCATCCAGTTTCATCTCAACCGGTCTTCCGGTTTAAAAGTTATTTGTGACCATACCTGTCCCACTATAGCAAATATACGTCTACGGATCTGCCTTATGTACCTAATATCGGATTCTCAACTTTCCTGTGCGCTTTCAATCACCAATTGACTAAGTGGAGTTTATAGAGTTATAAGTGCCCTAAAAAACCTACCGAGTTTTATCTCGACCGGTCTTCCGGTTTAAAAGTTATTGGCGACCATATCTGCCCCATTATAGGTAATATACGTCTACGGATCTGCCATATGTACCTAATATCGGATTCTCAACTTTCCTGTGCGCTTTCAATCACCAATTGACTAAGTGGAGTTTATAGAGATATAAGTGCCCTACAAAACCTACCGAGTTTTATCTCGACCGGTCTTCCAGTTTAAAAGTTATTTGCGACCATACCTGTCCCACTATAGCTAATATACGTCTATGGATCTGCCTTATGTACCTAATATCCGATTCTCAACTTTCCTGTTCGCTTTCAATTAAAGATTGTGTAGATGAATTTTGTAGTATTATAAGTGCCCTACCAAACCCATCCAGTTTCATCTCAACCGGTCTTCCAGTTTAAAAGTTATTTGTGACCATACCTGTCCCACTATAGCAAATATACGTCTACGGATCTGCCTTATGTACCTAATATCGGATTCTCAACTTTCCTGTGCGCTTTCAATCACCAAATGACTAAGTGGAGTTTATAGAGTTATAAGTGCCCTACAAAACCTACCGAGTTTTATCTCGACCGGTCTTCCAGTTTAAAAGTTATTTGCGACCATACCTGTCCCACTATAGCTAATATACGTCTATGGATCTGCCTTATGTACCAAATATCGGATTCTCAACTTTCCTCTGTGCTCTTTTAATCAACAATTGACTAGGTGTAGTTTGTAGACCTATAAGTGCCCTACAAAACCCACCGAGTTTTATCTCGACCGGTCTTCCGGTTTAAAAGTTATTTGCGACCATACCTGTCCCACTATAGCTAATATACGTCTACGGATCTGCCTTATGTAACTAATATCGGATTCTCAACTTTCCTGTACGCTGTCAATCAACAATTGACTAGTAGGATTTTATAGAGTTATAAGTGCCCTACAAAACCCACCGAGTTTTATCTCGACCGGTCTTCCGGTTTAAAAGTTATTTGTGACCATACCTGCCCCACTATAGCTAGTATACGTCTACGGATCTGCCTTATGTACCTAATATCCGATTCTCAACTTTCCTGTTCGCTTTCAATCAAAGATTGTGTAGATGAATTTTGTAGTATTATAAGTGCCCTACCAAACCCATCCAGTTTCATCTCAACCGGTCTTCCGGTTTAAAAGTTATTTGTGACCATACATGTCCCACTATAGCAAATATACGTCTACGGATCTGGCTTATGTACCTAATATCGGATTCTCAACTTTCCTGTGCGCTTTCAATCACCAATTCACTAAGTGGAGTTGATAGAGTTATAAGTGCCCTACAAAACCTACCGAGTTTTATCTCGACCGGTCTTCCAGTTTAAAAGTTATTTGCGACCATGCCTGTCCCAATATAGCAAATATACGTCTACGGATCTGCCTTATATACCTAATATCGGATTCTCAACTTTCCTGTGCGCTTTGAATCAGCAATTGACTAAGTGGAGTTTATAGAGTTATGAGTGCCCTACAAAACCTACCGAGTTTTATCTCGACCGGTCTTCCGGTTAAAAAGTTATTTGCGACCATACCTGTCCCACTATAGCTAATATACGTCTACGGATCTGCCTTATGTACCTTATTTCAGATTGTCAACTTTCCTGTGCGCTTTCGATCAACGATTATGTAGGTTGAATTTCTAGGTTTATAAGTGCCCTACAACCCCCCCCCAGTTTCATATCGACCGGTCATCCGGTTTAAAAGTTATTTGGGACCATACCGGCCCCACTATAGCTAATATACGTCTTCGGATCTGCCTTATGTACCTAATATCCGATTCTCAACTTTCCTGTGCGCTTTCAATCAAAGATTGTGTAGATGAATTTTGTAGTATTATAAGTGCCCTACCAAACCCATCCAGTTTCATCTCAACTGGTCTTCCGGTTTAAAAGTTAATTGTGACCATGCCTGTCCCAATATAGCAAATATACGTCTACGGATCTGCCTTATATACCTAATATCGGATTCTCAACTTTCCTGTGCGCTTTGAATCAGCAATTGACTAAGTGGAGTTTATAGAGTTATAAGTGCCCTACAAAACCCACCGAGTTTTATCTCGACCGGTCTTCCGGTTTAAAAGTTATTTGTGACCATACCTGCCCCACTATAGCTAATATACGTCTACGGATCTGCCTTATGTACCTAATATCCGATTCTCAACTTTCCTGTTCGCTTTCAATCAAAGATTGTGTAGATGAATTTTGTAGTATTATAAGTGCCCTACCAAACCCATCCAGTTTCATCTCAACTTGTCTTCCGGTTTAAAAGTTAATTGTGACCATGCCTGTCCCAATATAGCAAATATATGTCTACGGATCTGCCTTATATACCTAATATCGGATTCTCAACTTTCCTGTACGCTTTGAATCAGCAATTGACTAAGTGGAGTTTATAGAGTTATGAGTGCCCTACAAAACCTACCGAGTTTTATCTCGACCGGTCTTCCGGTTTAAAAGTTATTTGCGACCATACCTGTCCCACTATAGCTAATATACGTCTACGGATCTGCCTTATGTACCTTATTTCAGATTGTCAACTTTCCTGTGCGCTTTCAATCAACGATTGTGTAGGTTGAATTTCTAGGTTTATAAGTGCCCTACAACCCCCCCCCCAGTTTCATATCGACCGGTCATCCGGTTTAAATGTTATTTGGGACCATACCGGCCCCACTATAGCTAATATACGTCTTCGGATCTGCCTTATGTACCTAATATCCGATTCTCAACTTTCCTGTGCGCTTTCAATCAAAGATTGTGTAGATGAATTTTGTTATATTATAAGTGCCCTACCAAACCCATCCAGTTTCATCTCAACCGGTCTTGTGGTTTAAAAGTTATTCGCGACCATATCTGCCCCACTATAGGTAATATACGTCTACGGATCTGCCTTATGTACCTAATATCGGATTCTCAACTTTCCTGTGCGCTTTTAATCAACAATTGACTAGGTGGAGTTTATAGAGTTATAAGTGCCCTACAAAACCCACCGAGTTTTATCTCGACCGGTCTTCCGGTTTAAAAGTTATTTGTGACCATACCTGCCCCACTATAGCTAATATACGTCTACGGATCTGCCTTATGTACCTAATATCCGATTCTCAACTTTCCTGTTCGCTTTCAATCAAAGATTGTGTAGATGAATTTTGTAGTATTATAAGTGCCCTTCCAAACCCATCCAGTTTCATCTCAACCGGTCTTCCGGTTTAAAAGTTATTTGTGACCATACCTGTCCCACTATAGCAAATATACGTCTACGGATCTGCCTTATGTACCTAATATCGGATTCTCAACTTTCCTGTGCGCTTTCAATCACCAATTGACTAAGTGGAGTTTATAGAGTTATAAGTGCCCTACAAAACCTACCGAGTTTTATCTCGACCGGTCTTCCAGTTTAAAAGTTATTTGCGACCATAATTGTCCCACTATAGCTAATATACGTCTACGGATCTGCCTTATGTACACTGTACTTAATATCTGATTCTGAACTTTCCTGTGCATTTTTAATCGACGATTGACTAAGTGAAGTTTAAAGAGTTATGAGTGCCCTACAAAACCTACCGAGTTTTATCTCGACCGATCTTCCAGTTTAAAAGTTATTCGTGACCATACCTGCCCCACTTTAGATAATATACATCTACGGATCTGCCTTATGTACCAAATATCCGATTCTCAACTTTCCTGTGCGCTTTCAATCAAAGATTGTGTAGTTGGATTTTGTAGAATTATAAGTGCCCTACGAAACCCATCCAGTTTCATCTCGACCAGTCTTCCAGTTTAAAAGTTATTTGCGGCTGTACCTGTCCAATTATAGCTAATATACGTCTACGGATCTGCCTAATGTACCTAATATCGGATTTTCAACTTTCCTCTGCGCTTTCAATCAACGATTGACTAAGTGGAGTTTTGAGAGTTATAAGTGCCCTACAAAACCCATCAAGTTTTATCTCGACCGGTCTTCTGTTTAAAAAATTATTTGCGACCATACCTGTCCCACTATAGCTAATATACGTCTACGAATCTGCCTTATGTACCTAATTTCGGATTCTCAACTATCCTGTGCACTTTCAACCAACGATTGTGTAGGTGGATTTTGTAGATTTATAAGTGCCCTACAAAACCCATCCAGTTTTATCTCGACCGGTCTTCCAATTAATAAGTTATTTGGGACCATACCATCCCCACTATAGCTAATATACGTCTACGGATCTGTCTTATGTACCTAATATCCGATTCTCAAATTTCCTGTTCGCTTTCCATCAAAGATTGTGTAGATGAATTTTGTAGTATTATAAGTGCCCTACCAAACCAATCCAGTTTCATCTCAACCGGTCTTCCGGTTTAAAAGTTATTTGTGACCATACCTGTCCCACTATAGCAAATATACGTCTACGGATCTGCCTTATGTACCTAATATCGGATTCTCAACTATCCTGTGCACTTTCAACCAACGATTGTGTAGGTGGATTTTGTAGATTTATAAGTGCCCTACCAAACCCATCCAGTTTCATCTCAACCGGTCTTCCGGTTTAAAAGTTATTTGTGACCATACCTGTCCCACTATAGCAAATATACGTCAACGAATCTGCCTTATGTACCTAATTTCGGATTCTCAACTATCCTGTGCACTTTCAACCAACGATTGTGTAGGTGGATTTTGTAGATTTATAAGTGCCCTACAAAACCCATCCAGTTTTATCTCGACCGGTCTTCCAATTAATAAGTTATTTGGGACCATACCATCCCCACTATAGCTAATATACGTCTACGGATCTGTCTTATGTACCTAATATCCGATTCTCAAATTTCCTGTTCGCTTTCCATCAAAGATTGTGTAGATGAATTTTGTAGTATTATAAGTGCCCTACCAAACCAATCCAGTTTCATCTCAACCGGTTTTCCGGTTTAAAAGTTATTTGCGACCATACCTGTCCCACTATAGCTAATATACGTCTACGGATCTGCCTTATGTACCTAATATCCGATTCTCAACTTTCCTGTTCGCTTTCAATCAAAGATTGTGTAGATGAATTTTGTAGTATTATAAGTGCCCTACCAAACCCATCCAGTTTCATCTCAACCGGTCTTCCGGTTTAAAAGTTATTTGTGACCATACCTGTCCCACTATAGCAAATATACGTCTACGGATCTGCCTTATGTACCTAATATCGGATTCTCAACTTTCCTGTGCGCTTTCAATCACCAATTGACTAAATGGAGTTTATAGAGTAATAAGTGCCCTACAAAACCTACCGAGTTTTATCTCGACCGGTCTTCCAGTTTAAAAGTTATTTGCGACCATAATTGTCCCACTATAGCTAATATACGTCTACGGATCTGCCTAATGTACACTGTACTTAATATCTGATTCTGAACTTTCCTGTGCACTTTTAATCGACGATTGACTAAATGAAGTTTAAAGAGTTATGAGTGCCCTACCAAACCCATCCAGTTTCATCTCAACCGGTCTTCTGGTTTAAAAGTTATTCGCGACCATATCTGCCCCACTATAGGTAATATACGTCTACGGATCTGCCTTATGTACCAAATATCCGATTCTCAACTTTCCTGTGCGCTTTCAATCAAAGATTGTGTAGTTGGATTTTGTAGAATTATAAATGCCCTACGAAACCCATCCAGTTTCATCTCGACCAGTCTTCCAGTTTAAAAGTTATTTGCGACTGTACCTGTCCAATTATAGCTAATATACGTGTACGGATCTGCCTAATGTACCTAATATCGGATTTTGAACTTTCCTCTGCGCTTTCAATCAACGATTGACTAAGTGGAGTTTTGAGAGTTATAAGTGCCCTACAAAACCCATCAAGTTTTATCTCGACCGGTCTTCTGGTTAAAAAATTATTTGCGACCATACCTGTCCCACTATAGCTAATATACGTCTACGAATCTGCCTTATGTACCTAATTTCGGATTCTCAACTATCCTGTGCACTTTCAACCAACGATTGTGTAGGTGGATTTTGTAGATTTATAAGTTCCCTACAAAACCCATCCAGTTTTATCTCGACCGGTCTTCCAATTATTAAGTTATTTGGGACCATACCATCCCCACTATAGCTAATATACGTCTACGGATCTGCCTAATGTACCTAATATCCGATTCTCAAATTTCCTGTTCGCTTTCCATCAAAGATTGTGTAGATGAATTTTGTAGTATTATAAGTGCCCTACCAAACCAATCCAGTTTCATCTCAACCGGTCTTCCGGTTTAAAAGTTATTTGCGGCCATACCTGTCCCACTATAGCTAATATACGTCTACGGATCTGCCTTATGTACCTTATATAGGATTCTCAACTTTCCTGTGCGCTTTCAATCAACAATTGACTAGGAGGATTTTATAGAGTTATAAGTGCCCTAATAACCCACCGAGTTTTATCTCGACCTGTCTTCCGGTTTAAAAGTTATTTGTGACCATACTTGACCCACTATAGCTAATATACGTCTACGGATCTGCCTTGTGTACCAAATATCAGATTCTCAACTTTCCTGTGCGCTTTCAATCAAAGATTGTGTAGATGGATTTTGTAGAATTATAAGTGCCCTACGAAACCCATCCAGTTTCGTTTTGACCAGTCTTCCAGTTTAAAAGTTATTTGCGACTGTACCTGTCCAATTATAGCTAATATACGTCTACGGATCTGCCTTATGTACCTAATATCGGATTCTCAACTTTCCTGTGCGCTTTCAATCAGCAATTGACTAAGTGGACTTTATAGAGTTATAAGTGCCCTACAAAACCCACCGAGTTTTTTCTCGACCGGTCTTCCGGTTTAAAAGTTATTTGTGACCATACCTGCCCCACTATAGCTAATATACGTCTACGGATCTGCCTTATGTACCTAATATCCGATTCTCAACTTTCCTGTTCGCTTTCAATCAAAGATTGTGTAGACTAATTTTGTAGTATTATAAGTGCCCTACCAAACCCATCCAGTTTCATCTCAACCGGTCTTCCGGTTTAAAAGGTATTTGTGACCATAACTGTCCCACTATAGCTAATATACGTCTACGGATCTGCCTTATGTACCTAATATCGGATTCTCAACTTTCCTGTGCGCTTTCAATCAGCAATTGACAAAGTGGAGTTTATAGAGTTATAAGTGCCCTACAAAACCTACCGAGTTTTATCTCGACCGGTCTTCCGGTTTAAAAGTTATTTGCGACCATACCTGTCCCACTATAGCTAATATACGTCTACGGATCTGCCTTATGTACCTTATTTCAGATTGTCAACTTTCCTGTGCGCTTTCAATCAACGATTGTGTAGGTTGAATTTGTAGGTTTATAAGTGCCCTACAACCCCCCCCAGTTTTATATCGACCGGTCATCCGGTTTAAAAGTTATTTGGGACCATACCGGCCCCACTATAGGTAATATACCTCTACGGATCTGCCTTATGTTTATGTACCAAATATCCGATTCTCAACTTTCCTATGCGCTTTCAATCAAAGATTGTGTAGATGTATTTTGTAGAATATAAGTGCCCATCAAAACCCATCCAGTTTCATCTTGACCGGTCTTCCGGTTTAAAAGTTATTGGCAAACATACCTGTCCCACTATAGCTAATATACGTCTACGGATCTGCCTTATGTACCTAATATCCGAATCTCAACTTTCCTGTGCGCTTTCAATCAACAATTGACTAGGTGGAGTTTATAGAGTTATAAGTGCCCTACAAAACCCACCGAGTTTTATCTCGACCGGTCTTCCGGTTTAAAAGTTATTTGTGACCATACCTGCCCCACTATAGCTAATATACGTCTACGGATCAGCCTTATGTACCTAATATCCGATTCTCAACTTTCCTGTTCGCTTTCAAACAAAGATTGTGTAGATGAATTTTTTAGTATTATAAGTGCCCTACGAAACCCATCCAGTTTTGTTTCGACCGGTTTTTCGGTTTAAAAGTTATTTGTGACCACACCTGCCCCACTATAGCTAATATACGTCTACGGATCTGCCTTATGTACCAAATATCCGATTTTCAACTTTCCTGTGCGCTTTCAATCACCAATTGACTAAGTGGAGTTTATAGAGTTATAAGTGCCCTACAAAACCTACCGAGTTTTATCTCGACCGGTCTTCCAGTTTAAAAGTTATTTGCGACCATAATTGTCCCACTATAGCTAATATACGTCTACGGATCTGCCTTATGTACACTGTACTTAATATCTGATTCTGAACTTTCCTGTGCATTTTTAATCGACGATTGACTAAGTGAAGTTTAAAGAGTTATGAGTGCCCTACAAAACCTACCGAGTTTTATCTCGACCGATCTTCCAGTTTAAAAGTTATTCGTGACCATACCTGCCCCACTTTAGATAATATACATCTACGGATCTGCCTTATGTACCAAATATCCGATTCTCAACTTTCCTGTGCGCTTTCAATCAAAGATTGTGTAGTTGGATTTTGTAGAATTATAAGTGCCCTACGAAACCCATCCAGTTTCATCTCGACCAGTCTTCCAGTTTAAAAGTTATTTGCGACTGTACCTGTCCAATTATAGCTAATATACGTCTACGGATCTGCCTAATGTACCTAATATCGGATTTTCAACTTTCCTCTGCGCTTTCAATCAACGATTGACTAAGTGGAGTTTTGAGAGTTATAAGTGCCCTACAAAACCCATCAAGTTTTATCTCGACCGGTCTTCTGGTTAAAAAATTATTTGCGACCATACCTGTCCCACTATAGCTAATATACGTCTACGAATCTGCCTTATGTACCTAATTTCGGATTCTCAACTATCCTGAGCACTTTCAACCAACGATTGTGTAGGTGGATTTTGTAGATTTATAAGTGCCCTACAAAACCCATCCAGTTTTATCTCGACCGGTCTTCCAATTAATAAGTTATTTGGGACCATACCATCCCCACTATAGCTATTATACGTCTACGGATCTGTCTTATGTACCTAATATCCGATTCTCAAATTTCCTGTTCGCTTTCCATCAAAGATTGTGTAGATGAATTTTGTAGTATTATAAGTGCCCTACCAAACCAATCCAGTTTCATCTCAACCGGTCTTCCGGTTTAAAAGTTATTTGTGACCATACCTGTCCCACTATAGCAAATATACGTCTACGGATCTGCCTTATGTACCTAATATCGGATTCTCAACTATCCTGTGCACTTTCAACCAACGATTGTGTAGGTGGATTTTGTAGATTTATAAGTGCCCTACCAAACCCATCCAGTTTCATCTCAACCGGTCTTCCGGTTTAAAAGTTATTTGTGACCATACCTGTCCCACTATAGCAAATATACGTCAACGAATCTGCCTTATGTACCTAATTTCGGATTCTCAACTATCCTGTGCACTTTCAACCAACGATTGTGTAGGTGGATTTTGTAGATTTATAAGTGCCCTACAAAACCCATCCAGTTTTATCTCGACCGGTCTTCCAATTAATAAGTTATTTGGGACCATACCATCCCCACTATAGCTAATATACGTCTACGGATCTGTCTTATGTACCTAATATCCGATTCTCAAATTTCCTGTTCGCTTTCCATCAAAGATTGTGTAGATGAATTTTGTAGTATTATAAGTGCCCTACCAAACCACTCCAGTTTCATCTCAACCGGTTTTCCGGTTTAAAAGTTATTTGCGACCATACCTGTCCCACTATAGCTAATATACGTCTACGGATCTGCCTTATGTACCTAATATCCGATTCTCAACTTTCCTGTTCGCTTTCAATCAAAGATTGTATAGATGAATTTTGTAGTATTATAAGTGCCCTACCAAACCCATCCAGTTTCATCTCAACCGGTTTTCCGGTTTAAAAGTTATTTGCGACCATACCTGTCCCACTATAGCTAATATACGTCTACGGATCTGCCTTATGTACCTAATATCCGATTCTCAACTTTCCTGTGCGCTTTCAATCACCAATTGACTAAATGGAGTTTATAGAGTAATAAGTGCCCTACAAAACCTACCGAGTTTTATCTCGACCGGTCTTCCAGTTTAAAAGTTATTTGCGACCATAATTGTCCCACTATAGCTAATATACGTCTACGGATCTGCCTTATGTACACTGTACTTAATATCTGATTCTGAACTTTCCTGTGCACTTTTAATCGACGATTGACTAAATGAAGTTTAAAGAGTTACGAGTGCCCTACCAAACCCATCCAGTTTCATCTCAACCGGTCTTCTGGTTTAAAAGTTATTCGCGACCATATCTGCCCCACTATAGGTAATATACGTCTACGGATCTGCCTTATGTACCAAATATCCGATTCTCAACTTTCCTGTGCGCTTTCAATCAAAGATTGTGTAGTTGGATTTTGTAGAATTATAAATGCCCTACGAAACCCATCCAGTTTCATCTCGACCAGTCTTCCAGTTTAAAAGTTATTTGCGACTGTACCTGTCCAATTATAGCTAATATACGTGTACGGATCTGCCTAATGTACCTAATATCGGATTTTGAACTTTCCTCTGCGCTTTCAATCAACGATTGACTAAGTGGAGTTTTGAGAGTTATAAGTGCCCTACAAAACCCATCAAGTTTTATCTCGACCGGTCTTCTGGTTAAAAAATTATTTGCGACCATACCTGTCCCACTATAGCTAATATACGTCTACGAATCTGCCTTATGTACCTAATTTCGGATTCTCAACTATCCTGTGCACTTTCAACCAACGATTGTGTAGGTGGATTTTGTAGATTTATAAGTTCCCTACAAAACCCATCCAGTTTTATCTCGACCGGTCTTCCAATTATTAAGTTATTTGGGACCATACCATCCCCACTATAGCTAATATACGTCTACGGATCTGCCTAATGTACCTAATATCCGATTCTCAAATTTCCTGTTCGCTTTCCATCAAAGATTGTGTAGATGAATTTTGTAGTATTATAAGTGCCCTACCAAACCAATCCAGTTTCATCTCAACCGGTCTTCCGGTTTAAAAGTTATTTGCGGCCATACCTGTCCCACTATAGCTAATATACGTCTACGGATCTGCCTTATGTACCTTATATAGGATTCTCAACTTTCCTGTGCGCTTTCAATCAACAATTGACTAGGAGGATTTTATAGAGTTATAAGTGCCCTAATAACCCACCGAGTTTTATCTCGACCTGTCTTCCGGTTTAAAAGTTATTTGTGACCATACTTGACCCACTATAGCTAATATACGTCTACGGATCTGCCTTATGTACCAAATATCAGATTCTCAACTTTCCTGTGCGCTTTCAATCAAAGATTGTGTAGATGGATTTTGTAGAATTATAAGTGCCCTACGAAACCCATCCAGTTTCGTTTTGACCAGTCTTCCAGTTTAAAAGTTATTTGCGACTGTACCTGTCCAATTATAGCTAATATACGTCTACGGATCTGCCTTATGTACCTAATATCGGATTCTCAACTTTCCTGTGCGCTTTCAATCAGCAATTGACTAAGTGGACTTTATAGAGTTATAAGTGCCCTACAAAACCCACCGAGTTTTTTCTCGACCGGTCTTCCGGTTTAAAAGTTATTTTTGACCATACCTGCCCCACTATAGCTAATATACGTCTACGGATCTGCCTTATGTACCTAATATCCGATTCTCAACTTTCCTGTTCGCTTTCAATCAAAGATTGTGTAGACTAATTTTGTAGTATTATAAGTGCCCTACCAAACCCATCCAGTTTCATCTCAACCGGTCTTCCGGTTTAAAAGGTATTTGTGACCATAACTGTCCCACTATAGCTAATATACGTCTACGGATCTGCCTTATGTACCTAATATCGGATTCTCAACTTTCCTGTGCGCTTTCAATCAGCAATTGACAAAGTGGAATTTATAGAGTTATAAGTGCCCTACAAAACCTACCGAGTTTTATCTCGACCGGTCTTCCGGTTTAAAAGTTATTTGCGACCATACCTGTCCCACTATAGCTAATATACGTCTACGGATCTGCCTTATGTACCTTATTTCAGATTGTCAACTTTCCTGTGCGCTTTCAATCAACGATTGTGTAGGTTGATTTTGTAGGTTTATAAGTGCCCTACAACCCCCCCCCCCCAGTTTTATATCGACCGGTCATCCGGTTTAAAAGTTATTTGGGACCATACCGGCCCCACTATAGGTAATATACGTCTACGGATCTGCCTTATGTTTATGTACCAAATATCCGATTCTCAACTTTCCTATGCGCTTTCAATCAAAGATTGTGTAGATGTATTTTGTAGAATATAAGTGCCCATCAAAACCCATCCAGTTTCATCTTGACCGGTCTTCCGGTTTAAAAGTTATTGGCAAACATACCTGTCCCACTATAGCTAATATACGTCTACGGATCTGCCTTATGTACCTAATATCCGAATCTCAACTTTCCTGTGCGCTTTCAATCAACAATTGACTAGGTGGAGTTTATAGAGTTATAAGTGCCCTACAAAACCCACCGAGTTTTATCTCGACCGGTCTTCCGGTTTAAAAGTTATTTGTGACCATACCTGCCCCACTATAGCTAATATACGTCTACGGATCAGCCTTATGTACCTAATATCCGATTCTCAACTTTCCTGTTCGCTTTCAAACAAAGATTGTGTAGATGAATTTTTTAGTATTATAAGTGCCCTACGAAACCCATCCAGTTTTGTTTCGACCGGTTTTTCGGTTTAAAAGTTATTTGTGACCACACCTGCCCCACTATAGCTAATATACGTCTACGGATCTGCCTTATGTACCAAATATCCGATTTTCAACTTTCCTGTGCGCTTTCAATCAACAATTGACTAAGTGTAGCTTGTAGAAATATAAGTGCCCTACAAAACTCACCGAGTTTTATCTCGACCGGTCTTCCAGTTTAAAAGTTATTCGCGACCATATCTGCCCCACTATAGCTAATATACGTCTACGGATCTGCCTTATGTACCTTATTTCGGATTCTCAACTTTCCTGTGGGCTTTCAATCAACGATTGTGTAGGTGGATTTTGTAGAATTATAAGTGCCATACAAAACCCATCCAGTTTCATCTCGACCGATCTTCCGGTTGAAAAGTTATTTGGGACCATACCAGCCCCACTATAGCTAATATACGTCTACGGATCTGCCTTTTGTACCTTATATCGGATTCTCAACTTTCCTGTGCGCTTTCAATCAACGATTGTGTAGATAAATTTTGTAGTATTATAAGTGCCCTACGAAACCCATCCAGTTTCATCTCAACCGGTCTTCCGGTTTAAAAGTTATTAGCGACCATACCTGTCCCACTATAGCTAATATACGTCTACGGATCTGCCTTATGTACCTAATATCGGATTCTCAACTTTCCTGTGCGCTTTCAATCAACGATTGTGTAGATAAATTTTGTAGTATTATAAGTGCCCTACGAAACCCTTTCAGTTTCGTTTTGACCAGTCTTCCAGTTTAAAAGTTATTTGCGACTGTACCTTTCCAATTATAGCTAATATACGTCTACAGATCTGCCTTATGTACCTTATATCGGATTCTCAACTTTCCTGTGCGCTTTCAATCAGCAATTGAATAAGTGGAGTTTATAGAGTTATAAGTGCCCTACAAAACCCACTGAGTTTTTTTCTCGACCGGTCTTCCGGTTTAAAAGTTATTCATGACCATACCTGCCCCACTATAGCTAATATACGTCTACGGATCTGCCTTATGTACCTAATATCGGATTCTCAACTTTCCTGTGCGCTTTCAATCAGCAATTGACTAAGTGGAGTTTATAGAGTTATAAGTGCCCTACAAAACCCACCGAGTTTTATCTCGACCAGTCTTCCGGTTTAAAAGTTATTTGTGACCATACCTGTCCCACTATAGCTCATATACGTCTACGGATCTGCCTTATGTACCTTATTTCGGATTCTCAACTTTCCTGTGCGCTTTCAATCAACGATTGTGTAGATACATTTTGTAGTAGTATAAGTGCCCTACGAAACCCATCCAGTTTCATCTCAACCGGTCTTCCGGTTTAAAAGTTATTTGCGACCATACCTGTCCCACTATAGCTAATATACGTCTACGGATCTGCCTTATGTACCTAATATTGGATTCTCAACCTTCCTGTGCGCTTTCAATCAACAATTGACTAGGTGGAGTTTATAGAGTTATAAGTGCCCTACAAAACCCACCGAGTTTTATCTCGACCGGTCTTCCGGTTTAAAAGTTATTTGTGACCATACTTGTCCCACTATAGCTAATATACGTCTACGGATCTGCCTTATGTACCATATTTCGGATTCTCCACTTTCCTGTGCGCTTTCAATCAACGATTGTGTAGGTGGATTTTGTAGAATTATAAGTGCCCTACGAAACCCATCCAGTTTCGTTTTGACCAGTCTTCCAGTTTAAAAGTTATTTGCGACTGTACCTGTCCAATTATAGCTAATATACGTCTACAGATCTGCCTTATGTACCTAATATCGGATTCTCAACTTTCCTGTTCGCTTTCAATCAGCAATTGACTAAGTGGAGTTTATAGAGTTATAAGTGCCCTACAAAACCCACCGAGTTTTTTCTCGACCGGTCTTCCGGTTTAAAAGTTATTTTTGACCATACCTGCCCCACTATAGCTAATATACGTCTACGGATCTGCCTTATGTACCTAATATCGGATTCTCAACTTTCCTGTGCGCTTTCAATCAAAGATTGTGTAGACTAATTTTGTAGTATTATAAGTGCCCTACCAAACCCATCCAGTTTCATCTCAACCGGTCTTCCGGTTTAAAAGGTATTTGTGACCATAACTGTCCCACTATAGCTAATATACGTCTACGGATCTGCCTTATGTACCTAATATCGGATTCTCAACTTTCCTGTGCGCTTTCAATCAGCAATTGACAAAGTGGAGTTTATAGAGTTATAAGTGCCCTACAAAACCTACCGAGTTTTATCTCGACCGGTCTTCTGGTTTAAAAGTTATTTGCGACCATACCTGTCCCACTATAGCTAATATACGTCTACGGATCTGCCTTATGTACCTTATTTCAGATTGTCAACTTTCCTGTGCGCTTTCAATCAACGATTGTGTAGGTTGATTTTGTAGGTTTATAAGTGCCCTACAACCCCCCCCCCAGTTTTATATCGACCGGTCATCCGGTTTAAAAGTTATTTGGGACCATACCGGCCCCACTATAGGTAATATACGTCTACGGATCTGCCTTATGTTTATGTACCAAATATCCGATTCTCAACTTTCCTATGCGCTTTCAATCAAAGATTGTGTAGATGTATTTTGTAGAATATAAGTGCCCATCAAAACCCATCCAGTTTCATCTTGACCGGTCTTCCGGTTTAAAAGTTATTGGCAAACATACCTGTCCCACTATAGCTAATATACGTCTACGGATCTGCCTTATGTACCTAATATCCGAATCTCAACTTTCCTGTGCGCTTTCAATCAACAATTGACTAGGTGGAGTTTATAGAGTTATAAGTGCCCTACAAAACCCACCGAGTTTTATCTCGACCGGTCTTCCGGTTTAAAAGTTATTTGTGACCATACCTGCCCCACTATAGCTAATATACGTCTACGGATCAGCCTTATGTACCTAATATCCGATTCTCAACTTTCCTGTTCGCTTTCAAACAAAGATTGTGTAGATGAATTTTTTAGTATTATAAGTGCCCTACGAAACCCATCCAGTTTTGTTTCGACCGGTTTTTCGGTTTAAAAGTTATTTGTGACCACACCTGCCCCACTATAGCTAATATACGTCTACGGATCTGCCTTATGTACCAAATATCCGATTTTCAACTTTCCTGTGCGCTTTCAATCAACAATTGACTAAGTGTAGCTTGTAGAAATATAAGTGCCCTACAAAACTCACCGAGTTTTATCTCGACCGGTCTTCCAGTTTAAAAGTTATTCGCGACCATATCTGCCCCACTATAGCTAATATACGTCTACGGATCTGCCTTATGTACCTTATTTCGGATTCTCAACTTTCCTGTGGGCTTTCAATCAACGATTGTGTAGGTGGATTTTGTAGAATTATAAGTGCCATACAAAACCCATCCAGTTTCATCTCGACCGATCTTCCGGTTGAAAAGTTATTTGGGACCATACCAGCCCCACTATAGCTAATATACGTCTACGGATCTGCCTTTTGTACCTTATATCCGATTCTCAACTTTCCTGTGCGCTTTCAATCAAAGATTGTGTAGATGTATTTTGTAGAATATAAGTGCCCATCAAAACCCATCCAGTTTCATCTTGACCGGTCTTCCGGTTTAAAAGTTATTGGCAAACATACCTGTCCCACTATAGCTAATATACGTCTACGGATCTGCCTTATGTACCTAATATCCGAATCTCAACTTTCCTGTGCGCTTTCAATCAACAATTGACTAGGTGGAGTTTATAGAGTTATAAGTGCCCTACAAAACCCACCGAGTTTTATCTCGACCGGTCTTCCGGTTTAAAAGTTATTTGTGACCATACCTGCCCCACTATAGCTAATATACGTCTACGGATCAGCCTTATGTACCTAATATCCGATTCTCAACTTTCCTGTTCGCTTTCAATCAAAGATTGTGTAGATGAATTTTTTAGTATTATAAGTGCCCTACGAAACCCATCCAGCTTTGTTTCGACCGGTTTTTCGGTTTAAAAGTTATTTGTGACCACACCTGCCCCACTATAGCTAATATACGTCTACGGATCTGCCTTATGTACCAAATATCCGATTTTCAACTTTCCTGTGCGCTTTCAATCAACAATTGACTAAGTGTAGCTTGTAGAAATATAAGTGCCCTACAAAACTCACCGAGTTTTATCTCGACCGGTCTTCCGGTTTAAAAGTTATTCGCGACCATATCTGCCCCACTATAGCTAATATACGTCTACGGATCTGCCTTATGTACCTTATTTCGGATTCTCAACTTTCCTGTGGGCTTTCAATCAACGATTGTGTAGGTGGATTTTGTAGAATTATAAGTGCCATACGAAACCCATCCAGTTTCATCTCAACCGGTCTTCCGGTTTAAAAGTTATTTGCGACCATACCTGTCCCACTATAGCTAATATACGTCTACGGATCTGCCTTATGTACCTAATATCAGATTCTCAACTTTCCTGTGCGCTTTCAATCAACGATTGTGTAGATAAATTTTGTAGTATTATAAGTGCCCTACGAAACCCTTTCAGTTTCGTTTTGACCAGTCTTCCAGTTTAAAAGTTATTTGCGACTGTACCTTTCCAATTATAGCTAATATACGTCTACAGATCTGCCTTATGTACCTTATATCGGATTCTCAACTTTCCTGTGCGCTTTCAATCAGCAATTGAATAAGTGGAGTTTATAGAGTTATAAGTGCCCTACAAAACCCACTGAGTTTTTTTCTCGACCGGTCTTCCGGTTTAAAAGTTATTCATGACCATACCTGCCCCACTATAGCTAATATACGTCTACGGATCTGCCTTATGTACCTAATATCGGATTCTCAACTTTCCTGTGCGCTTTCAATCAGCAATTGACTAAGTGGAGTTTATAGAGTTATAAGTGCCCTACAAAACCCACCGAGTTTTATCTCGACCAGTCTTCCGGTTTAAAAGTTATTTGTGACCATACCTGTCTTACTATAGCTCATATACGTCTACGGATCTGCCTTATGTACCTTATTTCGGATTCTCAACTTTCCTGTGCGCTTTCAATCAACGATTGTGTAGATAAATTTTGTAGTATTATAAGTGCCCTACGAAACCCATCCAGTTTCATCTCAACCGGTCTTCCGGTTTAAAAGTTATTTGCGACCATACCTGTCCCACTATAGCTAATATACGTCTACGGATCTGCCTTATGTACCTAATATCGGATTCTCAACCTTCCTGTGCGCTTTCAATCAACAATTGACTAGGTGGAGTTTATAGAGTTATAAGTGCCCTACAAAACCCACCGAGTTTTATCTCGACCGGTCTTCCGGTTTAAAAGTTATTTGTGACCATACTTGTCCCACTATAGCTAATATACGTCTACGGATCTGCCTTATGTACCATATTTCGGATTCTCCACTTTCCTGTGCGCTTTCAATCAACGATTGTGTAGGTGGATTTTGTAGAATTATAAGTGCCCTACGAAACCCATCCAGTTTCGTTTTGACCAGTCTTCCAGTTTAAAAGTTATTTGCGACTGTACCTGTCCAATTATAGCTAATATACGTCTACAGATCTGCCTTATGTACCTAATATCGGATTCTCAACTTTCCTGTTCGCTTTCAATCAGCAATTGACTAAGTGGAGTTTATAGAGTTATAAGTGCCCTACAAAACCCACCGAGTTTTTTCTCGACCGGTCTTCCGGTTTAAAAGTTATTTTTGACCATACCTGCCCCACTATAGCTAATATACGTCTACGGATCTGCCTTATGTACCTAATATCGGATTCTCAACTTTCCTGTGCGCTTTCAATCAAAGATTGTGTAGACTAATTTTGTAGTATTATAAGTGCCCTACCAAACCCATCCAGTTTCATCTCAACCGGTCTTCCGGTTTAAAAGGTATTTGTGACCATAACTGTCCCACTATAGCTAATATACGTCTACGGATCTGCCTTATGTACCTAATATCGGATTCTCAACTTTCCTGTGCGCTTTCAATCAGCAATTGACAAAGTGGAGTTTATAGAGTTATAAGTGCCCTACAAAACCTACCGAGTTTTATCTCGACCGGTCTTCTGGTTTAAAAGTTATTTGCGACCATACCTGTCCCACTATAGCTAATATACGTCTACGGATCTGCCTTATGTACCTTATTTCAGATTGTCAACTTTCCTGTGCGCTTTCAATCAACGATTGTGTAGGTTGATTTTGTAGGTTTATAAGTGCCCTACAACCCCCCCCCCCAGTTTTATATCGACCGGTCATCCGGTTTAAAAGTTATTTGGGACCATACCGGCCCCACTATAGGTAATATACGTCTACGGATCTGCCTTATGTACCAAATATCCGATTCTCAACTTTCCTGTGCGCTTTCAATCAAAGATTGTGTAGATGTATTTTGTAGAATATAAGTGCCCATCAAAACCCATCCAGTTTCATCTTGACCGGTCTTCCGGTTTAAAAGTTATTGGCAAACATACCTGTCCCACTATAGCTAATATACGTCTACGGATCTGCCTTATGTACCTAATATCCGAATCTCAACTTTCCTGTGCGCTTTCAATCAACAATTGACTAGGTGGAGTTTATAGAGTTATAAGTGCCCTACAAAACCCACCGAGTTTTATCTCGACCGGTCTTCCGGTTTAAAAGTTATTTGTGACCATACCTGCCCCACTATAGCTAATATACGTCTACGGATCAGCCTTATGTACCTAATATCCGATTCTCAACTTTCCTGTTCGCTTTCAATCAAAGATTGTGTAGATGAATTTTTTAGTATTATAAGTGCCCTACGAAACCCATCCAGTTTTGTTTCGACCGGTTTTTCGGTTTAAAAGTTATTTGTGACCACACCTGCCCCACTATAGCTAATATACGTCTACGGATCTGCCTTATGTACCAAATATCCGATTTTCAACTTTCCTGTGCGCTTTCAATCAACAATTGACTAAGTGTAGCTTGTAGAAATATAAGTGCCCTACAAAACTCACCGAGTTTTATCTCGACCGGTCTTCCAGTTTAAAAGTTATTCGCGACCATATCTGCCCCACTATAGCTAATATACGTCTACGGATCTGCCTTATGTACCTTATTTCGGATTCTCAACTTTCCTGTGGGCTTTCAATCAACGATTGTGTAGGTGGATTTTGTAGAATTATAAGTGCCATACAAAACCCATCCAGTTTCATCTCGACCGATCTTCCGGTTGAAAAGTTATTTGGGACCATACCAGCCCCACTATAGCTAATATACGTCTACGGATCTGCCTTATGTACCTAATATCGGATTCTCAACTTTCCTGTGCGCTTTCAATCAACGATTGTGTAGATAAATTTTGTAGTATTATAAGTGCCCTACGAAACCCATCCAGTTTCGTTTTGACCAGTCTTCCAGTTTAAAAGTTATTTGCGACTGTACCTTTCCAATTATAGCTAATATACGTCTACAGATCTGCCTTATGTACCTTATATCGGATTCTCAACTCTCCTGTGCGCTTTCAATCAGCAATTGAATAAGTGGAGTTTATAGAGTTATAAGTGCCCTACAAAACCCACTGAGTTTTTTCTCGACCGGTCTTCCGGTTTAAAAGTTATTCATGACCATACCTGCCCCACTATAGCTAATATACGTCTACGGATCTGCCTTATGTACCTAATATTGGATTCTCAACTTTCCTGTGCGCTTTCAATCAGCAATTGACTAAGTGGAGTTTATAGAGTTATAAGTGCCCTACAAAACCCACCGAGTTTTATCTCGACCGGTCTTCCGGTTTAAAAGTTATTTGTGACCATACCTGTCCCACTATAGCTCATATACGTCTACGGATCTGCCTTATGTACCTTATTTCGGATTCTCAACTTTCCTGTGCGCTTTCAATCAACGATTGTGTAGATAAATTTTGTAGTATTATAAGTGCCCTACGAAACCCATCCAGTTTCATCTCAACCGGTCTTCCGGTTTAAAAGTTATTTGCGACCATACCTGTCCCACTATAGCTAATATACGTCTACGGATCTGCCTTATGTACCTAATATCGGATTCTCAACCTTCCTGTGCGCTTTCAATCAACAATTGACTAGGTGGAGTTTATAGAGTTATAAGTGCCCTACAAAACCCACCGAGTTTTATCTCGACCGGTCTTCCGGTTTAAAAGTTATTTGTGACCATACTTGTCCCACTATAGCTAATATACGTCTACGGATCTGCCTTATGTACAATATTTCGGATTCTCAACTTTCCTGTGCGCTTTCAATCAACGATTGTGTAGGTGGATTTTGTAGAATTATAAGTGCCCTACGAAACCCATCCAGTTTCGTTTTGACCAGTCTTCCAGTTTAAAAGTTATTTGCGACTGTACCTGTCCAATTATAGCTAATATACGTCTACAGATCTGCCTTATGTACCTAATATCGGATTCTCAACTTTCCTGTGCGCTTTCAATCAGCAATTGACTAAGTGGAGTATATAGAGTTATAAGTGCCCTACAAAACCCACCGAGTTTTTTCTCGACCGGTCTTCCGGTTTAAAAGTTATTTTTGACCATACCTGCCCCACTATAGCTAATATACGTCTACGGATCTGCCTTATGTACCTAATATCGGATTCTCAACTTTCCTGTGCGCTTTCAATCAGCAATTGACTAAGTGGAGTTTATAGAGTTATAAGTGCCCTACAAAACCCACCGAGTTTTATCTCGACCGGTCTTCCGGTTTAAAAGTTATTTGTGACCATACCTGTCCCACTATAGCTAATATACGTCTACGGATCTGCCTTATGTACCTTATTTCGGATTCTCAACTTTCCTGTGCGCTTTCAATCAACGATTGTGTAGATAAATTTTGTAGTATTATAAGTGCCCTACGAAACCCACCGAGTTTTTTCTCGACCGGTTTTCCGTTTTAAAAGATATTTGCGACCATACCTGTCCCACTATAGCTAATATACGTCTACGGATCTGCCTTATGTACCTAATATCGGATTCTCAACCTTCCTGTGCGCTTTCAATCAACAATTGACTAGGTGGAGTTTATAGAGTTATAAGTGCCCTACAACACCCACCGAGTTTTATCTCAACCGGTCTTCCGGTTTAAAAGTTATTTGTGACCATACCTGTCCCACTATAGCTAATATACGTCTACGGATCTGCCTTATGTACCTTATTTCTGATTCTCAACTTTCCTGTGGGCTTTCAATCAACAATTGTGTATATGGATTTTGTAGAATTATAAGTGCCATACAAAACCCATCCAGTTTCATCTCGACCGATCTTCCGGTTGAAAAGTTATTTGGGACCATACCAGCCCCACTATAGCTAATATACGTCTACGGATCTGCCTTTTGTACCTTATATCGGATTCTCAACTTTCCTGTGCGCTTTCAATCAACGATTGTGTAGATAAATTTTGTAGTATTATAAGTGCCCTACGAAACCCACCCAGTTTCATCTCAACCGGTCTTCCGGTTTAAAAGTTATTTGCGACCATACCTGTCCCACTATAGCTAATATACGTCTACGGATCTGCCTTATGTACCTAATATCGGATTCTCAACTTTCCTGTGCACTTTCAATCAACAATTGACTAGGTGGAGTTTATAGAGTTATAAGTGCCCTACAAAACCCACCGAGTTTTATCTCGACCGGTCTTCCGGTTTAAAATTTATTTGTGACCATACCTGTCCCACTATAGCTAATATACGTCTACGGATCTGCCTTATGTACCTTATTTCGGATTCTCAACTTTCCTGTGCGCTTTCAATCAACGATTGTGCAGGTGGATTTTTAGAATTATAAGTGCCCTACGAAACCCATCCAGTTTCGTTTTGACCAGTCTTCCGGTTTAAAAGTTATTTGTGACTGTACCTGTCCAATTATAGCTAATATACGTCTACAGATCTGCCTTATGTACCTAATATCGGATTCTCAACTTTCCTGTGCGCTTTCAATCAGCAATTGACTAAGTGGAGTTTATAGAGTTATAAGTGCCCTACAAAACCCACCGAGTTTTTTCTCGACCGGTCTTCCGGTTTAAAAGTTATTTGTGACCATACCTGCCCCACTATAGCTAATATACGTCTACGGATCTGCCTTATGTACCTAATATCGGATTCTCAACTTTCCTGTGCGCTTTCAATCAGCAATTGACTAAGTGGAGTTTATAGAGTTATAAGTGCCCTACAAAACCCACCAAGTTTTATCTCGACCGGTCTTCCGGTTTAAAAGTTATTTGTGACCATACCTGTCCCACTATAGCTAATATACGTCTACGGATCTGCCTTATGTACCTTATTTCGGATTCCTAACTTTCCTGTGCGCTTTCAATCAACAATTGTGTAGATAAATTTTGTAGTATTATAAGTGCCCTACGAAACCCATCCAGTTTCATCTCAACCGGTTTTCCGGTTTAAAAGTTATTTGCGACCATACCTGTCCCACTATAGCTAATATACGTCTACGGATCTGCCTTATGTACCTAATATCGGATTCTCAACCTTCCTGTGCGCTTTCAATCAACAATTGATTAGGTGGAGTTTGTAGAGTTATAAGTGCCCTACAAAACCCACCGAGTTTTATCTCGACCGGTCTTCCGGTTTAAAAGTTATTCGCGACCATTCCTGTCCCACTATAGGTAATATACGTCTACGGATCTGCCTTATGTACCAAATATCCGATTCTCAACTTTCCTGTACGCTTTCAATCAAAGATTGTGTAGATGGATTTTGTAGAATTTAAGTGCCCTACAAAACCCATCCAGTTTTATCTTGACCGGTCTTCCGGTTTAAAAGTTATTTGCGACCATACCTGTCCCACTATAGCTAATATACGTCTACGGATCTGCCTTATGTACCTAATTTCGGATTCTCAACTTTCCTGTGCGCTTTCAATCAACAATTGTCTAGGTTGATTTTGGAGATTTATAAGTGCCCTACAAAACCCACCGAGTTTTATCTCGACCGGTCTTCCGGTTTAAAAGTTATTCGCGACCATTCCTGCCCAACTAAAGGTAATATAAGTGTACGGATCTGCCTTGTGTACCTTATTTCGGATTCTCAACTTTCCTGTGCGCTTTCAATCAAAGATTGTGTAGATGGATTTTGTAGAATTATAGGTGCCATACAAAACCCATCCAGTTTCTTCTTGACCAGTCTTCCGGTTTAAAAGTTATTTGCGACCATATCTGTCCCACTATAGCTAATATACGTCTACGGATCTGCCTTATGTTCCTTATATCCGATTCTCAACTTTCCTCTGCGCTTTCAATCAACAATTGACTAGCTGTAGTTTGTAGAGTTATAAGCGCCCTACAAAACCCACCAAGTTTTATCTCGACCGGTCTTCCGGTTTAAAAGTTATTCGCGACCATTCCTGTCCCACTATAGGTAATATACATCTACGGATCTGCCTTATGTACCAAATATCCTATTCTCAACTTTCCTGTACGCTTTCAATCAAAGATTGTGTAGATGGATTTTGTAGAACTATAAGTGTCCTACAAAACCCATCCAGTTTCATCTTGACCGGTCTTCCGGTTTAAAAGTTATTTGCGACCATACCTGTCCCACTATAGCTAATATACGTCTACGGATCTGCCTTATGTACCTAATTTCGGATTCTTAACTTTCCTGTGCGCTTTCAATCAACAATTTTCTAGGTGGATTTTGGAGATTTATAAGTGCCCTACAAAACCCACCGAGTTTAATCTCGACCGGTCTTCCGGTTTAAAAGTTATTTGCGACCATTCCTGCACCACTATAGGTAATATACGTGTACGGATCTGCCTTGTGTACCAAATATCCGATTCTAAACTTTCCTGTGCGCTTTCAATCAAAGATTGTGTAGATGGATTTTGTAGAATTATAAGTGCCCTATAAAACCCATCCAGTTTCATCTTGACCAGTCTTCCGGTTTAAAAGTTATTAGCGACCATACGTGTCTCACTCTAGCTAATATACGTCTACGGATCTGCCTTATGTACCTAAATTCGGATTGTCAACTTTTCTGTGCGCTTTCAATCAACTATTTTCTAGGTGGATTTTGGAGATTTATAAGTGCCCTACAAAACCCACCGAGTTTTATCTCGACCGGTCTTCCGGTTAAAAAGTTATTCGCGACCATTCCTGCCCCACTATAGGTAATATACGTGTACGGATCTGCCTTGTGTACCAAATATCCGATTCTCAACTTTCCTGTGCGCTTTCAATCAAAGATTGTGTAGATGGATTTTGTAGAATTATAAGTGCCATATAAAACCCATCCAATGTCATCTTGACCAGTCTTCCGGTTTAAAAGTTAGTTGCGAC
This sequence comes from Arcuatula senhousia, assembly GCA_963971305.1. Lineage (NCBI taxonomy): Eukaryota > Metazoa > Mollusca > Bivalvia > Mytilida > Mytilidae > Arcuatula > Arcuatula senhousia. The sequence goes on from OZ020312.1 coordinate 37,867,655, forward strand.
CATACCTGTCCCACTATAGCTAATATACGTCTACGGATCTGCCTTATGTACCTAATTTCGGATTCTCAACTTTCCTGTGCGCTTTCAATCATCGATTGTGTAGGTGAATTTTGTAGATTTATTAGTGCCCTACAAAACCCACCCAGTTTTATTTCGACCGGTCTTCCGCTTTAAAAGTTATTTGGGATCATACCAGCCCCACTATAGCTAATATACGTCTACGGATCTGCCTTAGGTACTTAATATCCGATTCTCAACTTTCCTGTGCGCTATCAATCAAAGATTGTGTAGATGGATTTTGTAGAATTATAGGTGCCATACAAAACCCATCCAGTTTCTTCTTGACCAGTCTTTCGGTTTAAAAGTTATTTGCGACCATATCTGTCCCACTATAGCTAATATACGTCTACGGATCTGCCTTATGTACCTTATATCCGATTCTCAACTTTCCTGTGCGCTTTCAATCAGCAATTGACTAGCTGTAGTTTGTAGTATTATAAGTGCCCTACAAAACCCACCGAGTTTTATCTCGACCGGTCTTCCGGTTTAAAAGTTATTCGCGACCATTCCTGTCCCACTATAGGTAATATACGTCTACGGATCTACCTTATGTACCAAATATCCGATTCTCAACTTTCCTGTACGCTTTCAATCAAAGATTGTGTAGATGGATTTTGTAGAATTATAAGTGCCCTATAAAACCCTTCCAGTTTCATTTTGACCAGTCTTCCGGTTTAAAAGTTATTTGCGACCATACCTGTCCCACTATAGCTAATATACGTCTACGGATCTGCCTTATGTACCTAATTTCGGATTCTCAACTTTCCTGTGCGCTTTCAATCAACGATTGTCTAGGTGGATTTTGGAGATTTATAAGTGCCCTACAAAACCCACCGAGTTTTATCTCGACCGGTCTTTCGGTTTAAAAGTTATTCGCGACCATTCCTGCCCCACTATAGGTAATATACGTGTACGAATCTGCCTTGTGTACCAAATATCCGATTCTCAACTTTCCTGTGCGCTTTAAATCAAAGATTGTGTAGATGGATTTTGTAGAATTATAGGTGCCTTACAAAACCCATCCAGTTTCTTCTTGACCAGTCTTCCGGTTTAAAAGTTATTTGCGACCATATCTGTCCCACTATAGCTAATATACGTCTACGGATCTTCCTTATGTACCTTATATCCGATTCTCAACTTTCCTCTGCGCTTTCAATCAACAATTGACTAGCTGTAGTTTGTAGAGTTATAAGTGCCCTATAAAACCCACTGAGTTTTATCTCGACCGGTCTTCCGGTTTAAAAGTTATTCGCGACCATTCCAATCCCACTATAGCTAATATACGTCTACGGATCTACCTTATGTACCAAATATTCGATTCTCAACTTACCTGTACGCTTTCAATCAAAGATTGTGTAGATGGATTTTGTAGAATTATAAGTGCCCTACAAAACCCATTCAGTTTTATCTTGACCGGTCTTCCGGTTTAAAAGTTATTTGCGACCAAACCTGTCCCACTATAGCTAATATACGTTTACGTATCTGCCTTATTTACCTAATTTCGGATTCTCAACTTTCCTGTGCGCTTTCAATCAACAATTTTCTAGGTGGATTTTGGAGATTTATAAGTGCCCTACAAAACCCACCGAAATTTATCTCGACCGGTCTTCCGGTTTAAAAGTTATTCGCGACCATTCCTGCCCCACTATAGATAATATACGTGTACGGATTGTGTACCAAATATCCGATTCTCAACTTTCCTGTGCGCTTTCAATCAAAGATTGTGTTGATGGATTTTGTACAATTATAAGTGCCCTATAAAACCTTTCCAGTTTCATCTTGACCAGTCTTCCGGTTTAAAAGTTATTTGCGACCAATCCTGTCCCACTATAGCTAATATACGTCTACGGATCTGCCTTATGTACCTAATTTCGGATTCTCAACTTTCCTGTGCGCTTTCAATCAACAATTGTCTAGGTGGATTTTGGAGATTTATAAGTGCCCTACAAAACTCACCGAGTTTTTTCGCGACCGGTCTTCCGGTTTAAAAGTTATTCGCGACCATTCCTGCCCCACTATAGGTAATATACGTGTACGAATCTGCCTTGTGTACCAAATATCCGATTCTCAACTTTCCTGTGCGCTTTAAATCAAAGATTGTGTAGATGGATTTTGTAGAATTATAGGTGCCTTACAAAACCCATCCAGTTTCTTCTTGACCAGTCTTCCGGTTTAAAAGTTATTTGCGACCATATCTGTCCCACTATAGCTAATATACGTCTACGGATCTTCCTTATGTACCTTATATCCGATTCTCAACTTTCCTCTGCGCTTTCAATCAACAATTGACTAGCTGTAGTTTGTAGAGTTATAAGTGCCCTATAAAACCCACTGAGTTTTATCTCGACCGGTCTTCCGGTTTAAAAGTTATTCGCGACCATTCCAATCCCACTATAGCTAATATACGTCTACGGATCTACCTTATGTACCAAATATTCGATTCTCAACTTACCTGTACGCTTTCAATCAAAGATTGTGTAGATGGATTTTGTAGAATTATAAGTGCCCTACAAAACCCATTCAGTTTTATCTTGACCGGTCTTCCGGTTTAAAAGTTATTTGCGACCAAACCTGTCCCACTATAGCTAATATACGTTTATGTATCTGCCTTATTTACCTAATTTCGGATTCTCAACTTTCCTGTGCGCTTTCAATCAACAATTTTCTAGGTGGATTTTGGAGATTTATAAGTGCCCTACAAAACCCACCGAAATTTATCTCGACCGGTCTTCCGGTTTAAAAGTTATTCGCGACCATTCCTGCCCCACTATAGATAATATACGTGTACGGATTGTGTACCAAATATCCGATTCTCAACTTTCCTGTGCGCTTTCAATCAAAGATTGTGTTGATGGATTTTTTACAATTATAAGTGCCCTATAAAACCTTTCCAGTTTCATCTTGACCAGTCTTCCGGTTTAAAAGTTATTTGCGACCATATCTGTCCCACTATAGCTAATATACGTCTACGGATCTGCCTTATGTACCTAATTTCGGATTCTCAACTTTCCTGTGCGCTTTCAATCAACAATTGTCTAGGTGGATTTTGGAGATTTATAAGTGCCCTACAAAACTCACCGAGTTTTTTCGCGACCGGTCTTCCGGTTTAAAAGTTATTCGCGACCATTCCTGCCCAACTATAGGTAATATACGTGTACGGATCTGCCTTGTGTACCAAATATCCGATTCTCAACTTTCCTGTGCGCTTTCAATCAAAGATTGTGTAGATGGATTTTGTAGAATTATAGGTGCCATACAAAACCCATCCAGTTTCTTCTTGACCAGTCTTCCGGTTTAAAAGTTATTCGCGACCATTCCTGTCCCACTATAGGTAATATACGTCTACGGATCTGCCTTATGTACCAAATATCCTATTCTCAACTTTCCTGTACGCTTTCAATCAAAGATTGTGTAGATGGATTTTGTAGAATTATAAGTGTCCTACAAAACCCATCCAGTTTCATCTTGACCGGTCTTCCGGTTTAAAATTTATTTGCGACCATACCTGTCCCACTACAGCTAATATACGTCTAAGGATCTGCCTTATGTACCTAATTTCGGATTCTTAACTTTCCTGTGCGCTTTCAATCAACAATTTTCTAGGTGGATTTTGGAGATTTATAAGTGCCCTACAAAACCCACCGAGTTTAATCTTGACCGGTCTTCCGGTTTAAAAGTTATTTGCGACCATTCCTGCACCACTATAGGTAATATACGTGTACGGATCTGCCTTGTGTACCAAATATCCGATTCTCAACTTTCCTGTGCGCTTTCAATCAAAGATTGTGTAGATGGATTTTGTAGAATTATAAGTGCCCTATAAAACCCATCCAGTTTCATCTTGACCAGTCTTCCGGTTTAAAAGTTAGTTGCGACCATACGTGTCTCACTATAGCTAATATACGTCTATGGATCTGCCTTATGTACATAAATTCGGATTCTCAACTTTCCTGTGCGCTTTCAATCAACAATTGTCTAGGTGGATTTTGTAGATTTGTAAGTGCCCTACAAAACCCATCCAGTTTCATCTCTAACGGTCTTCCGGTTGAAAAGTTATTTGGGACCATACCAGCCCCACTATAGCTAATATACGTCTACGGATCTGCCTTATGTACCAAATATCCGATTCTAAACTTTCCTGTGCGCTTTCAATCAAAGATTGTGTAGATGGATTTTGTAGAATTATAAGTGCCCTATAAAACCCATCCAGTTTCATCTTGACCAGTCTTCCGGTTTAAAAGTTATTTGCGACCATACGTGTCTCACTATAGCTAATATACGTCTACGGATCTGCCTTATGTACCTAAATTCGGATTCTCAACTTTCCTGTGCGCTTTCAATCAACTATTTTCTAGGTGGATTTTGGAGATTTATAAGTGCCCTACAAAACCCACCGAGTTTTATCTCGACCGGTCTTCCGGTTAAAAAGTTATTCGCGACCATTCCTGTCCCACTATAGGTAATATACGTGTACGGATCTGCCTTGTGTACCAAATATCCGATTCTCAACTTTCCTGTGCGCTTTCAATCAAAGATTGTGTAGATGGATTTTGTAGAATTATAAGTGCCATATAAAACCCATCCAATGTCATCTTGACCAGTCTTCCGGTTTAAAAGTTATTTGCGACCATACCTGTCCCACTATAGCTAATATACGTCTACGGATCTGCCTTATGTACCTAATTTCGGATTCTCAACTTTCCTGTGCGCTTTCAATCATCGATTGTGTAGGTGAATTTTGTAGATTTATTAGTGCCCTACAAAACCCACCCAGTTTTATTTCGACCGGTCTTCCGCTTTAAAAGTTATTTGGGATCATACCAGCCCTACTATAGCTAATTTACGTCTACGGATCTGCCATATGTACCTTATATCTGATTCTCAACTTTCCTCTGCGCTTTCAATCAACAATTGACTAGCTGTAGTTTGTAGAGTTATAAGTGCCCTACAAAACCCACCGAGTTTTATCTCGCCCGGTCTTCCGGTTTAAAAGTTATTCGCGACCATTCCTGTCCCACTATAGGTAATATACGTCTACGGATCTGCCTTATGTACCAAATATCCGATTCTCAACTTTCCTGTACGCTTTCAATCAAAGATTGTGTAGATGGATTTTGTAGAATTTAAGTGCCCTACAAAACCCATCCAGTTTTATCTTGACCGGTCTTCCGGTTTAAAAGTTATTTGCGACCATACCTGTCCCACTATAGCTAATATACGTCTACGGATCTGCCTTATGTACCTAATTTCGGATTCTCAACTTTCCTGTGCGCTTTCAATCAACAATTGTCTAGGTTGATTTTGGAGATTTATAAGTGCCCTACAAAACCCACCGAGTTTTATCTCGACCGGTCTTCTAGTTTAAAGGTTATTCGCGACCATTCCTGCCCAACTAAAGGTAATATAAGTGTACGGATCTGCCTTGTGTACCAAATATCCGATTCTCAACTTTCCTGTGCGCTTTCAATCAAAGATTGTGTAGATGGATTTTGTAGAATTATAGGTGCCATACAAAACCCATCCAGTTTCTTCTTGACCAGTCTTCCGGTTTAAAAGTTATTTGCGACCATATCTGTCCCACTATAGCTAATATACGTCTACGGATCTGCCTTATGTTCCTTATATCCGATTCTCAACTTTCCTCTGCGCTTTCAATCAACAATTGACTAGCTGTAGTTTGTAGAGTTATAAGTGCCCTACAAAACCCACCAAGTTTTATCTCGACCGGTCTTCCGGTTTAAAAGTTATTCGCGACCATTCCTGTCCCACTATAGGTAATATACGTCTACGGATCTGCCTTATGTACCAAATATCCTATTCTCAACTTTCCTGTACGCTTTCAATCAAAGATTGTGTAGATGGATTTTGTAGAATTATAAGTGTCCTACAAAACCCATCCAGTTTCATCTTGACCGGTCTTCCGGTTTAAAAGTTATTTGCGACCATACCTGTCCCACTATAGCTAATATACGTCTACGGATCTGCCTTATGTACCTAATTTCGGATTCTTAACTTTCCTGTGCGCTTTCAATCAACAATTTTCTAGGTGGATTTTGGAGATTTATAAGTGCCCTACAAAACCCACCGAGTTTAATCTCGACCGGTCTTCCGGTTTAAAAGTTATTTGCGACCATTCCTGCACCACTATAGGTAATATACGTGTACGGATCTGCCTTGTGTACCAAATATCCGATTCTAAACTTTCCTGTGCGCTTTCAATCAAAGATTGTGTAGATGGATTTTGTAGAATTATAAGTGCCCTATAAAACCCATCCAGTTTCATCTTGACCAGTCTTCCGGTTTAAAAGTTATTTGCGACCATACGTGTCTCACTCTAGCTAATATACGTCTACGGATCTGCCTTATGTACCTAAATTCGGATTCTCAACTTTTCTGTGCGCTTTCAATCAACTATTTCCTAGGTGGATTTTGGAGATTTATAAGTGCCCTACAAAACCCACCGAGTTTTATCTCGACCGGTCTTCCGGTTAAAAAGTTATTCGCGACCATTCCTGCCCCACTATAGGTAATATACGTGTACGGATCTGCCTTGTGTACCAAATATCCGATTCTCAACTTTCCTGTGCGCTTTCAATCAAAGATTGTGTAGATGGATTTTGTAGAATTATAAGTGCCATATAAAACCCATCCAATGTCATCTTGACCAGTCTTCCGGTTTAAAAGTTAGTTGCGACCATACCTGTCCCACTATAGCTAATATACGTCTACGGATCTGCCTTATGTACCTAATTTCGGATTCTCAACTTTCCTGTGCGCTTTCAATCATCGATTGTGTAGGTGAATTTTGTAGATTTATTAGTGCCCTACAAAACCCACCCAGTTTTATTTCGACCGGTCTTCCGCTTTAAAAGTTATTTGGGATCATACCAGCCCCACTATAGCTAATATACGTCTACGGATCTGCCTTAGGTACTTAATATCCGATTCTCAACTTTCCTGTGCGCTTTCAATCAAAGATTGTGTAGATGGATTTTGTAGAATTATAGGTGCCATACAAAACCCATCCAGTTTCTTCTTGACCAGTCTTTCGGTTTAAAAGTTATTTGCGACCATATCTGTCCCACTATAGCTAATATACGTCTACGGATCTGCCTTATGTACCTTATATCCGATTCTCAACTTTCCTGTGCGCTTTCAATCAGCAATTGACTAGCTGTAGTTTGTAGTATTATAAGTGCCCTACAAAACCCACCGAGTTTTATCTCGACCGGTCTTCCGGTTTAAAAGTTATTCGCGACCATTCCTGTCCCACTATAGGTAATATACGTCTACGGATCTACCTTATGTACCAAATATCCGATTCTCAACTTTCCTGTACGCTTTCAATCAAAGATTGTGTAGATGGATTTTGTAGAATTATAAGTGCCCTATAAAACCCTTCCAGTTTCATTTTGACCAGTCTTCCGGTTTAAAAGTTATTTGCGACCATACCTGTCCCACTATAGCTAATATACGTCTACGGATCTGCCTTATGTACCTAATTTCGGATTCTCAACTTTCCTGTGCGCTTTCAATCATCGATTGTGTAGGTGAATTTTGTAGATTTATTAGTGCCCTACAAAACCCACCCAGTTTTATTTCGACCGGTCTTCCGCTTTAAAAGTTATTTGGGATCATACCAGCCCCACTATAGCTAATATACGTCTACGGATCTGCCTTAGGTACTTAATATCCGATTCTCAACTTTCCTGTGCGCTTTCAATCAAAGATTGTGTAGATGGATTTTGTAGAATTATAGGTGCCATACAAAACCCATCCAGTTTCTTCTTGACCAGTCTTTCGGTTTAAAAGTTATTTGCGACCATATCTGTCCCACTATAGCTAATATACGTCTACGGATCTGCCTTATGTACCAAATATCCTATTCTCAACTTTCCTGTACGCTTTCAATCAAAGATTGTGTAGATGGATTTTGTAGAATTATAAGTGTCCTACAAAACCCATCCAGTTTCATCTTGACCGGTCTTCCGGTTTAAAAGTTATTTGCGACCATACCTGTCCCACTATAGCTAATATACGTCTACGGATCTGCCTTATGTACCTAATTTCGGATTCTTAACTTTCCTGTGCGCTTTCAATCAACAATTTTCTAGGTGGATTTTGGAGATTTATAAGTGCCCTACAAAACCCACCGAGTTTAATCTCGACCGGTCTTCCGGTTTAAAAGTTATTTGCGACCATTCCTGCACCACTATAGGTAATATACGTGTACGGATCTGCCTTGTGTACCAAATATCCGATTCTAAACTTTCCTGTGCGCTTTCAATCAAAGATTGTGTAGATGGATTTTGTAGAATTATATAAGTGCCCTATAAAACCCATCCAGTTTCATCTTGACCAGTCTTCCGGTTTAAAAGTTATTTGCGACCATACGTGTCTCACTCTAGCTAATATACGTCTACGGATCTGCCTTATGTACCTAAATTCGGATTCTCAACTTTTCTGTGCGCTTTCAATCAACTATTTCCTAGGTGGATTTTGGAGATTTATAAGTGCCCTACAAAACCCACCGAGTTTTATCTCGACCGGTCTTCCGGTTAAAAAGTTATTCGCGACCATTCCTGCCCCACTATAGGTAATATACGTGTACGGATCTGCCTTGTGTACCAAATATCCGATTCTCAACTTTCCTGTGCGCTTTCAATCAAAGATTGTGTAGATGGATTTTGTAGAATTATAAGTGCCATATAAAACCCATCCAATGTCATCTTGACCAGTCTTCCGGTTTAAAAGTTAGTTGCGACCATACCTGTCCCACTATAGCTAATATACGTCTACGGATCTGCCTTATGTACCTAATTTCGGATTCTCAACTTTCCTGTGCGCTTTCAATCATCGATTGTGTAGGTGAATTTTGTAGATTTATTAGTGCCCTACAAAACCCACCCAGTTTTATTTCGACCGGTCTTCCGCTTTAAAAGTTATTTGGGATCATACCAGCCCCACTATAGCTAATATACGTCTACGGATCTGCCTTAGGTACTTAATATCCGATTCTCAACTTTCCTGTGCGCTTTCAATCAAAGATTGTGTAGATGGATTTTGTAGAATTATAGGTGCCATACAAAACCCATCCAGTTTCTTCTTGACCAGTCTTTCGGTTTAAAAGTTATTTGCGACCATATCTGTCCCACTATAGCTAATATACGTCTACGGATCTGCCTTATGTACCTTATATCCGATTCTCAACTTTCCTGTGCGCTTTCAATCAGCAATTGACTAGCTGTAGTTTGTAGTATTATAAGTGCCCTACAAAACCCACCGAGTTTTATCTCGACCGGTCTTCCGGTTTAAAAGTTATTCGCGACCATTCCTGTCCCACTATAGGTAATATACGTCTACGGATCTACCTTATGTACCAAATATCCGATTCTCAACTTTCCTGTACGCTTTCAATCAAAGATTGTGTAGATGGATTTTGTAGAATTATAAGTGCCCTATAAAACCCTTCCAGTTTCATTTTGACCAGTCTTCCGGTTTAAAAGTTATTTGCGACCATACCTGTCCCACTATAGCTAATATACGTCTACGGATCTGCCTTATGTACCTAATTTCGGATTCTCAACTTTCCTGTGCGCTTTCAATCAACGATTGTCTAGGTGGATTTTGGAGATTTATAAGTGCCCTACAAAACCCACCGAGTTTTATCTCGACCGGTCTTTCGGTTTAAAAGTTATTCGCGACCATTCCTGCCCCACTATAGGTAATATACGTGTACGAATCTTCCTTGTGTACCAAATATCCGATTCTCAACTTTCCTGTGCGCTTTAAATCAAAGATTGTGTAGATGGATTTTGTAGAATTATAGGTGCCTTACAAAACCCATCCAGTTTCTTCTTGACCAGTCTTCCGGTTTAAAAGTTATTTGCGACCATATCTGTCCCACTATAGCTAATATACGTCTACGGATCTTCCTTATGTACCTTATATCCGATTCTCAACTTTCCTCTGCGCTTTCAATCAACAATTGACTAGCTGTAGTTTGTAGAGTTATAAGTGCCCTATAAAACCCACTGAGTTTTATCTCGACCGGTCTTCCGGTTTAAAAGTTATTCGCGACCATTCCAATCCCACTATAGCTAATATACGTCTACGGATCTACCTTATGTACCAAATATTCGATTCTCAACTTACCTGTACGCTTTCAATCAAAGATTGTGTAGATGGATTTTGTAGAATTATAAGTGCCATATAAAACCCATCCAATGTCATCTTGACCAGTCTTCCGGTTTAAAAGTTAGTTGCGACCATACCTGTCCCACTATAGCTAATATACGTCTACGGATCTGCCTTATGTACCTAATTTCGGATTCTCAACTTTCCTGTGCGCTTTCAATCATCGATTGTGTAGGTGAATTTTGTAGATTTATTAGTGCCCTACAAAACCCACCCAGTTTTATTTCGACCGGTCTTCCGCTTTAAAAGTTATTTGGGATCATACCAGCCCCACTATAGCTAATATACGTCTACGGATCTGCCTTAGGTACTTAATATCCGATTCTCAACTTTCCTGTGCGCTTTCAATCAAAGATTGTGTAGATGGATTTTGTAGAATTATAGGTGCCATACAAAACCCATCCAGTTTCTTCTTGACCAGTCTTTCGGTTTAAAAGTTATTTGCGACCATATCTGTCCCACTATAGCTAATATACGTCTACGGATCTGCCTTATGTACCTTATATCCGATTCTCAACTTTCCTGTGCGCTTTCAATCAGCAATTGACTAGCTGTAGTTTGTAGTATTATAAGTGCCCTACAAAACCCACCGAGTTTTATCTCGACCGGTCTTCCGGTTTAAAAGTTATTCGCGACCATTCCTGTCCCACTATAGGTAATATACGTCTACGGATCTACCTTATGTACCAAATATCCGATTCTCAACTTTCCTGTACGCTTTCAATCAAAGATTGTGTAGATGGATTTTGTAGAATTATAAGTGCCCTATAAAACCCTTCCAGTTTCATTTTGACCAGTCTTCCGGTTTAAAAGTTATTTGCGACCATACCTGTCCCACTATAGCTAATATACGTCTACGGATCTGCCTTATGTACCTAATTTCGGATTCTCAACTTTCCTGTGCGCTTTCAATCATCGATTGTGTAGGTGAATTTTGTAGATTTATTAGTGCCCTACAAAACCCACCCAGTTTTATTTCGACCGGTCTTCCGCTTTAAAAGTTATTTGGGATCATACCAGCCCCACTATAGCTAATATACGTCTACGGATCTGCCTTAGGTACTTAATATCCGATTCTCAACTTTCCTGTGCGCTTTCAATCAAAGATTGTGTAGATGGATTTTGTAGAATTATAGGTGCCATACAAAACCCATCCAGTTTCTTCTTGACCAGTCTTTCGGTTTAAAAGTTATTTGCGACCATATCTGTCCCACTATAGCTAATATACGTCTACGGATCTGCCTTATGTACCAAATATCCTATTCTCAACTTTCCTGTACGCTTTCAATCAAAGATTGTGTAGATGGATTTTGTAGAATTATAAGTGTCCTACAAAACCCATCCAGTTTCATCTTGACCGGTCTTCCGGTTTAAAAGTTATTTGCGACCATACCTGTCCCACTATAGCTAATATACGTCTACGGATCTGCCTTATGTACCTAATTTCGGATTCTTAACTTTCCTGTGCGCTTTCAATCAACAATTTTCTAGGTGGATTTTGGAGATTTATAAGTGCCCTACAAAACCCACCGAGTTTAATCTCGACCGGTCTTCCGGTTTAAAAGTTATTTGCGACCATTCCTGCACCACTATAGGTAATATACGTGTACGGATCTGCCTTGTGTACCAAATATCCGATTCTAAACTTTCCTGTGCGCTTTCAATCAAAGATTGTGTAGATGGATTTTGTAGAATTATAAGTGCCCTATAAAACCCATCCAGTTTCATCTTGACCAGTCTTCCGGTTTAAAAGTTATTTGCGACCATACGTGTCTCACTCTAGCTAATATACGTCTACGGATCTGCCTTATGTACCTAAATTCGGATTCTCAACTTTTCTGTGCGCTTTCAATCAACTATTTCCTAGGTGGATTTTGGAGATTTATAAGTGCCCTACAAAACCCACCGAGTTTTATCTCGACCGGTCTTCCGGTTAAAAAGTTATTCGCGACCATTCCTGCCCCACTATAGGTAATATACGTGTACGGATCTGCCTTGTGTACCAAATATCCGATTCTCAACTTTCCTGTGCGCTTTCAATCAAAGATTGTGTAGATGGATTTTGTAGAATTATAAGTGCCATATAAAACCCATCCAATGTCATCTTGACCAGTCTTCCGGTTTAAAAGTTAGTTGCGACCATACCTGTCCCACTATAGCTAATATACGTCTACGGATCTGCCTTATGTACCTAATTTCGGATTCTCAACTTTCCTGTGCGCTTTCAATCATCGATTGTGTAGGTGAATTTTGTAGATTTATTAGTGCCCTACAAAACCCACCCAGTTTTATTTCGACCGGTCTTCCGCTTTAAAAGTTATTTGGGATCATACCAGCCCCACTATAGCTAATATACGTCTACGGATCTGCCTTAGGTACTTAATATCCGATTCTCAACTTTCCTGTGCGCTTTCAATCAAAGATTGTGTAGATGGATTTTGTAGAATTATAGGTGCCATACAAAACCCATCCAGTTTCTTCTTGACCAGTCTTTCGGTTTAAAAGTTATTTGCGACCATATCTGTCCCACTATAGCTAATATACGTCTACGGATCTGCCTTATGTACCTTATATCCGATTCTCAACTTTCCTGTGCGCTTTCAATCAGCAATTGACTAGCTGTAGTTTGTAGTATTATAAGTGCCCTACAAAACCCACCGAGTTTTATCTCGACCGGTCTTCCGGTTTAAAAGTTATTCGCGACCATTCCTGTCCCACTATAGGTAATATACGTCTACGGATCTACCATATGTACCAAATATCCGATTCTCAACTTTCCTGTACGCTTTCAATCAAAGATTGTGTAGATGGATTTTGTAGAATTATAAGTGCCCTATAAAACCCTTCCAGTTTCATTTTGACCAGTCTTCCGGTTTAAAAGTTATTTGCGACCATACCTGTCCCACTATAGCTAATATACGTCTACGGATCTGCCTTATGTACCTAATTTCGGATTCTCAACTTTCCTGTGCGCTTTCAATCAACGATTGTCTAGGTGGATTTTGGAGATTTATAAGTGCCCTACAAAACCCACCGAGTTTTATCTCGACCGGTCTTTCGGTTTAAAAGTTATTCGCGACCATTCCTGCCCCACTATAGGTAATATACGTGTACGAATCTGCCTTGTGTACCAAATATCCGATTCTCAACTTTCCTGTGCGCTTTAAATCAAAGATTGTGTAGATGGATTTTGTAGAATTATAGGTGCCTTACAAAACCCATCCAGTTTCTTCTTGACCAGTCTTCCGGTTTAAAAGTTATTTGCGACCATATCTGTCCCACTATAGCTAATATACGTCTACGGATCTTCCTTATGTACCTTATATCCGATTCTCAACTTTCCTCTGCGCTTTCAATCAACAATTGACTAGCTGTAGTTTGTAGAGTTATAAGTGCCCTATAAAACCCACTGAGTTTTATCTCGACCGGTCTTCCGGTTTAAAAGTTATTCGCGACCATTCCAATCCCACTATAGCTAATATACGTCTACGGATCTACCTTATGTACCAAATATTCGATTCTCAACTTACCTGTACGCTTTCAATCAAAGATTGTGTAGATGGATTTTGTAGAATTATAAGTGCCCTACAAAACCCATTCAGTTTTATCTTGACCGGTCTTCCGGTTTAAAAGTTATTTGCGACCAAACCTTCCCACTATAGCTAATATACGTTTACGTATCTGCCTTATTTACCTAATTTCGGATTCTCAACTTTCCTGTGCGCTTTCAATCAACAATTTTCTAGGTGGATTTTGGAGATTTATAAGTGCCCTACAAAACCCACCGAAATTTATCTCGACCGGTCTTCCGGTTTAAAAGTTATTCGCGACCATTCCTGCCCCACTATAGATAATATACGTGTACGGATCTGCCTTGTGTACCAAATATCCGATTCTCAACTTTCCTGTGCGCTTTCAATCAAAGATTGTGTTGATGGATTTTGTACAATTATAAGTGCCCTATAAAACCTTTCCAGTTTCATCTTGACCAGTCTTCCGGTTTAAAAGTTATTTGCGACCATACCTGTCCCACTATAGCTAATATACGTCTACGGATCTGCCTTATGTACCTAATTTCGGATTCTCAACTTTCCTGTGCGCTTTCAATCAACAATTGTCTAGGTGGATTTTGGAGATTTATAAGTGCCCTACAAAACTCACCGAGTTTTTTCGCGACCGGTCTTCCGGTTTAAAAGTTATTCGCGACCATTCCTGCCCAACTATAGGTAATATACGTGTACGGATCTGCCTTGTGTACCAAATATCCGATTCTCAACTTTCCTGTGCGCTTTCAATCAACAATTTTCTAGGTGGATTTTGGAGATTTATAAGTGCCCTACAAAACCCACCGAGTTTAATCTTGACCGGTCTTCCGGTTTAAAAGTTATTTGCGACCATTCCTGCACCACTATAGGTAATATACGTGTACGGATCTGCCTTGTGTACCAAATATCCGATTCTCAACTTTCCTTTGCGCTTTCAATCAAAGATTGTGTAGATGGATTTTGTAGAATTATAAGTGCCCTATAAAACCCATCCAGTTTCATCTTGACCAGTCTTCCGGTTTAAAAGTTAGTTGCGACCATACGTGTCTCACTATAGCTAATATACGTCTATGGATCTGCCTTATGTACATAAATTCGGATTCTCAACTTTCCTGTGCGCTTTCAATCAACAATTGTCTAGGTGGATTTTGTAGATTTGTAAGTGCCCTACAAAACCCATCCAGTTTCATCTCTAACGGTCTTCCGGTTGAAAAGTTATTTGGGACCATACCAGCCCCACTATAGCTAATATACGTCTACGGATCTGCCTTATGTACCAAATATCCGATTCTAAACTTTCCTGTGCGCTTTCAATCAAAGATTGTGTAGATGGATTTTGTAGAATTATAAGTGCCCTATAAAACCCATCCAGTTTCATCTTGACCAGTCTTCCGGTTTAAAAGTTATTTGCGACCATACGTGTCTCACTATAGCTAATATACGTCTACGGATCTGCCTTATGTACCTAAATTCGGATTCTCAACTTTCCTGTGCGCTTTCAATCAACTATTTTCTAGGTGGATTTTGGAGATTTATAAGTGCCCTACAAAACCCACCGAGTTTTATCTCGACCGGTCTTCCGGTTAAAAAGTTATTCGCGACCATTCCTGTCCCACTATAGGTAATATACGTGTACGGATCTGCCTTGTGTACCAAATATCCGATTCTCAACTTTCCTGTGCGCTTTCAATCAAAGATTGTGTAGATGGATTTTGTAGAATTATAAGTGCCATATAAAACCCATCCAATGTCATCTTGACCAGTCTTCCGGTTTAAAAGTTATTTGCGACCATACCTGTCCCACTATAGCTAATATACGTCTACGGATCTGCCTTATGTACCTAATTTCGGATTCTCAACTTTCCTGTGCGCTTTCAATCATCGATTGTGTAGGTGAATTTTGTAGATTTATTAGTGCCCTACAAAACCCACCCAGTTTTATTTCGACCGGTCTTCCGCTTTAAAAGTTATTTGGGATCATACCAGCCCCACTATAGCTAATATACGTCTACGGATCTGCCTTATGTACCTTATATCTGATTCTCAACTTTCCTCTGCGCTTTCAATCAACAATTGACTAGCTGTAGTTTGTAGAGTTATAAGTGCCCTACAAAACCCACCGAGTTTTATCTCGCCCGGTCTTCCGGTTTAAAAGTTATTCGCGACCATTCCTGTCCCACTATAGGTAATATACGTCTACGGATCTGCCTTATGTACCAAATATCCGATTCTCAACTTTCCTGTACGCTTTCAATCAAAGATTGTGTAGATGGATTTTGTAGAATTTAAGTGCCCTACAAAACCCATCCAGTTTTATCTTGACCGGTCTTCCGGTTTAAAAGTTATTTGCGACCATACCTGTCCCACTATAGCTAATATACGTCTACGGATCTGCCTTATGTACCTAATTTCGGATTCTCAACTTTCCTGTGCGCTTTCAATCAACAATTGTCTAGGTTGATTTTGGAGATTTATAAGTGCCCTACAAAACCCACCGAGTTTTATCTCGCCCGGTCTTCCGGTTTAAAAGTTATTCGCGACCATTCCTGCCCAACTAAAGGTAATATAAGTGTACGGATCTGCCTTGTGTACCAAATATCCGATTCTCAACTTTCCTGTGCGCTTTCAATCAAAGATTGTGTAGATGGATTTTGTAGAATTATAGGTGCCATACAAAACCCATCCAGTTTCTTCTTGACCAGTCTTCCGGTTTAAAAGTTATTTGCGACCATATCTGTCCCACTATAGCTAATATACGTCTACGGATCTGCCTTATGTTCCTTATATCCGATTCTCAACTTTCCTCTGCGCTTTCAATCAACAATTGACTAGCTGTAGTTTGTAGAGTTATAAGTGCCCTACAAAACCCACCAAGTTTTATCTCGACCGGTCTTCCGGTTTAAAAGTTATTCGCGACCATTCCTGTCCCACTATAGGTAATATACGTCTACGGATCTGCCTTATGTACCAAATATCCTATTCTCAACTTTCCTGTACGCTTTCAATCAAAGATTGTGTAGATGGATTTTGTAGAATTATAAGTGTCCTACAAAACCCATCCAGTTTCATCTTGACCGGTCTTCCGGTTTAAAAGTTATTTGCGACCATACCTGTCCCACTATAGCTAATATACGTCTACGGATCTGCCTTATGTACCTTATATCCGATTCTTAACTTTCCTGTGCGAATTCAATCAAAGATTGTGTAGATGAATTCTGTAGAATTGAAAGTGCCCTACCAAACCCATTCAGTTTCATCTCAACCGGTCTTCCGGTTTAAAAGTTATTTGCGACCATACCTGTCCCACTATAGCTAATATACGTGTACGGATCTGCCTTGTGTACCACATATCCGATTCTCAACTTTCCTGTGCGCTTCCAATCAAAGATTGTGCAGATGGATTTTGTAGAATTATAGGTGCCATACAAAATCCATCTAGTTTCATCTCGAACGATCTTCCGGTTGAAAAGTTATCTGGGACCATACCAGCCCCACTATAGCTAATATACGTCTACGGATCTGCCTTTTGTACCTTATATCCGATTCTCAACTTTTCTGTGCGCTTTCAATCAAAGATTGTGTAGATGAATTCTGTAGAATTGAAAGTGCCCTACCAAACCCATTGAGTTTCATCTCAACCGGTCTTCCGGTTTAAAAGTTATTTGCGACCATACCTGTCCCACTATAGCTAATATACGTCTACGGATCTGCCTTATGTACCTAATATCGGATTCTCAACTTTCTTGTGCGCTTTCAATCAACAATTGACTAGGTGGAGTTTATAAAGTTATAAGTGCACTACTAAACTCATAGAGTTTTATCTCGACCGGTCTTCCGGTCTAAAAGTTATTCGCGACCTAACCTGCCCCACTATATGTAATATACGTCTACGGATCTGCCTTATGTACCAAATATCCGATTCTCAACTTTCCTGTGCGCTTTCAATCAAAAATTGTGTATATGGATTTTGTAGAATTATAAGTGCCCTACAAAACCCATCCAATTTCATCTCGACCGGTCTTCCGGTTAAAACGTTATTTGGGACCATAACAGCCCCACTATAGCTAATACACGTCTACCGATCTGCCTTATAAACCAAATATCCGATTGTCAACTTTTCTGTGCGCTTTCAATCAAAGATTGTGTAAATGGATTCTGTAGAATTGAAAGTGCCCTACCAAACCCATTCAGTTTCATCTCAACCGGTCTTCCGGTTTAAAAGTTATTTGCGACCATACCTGTCCCACAATAGCTAATATACGTGTACGGATCTGCCTTGTGTACCACATATCCGATTCTCAACTTTCCTGTGCGCTTCCAATCAAAGATTGTGCAGATGGATTTTGTAGAATTATAGGTGCCATACAAAATCCATCCAGTTTCATCTCGACCGATCTTCCGGTTGAAAAGTTATTTGGGACCATACCAGCCCCACTATAGCTAATATACGTCTACGGATCTGCCTTTTGTACCTTATATCCGATTCTCAACTTTTCTGTGCGCTTTCAATCAAAGATTGTGTAGATGAATTCTGTAGAATTAAAAGTGCCCTACCAAACCCATTGAGTTTCATCTCAACCGGTCTTCCGGTTTAAAAGTTATTTGCGACCATACCTGTCCCACTATAGCTAATATACGTCTACGGATCTGCCTTATGTACCTAATATCGGATTCTCAACTTTCTTGTGCGCTTTCAATCAACAATTGAATAGGTGGAGTTTATAAAGTTATAAGTGCACTACTTAACTCATAGAGTTTTATCTCGACCAGTCTTCCGGTCTAAAAGTGATTCGCGACCTAACCTGCCCCACTATATGTAATATACGTCTACGGATCTGCCTTATGTACCAAATATCCGATTCTCAACGTTCCTGTGCGCTTTCAATCAAAAATTGTGTATATGGATTTTGTAGAATTATAAGTGCCCTACAAAACCCATCCAATTTCATCTTGACCGGTTTTCCGGTTTAAAAGTTATTTGCGACCATACCTGTCCCACTATAGCTAATATACGTCTACGGATCTGCCTTATGTACCTAATTTCGGATTCTCAACTTTCCTGTGCGCTTTCAATCAACAATGTTCTAGGTGGATTTTGGAGATTTATAAGTGCCCTACAAAACCCATCTAGTTTTTTCTCGACCGGTCTTCCGGTTGAAAAGTTATTTGGGACCATACCAGCCCCACTATAGCTAATATACGTCTACGGATCTGCCTTATGTACCAAATATCCGATTCTAAACTTTCCTGTGCGCTTTCAATCAAAGATTGTGTAGATGGATTTTGTAGAATTATAAGTGCCCTATAAAACCCATCCAGTTTCATCTAGACCAGTCTTCCGGTTTAAAAGTTATTTGCGACCATACGTGTCTCACTATAGCTAATATACGTCTACGGATCTGCCTTATGTACCTAAATTCGGATTCTCAACTTTCCTCTGCGCTTTCAATCAACAATTGACTAGCTGTAGTTTGTAGAGTTATAAGTGCCCTACAAAACCCACCGAGTTTTATCTCGCCCGGTCTTCCGGTTTAAAAGTTATTCGCGACCATTCCTGTCCAACTATAGGTAATATACGTCTACGGATCTGCCTTATGTACCAAATATCCGATTCTCAACTTTCCTGTACGCTTTCAATCAAAGATTGTGTAAATGGATTTTGTAGAATTTAAGTGCCCTACAAAACCCATCCAGTTTTATCTTGACCGGTCTTCCGGTTTAAAAGTTATTTGCGACCATACCTGTCCCACTATAGCTAATATACGTCTACGGATCTGCCTTATGTACCTAATTTCGGATTCTCAACTTTCCTGTGCGCTTTCAATCAACAATTGTCTAGGTTGATTTTGGAGATTTATAAGTGCCCTACAAAACCCACCGAGTTTTATCTCGACCGGTCTTCCGGTTTAAAAGTTATTCGCGACCATTCCTGCCCAACTAAAGGTAATATAAGTGTACGGATCTGCCTTGTGTACCAAATATCCGATTCTCAACTTTCCTGTGCGCTTTCAATCAAAGATTGTGTAGATGGATTTTGTAGAATTATAGGTGCCATACAAAACCCATCCAGTTTCTTCTTGACCAGTCTTCCGGTTTAAAAGTTATTTGCGACCATATCTGTCCCACTATAGCTAATATACGTCTACGGATCTGCCTTATGTTCCTTATATCCGATTCTCAACTTTCCTCTGCGCTTTCAATCAACAATTGACTAGCTGTAGTTTGTAGAGTTATAAGTGCCCTACAAAACCCACCAAGTTTTATCTCGACCGGTCTTCCGGTTTAAAAGTTATTCGCGACCATTCCTGTCCCACTATAGGTAATATACGTCTACGGATCTGCCTTATGTACCAAATATCCTATTCTCAACTTTCCTGTACGCTTTCAATCAAAGATTGTGTAGATGGATTTTGTAGAATTATAAGTGCCCTATAAAACCCATCCAGTTTCATCTTGACCGGTCTTCCGGTTTAAAAGTTATTTGCGACCATACCTGTCCCACTATAGCTAATATACGTCTACGGATCTGCCTTATGTACCTTATATCCGATTCTTAACTTTCCTGTGCGAATTCAATCAAAGATTGTGTAGATGAATTCTGTAGAATTGAAAGTGCCCTACCAAACCCATTCAGTTTCATCTCAACCGGTCTTCCGGTTTAAAAGTTATTTGCGACCATACCTGTCCCACTATAGCTAATATACGTGTACGGATCTGCCTTGTGTACCACATATCCGATTCTCAACTTTCCTGTGCGCTTCCAATCAAAGATTGTGCAGATGGATTTTGTAGAATTATAGGTGCCATACAAAATCCATCCAGTTTCATCTCGACCGATCTTCCGGTTGAAAAGTTATTTGGGACCATACCAGCCCCACTATAGCTAATATACGTCTACGGATCTGCCTTTTGTACCTTATATCCGATTCTCAACTTTTCTGTGCGCTTTCAATCAAAGATTGTGTAGATGAATTCTGTAGAATTGAAAGTGCCCTACCAAACCCATTGAGTTTCATCTCAACCGGTCTTCCGGTTTAAAAGTTATTTGCGACCATACCTGTCCCACTATAGCTAATATACGTCTACGGATCTGCCTTATGTACCTAATATCGGATTCTCAACTTTCCTGTACGCTTTCAATCAAAGATTGTGTAAATGGATTTTGTAGAATTTAAGTGCCCTACAAAACCCATCCAGTTTTATCTTGACCGGTCTTCCGGTTTAAAAGTTATTTGCGACCATACCTGTCCCACTATAGCTAATATACGTCTACGGATCTGCCTTATGTACCTAATTTCGGATTCTCAACTTTCCTGTGCGCTTTCAATCAACAATTGTCTAGGTTGATTTTGGAGATTTATAAGTGCCCTACAAAACCCACCGAGTTTTATCTCGACCGGTCTTCCGGTTTAAAAGTTATTCGCGACCATTCCTGCCCAACTAAAGGTAATATAAGTGTACGGATCTGCCTTGTGTACCAAATATCCGATTCTCAACTTTCCTGTGCGCTTTCAATCAAAGATTGTGTAGATGGATTTTGTAGAATTATAGGTGCCATACAAAACCCATCCAGTTTTTTCTTGACCAGTCTTCCGGTTTAAAAGTTATTTGCGACCA
Source organism: Arcuatula senhousia (assembly GCA_963971305.1). Lineage (NCBI taxonomy): Eukaryota > Metazoa > Mollusca > Bivalvia > Mytilida > Mytilidae > Arcuatula > Arcuatula senhousia. The sequence continues at coordinate 37,889,074 of OZ020312.1, forward strand.
TATCTGTCCCACTATAGCTAATATACGTCTACGGATCTGCCTTATGTTCCTTATATCCGATTCTCAACTTTCCTCTGCGCTTTCAATCAACAATTGACTAGCTGTAGTTTGTAGAGTTATAAGTGCCCTACAAAACCCACCAAGTTTTATCTCGACCGGTCTTCCGGTTTAAAAGTTATTCGCGACCATTCCTGTCCCACTATAGGTAATATACGTCTACGGATCTGCCTTATGTACCAAATATCCTATTCTCAACTTTCCTGTACGCTTTCAATCAAAGATTGTGTAGATGGATTTTGTAGAATTATAAGTGCCCTATAAAACCCATCCAGTTTCATCTTGACCGGTCTTCCGGTTTAAAAGTTATTTGCGACCATACCTGTCCCACTATAGCTAATATACGTCTACGGATCTGCCTTATGTACCTTATATCCGATTCTTAACTTTCCTGTGCGAATTCAATCAAAGATTGTGTAGATGAATTCTGTAGAATTGAAAGTGCCCTACCAAACCCATTCAGTTTCATCTCAACCGGTCTTCCGGTTTAAAAGTTATTTGCGACCATACCTGTCCCACTATAGCTAATATACGTGTACGGATCTGCCTTGTGTACCACATATCCGATTCTCAACTTTCCTGTGCGCTTCCAATCAAAGATTGTGCAGATGGATTTTGTAGAATTATAGGTGCCATACAAAATCCATCCAGTTTCATCTCGACCGATCTTCCGGTTGAAAAGTTATTTGGGACCATACCAGCCCCACTATAGCTAATATACGTCTACGGATCTGCCTTTTGTACCTTATATCCGATTCTCAACTTTTCTGTGCGCTTTCAATCAAAGATTGTGTAGATGAATTCTGTAGAATTGAAAGTGCCCTACCAAACCCATTGAGTTTCATCTCAACCGGTCTTCCGGTTTAAAAGTTATTTGCGACCATACCTGTCCCACTATAGCTAATATACGTCTACGGATCTGCCTTATGTACCTAATATCGGATTCTCAACTTTCTTGTGCGCTTTCAATCAACAATTGACTAGGTGGAGTTTATAAAGTTATAAGTGCACTACTAAACTCATAGAGTTTTATCTCGACCGGTCTTCCGGTCTAAAAGTTATTCGCGACCTAACCTGCCCCACTATATGTAATATACGTCTACGGATCTGCCTTATGTACCAAATATCCGATTCTCAACTTTCCTGTGCGCTTTCAATCAAAAATTGTGTATATGGATTTTGTAGAATTATAAGTGCCCTACAAAACCCATCCAATTTCATCTCGACCGGTCTTCCGGTTAAAACGTTATTTGGGACCATAACAGCCCCACTATAGCTAATACACGTCTACCGATCTGCCTTATATACCAAATATCCGATTGTCAACTTTTCTGTGCGCTTTCAATCAAAGATTGTGTAGATGGATTCTGTAGAATTGAAAGTGCCCTACCAAACCCATTCAGTTTCATCTCAACCGGTCTTCCGGTTTAAAAGTTATTTGCGACCATACCTGTCCCACTATAGCTAATATACGTGTACGGATCTGCCTTGTGTACCACATATCCGATTCTCAACTTTCCTGTGCGCTTCCAATCAAAGATTGTGCAGATGGATTTTGTAGAATTATAGGTGCCATACAAAATCCATCCAGTTTCATCTCGACCGATCTTCCGGTTGAAAAGTTATTTGGGACCATACCAGCCCCACTATAGCTAATATACGTCTACGGATCTGCCTTTTGTACCTTATATCCGATTCTCAACTTTTCTGTGCGCTTTCAATCAAAGATTGTGTAGATGAATTCTGTAGAATTGAAAGTGCCCTACCAAACCCATTGAGTTTCATCTCAACCGGTCTTCCGGTTTAAAAGTTATTTGCGACCATACCTGTCCCACTATAGCTAATATACGTCTACGGATCTGCCTTATGTACCTAATATCGGATTCTCAACTTTCTTGTGCGCTTTCAATCAACAATTGAATAGGTGGAGTTTATAAAGTTATAAGTGCACTACTAAACTCATAGAGTTTTATCTCGACCGGTCTTCCGGTCTAAAAGTTATTCGCGACCTAACCTGCCCCACTATATGTAATATACGTCTACGGATCTGCCTTATGTACCAAATATCCGATTCTCAACTTTCCTGTGCGCTTTCAATCAAAAATTGTGTATATGGATTTTGTAGAATTATAAGTGCCCTACAAAACCCATCCAATTTCATCTTGACCGGTTTTCCGGTTTAAAAGTTATTTGCGACCATACCTGTCCCACTATAGCTAATATACGTCTACGGATCTGCCTTATGTACCTAATTTCGGATTCTCAACTTTCCTGTGCGCTTTCAATCAACAATGTTCTAGGTGGATTTTGGAGATTTATAAGTGCCCTACAAAACCCATCGAGTTTTTTCTCGACCGGTCTTCCGGTTTAAAAGTTATTCGCTACCATTCCTGTCCCACTATAGGTAATATACGTCTACGGATCTGCCTTATGTACCAAATATCCGATTCTCAACTTTCCTCTACGCTTTCAATCAAAGATTGTGTAGATGGATTTTGTAGAATTATAAGTGCCCTACAAAACCCATCATGTTTCATCTTGACCGGTCTTCCGGTTTAAAAGTTATTTGCGACCATACCTGTCCCACTATAGCTAATATACGTCTACGGATCTGCCTTATGTACCTAATTTCGGATTCTTAACTTTCCTGTGCGCTTTCAATCAACAATTTTCTAGGTGGATTTTGTAGATTTGTAAGTGCCCTACAAAACCCATCCAGTTTCATCTCGACCGGTCTTCCGGTTGAAAAGTTATTTGGGACCATACCAGCCCCACTATAGCTAATATAAGTCTACGGATCTGCCTTATGTACCTTATATCCGATTCTTAACTTTCCTGTGCGCTTTCAATCAAAGATTGTGTAGATGAATTCTGTAGAATTGAAAGTGCCCTACCAAACCCATTCAGTTTCATCTCAACCGGTCTTCCGGTTTAAAAGTTATTTGCGACCATACCTGTCCCACTATAGCTAATATACGTGCACGGATCTGCCTTGTGTACCACATATCCGATTCTCAACTTTCCTGTGCGCTTCCAATCAAAGATTGTGTAGATGGATTTTGTAGAATTATAGGTGCCATACAAAATCCATCCAGTTTCATCTCGACCGATCTTCCGGTTGAAAAGTTATTTGGGACCATACCAGCCCCACTATAGCTAATATACGTCTACGGATCTGCCTTTTGTACCTTATATCCGATTCTCAACTTTCCTGTTCGCTTTCAATCAAAAATTGTGTATATGGATTTTGTAGAATTATAAGTGCCCTACAAAACCCATCCAATTTCATCTTGACCGGTTTTCCGGTTTAAAAGTTATTTGCGACCATACCTGTCCCACTATAGCTAATATACGTCTACGGATCTGCCTTATGTACCTAATTTCGGATTCTCAACTTTCCTGTGCGCTTTCAATCAACAATGTTCTAGGTGGATTTTGGAGATTTATAAGTGCCCTACAAAACCCATCGAGTTTTTTCTCGACCGGTCTTCCGGTTTAAAAGTTATTCGCTACCATTCCTGTCCCACTATAGGTAATATACGTCTACGGATCTGCCTTATGTACCAAATATCCGATTCTCAACTTTCCTCTACGCTTTCAATCAAAGATTGTGTAGATGGATTTTGTAGAATTATAAGTGCCCTACAAAACCCATCATGTTTCATCTTGACCGGTCTTCCGGTTTAAAAGTTATTTGCGACCATACCTGTCCCACTATAGCTAATATACGTCTACGGATCTGCCTTATGTACCTAATTTCGGATTCTTAACTTTCCTGTGCGCTTTCAATCAACAATTTTCTAGGTGGATTTTGTAGATTTGTAAGTGCCCTACAAAACCCATCCAGTTTCATCTCGACCGGTCTTCCGGTTGAAAAGTTATTTGGGACCATACCAGCCCCACTATAGCTAATATAAGTCTACGGATCTGCCTTATGTACCTTATATCCGATTCTTAACTTTCCTGTGCGCTTTCAATCAAAGATTGTGTAGATGAATTCTGTAGAATTGAAAGTGCCCTACCAAACCCATTCAGTTTCATCTCAACCGGTCTTCCGGTTTAAAAGTTATTTGCGACCATACCTGTCCCACTATAGCTAATATACGTGCACGGATCTGCCTTGTGTACCACATATCCGATTCTCAACTTTCCTGTGCGCTTCCAATCAAAGATTGTGTAGATGGATTTTGTAGAATTATAGGTGCCATACAAAATCCATCCAGTTTCATCTCGACCGATCTTCCGGTTGAAAAGTTATTTGGGACCATACCAGCCCCACTATAGCTAATATACGTCTACGGATCTGCCTTATGTACCTAATATCGGATTCTCAACTTTCTTGTGCGCTTTCAATCAACAATTGACTAGGTGGAGTTTATAAAGTTATAAGTGCACTACTAAACTCATAGAGTTTTATCTCGACCGGTCTTCCGGTCTAAAAGTTATTCGCGACCTAACCTGCCCCACTATATGTAATATACGTCTACGGATCTGCCTTATGTACCAAATATCCGATTCTCAACTTTCCTGTGCGCTTTCAATCAAAAATTGTGTATATGGATTTTGTAGAATTATAAGTGCCCTACAAAACCCATCCAATTTCATCTCGACCGGTCTTCCGGTTAAAACGTTATTTGGGACCATAACAGCCCCACTATAGCTAATACACGTCTACCGATCTGCCTTATATACCAAATATCCGATTGTCAACTTTTCTGTGCGCTTTCAATCAAAGATTGTGTAGATGGATTCTGTAGAATTGAAAGTGCCCTACCAAACCCATTCAGTTTCATCTCAACCGGTCTTCCGGTTTAAAAGTTATTTGCGACCATACCTGTCCCACTATAGCTAATATACGTGTACGGATCTGCCTTGTGTACCACATATCCGATTCTCAACTTTCCTGTGCGCTTCCAATCAAAGATTGTGCAGATGGATTTTGTAGAATTATAGGTGCCATACAAAATCCATCCAGTTTCATCTCGACCGATCTTCCGGTTGAAAAGTTATTTGGGACCATACCAGCCCCACTATAGCTAATATACGTCTACGGATCTGCCTTTTGTACCTTATATCCGATTCTCAACTTTTCTGTGCGCTTTCAATCAAAGATTGTGTAGATGAATTCTGTAGAATTGAAAGTGCCCTACCAAACCCATTGAGTTTCATCTCAACCGGTCTTCCGGTTTAAAAGTTATTTGCGACCATACCTGTCCCACTATAGCTAATATACGTCTACGGATCTGCCTTATGTACCTAATATCGGATTCTCAACTTTCTTGTGCGCTTTCAATCAACAATTGAATAGGTGGAGTTTATAAAGTTATAAGTGCACTACTAAACTCATAGAGTTTTATCTCGACCGGTCTTCCGGTCTAAAAGTTATTCGCGACCTAACCTGCCCCACTATATGTAATATACGTCTACGGATCTGCCTTATGTACCAAATATCCGATTCTCAACTTTCCTGTGCGCTTTCAATCAAAAATTGTGTATATGGATTTTGTAGAATTATAAGTGCCCTACAAAACCCATCCAATTTCATCTTGACCGGTTTTCCGGTTTAAAAGTTATTTGCGACCATACCTGTCCCACTATAGCTAATATACGTCTACGGATCTGCCTTATGTACCTAATTTCGGATTCTCAACTTTCCTGTGCGCTTTCAATCAACAATGTTCTAGGTGGATTTTGGAGATTTATAAGTGCCCTACAAAACCCATCGAGTTTTTTCTCGACCGGTCTTCCGGTTTAAAAGTTATTCGCTACCATTCCTGTCCCACTATAGGTAATATACGTCTACGGATCTGCCTTATGTACCAAATATCCGATTCTCAACTTTCCTCTACGCTTTCAATCAAAGATTGTGTAGATGGATTTTGTAGAATTATAAGTGCCCTACAAAACCCATCATGTTTCATCTTGACCGGTCTTCCGGTTTAAAAGTTATTTGGGACCATACCAGCCCCACTATAGCTAATATAAGTCTACGGATCTGCCTTATGTACCTTATATCCGATTCTTAACTTTCCTGTGCGCTTTCAATCAAAGATTGTGTAGATGAATTCTGTAGAATTGAAAGTGCCCTACCAAACCCATTCAGTTTCATCTCAACCGGTCTTCCGGTTTAAAAGTTATTTGCGACCATACCTGTCCCACTATAGCTAATATACGTGCACGGATCTGCCTTGTGTACCACATATCCGATTCTCAACTTTCCTGTGCGCTTCCAATCAAAGATTGTGTAGATGGATTTTGTAGAATTATAGGTGCCATACAAAATCCATCCAGTTTCATCTCGACCGATCTTCCGGTTGAAAAGTTATTTGGGACCATACCAGCCCCACTATAGCTAATATACGTCTACGGATCTGCCTTTTGTACCTTATATCCGATTCTCAACTTTCCTGTTCGCTTTCAATCAAAGATTGTGTAGATGAATTCTGTAGAATTGAAAGTGCCCTACCAAACCCATTCAGTTTCATCTCAACCGGTCTTCCGGTTTAAAAGTTATTTGCGACCATACCTGTCCCACTATAGCTAATATACGTCTACGGATCTGCCTTATGTACCTAATATCGGATTCTCAACTTTCTTGTGCGCTTTCAATCAACAATTGACTAGGTGGAGTTTATAGAGTTATAAGTGCACTACTAAACTCATAGAGTTTTATCTCGACCGGTCTTCCGGTCTAAAAGTTATTCGCGACCTAACCTTCCCCACTATATGTAATATACGTCTACGGATCTGCCTTATGTACCAAATATCCGATTCTCAACTTTCCTGTGCGCTTTCAATCAAAAATTGTGTAGATGGATTTTGTAGAATTATAAGTGCCCTACAAAACCCATCCAGTTTCATCTTGACCGGTTTTCCGGTTTAAAAGTTATTTGCGACCATACCTGTCCCACTATAGCTAATATACGTCTACGGATCTGCCTTATGTACCTAATTTCGGATTCTCAACTTTCCTGTGCGCTTTCAATCAACACTTTTCTAGGTGGATTTTGGAGATTTATAAGTGCCCTACAAAACTCATCGAGTTTTATCTCGACCGGTCTTCCGGTTTAAAAGTTATTCGCGACCATTCCTGTCCCACTATAGGTAATATACGTCTACGGATCTGCCTTACGTACCAAATATCCGATTCTCAACTTTCCTCTACGCTTTCAATCAAAGATTGTGTAGATGGATTTTGTAGAATAATTAGTGCCCTACAAGACCCATCCAGTTTCATCTTGACCGGTCTTCCGGTTTAAAAGTTATTTGCGACCATACCTGTCCCACTATAGCTAATATACGTCTACGGATCTGCCTTATGTACCTTATATACGATTCTCAACTTTCCTGTGCGCTTTTAATCAACAATTGACTAGCTGTAGTTTGTAGAGTTATAAGTGCCCTACAAAACCCACCGAGTTTTATCTCGACCGGTCTTCCGGTTAAAAAGTTATTCGCGACCATTCCTGTCCCACTATAGGTAATATACGTCTACGGATCGGCCTTATATACCTAATTTCGAAATATCAACTTTTCTGTGCGCTTTCAATCAACGATTGTCTAGGTTGATTTTGTAGATTTATAAGTGCCCTACGAAACCCACTTAGTTTTATCTCGACTGGTCTTCTGGTTTAAAAGTTATTTGTGACCATATCAGCCCCACTATAGCTAATATACGTCTACGGATCTGCCTTATGTACCTAATATCCGATTCTCAACTTTCTTTTGCGCTTTCAATCAACAATTGACTAGGTGGAGTTTATAGAGTTATAAGTGCCCTAAAAAACCCACAGTGTTTTATCTCGACCGGTCTTCCGGTTTAAAAGTTATTCGTGACCATACCTGCCCACTATAGCTAATATACGTGTACGGATCTGTCTTATGTACCAAATATCCGAATCTCAACTTTCCTGCGCGCTTTCAATCAAAGATTATGTAGATGGATTTTGTAGAATTATAAGTGCCCTACGAAACCCATCCAGTTTCATCTCGACCGATCTTCCGGTTGAAAAGTTATTTTGGACCATACCAGCCCCACTATAGCTAATATACGTCTACGGATCTGCCTTATGTACCTTATATCCGATTCTCAACTTTCCTGTGCGCTTTCAATCAACAATTGGCTAGCTGTAATTTGTAGAATTATAAGTGCCCTACAAAACCCACCGAGTTTTATCTCGACTGGTCTTCCGGTTTAAAAGTTATTTACGACCATTCCTGCCCCACTATAGGTAATATACGTCTACGGATCTGCCTTATGTACCAAATATCCGATTCTCAACTTTCCTGTACGCTTTCAATCAAAGATTGTGTAGATGAATTATGTAGAATTATAAGTGCCCTACAAAACCCATTCAGTTTCATCTTGACCGGTCTTCTGGTTTAAAAGTTATTCGTGACCATACCTGTCCCACTATAGCTAATATACGTCTACGGATCTGCCTTACGTACCCTATATCCGATTCTCAACTTTCCTGTGCGCTTTCAATCAACAATTGACTAGCTGTAGTTTGTAGATTTATAAGTGCCCTACAAAACCTACCGAGTTTTATCTCGACCGGTCTTCCGGTTTAAAAGTTATTCGCGACAATTCTTGCCCCACTATAGGTAATATACGTCTACGGATCTGCCTTTTGTACCAAATATCCGATTCTCAACTTTCCTGTGCGCTTTCAATCAAAAATTGTGTAGATGGGTTTTGTAGAATTATAAGTGCCCTTTAAAACCCATCCAGTTTCATCTTGACCAGTCTTCCGGTTTAAAAGTTATTTGCGATCATACCTGCCCCACTATAGGTAATATACACTATGAACCAAAAAAATTACTGTCAATACCAGACACAGTCATTTTTTTACTGCCTTACACTGCTATTTACTGTGAAACTACTGCCAAACAACAGTGAACTACCATTATTACCCTATACAATCAAGGACAGTTTGTGACAGTGATTACCTTCCGCCTATAATGCACTGTCCTGCATTGGCCTGCACTGTCCGACATTGGTACAGTTTCTCATAGATCGTGACAGACTTTACCTGGATTGTTAATCACTGTCCTAAATTGTTACAATTTTGGGCAGTAGTTAACAATTTTACTTGTATTGTTTATCACTGTCCTGATCCGTTACAATTTTGCACAGCAGTTGACAATTTTTCTTGACCTATTATGCACTGTCCACCATTGCCATAGTAAAAGGCAGTACTTGACAAGATATCCACTAACTGTAATGCACTGTTGTGAATTGCTGCAGGAAATATTAGGTCATGACAGATTTGTGTTTTCTGTCTTGAACTGTCATGAACATAAGCAGGAAATAATAGATGGTAACAATTTATAACGGTCTCTTATTTGCTGTCCTTCATTTTGTGAGTTTTTGGCGAAGACGAGATTATTTTTATTTTCATTTAATTATTATGCTTTAAATGCTTTGTACATAGAATCTTTTATAACCTAGCCCGCCACACCGAATGCGCGAGTTCTATGGGTTTTTTATTTTTATTTTCACATCTTTTTCTATCAGAATCAGAACCACAAATTTATAACTGTCACATGCATTCGTAAAGCCATCTGGAAAAATCTTCTTTTTAAAAAAATGAAAGAAACTTTTCTGACACAAGCTCTTAAAATCGCTGATATTTGTTGTTCAAAATGAAGATTAATATTTTTTTTGTTCAAACATCGTCATGCATAAGATATAATATGCCTTTCTTACACTTACGTTTTCAATGTCAATTTTAAAACTCGGAAATAATTATTTTTATAAGTTTCGTGTCAGTTATAATAATTGGAGAAGAAAAAACCACTACAAGTAATAAAAGAAACTAGAAGGAAAATGTGTTTATGAGAGATGGGTGAACCGCCCGTACTTGAAATATCGCCACCACCCCTCAAACATTAAGTTCTTAGTGACCTAAATTTACTTGGGCGGTAGCAGTACATATTATAGTGTTTAAATATTATTGTCTCCAAACATGCATCGAACATTAAGTAAACAAAGAAATAACCCATAGTCGTTCATGTGTAAAATATAGGACGCAGTGACCTATTTTCAAGTGGATGGTGAGTTTCTATTCAAATCAAATCTAGTATATTGAAATATCATCAATGATCATTGGCATCCACTATGTAGTATTCAAGATCACCAAAGTGTTACAGATACACCGATGATTGGATGCACGGACGTACATGCGTAAAAATATAGCTCTAGCCAACATACATAACTATTAAAGCAATGAAAAAAACTTCTTTTCCGTGTTAAATGTATCTTTCAATATGATGAATAGTTTTGTTTCTAATTGTAAAATTACAAGTCTATGGTTCTAAAGGTAGAAATTAAAACGGGTCTATAATTCCAAAGACTTACTCAATAGTTAAAATACATCCTTACCACACTTGTACATACGCCTTTTACGCTTTTACTATTTTCCAGCTGATCGCTATATTCTCCGCTTTGTATACTTATTTATTTCTGGGAAATAAATTTAACTTGAAAAAATATTTTGGCAGCAGAGGTTATTTCTGCAATATAAAATTATGCTAATAAAGAATAAATAATAAACTATTTTGTCTCTTTCCCTTTAAAAATAAATATTTTTTCCAACCAAAACATAAAATAACCCCCCTTTTTTAAATGAAGTTAAATGGTCCGCCCCTGAGCCCGGTCTACATTATTTAAACATTATTAAAATGCATTTGTAAATTAACAAGTTACGCAATACTGCCGTGGTATCCTGCTGTGTGTGACCAGGCAGTAGACAGGATGTTTATTGTGAACGACATGTACATGTATAAAACTTAATACCTGCATGTCTGTCTAGGTAGCAGGTTAATTAGCCAAACGCCTACCTGAGGCAGTTTACACTCAGAGTATACAGTTCACAGTAACAGTTTTAGAAAATCACCAGTTTTACTTTGAACATTTAACGCAGGAAAATGCATGCACTTGACAAGAAATGAAAGTATTTTATGCATGTACACATACTTCTTATTCGTTCCGTTTTGTATAACAATAATTTAAAAAGTGGTAGAAACACTTAATACAATCAAACATCACATGATTTTATATGGATGCATTGACTAAGAACTTTTCATGAAAGATCGACCTATCTTCGTGTTCTACTATAAGACCCCTTCCAATCTAATCATACCAAATCTAAGTAGACATAAGCTAATAAAAATTATTATTTCTCGAGAGAGGTGAGCACACACTTGTCTTATTACTTAATTATTTTTCTTTAAAAGTCTTTTTTTTACTCTCAGACTCCTCCATATGCACATCATTATTGCAAGTTTTATGAAAATTAATTGTGTTATATAGATCTATAAGGAGGTGTGAATAAATGTTACAGATTGTAGCGCACACACGGTTAATAAACCTTTTTATTTTTCTGGGCTCCATATTTTGTACATGAAAAACAGATACGTCATGTACGTGTTGCATTATGCGTCATCAATGGCCTAAATAATACATTATCATTTAAAGCGTGTATGTTGCAATTATTAATAAATCCCTGTCGCACATCTACTTCCTGTTTTTTGAAAATTCAAGGCATAAAATCAGGACGCTAGCCTACTAATAGTTAATCGTTCTATGAGTGTTCTTGTTGTTTAGTCTAACAAACTTATCTTAAAGATCTTCAAAATTCATTACTTTTCTATACAAGAACTTCCAAGAATTTACAAGTAATAACTCTTAATTTTCAAACAATTTTAGATAAACAGGCGGCAGATGTCTCTGCTGAGAATTCCCGGGGGAGCGGGTGAGGGCTTCTGCGAAAAAAAAAAAACTTCCCCGCAAAGACAGGTGGTGAGAAAATATCTGTATCCCGACTACTGAGGCTTTCATAATAAATCAAGATTAGGAAACATTATAATGGATGTTGTTTAATTTAATAAATGTGTTATGTTGATCAAAAATCTGTTAATTTAGTAGTGACAAAGGGGCAAATGCAAATGCAACATTGGGTCCATTCAGCAAAGAATTGAATGAATTGTCGCAAAATGTGTCACCTTAAAACTATTTCTGGGGAAAAAGGGTTACCGGCTATGCTTTACCGCTGGTAAACTAAAGACGTACATTTCATTAAACAAATTAATGGTGTACTATGATTTTGACAAGAAGTGGATAATAAGAAATAATAGCTAGACAAATACTAGGATATATTAGACTGCTGTTTACCGCTTAGACCTATTGTTCTTTTCTACAAGTCATGATAAGGTGTATTATTTTGGACTATCTTCTTTGTAGTCGGTGACAAGGATAGCATTAATGCAACTCGTTCGACATATTAAAGTACATCTCACCTTTCCAGCTATCGATAAACATTCCAGTGTTGCAGATCATAGGACCGGCCTGAACCAGATTCAAAATAAACATGAAAAGTATAAGGTGGCAATGTGTTCATAGAATTGCAATTTTTTTTATTTACAAAAAAATCTAAAAAGTGTTTTCCCCATATTAAAAAAAATCATTTAAATAGTAAGTAAAATAAATATTAATCTTATGAATACGTAATGCTTTAAACAAGTTAGTAATTGATCCTATATGTAAAGGGAAACAATGATATAAAAAGTCCACTTCAACTAGAATGGTGGAAGAAATAGAAGATTTGTGCTTTGAATTGTTACTTATATTTTGCATCGGCGTAGCTTCCATTGAGGCAAGCGAGGCAACTGCCTCGCCAAACTTTTTGGCAAGTATGGTACATGCATGTATCTTTTTTGGAATAATAAAAAAATTGTCGGCTCTGTAAATGGAAATAAATTAATAGTTCAGTAATACGTGTCTAACACTGACCCAAACTTCTTTACCGTTAACCCAATTTCCTGAAATCTTTAATTTACCTCGCCGTATCGGTATCGAATTTAGTTTGAAATTTTGTTATTTTAAAAGTTTGTATCCCGGCATTTTTTAACAATGAAAAAAAAAAATGAGCTATTTTCTACTGCTAAAAAGATAGTAAGAACTAACACGCAGAATGCAGAGGAACCAAAGTCACCAGTTAATGTAGATGATCAAGATATTTCGTCAGAGACACTCATGCACATCGTCAAAAAGGTAGCATAGATCTTCAAATTGTTAAAATATTTTTTCATGAATGTTTACATTATATGTCATATAACTACAAATGTACTATAATTTGAAATGACTAGGTAAATCGTGGTAGCATGTTTAGGGCCGAAAATTAAAAATATATGGCGTCTGTCCGACTGGCACCAAGTCAACTTAACTACATGTATATTATACAGAGTACATACCCGTAGCCAGGAGAGAGTTCGAAGGGTTAGGACAAACTCCACTTGGAAATAAAAATTGATCAAAATAGGGAAAAATCAGCTGAAAAATTCTATTAAGCACTTTTAAAGTCAGAAAAAAAAAATGAAAATGGACCCCCCCTTAACATTTTCAAACCCCCTCTTGAAAAATTCTGGCTACAGGTATTCAGAGTACATAATTTGATAAAACAGGTCTCCTCTGGATTTCTAGAGACATGTATATAGTAATATTTGTCGATTCCGAAGTCTATTTTCAAAGTTGTAATTACATTGTAATAGGGTCTGCATTGAAAACGCGGCGCCACATAGCTTCACATAGTTTTCACCTTGTCCGTCTGTCTGTACCCTTCGTCAACAATTTTTGTTAACACTAAAACTAAAACAAAACATATGAAGTAGAGTTCTGAAATTTCCATGTACCATTTGAAGATTTGCGGATCAAATCTTATTTTTTATGTAAATTTTATGTAAATCCGTCACATATTTGTTTTAGAAAATTTTTACGACCGCCCGGGCCCCTCCCGACTTGTCAAATTTCTAGTCTAAGTTGTACCCATCGCAATGTGAAGTGGAGGCATATAAATGTCTAGAGTGTCCATCTATTTTCCCTCGTTTTGAAGTGACGTAGTATAATATAACCCATTCGTGCACCCGTCCCGTGCGTTCGTCTACAGGTATGTCCGTTACTCTTTTTTGTGGGCAATTCTCAGTAAACAGGCTGGTTTAACCGTATCTACGAGATTTTCAAATTATTGCTAACTATGCCAGTTGGGTCAGTGCCTTGTGAACGGTCATTCTCAGCCCTACGAAGACTTAAGCAATGGAACAGAACAACCATGAAAGAAGACAGGCTATGTGGGCTAGCTATGCTTCACATACATAGAGACAAAGATATCAGCAGGGAACATGTCTTAGACAGATTTGATTCAAGCGGGACAAGAAGGATCGGTGCCTTGCATTTCTAAATTAATAAAATATTTCACTACTTGAATAGTCTCTGTTTTTTAATAAGTATCAAATTTTCAAAATAAAACTTGAAGAGAAAATACAATAGTGCATGGTTACAAAACAAAGTTCATAGCAAATAATTAGGTAGTTTCTTTCTGTTAATTACATTGGTATGCCTGTAAAAGTTCAGTCTTGCAAATCAAGGATAGGTCTGATATTTCATGTGGAAAGTGCACGTTCATTTTCCTAAAGGTCGTCAGCTTCTGGGGGGTTGCCGCCCCCCAGACCCCCTGCCTCCCCTATTTCCAGGAGCAAGCTACGCCCCTGTTTTGACAAGCATTGGTTATTTAGATTTTTTGTCCGGGTAAATTTTGATTTATTATCGTTTACAAGGATTTTTTGGGGTAAATTTTGATGCAGACAGCTACATTCAACATTGTTCAACGTACTTACAAATCACGGGGGGGGGGGGTGTTACTCTTAGTACTTTAGGGTACAAATTTTATACCCACCCCATTCATATGTAGGCCTGCTTAAAAAATAAACCCATTCATATATTTTTAATGCATTTAAAATTCCACAGAATATACTTAAACTTGACATATTTTATAGATATTCTATTTAAATCAAACTGTTTGAATGCTCAAAGTTATCGAATGCATGTACAGTAAGGGTTACATGGAGGCAAATTGTGAATACGAATTGCATATTTTAAAATTGTATATCGCACATACAAAATAAAATTAGATAAAACATAAACAAAAAACAGGAACTGAAACATGTGAATGTTTATTATTTATTAAACCAGTGAATGAAAAAAAATAATGGTTTATTTAATTTCATTTAATATACGTGCGTGCAGTCTTGAGCGTTTGATTAATTTAATGTTTGAATAAGTTAAAAAAAACTTTTTTTTTATTTAAGGTCCTTTATTTGTAAAAATAGTCCTGTGGTTAAAATGAATTTGTATAAAAGGGATAAATATCTATAAAACTGATGGTACATTGTATATCTGTGAAATATTCCTTTGAATTGGTTTAATGAGTTTAAATGTTTATTGTGCAATAAGTTTTGACATGTTTATTGTAACTACCAAAACAAGCCGTACGTGTATTCTGATACTTAAATGCACCCAAGGACGCAAATCTTTTTTATAATTCTGAATTAAAAAACTCGTAATAAATTAACAAACTACTGTAATACTGGTGCATGTACATATAATATATAATCCTTTTTATTCTGTCATTCCAAATTTACTATTTTAGTTATAAATTTTAATTCTAATTCTTTATCTAGCCTTTATTTGTATCATTGAACAATATCATAATCATTAATTAGATATTTTTCATTAAACATTGTATGACCTTACCCAAGTCCGTCTAAAGACCTAAGTTGAGTCATGTTTTCGAAGGTCTCTCAATTTGGGATACTCCGTAATTTTTCTCCTAACTTTAGGACACCTGACGTTCCATATGTATTTCAACCCTATTAATGATTTTAATTATAAATTCTTAAACACGAATCTAGTCATACTTATGCAAGAAACACCAATATTTTGGCAGGAAAAGATTTTGAAGGATTTATATTATTAAATCAAATTACATTAGAAATGTTTTGAATAGAAGTATATCTATGTGCATGGTCGGAAAATATATTATATTATTTTCTGTAAGTATTTCTTCTTTGACTTTATTTTTCTTCATATGTTCGGGTCCGGTAGCTGAATTGGCCCGCAGCAGAGTCTAGTTTGCCGTAAGAGGCGACTAAAGGTCTTAAGATTCTGATTCTGCAAGTGCGACAAAGTGTGTACCCTTGGTGGGTGAATAGGATGACCCTCGTCCGCGGGTGTTTTCAGCTGGTGTATAATACGGAAATCCTGACCGCTGACCATAGTGAGCCAACGTTTGTTGAGAGTGTCACGCTTCTTGCACGTAAAAGACCCCTTTGTTGATCGCCGAGAAGAGCATCACATAGGGTAAATTTTTCTACCCACCTTTTCCATTTTCTTGTGGTCTTCAAAATTTGATATCCCCCTTTCTCATCATCATTTCATGTTCATTTTATCATCTTTTTCATGTTCATCGCTTTTAAATAAACCTATATAGCGTTGCAAGGGTGTAAAACACCAACTCACTCTTCATATGTTCACAGTTTTAATTTCTTAATAAAAACTAACACAAGTAATAATATATTATATTAATTGATTATTTATTGAAATGCATAGTCGTGCCTTTATACAAGCTGCCGTTTTATAATAAAAAAATCTGTCAAAGTCAAAAATGGCCGGATTTCGTTAAACAGGAAATAGGTGAGCGACAGACCTGAAATCGAATCCCCCGTTATGGGACCCCACCTTGATGCTGTATACCAAATATCAAGTGGCTGTGATGAGTAGTTGCTGATAAAACTGTTGCGAAAAATATTACCCCGCCTGCACGCCGCCCGACATTCACCATTTTATAACCCGGATTTTTCACTCCGTGAAATCCGACCAATTATAGTTAGGATTGCCTGAGTTAAGAAGTTACTAGGAATACTTCGAAAACACCCCTAAGTATTTCTTAAGTCATTCCTAGATGTTTCCGTAAGTCTGTCTAAGAACCTTTCTTATGGCTTTTCTTAGGGAAAGCATCGGGAACACCACCCCAGATGCAAAGGATCAAAACGGAAAATTCATATTATTTAAAGGGTAATCTAGCCTCGGATCTAGCAAAACGTACAAAGGTGAGATTTATTTGTCACTCCCTGCATTTGTAAGGTTTTTTTTTTAAATTTCTAAACCATGAATCATATTTTAACATGTAAAAGTCCTTCAAATGAGCCATGATTAATAATAAATTTGAATAAAAAAGAAAGCAAAATATAGAACTGCTTTTTCAAGGAAAAGTAGCGAAAACATATCATTAATGTAGGTTTGGTCGCGAATCTCATTTTTAATGATTGATAGGCCGGCACATGATAGGCAAAGTGTTTTCCCGAATCTAGGTGCTTTCGTCGAGGTCCGCTATCGCTTTACCAAGAATGCATTTTCTGAAAATTTAGATGCTTTCTTCGAGGTCCGCTATCGCTTTTCCGAGAAAATTTTTTTTTTTCTGAAAATCTAGGTGCTTTCTTCGAGGTTCGCCATCGTTTTTCCGAGAAAAACAAATTGGCCTCACGAATTATCCATTTTATGGCTTGAAACTTTGTTGACGTGTTGATTTTATTAAAAACATAGTGTTTTATTTGGTTATTTCAACTTATTGTTTAATTTGGTTATTTTGTGTGGTCTCAAGCGTAAACATTCAGCATTATTGTCAAAATGAGGTCTTGTTCAAAATCTATGAAGACTACCAAGAAAGTTTTTTTTTCTTTTTTCTTAAATGAATGGGGATTAATTCTACAAAAGACCTAGTGCAAAAGGCAAAAAAAAAATGTTTCAAACCCGTCTTCACTCGATAAATTAAGTTATTTTACAAATTTCTCTGGCAAAAGAACGCGTGCAACTATCCCGGGGCCACTGTCCTCTATCAAGCAGGAGTACCAGAGCAAGATATCTGGCCAAGAACCGACAATCGCTCAGTAGAAAGCGTTAGAAAATATAAACGTCCGTCTGTTCTGTTTACTGGAATGCCATCACTTAGCATCCGTTGCTCATTTTCTACTTTCGGGTACAAGCGACTCTTCCGAGTCTTATATTGGTGAAACTGTAGCACTTAGTAGTGTGTTAACGTGGTTGTTGGTTGGTAAACTAAGGCAACGACCATTTAATTTTCGGGGGGGGGCTGGGATTTTCACCCGAGCCGAGAATCTTTTTCGACCGCTGCGCGGGCAAGCTTATTTTTTCCCATGCACACAATGCTAGAAAATTTTGTTCATAAAACTCTTTATTTCTAATGCGCAAAATGAGGGCCAGTTTATTTTTTTCGCCTTATAAGCTGGCCAGACTATTTTTAGGCCAAAAATCAGAGCCAGAATATATTTTTTTTTAAATTCCAGCCCTCCTCCCCCGAAAATCTAATGGTCGGTGCCTAATCAAATGTGTCGAAATTATTTCATGTGTGATGTACACATTTGTATAGAAATTTAATTCATATATGATATATGGACACCACATTGAAATAGAAGATCTTTTTTTGTCAGCTGTAAACGTTAATATGATGTTTGGCATAAGGATAAGAGGTTACATGTGTGCTCAATGAAGTTGTGTTAGAGGAGTTCCTTTAGTTTTTTTTAAATATAGGAGTATTTCCGGGTTGCTTATAAACTTGTGGTTTTGATTCCGATTCTGATGTAGAAATATATGCAAATAAAACACATAGAATTTCGAGCATGCGTTGTATCAGGCTAGGTTATTATTCAGTCCGAAAACCGGTGGTATTTGAACAATAGAATGTGAGCTCTTCATCGGAAAAGATAGGAAAGTCAATTCGAATGTTTATCCTGGTTGTCAAGTGAATCAAAAGTTCTTTTTAGTACAAAATTTCTTCCAATTTTAAGTTATGCTGATAAAATAAACTTTTTTGAATTAAAAAGAGTTTTTAAAAGTAACAGATTGCATTTTAATGCATGTTATTATGTGGATATTTATGAAATGCATACGGTGCAAACTGAAATGGATCGCACAACTTTAACTTTTATATAAAAAATTGAAAAAAATCACACTATTTGTTAAAATGTATATCTTCCCATCTGCAAATTTTCAGACATGTACTGCAAGAGGTAAAGCCAAAATAAATTAAGAAAAAGACCTATTTTTCTAGTCCGTCTTGACAACCTTCTTTTTAAAAGTACACGATTTACCTGTTGAATTCGATTATGTCATAGAACATGTTTACCTTTTTGACCGATATCCGTAAACTGGGATCAACGGTATGTGAATTTGCATTGTAATGGAGTAAATGTCCAATTCAATATTCAGTCATCCGTTTTAAAAATAGGAATGCCTCCCATTTATCATGTTTATAATTTATTAAAGATAGAACTTGGTTGTGTCCCTTGAAAGTTTTTCATAGTTACACATTGAATTCAAATGGATCGTTATATGATAACAGTAAAATATAATTTTCAAACTTATATCTGTCGAAAGAAAAGGTAATAACCTAACATTCCCACAAGTTTCGAAAATGTACTGCAGGTATTACGCCTTGTGTGATTTTTTAAAGGTTGAGTTGACATTTTAATTTTTTCCAACGGCCAATAAGTTTCACTCGATTTGTTAAAATATGCACTTTTGTTGACCTTATAAACAACTGTTTACGCAACAGAAAAGATTCGTTAATAACATAACATGTCCAACGTATATGATAGTAGTCAAATCCATGCGTAATAAATGAAAATTGAAGATTGTTTATATGCCGTCGCCATCGTTGTTGTCATCGTTAAAAATTTAAAAACACATTAGCTGTTTTCTGCAGGGGAGATAATTGAATACCACTAGATATTAGACTGTATTAGTATAAATATTCTTGTCGCCACCAAAAACTAACAAAATGAAGGACAGTAAATAATAAACCATTATAAACTGTTACAATCTTTTGTTTCCTGCTTAAGTTCATGACAGTTCAAGACAGAAAATACAAATCTGTCATGACCTATTATTTCCTGCAGCAATTCACAACAGTGCATAACAGTTATTGTATCTTGTCAAGAACTGCCTTTTACTATGGCAATGGTGGACAGTGCATCATAGGTCAAGAAAAATTGTCGACTGCTGTGCAAAATTGTTACGATTCAGGACAGTGATAAACAATACAGGTTAAATTGTTAACTACTGCCCAAAATTGTAACAATTTAGGACAGTGATTAACAATCCAGGTAAAGTCGGTCACGATCTATGACAAACTGTACCAATGTCGGACAGTGCAGGCCAATGTAGGACAGTGCATTATAGGCGGAAGGTAATCACTGTCACAAACTGTCCTTGATTGTATAGGGTGATAATGGTAATTCACTGTTGTTTGGCAGTAGTTTCACAGTAAATAGCAGTGTAAGGCAGTAAAAAAATGACTGTGTCTGGTATAGACAGTAATTTTTTTGGTTCATAGTGATACGTCTACGGATCTGCCTTTTGTACCAAATATCCGATTCTCAACTTTCCTGTGCGCTTTCAATCAAAAATTGTGTAGATGGATTTTGGAGATTTATAAGTGCCCTTTAAAACCCATCCAGTTTCATCTTGACCAGTCTTCCGGTTTAAAAGTTATTTGCGATCATACCTGCCCCACTATAGGTAATATACGTCTACGGATCTGCCTTTTGTACCAAATATCCGATTCTCAACTTTCCTGTGCGCTTTCAATCAAAAATTGTGTAGATGGATTTTACAGAATTATAAGTGCCCTACAAAACCCATCCAGTTTCATCTCGACCGGTCTTCCGGTTGAAAAGTTATTTGGAACCATACCAGCCCCACTATAGCTAATATACGTCTACGGATCTGCCTTATGTACCTTATATCCGATTCTTAACTTTCCTGTGCGCTTTCAATCAAAGATTGTGTAGATGAATTCTGTAGAATTGTAAGTGCCCTACCAAACCCATTCAGTTTCATCTCAATCGGTCTTCCGGTTTAAAAGTTATTTGCGACCATACCTGTCCCACTATAGATAATATACGTCTACGGATCTGCCTTATGTACCTAATATCGGATTCTCAACTTTCTTGTGCGCTTTCAATCAACAATTGACTAGGTGGAGTTTATAGAGTTATAAGTGCCCTACTAAACTCACCGAGTTTTATCTCGACCGGTCTTCCGGTTTAAAAGTTATTTGCGATCATACCTGTCCCACTATAGCTAATATACGTCTATGGATCTGCCTTTGTACCTAATTTCGGAATCTCAACTTTCCTGTGCGCTTTCAATCAACAATTGTCTTGGTGGATTTTGTAGATTTATAAGTGCCCTACGAAACCCACTTAGTTTTATCTCGACCGGTCTTCTGGTTCAAAAGTTATTTGTGACCATAACAGCCCCACTATAGCTAATATACGTCTACGGATCTGTCTTATGTACCTACTACCGTATAAGTGGTTATTTTCGCGGTGATTTAATTTTCGCTTTATTCGCGACCAACAACGGGACGCGAAGATTAAAACTCGCGAAATATTAATTGTCTATATAAAGTGTTATAATATATTCTAAACTGCGAAATATATATTACGCGTAAATAAAATCACCCCCTTTTTCAACAAAATCGCGAAGTTTTCAACCCGCGAAAAAAACCACTTATACGGTATCCGATTCTCAACTTTCCTGTGCACATTCAATCAAAGATTGACTAGGTGGAGTTTGTAGTGTATAAGTGCCCTACAAAACCCTACGAGTTTTATCTCGACCGGTCTTCCGGTTTAAAAGGTATTCGCGACCATACCTGTCCAACTATATGTAATATACGTCTATGGATCTGCCTTATGTACCAAATATCCGATTCTCAACTTTCCTGTGCGCTTTCAATCAAAAATTGTGTAGATGGATTTTGTAGAATTATAAGTGCCCTACGAAACCCATTCAGTTTCACCTCGACCGGTCTCCCGGTTTAAAATGTATTTGCGACCATACCTGTCCTACTATAGCTAATAAACGTCTACGGATCTGCCTTATGTACCTAATATCGGATTCTCAGCTTTCCTGTGCGCTTTCAATCAACGATTCACTAAAAGGAGTTTATAGAGTTATAAGTGCCCTACTAAACCCACCGAGTTTTATCTCGACCGGTCTTCCGGTTTAAAAGTTATTCGCGACCATACCTGTCCAACTATAGCTAATATACGTCTACGGATCTGCCTTATGTGCCAAACGTCTGATTCTCATCTTTCCTCTGCGCTTTCAATTAAAGATTTTTTAGATGGATTTTGTAGAATTATAAGTGGCCTACGATACCCATCTAGTTTCATCTCGACCGGTCTTCCAGTTTCAAAGTTATTTGCGACCATATCTGTCCAACTATAGCTAATATACGTCTACGGATCTGCCTTATGTACCAAATATCGGATTCTCAACTTTCCTGTGTGCTTTCAATCAACGATTGACTAAGTGGAGTTTATAGAGTTATAAGTGCCCTAGAAAACCCATCGAGTTTTATCTCGACCGGTCTTCCGGTTTAAAAGTTATTTGCGACCATACCTGTCCCACAATAGGTAATATACGTCTACGGATCTGCATTATGTACCAAATATCCGATTCTCAACTTTCCTTTGCGCTTTCAATCAACAATTGTGTAGGTGTATTTTGTAGAATTTTAAGTGCCCTACAAAACCCATCCAGTTTTATCTCGACCGGTCTTCCGGTTTAAAAGTTATTTGGGACCATACCAGCCCCACTATAGCTAATATACGTGTACGGTTCTGCCTTATGTACCTTATATCCGATTCTCAAATTTCCTGTGCGCTTTCAATCAAAGATTGTGTAGATGAATTTTGTAGAATTGTAAGTGCCCTACCAAACCTATCCAGTTTCATGTCGACCGGTCTTTCGGTTTAAAAGTTATTTGCGACCATATATGTCCAACTATAGCTAATATACGTCTACGGATCTGCCATATGTACCTTATATCGGATTCTCAACTATCCTGTGCGCTTTCAATCAACGATTGACTACGTGGAGTTTAAAGAGGAATAACTGCCCTACAAAACCCATCCAGTTTCATCTTGACTGGTCTTCCTGTTTAAAAGTTATTTGCAACAATACCTGTCCCACTATAGCTAATATACGTCTACGGATCTGCCTTATGAACCTAATATCGGATTCTCAACTTTCCTGTGCGCTTTCAATCAACGATTGTGTAGGTGTATTTTATAGATTTATAAGTGCCCTACAAAACCCACCCAGTTTTATCTCGACCGGTCTTCCGGTTTAAAAGTTATTTGGGACCATACCAGCCCCACTATAGCTAATAAACGTCTACGGATCTGCCTTATGTACCTATTATCCGATTCTCAACTTTCCTTTGCGCTTTCAATCAACAATTGTGTAGGTGTATTTTGTAGATTTTTAAGTGCCCTACAAAACCCATCCAGTTTTATCTCGACCAGTCTTCCGGTTTAAAAGTTATTTGGGACCATACCAGCCCCACTATAGCTAATATACCTCTACGGTTCTGCCTTATGTACCTTATATCCGATTCTTAACTTTCCTGTGCGCTTTCAATCAAAGATTGTGTAGATGAATTCTGTAGAATTGAAAGTGCCCTACCAAACCCATTCAGTTTCACCTCGACCGGTCTCCCGGTTTAAAATGTATTTGCGACCATACCTGTCCTACTATAGCTAATAAACGTCTACGGATCTGCCTTATGTACCTAATATCGGATTCTCAGCTTTCCTGTGCGCTTTCAATCAACGATTCACTAAAAGGAGTTTATAGAGTTATAAGTGCCCTACTAAACCCACCGAGTTTTATCTCGACCGGTATTCCGGTTTAAAAGTTATTTGCGACCATACCTGTCCCACTATAGGTAATATACGTCTACGGATCTGCATTATGTACCAAATATCCGATTCTCAACTTTCCTTTGCGCTTTCAATCAACAATTGTGTAGGTGTATTTTGTAGATTTTTAAGTGCCCTACAAAACCCATCCAGTTTTATCTCGACCAGTCTTCCGGTTTAAAAGTTATTTGGGACCATACCAGCCCCACTATAGCTAATATACCTCTACGGTTCTGCCTTATGTACCTTATATCCGATTCTCAAATTTCCTGTGCGCTTTCAATCAAAGATTGTGTAGATGAATTATGTAGAATTGTAAGTGCCCTACCAAACCCATCCAGTTTCATGTCGACCGGTCTTTCGGTTTAAAAGTTATTTGCGACCATACCTGTCCCACTTTAGCTAATATACGTCTACGGATCTGCCTTATGTACCTAATATCGGATTCTCAACTTTCCTGTGCGCTTTCAATCAACAATTGACTAGGTGCAGTTTGTAGAGTTATAAGTGCCCTACAAAACCCACCGAGTTTTATCTCGACCGGTCTTCCGGTTTAAAAGTTATTTGCGACCATACCTGCCCCACTATAGGTAATATACGTCTACGGATCTGCCTTATGTACCAAATATCCGATTCTCAACTTTCCTGTGCGCTTTCAATCAAAGATTGTGTTGATGGAATTTGTAGAATTATAATTGCCCTACAAAACCCATCCAGTTTCAACTTGACCGGTCTTCCGGTTTAAAAGTTATTTGCGACCATACCTGTCCCAATATACCTAATATACGTCTACGGATCTGCCTTATGTACCTTATTTCGGATTCTCAACTTTCCTGTGCGCTTTCAATCAACGATTGTCTAGGTGGATTTTGTAGACTTATAAGTGTCCTACAAAATCCACCCAGTTTTATTTCGACCGGTCTTCCGGTTTAAAAGTTATTTGGGACCATACCAGCTCATTATAGCTAATATACGTCTACAGATCTGCCTTATGTACCTAATATCCGATTCTCTACTTTCCTGTGCGCTTTAAAGCAAAGATTGTGTAGATGAATTTTGTAGAATTATAAGTGCCTTACCAAACCCATTCAGTTTCATCTCAACCGGTCTTCAGGTAAAAAAGTTATTTGCGACCACACCTGTCCCACTATAGCTACAGTACTTGAACCGATCAATGCAACAGTTTTTGCAATCCGTCACGCGTCATCAATCAGTCACCAATCAGTCATCGATCCGGTCTAAATCATTCACCGATCCGTCATCAATCAGTCACCAATCCGTCATCGATCAGTCACCAATCCGTCCGATCCTATCCGTCAAATGCATCCCATAATGCAATTTACCAATCCGTCTCGCGTCAATTCAATCTAAAATACGGAATTTTTAAGTTCGTTTCGCTTATTGTATCACGTGACTCCTAGATCGAATGCATAAAATCTTTGAATAAAATAGAAATTTATAAAAATAAATGTAAGAGCGGGACATTTGACAAGTTTTTACTACCTATTATAAAAAGATTGGCAGCGATACATCAATGAGGTCGTTTGTTTCCGTCGTTTCTATATTTACAAAAGCTCTTTGCAATGTACATACTTTCACTTTTCACTCGGCGGCTATATTCGGATTCTCAATCTTCGGATTCCCATCAAGACAATATGGCCGCGACCAGTAGATTATGTGTTCCGCTTCGGATTATATTTTAGTCAGTGTAGCATATCTTGCGTAACTTTAGCGTATAAATGGATATTTGATTTTGGATTGCGAAAATTTACTTAATTGAATAAAGTTTTAAAGGACAAAAATACTAATCGGACACCAAAAATAAGTTAATCATGCAAAAAAGTTGTACACAGCATCTTCGTATTTCATGCTGTTATTTGGCGGTGTTTTAAAGCAACAATGCGATTCAACTAGATCATGTAGCGTACTTTATCAGGTTGTGCACATGTTTAAGCGTACTCTCTTTATAAATTTTTGACTGCAAAATGTTAATTCATTGAAGATATTTTATTATTATCACCACCTGATTATCACAGACAGAAATATAGGTCAATCAGACACACACAATTCAAGCATTTTATTGATTTTTAGAAAATGACAAAATAGCCACATTGGGTCATTCGTCTGTCTTGATCTAGGTCATTTTAATAAGGATGAATAATTTTATGTATTTCTCACATAGCTATTGCGGGATCCGGAAAAATAAACTCTTATTTGTCACAAGTTATTGGTTGTTCGAAAATGTTATCATTGCTTGACAATTTTGGCGATTCACCACACAGAGACCAAAGTCGCCACACTAGTCTTACAAACATGTCAGAAAATAATTTTAACTGTGCGGAACCACAGGGGCTTGGATTATAGAGTAGGGGGCCGATTTTTTTTTAAGTCAATATAAATGACGAGAATCCAACCCCCTGTGTGCGGAACATGGATTGCAACGTTCCTGTATAAGTTTGCTTTAGTCTCTATCATAAAGGAGGGACAATCTTTGAATAGGTGACAATCAAAAATATTTGAGCAGTTGCGGATGCGGGGGGGGGGGTTCCGAGGTTGGAATTTTCCTCCTTTCCGCCAAAAATTTCGCAAGTAACGTGCAGGTATTCTGCAAAATTTGTCTGGAACCACCCCCTTTTCGTCATTCGTCCACAGCGGACTTTCTGTGGACCAACCCCTTTCAAAAAATTCTGGATCTGGCCCTGTTTGAGTTATAATATAATTTATTGCTATTAAACGTAAAAAATCTAAAGGCATACATGTACATTGCAAATTTTCATAAAGAGATCTACATTGGGTTTAAACTTATTTCATATAATATTATATACTTCAAAATCATAGGCTGATCTGACAAATGATAACCATTAAAGTAGACGATAAATAGATGTGGAATAATTGTACGTGACACAACCAACATAAAAAAACGGGAATTTAAAAAATCACAATGGAAAACAGCCAGCAGTCTTCAGCATGACCATAAGTCGCTGCTCGCCGTCTTGCATTGGCCCAAGACTAAAAATACAAAAAAAGGATGAGTCCAGTTTGCCTTTTGGTCACACTTAGAAAAAAGTCAAAATAACAATGTACGATTTTTTTTTACATCTTCGCATGCTTGGTGGAATGCAACTAAATGTTGAAAATAGTAATATTATAAAACGAAAATTGTAAAAATTTCTAGGCAAAAAATAAATGTTTGATTTTCGTCTACGGTATTCCCAGAATCCCGTTGGTAGCTTTTGTTCTCAGAATAATTTGAAGATTGAAACTTTTTTAAACTTAAACATTAAGCTGATTTATAAGTATATATCAAGACCTATAAACAACAGACTGTGACATCTATGATCCAATGTAGACTTTTGTAGAGCTCGATGAGCTGAAGGTTTAAGCAAGCAACAGCTTTTCTCTATCTGCAATAGTTTCCTATTTCATCCACTAACATAACCAAACTTTGATGCAGTTATTTTAAACTAAATAGGAGATAATAAACCTACATGTACAATGTACTTGATCTAAAAACAAATAATGTTTAGGATAAACGCTTACATGACTTAGATTCATCAACATGTTTATCTTCAAATGGCTTAATTTTAGATTGATTTTATAGTATGTGTACAACAAAGGCTACTTATAGAATTCAACAATAAACCTTAGCAGGACCTAGAAATAATAAAGTCTTTTTTTATGTTACTAAAGCAGACCTTTGCTTTTTGTGTCCATAGCGGCTTGCTAGGCAATATGCATTAGAGTCCACACTTGTACATAATGAAAATAAAATTTGAAATTAAAGGTTAAATACTAGTATGTTTAGCTGAAATAGTATTTCTTTGGATACTAGTAGGTAGCCCAATTTCAAACAAAAGCAAATATTATTTTTTCTAATATTTTTGTATTTTAGCTCACCTGGCCAAAGGCCATGTGAGCTTAAGCCATCACTATGTGTTCGTCATCGTCCGTCATCCGTTTACAATTTCGGACGTCTTCCCCTCTGAAACCACTGAACAAATGAAACTGAAACTTTGCATATTGGCAAAACGATAAAAAAAACATAGCAAAAAGGTATCAAGTGGCATTCAACCATTGTGGAAACACCGAAAGGGAAGGAGAAGGACAAAATCAGTCACCACAAACAAGAACAATGTGTACATTTTCCTAACCATTGATCTTCACTGTTGAAACATTAAAACATCTTAAATATAACATTTGTAAATATAAGAGGGTGTGGATGGGGTTTCCAGAATAGAGAATATAATGGAAAAAAAGTCATTCTTTGATATTCTGATTTGTTTGGAATCATTTGATTTTTTTACATTCATGACATTACTGACCACCAATAGACGAAAGCATCGACTTTCAGTTAAACTTATTAATATTGAAACTTTAATTTCAAATTTTCTTTTCATGATGTACCTTCAGCAGGTCATTATTTATGGTTGTTGTGTTGCTGACATAAATATTTATGGATTGGTCCATCATATTACGTACCAAAAACTCTGTTTTTGTTTCGCTAAATTTTATAACGGCTTTTTAATATTTTGACCAAAGTTATGGCAATTCTCACAGTTTCCTAAACATTTTAAACTCCAAATATAAATTTACCTTAATAATTATGTTCTATTTTTAGTAATAGTTGCCATGTATTTTATCTTCTTGTCAACATGAAATAAAATAAAGAAATAAAAAATATTTGATTTTGTTTGAAATTGGGCTAGCCATCCAAAGAAATACTTTTTTCAGTTAAATTTATTCTTTATATTTAGCAACTCTCAGAACTTCGAGATTTTGCTTATGTTAATTTCCATGTCATATCTTGTTCAACTTTAGAAACTTTATTCCGAGTAAATATAACAGCATCGCTTAATTTATATACTACATGTATGAGCTAAGCAAATTTTACAGTGTATAATATTTTTTACGTATATATATATTATAGACTTGAAGATCGCAATGGAAGTGGGAGGTTTGGCGCCTTAAAACCTGGTTTAACCCACCATTTCGTTTGAAATGCCCGTACCAAGTCAGGACCATTGCGATCCACCAGTTCTCCGGTATGACTGATTCGTTTTTGTCATTTTCTCTGGACTATGAGATTGATCATTCAAGTTCGGTAGTTTTGTTATTACCTTTATTGATATTGAAACTTTAATTTCAAATTTTCTTTTCATGATGAATCAGATTATCTGGTTAGGCAATAAGAATAATTTTCATGGAAAAAAATCAGGCATTAGACCAAAATCCTAGGCAATAAGCTTAATGCCAAATTCTATTTAGGCATTAGCACTAACGACTAGGTATTATCTTATTGCCTAGGATTTAAGCTTAATGCCTAATTATACCTATTGCCTCTCGTTTTGTCATTTTCTCTGGACTATGAGATTGATCATTCAAGTTCGGTAGTTTTGTTATTACCTTTATTGATATTGAAACTTTAATTTCAAATTTTCTTTTCATGATGAATCAGATTATCTGGTTAGGCAATAAGAATAATTTTCATGGAAAAAAATCAGGCATTAGACCAAAATCCTAGGCAATAAGCTTAATGCCAAATTCTATTTAGGCATTAGCACTAACGACTAGGTATTATCTTATTGCCTAGGATTTAAGCTTAATGCCTAATTATACCTATTGCCTCTAACATTTATGTCAAATTATTTCTTTTGTTTATTTTTCAGGAAGAATAAATGGTACATGTAGAATTAGGCGGTAACCTGAAATACTGATAAGACATACATGTAAGACATGGCTACTGGGGATTTAGCAAACAACTTGAGAAAACTACAGAAAGAAATCAAGCTCATCAAATACTCAGACAATGTTGATCTAGCAGGGTTAGTTATTTATAGTTAAGGCAAATTTATGTAAAAAAATATCCAAGATTCTCATCCCCTAGTCCTGCCCTGATCATGCTGATATTTTCAGGCATATAAACAAAATATTTAGATTTTTTGAAAAATTGTCTTCTGTTTTGGTTAATTTCCTTAAACTTGTATATTAATAATAAAAAATAAAATATTACAAAGCACAGCCGAATTGTGCTTAAATAAATATTAAAGTCAAACTTTAATGTAAATTAAGACATAACACATTTCTGTTCTAAAATGCGAAAATTCATACGATTTTTGATGTCAAATATATTATATTTTGAAATGCCTCATTTAAAATCTTGTTTGGTCTTAACATTTCTAAAATGGAAATAAATTTTCTTCATAATCTCTTAAAAATGGTTAAATAATCTTATTTTTCAAGTTTAAGATATGAAGTTATTCAAGTTTTCAAAAAGTTATTATAGCATTTATGTGTCAAACCTGATCAAAATAATTGTTTCGCAAACATTTTCTTGTCAATTTTATTAAACCGTCATATAATTTTATCCTCAAATATAAGATTTTTCTAAAGTTTCATATATTTTACATAAGAAATTTGCAAATGTGATCTATATACCTTTGCGAACAAATTTTCTTCATAATGTCTTAACTTTATGAACCTTATTTTTTAAGGCGCCAATATATACTTATGCAAATTTTCAAATGAACATACCATTTATGTGTCAAACCTGATGAAAAAAGTTGTTTCGCAAACATTTTCTTGTCAATTTTATTCAACCGTCATATAATTTTATGCTTAAATATGAGATTTTACTAAAGTTTCATATATTTTACATAAGAAATTTGCAAATGTGATCTATATTCCTTTGCGAACAAATTTTCTTCATAATCTCTTAACTTTATGAACCTTATTTTTTAAGGCGCCAATATGTACTTATACAAATTTTCAACTGAACATACCAATAATGTGTCAAATCTGATGAAAAAAGTTGTTTCGCAAACAATTTTTTGTCAATTTATTTAACCGTCATATAATTTTCAGTTGAAATATATGATTTAACTAAAGTATCATATATTTTACATCAGAAATTTGAAAATGTGATCTATATTCCTTTGCAAACAAATTTTCTTTATTATCTCTTAACTATATGAACCTTATTTTTTAAGTCAGCAATATGTAGTTATGCAACTTTTCAACTTATTTTAGCATTAATGTGTCAAACCTGATGAAAAAAGTTATTTCACAAACATTTTCTTGGCAATCTTAATAAACCGTCATATAGTTTTATGATTAAATATAAGATTTTACTAAAGTTTCATATATTTTACATAAGAAATTTGCAAATGTGATCTATATTCCTTTGCGAACAAATTTTCTTCATAATCTCTTAACTTTATGAACCTTATTTTTTAAGGTGCAAATATGTACTTATGCAAATTTTCAACTGAACATACCATTGATGTGTCAAATCTGATGAAAAAAGTTGTTTCGCAAACAATTTCTTGTCAATTTTATTTTACCGTCATATAATTTTAAGCTAAAATATAAGATTTAACTAAAGTTTCATATATTTTACATCAGAAATTTGCAAATGTGATCTATATTACTTTGCGAACAAATTTTCTTCATTATGTCTTAACTTTATGAACCTTATTTTTTAAGGTGCAAATAATTATGTACTTATGAAAATTTTCAACTGAACATACCATTAATGTGTCAAATCTGATGAAAAAGGTTGTTTCGCAAACAATTTCTTGTCAATTTTATTTAACCGTCATATAATTTTAAGCTAAAATATAAGATTTAACAAAAGTTTCATATATTGTACATCAGAAATTTGCAAATGTGATCTATATTCCTTGGGAACAAATTTTCTTTATTATCTCTTAACTATATGAACCTTATTCTTTAAGTCAGCAATATGTAGTTATGCAACTCTTCAACATTTCTTAGCATAAATGTGTCAAACCTGATGAAAAAAGTTGTTTCGCAAACATTTTCTTGTCAATTTTATTAAACCGTCATATCATTTTATGCTCAAATATAAGATTTTACTAAAGTTTCATATATTTTACATAAGAAATTTGCATATGTGATCTATATTTATATGCAAACAAATTTTCTTTATAATCTCTTTACTTTATGAACCTTAGCTTTTAAGGCAGCAATATGTTTTTATGCATCTCAACTTATCTTAGCATTAATGTGTCAAACCTGATGAAAAAAGTTGTTTCGCAAACATTTTCTTGGCAATCTTAATAAACCGTCATATAGTTTTATGATTAAATATAAGAATTTACTAAAGTTTCATATATTTTACATAAGAAATTTGCAAATGTGATCTATATTTATATGCAAACAAATTTTCTTTATAATCTCTTTACTTTATGAACCTTAGCTTTTAAGGCAGCAATATGTTTTTATGCATCTCAACTTATCTTAGCATTAATGTGTCAAACCTGATGAAAAAAGTTGTTTCGCAAACATTTTCTTGGCAATCTTAATAAACCGTCATATAGTTTTATGATTAAATATAAGATTTTACTAAAGTTTCATATATTTTACATAAGAAATTTGCAAATGTGATCTATATTCCTTTGCGAACAAATTTTCTTCATAATCTCTTAACTTTATGAACCTTATTTTTTAAGGTGCAAATATGTACTTATGCAAATTTTCAACTGAACATACCATTAATGTGTCAAATCTGATGAAAAAGGTTGTTTCGCAAACAATTTCTTGTCAATTTTATTTAACCGTCATATAATTTTAAGCTAAAATATAAGATTTAACTAAAGTTTCATATATTGTACATCAGAAATTTGCAAATGTGATCTATATTCCTTGCAAACAAATTTTCTTAATTATCTCTTAACTATATGAACCTTATTCTTTAAGTCAGCAATATGTAGTTATGCAACTCTTCAACATTTCTTAGCATAAATGTGTCAAACCTGATGAAAAAAGTTGTTTCGCAAACATTTTCTTGTCAATTTTATTAAACCGTCATATCATTTTATGCTCAAATATAAGATTTTACTAAAGTTTCATATATTTTACATAAGAAATTTGCAAATGTGATCTATATTTATATGCAAACAAATTTTCTTTATAATCTCTTTACTTTATGAACCTTAGCTTTTAAGGCAGCAAAATGTTTTTATGCAACTTTTCAACTTAACATACCAGTTATGTGTCAAACCTGATGAAAAAAGTTGTTTCGCAAACATTTTCTTGTCAATTTTATTAAACCGTCATATAATTTCATGCTCAAATATAAGATTGGACTAAAGTTTCATATATATTATATAAGAAATTTGCAAATGCGATCTATATTCCTATGCGAACAAATTAAACGCATTGAATTAAAAGAAAATTAAAATAAAATTTACTAGATTATTGATATCTCCTGAATATCTTGTTGTTGAATATATGTTACAAATTGTTGAAAAAATCATTCTAAGCAGAACCCTTTTACATTTCAAATATTTTTTCAGCAAAGTTTCTGTTTTTGTATTTAAAAATCAGAACAAATAAAATAAAATCATATTATTATTTTTTTATGGAAGAAAAGAACACGAACTTAATTTTCCTATTTAGTTTAAAGGAAGTACTATGTAAACAATTATTAAATTCATTAAATTAATAATACGGACTGGCTACGATTACCCTCTACGGGTAACAATAATTTTTTTTTATTGTTACCCCCTTCACTAAAATCGGAAACGGTTTACGGATACGGCACCTTTTTCGTCCGGAATTTGAAGAGTAACAATAAGAAAAAAAGTAGGATTACCCCCCTTATTGTTACTCGCCAAATGGACTTCCACCTAAAATTGTAAGAAGGGATAGACCCAGAGGAGCGGAAAAGACTGTAATCGATTTACCAAAGAGGTCTAAGCGAGTCATGCCTTTTCTTAAGCGTTCGCCTAGAGAAAAAGAAGAAGGTAAGTAACAATGAATAATGCGTAAAAAAATCAGTAATTCGTCTTGTTTCCCACATACGGAGGTTATACAAGTGTACATTAATTAACTCAATAAGACTTTAATATTGTAATAAGTGCTGTACATATGTCACATTTTCAAAGATGCGTAAACTGACCTAAACTGTTTCTCATTTTTATGGAATTTCATTTTTAGGACAAACTAACGTCATTTCCACAAACTCTTGATCTATTCCTTTTTTACAGCAATGTTGATCAAAGAGGACGTCAACATTCAAAGCCTCTTGGATGGGGGTGTAGTGGCAGAGATCAACATACAAGACGTTCACACGATTAACATTAAGATCTTGGATGAGAATATCAATATAAACAGGATAAAAAAGTATGTTATAAACAGCACATGGCTAATTCTTAAAAAAGAATTACCGACAAAAAAAAAAGAAGAAGCTGAATGGTTGTGCCAGAGGTGTGGTGTCGACGTGCATTTGTTCTCGGCTATTGTTTGCGACGGGTGCCTGGAATAGCACCATTTAAAGTGTCTTGGATTGAAGGCACCACCAAAAACAACGTATTGGATGTGTCGCAAATGCCTCAAGTCATCATATACAAAAATGAAATTGTTTGTTATTCTGGTTATAAACATAACTCAAAATAAAACAATTTCATTTTTGAGACATATTTTTTTCATTTGGCGAGTAACAATAAGGGGGGTAATCCTAATTTTTTTTCTTATGGTTACTCTTCAAATTCCGGACGAAAAAGGGGCCGTATCCGGAAACCGTTTCCGATTTTAGTGAAGGGGGTAACAATAAAAATTTTTTATTGTTACCCGTAAGGGGTAATCGTAGCCGCGGCCTTAATAATATTAACATATTTAAATAGAAAATGTACGTCTTGAGATAAAGGACACAACGGATTCTAGGAAGTCTGCTTCATATTTAGATCTACATCTCGAAATTGACTCTCAAGGAAGACTTTCAACAAGGCTCTATGACAAACGTGATGACTTCAACTTTCCAATCGTCAACTTCCCCTTCTTGTGTAGCAATATTCCGTCAGCTCCAGCTTATGGAGTTTACGTATCTCAATTGATTCGTTACTCCAGAGCGTGCGGGACTTACATCGATTTCCTTAGCAGAGCGACACGTCTGACGCAAAAATTGCTCACACAGGGTTATGTTGCTCCTCGGTTGCTGTCTTCACTCAAGAAATTTTACGGAAGACATCATGCACTTATAGACAAATATGGGATTTCGATCTCTCAGATGAGTGCAGATGTTGGTTTGTCATAGTGTGTTGTTTTGTCTTCCTTTACTGGATTTGACACGCTGAATGGTCTATTGGCAACGCGACGGGTGTGCTATAGCAAGCAGGAACTGCTTACTCTTCCGGAGCACATGAGTTCACTCTTGTTTCGACTGGAGTTCGCGTTGTTGATTGATATTCAGTTGTTTTGTGTTTCCATGTTTTACGTGTTGTCTGTTTTTGTCCCGTTCTTCTTTGTGTTTACTGGTTTAGTCTCTGCCCTTTCGGACTTTTGACATTCGGATATCCCATTGGTACCTCTGCTTCTTTTATTTAACACTATAGCATAATTTATTTAAAACAAATTAAATTAACGCCGTCACTGCCGGTCACTGGTTTGTGTTGCGTTATACATGTTATAAACGTATAGGTAAAAACAATAACTTCGTTTCACAGAAGAGTTTTCTAATTATACCGATCGATCGTATCAGTCAAAATAACGGATCGATAGCCCGGTTACCTATGGTATCCGTCATCCGTCCAATCCGTCCGATCCGTCATCAATCAGTCAACAACCAGTCACCAATCATTCACCAATCCGTCATCAATCAGTCATCAATCCGGTCCAAACGTGTCATCAATCACTCACCGATCAGTCATCGATCCGTCGAAGTGTTGCATTGATCGGTTCAAGTACTGTAATATACGTCTACGGATCTGCCTTATGTACCTAATATCGGATTCTCAACTTTCCTGTGCGCTTTCAATCAACAAGTGACTAGGTGTAGTTTGTAGAGTTATAAGTGCCCTACCAAACCCATGGAGTTTTATCTCGACCGGTCTTCCGGTTTAAAAGTTATTCGCGACCATACCTGCTCCACTATAGGTAATATACGTCTAGGGATCTGCCTTATGTACAAAATATCCGATTATCAACTTTCCTGTGAGCTTTCAATCAAAGATTGTGTAGATAGATTTTGTATAATTATAAGTGCCCTACAAAACTCATCCAGTTTCATCTTGACCGGTCTTCCGGTTTAAAAGTTATTTGCGACCATATCTGTCCAACTATAGCTAATATACGTCTACGGATCTGCCTTATGTACCTTATATCGGATTCTCAACTATCCTGTGCGCTTTCAACCAACGATTGACTACGTGGAGTTTAAAGATGTATAACTGCCCTACAAAACCCATCCAGTTTCATCTTGACTGGTCTTCCTGTTTAAAAGTTATTTGCAACAATACCTGTCCCACTATAGCTAATATACGTCTACGGATCTGCCTTATGAACCTAATATCGGATTCTCAACTTTCCTGTGCGCTTTCAATCAACGATTGTATAGGTGTATTTTATAGACTTATAAGTGCCCTACAAAACCCACCCAGTTTTATCTCGATCGGTCTTCCGGTTTAAAAGTTATTTGGGACCATACCAGCCCCACTATAGCTAATAAACGTCTACGGATCTGCCTTATGTACCTATTATCCGATTCTCAACTTTCCTGTGCGCTTTCAATCAAAGATTGTGTAGATAAATTTTGTAGAATTATAAGTGCCCTACCGAACCCATCCAGTTTCATCTCAAACGGTCTTCCGGTTAAAAAGTTATTTGCAACCATACATTTCCCACTACAGCTAATATACGTCTACGGACCTGCCTTATGTACCTAATATCGGATTCTCAACTTTCCTGTGCGCTTTCAATCAACAATTGACTAGGTGGAGTTTATAGAGTTATAAGTGCCCTACAAAACCCACCGAGTTTTATCTCGACCGGTCTTCTGGTTTAAAAGTTATGCACGACCATACCTGCCCAACTATAGGTAATATACGTCAACGGATCTGCCTTATGAACCAAATATCCGATTTTCAACTTTCCTGTGCGCTTTCAATCAAAGATTGTGTAGATGGATTTTGTAGAATTATAAGTGCCCTACAAAACCCATCCAGTTTCATCTTGACCGGTCTTCCGGTTTAAAAGTTATTTGCGACCATACCTGTCCCACTATAGCTAATATACGTCTACGGATCTGCCTTATGTACCTAATTTCGGATTCTCAACTTTCCTGTGCGCTTTCAATCAAAGATTGTGTAGATGGATTTTGTAGAATTAAAAGTGCCCTACGAAAGCCATCCAGTTTCATCTCGACCGGTCTTCCAGTTTTAAAGTTATTTGCGACCATACCTGTCCAACTATAGCTAATATACGTCTACGGATCTGCCTTATGTACCTAATATCGGATTCTCAACTATCCTGTGCGCTTTCAATCAACAATTGACTAAGTGGAGCTTATAGAGTTATAACAGCCCTACAAAACCGACCGAGTTTTATCTCGACCGGTCTTCTGGTTTAAAAGTTATTTGCGACCATACCTGTCCCACTATAGTTAATATACGTCTACGGATATGCCTTGTGTACCTAATTTCGGATTCTCAACTTTCCTTTGCGCTTTCAATCAACGATTGTGTAGATGGATTTTGTAGATTTATAAGTGCCCTACAAAACCCATCCAGTTTTATCTCGACCGGTCTTCCGGTTTAAAAGTTATTTGGGACCATACCAGCCCCATTACAGCTAATATACGTCTTCGGATCAGCCTTATGTACCTAATATCCGATTCTTAACTTTCCTGTGCGCTCTCAATCAACAATTGTGTAGATGAATTTTGTAGAATTATAAGTGCCCTACCTAACCCACCCAGTTTCATCTCAACCGGTCTTCCGGTTTAAAAGTTATTTGCGACCATACCTGTCCCACTATAGCTAATATACGTCTACGGATCTGCCTTATGTACCTAATATCGGATTCTCAATTTTTCTGTGCGCTTTCAATCAACAATAGACTAGGTGTAGTTTGTAGAGTTATAAGTGCCCTACAAAACCCACCGAGTTTTATCTCGACCGGTCTTCCGGTTTAAAAGTTATTCGTGACCATACCTTTCCCACTATACCTAGTATACGTCTACGGATCTGCCTTATGTACCTAATTGCGGATTCTCAACTTTCCAGTGCGCTTTCAATCAAAGATTGTGTAGATGGATTTTGTAGAATTATAAGTGCCCTACCAAACCCATCCAGTTTCATCTCAACCAGTCTTCCGGTTTAAAAGTTATTCGTGACCATACCTTTCCCACTATAGGTAATATACGTCAACGGATCTGCCTTATGTACCAAATATCCGATTTTCAACTTCCCTGTGGGCTTTCAATCAAAGATTGTATAGATGAATTTTGTAGAATTATAAGTGCCTTACAAAACCCATCCAGTTTCATCTTGACCGGTCTTCCGGTTTAAAAGTTATTCGTGACCATACCTTTCCCACTATAGGTAATATACGTCAACGGATTTGCCTTATGTACCAAATATCCGATTTTCAACTTCCCTGTGGGCTTTCAATCAAAGATTGTGTAGATAGATTTTGTAGAATTATAAGTGCCCTACCAAACCCATCCAGTTTCATCTCAACCGGTCTTCCGGTTTAAAAGTTATTTGCGACCATACCTGTCCCACTATAGCTAATATACGTCTACGATCTGCCTTATGTACCTAATTTTGGATACTCAACTTCCCTGTGCGCTTTCAATCAAAGATTGTGTAGATGAATTTTGTAGAATTTTAAGTGCCCTACCAAACCCACCCAGTTTCATCTCAACCGGTCTTCCGGTTTAAAAGTTATTTGCGACCATACCTGTCCCACTATAGCTAATATACGTCTACGGATCTGCCTTATGTACCTAATTTCGGATTCTCAACTTTCCTGTGCGCTTTCAATCAACGATTGTGTAGGTGGATTTTGTAGAATTATAAGTGCCCTACAACACCCACCCAGTTTTATCTCGACCGGTCTTCCGGTTTAAAAGTTATTTGGGACCATACCA
Source organism: Arcuatula senhousia (assembly GCA_963971305.1). Taxonomy (NCBI): domain Eukaryota; kingdom Metazoa; phylum Mollusca; class Bivalvia; order Mytilida; family Mytilidae; genus Arcuatula; species Arcuatula senhousia. The sequence goes on from OZ020312.1 coordinate 37,927,652, forward strand.
GTCCCACTATAGCTAATATACGTCTACGGATCTGCCTTATGTACCTAATATCCGATTTTCAACTTTCCTGTGCGCTTTCAATCAAAGATTGTATAGATGAATTTTGTAGAATTATAAGTGCCCTACCAAACCCATCCAGTTTCATCTCAACCGGTTTTCCGGTTAAAAAGTTATTTGCGACCATACCTGTCCCACTATAGCTATTATACGTCTACGGATCTGCCTTATGTACCTAATATCGGATTCTCAACTTTCCTTTGCGCTTTCAATCAACAATTGACTAGGTGTAGTTTGTAGAGTTATAAGTGCCCTACAAAACCCACCGAGTTTTATCTCGACCGGTCTTCCGGTTTAAAAGTTATTCGTGACCATACCTTTCCCACTATACCTAATATACGTCTACGGATCTGCCTTATGTACCGAATATCCGATTCTCAACTTTCCTGTGCGCTTTCAATCAACAATTCACTAGGTGTAGTTTGTAGAGTTATAAGTGCCCAACGAAACCCATCCAGTTTCATCTCGACCGGTCTTCAAGTTTAAAAGTTATTTGCGACCATACCTGTCCAACTATAGCTAATATACGTCTACGGATACGCCTAATGTACCTAATATCGGATTCTCAACTTTCCTGTGCGCTTTCAATCAACGATTGACTAAATTGAGTTTATAGAGTTATAACTCCCCTACAAAACTCACCGAGTTTTATCTCGACCGGTCTTCTGGTTTAAAAGTTATTTGCGACCATACCTGTCCCACTATAGTTAATATACGTCTACAGATCTGCCTTATGTACCTAATATCGGATTCTCAACTTTCCTGTGCGCTTTCAATCAACAATTGACTGGGTGGAGTTTATAGACTTATAAGTGCCCTACAAAACCCACCGAGTTTTATCTCGACCGGTCTTCTGGTTTAAAAGTTATTTGCGACCATATCTGTCCAACTATAGCTAATATACGTCTACGGATCTGCCTTATGTACCTTATATCGGATTCTCAACTATCCTGTGCGCTTTCAACCAACGATTGACTACGTGGAGTTTAAAGATGTATAACTGCCCTACAAAACCCATCCAGTTTCATCTTGACTGGTCTTCCTGTTTAAAAGTTATTTGCAACAATACCTGTCCCACTATAGCTAATATACGTCTACGGATCTGCCTTATGAACCTAATATCGGATTCTCAACTTTCCTGTGCGCTTTCAATCAACGATTGTATAGGTGTATTTTATAGACTTATAAGTGCCCTACAAAACCCACCCAGTTTTATCTCGATCGGTCTTCCGGTTTAAAAGTTATTTGGGACCATACCAGCCCCACTATAGCTAATAAACGTCTACGGATCTGCCTTATGTACCTATTATCCGATTCTCAACTTTCCTGTGCGCTTTCAATCAAAGATTGTGTAGATAAATTTTGTAGAATTATAAGTGCCCTACCGAACCCATCCAGTTTCATCTCAAACGGTCTTCCGGTTAAAAAGTTATTTGCAACCATACATTTCCCACTACAGCTAATATACGTCTACGGACCTGCCTTATGTACCTAATATCGGATTCTCAACTTTCCTGTGCGCTTTCAATCAACAATTGACTAGGTGGAGTTTATAGAGTTATAAGTGCCCTACAAAACCCACCGAGTTTTATCTCGACCGGTCTTCTGGTTTAAAAGTTATGCACGACCATACCTGCCCAACTATAGGTAATATACGTCAACGGATCTGCCTTATGTACCAAATATCCGATTTTCAACTTTCCTGTGCGCTTTCAATCAAAGATTGTGTAGATGGATTTTGTAGAATTATAAGTGCCCTACAAAACCCATCCAGTTTCATCTTGACCGGTCTTCCGGTTTAAAAGTTATTTGCGACCATACCTGTCCCACTATAGCTAATATACGTCTACGGATCTGCCTTATGTACCTAATTTCGGATTCTCAACTTTCCTGTGCGCTTTCAATCAAAGATTGTGTAGATGGATTTTGTAGAATTAAAAGTGCCCTACGAAAGCCATCCAGTTTCATCTCGACCGGTCTTCCAGTTTTAAAGTTATTTGCGACCATACCTGTCCAACTATAGCTAATATACGTCTACGGATCTGCCTTATGTACCTAATATCGGATTCTCAACTATCCTGTGCGCTTTCAATCAACAATTGACTAAGTGGAGCTTATAGAGTTATAACAGCCCTACAAAACCGACCGAGTTTTATCTCGACCGGTCTTCTGGTTTAAAAGTTATTTGCGACCATACCTGTCCCACTATAGTTAATATACGTCTACGGATATGCCTTGTGTACCTAATTTCGGATTCTCAACTTTCCTTTGCGCTTCCAATCAACGATTGTGTAGATGGATTTTGTAGATTTATAAGTGCCCTACAAAACCCATCCAGTTTTATCTCGACCGGTCTTCCGGTTTAAAAGTTATTTGGGACCATACCAGCCCCATTACAGCTAATATACGTCTTCGGATCAGCCTTATGTACCTAATATCCGATTCTTAACTTTCCTGTGCGCTCTCAATCAACAATTGTGTAGATGAATTTTGTAGAATTATAAGTGCCCTACCTAACCCACCCAGTTTCATCTCAACCGGTCTTCCGGTTTAAAAGTTATTTGCGACCATACCTGTCCCACTATAGCTAATATACGTCTACGGATCTGCCTTATGTACCTAATATCGGATTCTCAATTTTTCTGTGCGCTTTCAATCAACAATAGACTAGGTGTAGTTTGTAGAGTTATAAGTGCCCTACAAAACCCACCGAGTTTTATCTCGACCGGTCTTCCGGTTTAAAAGTTATTCGTGACCATACCTTTCCCACTATACCTAGTATACGTCTACGGATCTGCCTTATGTACCTAATTGCGGATTCTCAACTTTCCTGTGCGCTTTCAATCAACAATTGACTGGGTGGAGTTTATAGACTTATAAGTGCCCTACAAAACCCACCGAGTTTTATCTCGACCGGTCTTCTGGTTTAAAAGTTATTTGCGACCATATCTGTCCAACTATAGCTAATATACGTCTACGGATCTGCCTTATGTACCTTATATCGGATTCTCAACTATCCTGTGCGCTTTCAACCAACGATTGACTACGTGGAGTTTAAAGATGTATAACTGCCCTACAAAACCCATCCAGTTTCATCTTGACTGGTCTTCCTGTTTAAAAGTTATTTGCAACAATACCTGTCCCACTATAGCTAATATACGTCTACGGATCTGCCTTATGAACCTAATATCGGATTCTCAACTTTCCTGTGCGCTTTCAATCAACGATTGTATAGGTGTATTTTATAGACTTATAAGTGCCCTACAAAACCCACCCAGTTTTATCTCGATCGGTCTTCCGGTTTAAAAGTTATTTGGGACCATACCAGCCCCACTATAGCTAATAAACGTCTACGGATCTGCCTTATGTACCTATTATCCGATTCTCAACTTTCCTGTGCGCTTTCAATCAAAGATTGTGTAGATAAATTTTGTAGAATTATAAGTGCCCTACCGAACCCATCCAGTTTCATCTCAAACGGTCTTCCGGTTAAAAAGTTATTTGCAACCATACATTTCCCACTACAGCTAATATACGTCTACGGACCTGCCTTATGTACCTAATATCGGATTCTCAACTTTCCTGTGCGCTTTCAATCAACAATTGACTAGGTGGAGTTTATAGAGTTATAAGTGCCCTACAAAACCCACCGAGTTTTATCTCGACCGGTCTTCTGGTTTAAAAGTTATGCACGACCATACCTGCCCAACTATAGGTAATATACGTCAACGGATCTGCCTTATGTACCAAATATCCGATTTTCAACTTTCCTGTGCGCTTTCAATCAAAGATTGTGTAGATGGATTTTGTAGAATTATAAGTGCCCTACAAAACCCATCCAGTTTCATCTTGACCGGTCTTCCGGTTTAAAAGTTATTTGCGACCATACCTGTCCCACTATAGCTAATATACGTCTACGGATCTGCCTTATGTACCTAATTTCGGATTCTCAACTTTCCTGTGCGCTTTCAATCAAAGATTGTGTAGATGGATTTTGTAGAATTAAAAGTGCCCTACGAAAGCCATCCAGTTTCATCTCGACCGGTCTTCCAGTTTTAAAGTTATTTGCGACCATACCTGTCCAACTATAGCTAATATACGTCTACGGATCTGCCTTATGTACCTAATATCGGATTCTCAACTATCCTGTGCGCTTTCAATCAACAATTGACTAAGTGGAGCTTATAGAGTTATAACAGCCCTACAAAACCGACCGAGTTTTATCTCGACCGGTCTTCTGGTTTAAAAGTTATTTGCGACCATACCTGTCCCACTATAGTTAATATACGTCTACGGATATGCCTTGTGTACCTAATTTCGGATTCTCAACTTTCCTTTGCGCTTTCAATCAACGATTGTGTAGATGGATTTTGTAGATTTATAAGTGCCCTACAAAACCCATCCAGTTTTATCTCGACCGGTCTTCCGGTTTAAAAGTTATTTGGGACCATACCAGCCCCATTACAGCTAATATACGTCTTCGGATCAGCCTTATGTACCTAATATCCGATTCTTAACTTTCCTGTGCGCTCTCAATCAACAATTGTGTAGATGAATTTTGTAGAATTATAAGTGCCCTACCTAACCCACCCAGTTTCATCTCAACCGGTCTTCCGGTTTAAAAGTTATTTGCGACCATACCTGTCCCACTATAGCTAATATACGTCTACGGATCTGCCTTATGTACCTAATATCGGATTCTCAATTTTTCTGTGCGCTTTCAATCAACAATAGACTAGGTGTAGTTTGTAGAGTTATAAGTGCCCTACAAAACCCACCGAGTTTTATCTCGACCGGTCTTCCGGTTTAAAAGTTATTCGTGACCATACCTTTCCCACTATACCTAGTATACGTCTACGGATCTGCCTTATGTACCTAATTGCGGATTCTCAACTTTCCAGTGCGCTTTCAATCAAAGATTGTGTAGATGGATTTTGTAGAATTATAAGTGCCCTACCAAACCCATCCAGTTTCATCTCAACCAGTCTTCCGGTTTAAAAGTTATTCGTGACCATACCTTTCCCACTATAGGTAATATACGTCAACGGATCTGCCTTATGTACCAAATATCCGATTTTCAACTTCCCTGTGGGCTTTCAATCAAAGATTGTATAGATGAATTTTGTAGAATTATAAGTGCCTTACAAAACCCATCCAGTTTCATCTTGACCGGTCTTCCGGTTTAAAAGTTATTCGTGACCATACCTTTCCCACTATAGGTAATATACGTCAACGGATTTGCCTTATGTACCAAATATCCGATTTTCAACTTCCCTGTGGGCTTTCAATCAAAGATTGTGTAGATAGATTTTGTAGAATTATAACACTATGAACCAAAAAAATTACTGTCTATACCAGACACAGTCATTTTTTTACTGCCTTACACTGCTATTTACTGTGAAACTACTGCCAAACAACAGTGAATTACCATTATCACCCTATACAATCAAGGACAGTTTGTGACAGTGATTACCTTCCGCCTATAATGCACTGTCCTACATTGGCCTGCACTGTCCGACATTGGTACAGTTTGTCATAGATCGTGACCGACTTTACCTGGATTGTTAATCACTGTCCTAAATTGTTACAATTTTGGGCAGTAGTTAACAATTTAACCTGTATTGTTTATCACTGTCCTGAATCGTAACAATTTTGCACAGCAGTCGACAATTTTTCTTGACCTATGATGCACTGTCCACCATTGCCATAGTAAAAGGCAGTTCTTGACAAGATACAATAACTGTTATGCACTGTTGTGAATTGCTGCAGGAAATAATAGGTCATGACAGATTTGTATTTTCTGTCTTGAACTGTCATGAACTTAAGCAGGAAACAAAAGATTGTAACAGTTTATAATGGTTTATTATTTACTGTCCTTCATTTTGTTAGTTTTTGGTGGCGACAAGAATATTTATACTAATACAGTCTAATATCTAGTGGTATTCAATTATCTCCCCTGCAGAAAACAGCTAATGTGTTTTTAAATTTTTAACGATGACAACAACGATGGCGACGGCATATAAACAATCTTCAATTTTCATTTATTACGCATGGATTTGACTACTATCATATACGTTGGACATGTTATGTTATTAACGAATCTTTTCTGTTGCGTAAACAGTTGTTTATAAGGTCAACAAAAGTGCATATTTTAACAAATCGAGTGAAACTTATTGGCCGTTGGAAAAAATTAAAATGTCAACTCAACCTTTAAAAAATCACACAAGGCGTAATACCTGCAGTACATTTTCGAAACTTGTGGGAATGTTAGGTTATTACCTTTTCTTTCGGCAGATATAAGTTTGAAAATTATATTTTACTGTTATCATATAACGATCCATTTGAATTCAATGTGTAACTATGAAAAACTTTCAAGGGACACAACCAAGTTCTATCTTTAATAAATTATAAACATGATAAATGGGAGGCATTCCTATTTTTAAAACGGATGACTGAATATTGAATTGGACATTTACTCCATTACAATGCAAATTCACATACCGTTGATCCCAGTTTACGGATATCGGTCAAAAAGGTAAACATGTTCTATGACATAATCGAATTCAACAGGTAAATCGTGTACTTTTAAAAAGAAGGTTGTCAAGACGGACTAGAAAAATAGGTCTTTTTCTTAATTTATTTTGGCTTTACCTCTTGCAGTACATGTCTGAAAATTTGCAGATGGGAAGATATACATTTTAACAAATAGTGTGATTTTTTTCAATTTTTTATATAAAAGTTAAAGTTGTGCGATCCATTTCAGTTTGCACCGTATGCATTTCATAAATATCCACATAATAACATGCATTAAAATGCAATCTGTTACTTTTAAAAACTCTTTTTAATTCAAAAAAGTTTATTTTATCAGCATAACTTAAAATTGGAAGAAATTTTGTACTAAAAAGAACTTTTGATTCACTTGACAACCAGGATAAACATTCGAATTGACTTTCCTATCTTTTCCGATGAAGAGCTCACATTCTATTGTTCAAATACCACCGGTTTTCGGACTGAATAATAACCTAGCCTGATACAACGCATGCTCGAAATTCTATGTGTTTTATTTGCATATATTTCTACATCAGAATCGGAATCAAAACCACAAGTTTATAAGCAACCCGGAAATACTCCTATATTTAAAAAAAACTAAAGGAACTCCTCTAACACAACTTCATTGAGCACACATGTAACCTCTTATCCTTATGCCAAACATCATATTAACGTTTACAGCTGACAAAAAAAGATCTTCTATTTCAATGTGGTGTCCATATATCATATATGAATTAAATTTCTATACAAATGTGTACATCACACATGAAATAATTTCGACACATTTGATTAGGCACCGACCATTAGATTTTCGGGGGAGGAGGGCTGGAATTTAAAAAAAAATATATTCTGGCTCTGATTTTTGGCCTAAAAATAGTCTGGCCAGCTTATAAGGCGAAAAAAATAAACTGGCCCTCATTTTGCGCATTAGAAATAAAGAGTTTTATGAACAAAATTTTCTAGCATTGTGTGCATGGGAAAAAATAAGCTTGCCCGCGCAGCGGTCGAAAAAGATTCTCGGCTCGGGTGAAAATCCCAGCCCCCCCCCGAAAATTAAATGGTCGTTGCCTTAGTTTACCAACCAACAACCACGTTAACACACTACTAAGTGCTACAGTTTCACCAATATAAGACTCGGAAGAGTCGCTTGTACCCGAAAGTAGAAAATGAGCAACGGATGCTAAGTGATGGCATTCCAGTAAACAGAACAGACGGACGTTTATATTTTCTAACGCTTTCTACTGAGCGATTGTCGGTTCTTGGCCAGATATCTTGCTCTGGTACTCCTGCTTGATAGAGGACAGTGGCCCCGGGATAGTTGCACGCGTTCTTTTGCCAGAGAAATTTGTAAAATAACTTAATTTATCGAGTGAAGACGGGTTTGAAACATTTTTTTTTTGCCTTTTGCACTAGGTCTTTTGTAGAATTAATCCCCATTCATTTAAGAAAAAAGAAAAAAAAACTTTCTTGGTAGTCTTCATAGATTTTGAACAAGACCTCATTTTGACAATAATGCTGAATGTTTACGCTTGAGACCACACAAAATAACCAAATTAAACAATAAGTTGAAATAACCAAATAAAACACTATGTTTTTAATAAAATCAACACGTCAACAAAGTTTCAAGCCATAAAATGGATAATTCGTGAGGCCAATTTGTTTTTCTCGGAAAAACGATGGCGAACCTCGAAGAAAGCACCTAGATTTTCAGAAAAAAAAAATTTTTCTCGGAAAAGCGATAGCGGACCTCGAAGAAAGCATCTAAATTTTCAGAAAATGCATTCTTGGTAAAGCGATAGCGGACCTCGACGAAAGCACCTAGATTCGGGAAAACACTTTGCCTATCATGTGCCGGCCTATCAATCATTAAAAATGAGATTCGCGACCAAACCTACATTAATGATATGTTTTCGCTACTTTTCCTTGAAAAAGCAGTTCTATATTTTGCTTTCTTTTTTATTCAAATTTATTATTAATCATGGCTCATTTGAAGGACTTTTACATGTTAAAATATGATTCATGGTTTAGAAATTTAAAAAAAAAACCTTACAAATGCAGGGAGTGACAAATAAATCTCACCTTTGTACGTTTTGCTAGATCCGAGGCTAGATTACCCTTTAAATAATATGAATTTTCCGTTTTGATCCTTTGCATCTGGGGTGGTGTTCCCGATGCTTTCCCTAAGAAAAGCCATAAGAAAGGTTCTTAGACAGACTTACGGAAACATCTAGGAATGACTTAAGAAATACTTAGGGGTGTTTTCGAAGTATTCCTAGTAACTTCTTAACTCAGGCAATCCTAACTATAATTGGTCGGATTTCACGGAGTGAAAAATCCGGGTTATAAAATGGTGAATGTCGGGCGGCGTGCAGGCGGGGTAATATTTTTCGCAACAGTTTTATCAGCAACTACTCATCACAGCCACTTGATATTTGGTATACAGCATCAAGGTGGGGTCCCATAACGGGGGATTCGATTTCAGGTCTGTCGCTCACCTATTTCCTGTTTAACGAAATCCGGCCATTTTTGACTTTGACAGATTTTTTTATTATAAAACGGCAGCTTGTATAAAGGCACGACTATGCATTTCAATAAATAATCAATTAATATAATATATTATTACTTGTGTTAGTTTTTATTAAGAAATTAAAACTGTGAACATATGAAGAGTGAGTTGGTGTTTTACACCCTTGCAACGCTATATAGGTTTATTTAAAAGCGATGAACATGAAAAAGATGATAAAATGAACATGAAATGATGATGAGAAAGGGGGATATCAAATTTTGAAGACCACAAGAAAATGGAAAAGGTGGGTAGAAAAATTTACCCTATGTGATGCTCTTCTCGGCGATCAACAAAGGGGTCTTTTACGTGCAAGAAGCGTGACACTCTCAACAAACGTTGGCTCACTATGGTCAGCGGTCAGGATTTCCGTATTATACACCAGCTGAAAACACCCGCGGACGAGGGTCATCCTATTCACCCACCAAGGGTACACACTTTGTCGCACTTGCAGAATCAGAATCTTAAGACCTTTAGTCGCCTCTTACGGCAAACTAGACTCTGCTGCGGGCCAATTCAGCTACCGGACCCGAACATATGAAGAAAAATAAAGTCAAAGAAGAAATACTTACAGAAAATAATATAATATATTTTCCGACCATGCACATAGATATACTTCTATTCAAAACATTTCTAATGTAATTTGATTTAATAATATAAATCCTTCAAAATCTTTTCCTGCCAAAATATTGGTGTTTCTTGCATAAGTATGACTAGATTCGTGTTTAAGAATTTATAATTAAAATCATTAATAGGGTTGAAATACATATGGAACGTCAGGTGTCCTAAAGTTAGGAGAAAAATTACGGAGTATCCCAAATTGAGAGACCTTCGAAAACATGACTCAACTTAGGTCTTTAGACGGACTTGGGTAAGGTCATACAATGTTTAATGAAAAATATCTAATTAATGATTATGATATTGTTCAATGATACAAATAAAGGCTAGATAAAGAATTAGAATTAAAATTTATAACTAAAATAGTAAATTTGGAATGACAGAATAAAAAGGATTATATATTATATGTACATGCACCAGTATTACAGTAGTTTGTTAATTTATTACGAGTTTTTTAATTCAGAATTATAAAAAAGATTTGCGTCCTTGGGTGCATTTAAGTATCAGAATACACGTACGGCTTGTTTTGGTAGTTACAATAAACATGTCAAAACTTATTGCACAATAAACATTTAAACTCATTAAACCAATTCAAAGGAATATTTCACAGATATACAATGTACCATCAGTTTTATAGATATTTATCCCTTTTATACAAATTCATTTTAACCACAGGACTATTTTTACAAATAAAGGACCTTAAATAAAAAAAAAGTTTTTTTTAACTTATTCAAACATTAAATTAATCAAACGCTCAAGACTGCACGCACGTATATTAAATGAAATTAAATAAACCATTATTTTTTTTCATTCACTGGTTTAATAAATAATAAACATTCACATGTTTCAGTTCCTGTTTTTTGTTTATGTTTTATCTAATTTTATTTTGTATGTGCGATATACAATTTTAAAATATGCAATTCGTATTCACAATTTGCCTCCATGTAACCCTTACTGTACATGCATTCGATAACTTTGAGCATTCAAACAGTTTGATTTAAATAGAATATCTATAAAATATGTCAAGTTTAAGTATATTCTGTGGAATTTTAAATGCATTAAAAATATATGAATGGGTTTATTTTTTAAGCAGGCCTACATATGAATGGGGTGGGTATAAAATTTGTACCCTAAAGTACTAAGAGTAACACCCCCCCCCGTGATTTGTAAGTACGTTGAACAATGTTGAATGTAGCTGTCTGCATCAAAATTTACCCCAAAAAATCCTTGTAAACGATAATAAATCAAAATTTACCCGGACAAAAAATCTAAATAACCAATGCTTGTCAAAACAGGGGCGTAGCTTGCTCCTGGAAATAGGGGAGGCAGGGGGTCTGGGGGGCGGCAACCCCCCAGAAGCTGACGACCTTTAGGAAAATGAACGTGCACTTTCCACATGAAATATCAGACCTATCCTTGATTTGCAAGACTGAACTTTTACAGGCATACCAATGTAATTAACAGAAAGAAACTACCTAATTATTTGCTATGAACTTTGTTTTGTAACCATGCACTATTGTATTTTCTCTTCAAGTTTTATTTTGAAAATTTGATACTTATTAAAAAACAGAGACTATTCAAGTAGTGAAATATTTTATTAATTTAGAAATGCAAGGCACCGATCCTTCTTGTCCCGCTTGAATCAAATCTGTCTAAGACATGTTCCCTGCTGATATCTTTGTCTCTATGTATGTGAAGCATAGCTAGCCCACATAGCCTGTCTTCTTTCATGGTTGTTCTGTTCCATTGCTTAAGTCTTCGTAGGGCTGAGAATGACCGTTCACAAGGCACTGACCCAACTGGCATAGTTAGCAATAATTTGAAAATCTCGTAGATACGGTTAAACCAGCCTGTTTACTGAGAATTGCCCACAAAAAAGAGTAACGGACATACCTGTAGACGAACGCACGGGACGGGTGCACGAATGGGTTATATTATACTACGTCACTTCAAAACGAGGGAAAATAGATGGACACTCTAGACATTTATATGCCTCCACTTCACATTGCGATGGGTACAACTTAGACTAGAAATTTGACAAGTCGGGAGGGGCCCGGGCGGTCGTAAAAATTTTCTAAAACAAATATGTGACGGATTTACATAAAATTTACATAAAAAATAAGATTTGATCCGCAAATCTTCAAATGGTACATGGAAATTTCAGAACTCTACTTCATATGTTTTGTTTTAGTTTTAGTGTTAACAAAAATTGTTGACGAAGGGTACAGACAGACGGACAAGGTGAAAACTATGTGAAGCTATGTGGCGCCGCGTTTTCAATGCAGACCCTATTACAATGTAATTACAACTTTGAAAATAGACTTCGGAATCGACAAATATTACTATATACATGTCTCTAGAAATCCAGAGGAGACCTGTTTTATCAAATTATGTACTCTGAATACCTGTAGCCAGAATTTTTCAAGAGGGGGTTTGAAAATGTTAAGGGGGGGTCCATTTTCATTTTTTTTTTCTGACTTTAAAAGTGCTTAATAGAATTTTTCAGCTGATTTTTCCCTATTTTGATCAATTTTTATTTCCAAGTGGAGTTTGTCCTAACCCTTCGAACTCTCTCCTGGCTACGGGTATGTACTCTGTATAATATACATGTAGTTAAGTTGACTTGGTGCCAGTCGGACAGACGCCATATATTTTTAATTTTCGGCCCTAAACATGCTACCACGATTTACCTAGTCATTTCAAATTATAGTACATTTGTAGTTATATGACATATAATGTAAACATTCATGAAAAAATATTTTAACAATTTGAAGATCTATGCTACCTTTTTGACGATGTGCATGAGTGTCTCTGACGAAATATCTTGATCATCTACATTAACTGGTGACTTTGGTTCCTCTGCATTCTGCGTGTTAGTTCTTACTATCTTTTTAGCAGTAGAAAATAGCTCATTTTTTTTTTCATTGTTAAAAAATGCCGGGATACAAACTTTTAAAATAACAAAATTTCAAACTAAATTCGATACCGATACGGCGAGGTAAATTAAAGATTTCAGGAAATTGGGTTAACGGTAAAGAAGTTTGGGTCAGTGTTAGACACGTATTACTGAACTATTAATTTATTTCCATTTACAGAGCCGACAATTTTTTTATTATTCCAAAAAAGATACATGCATGTACCATACTTGCCAAAAAGTTTGGCGAGGCAGTTGCCTCGCTTGCCTCAATGGAAGCTACGCCGATGCAAAATATAAGTAACAATTCAAAGCACAAATCTTCTATTTCTTCCACCATTCTAGTTGAAGTGGACTTTTTATATCATTGTTTCCCTTTACATATAGGATCAATTACTAACTTGTTTAAAGCATTACGTATTCATAAGATTAATATTTATTTTACTTACTATTTAAATGATTTTTTTTAATATGGGGAAAACACTTTTTAGATTTTTTTGTAAATAAAAAAAATTGCAATTCTATGAACACATTGCCACCTTATACTTTTCATGTTTATTTTGAATCTGGTTCAGGCCGGTCCTATGATCTGCAACACTGGAATGTTTATCGATAGCTGGAAAGGTGAGATGTACTTTAATATGTCGAACGAGTTGCATTAATGCTATCCTTGTCACCGACTACAAAGAAGATAGTCCAAAATAATACACCTTATCATGACTTGTAGAAAAGAACAATAGGTCTAAGCGGTAAACAGCAGTCTAATATATCCTAGTATTTGTCTAGCTATTATTTCTTATTATCCACTTCTTGTCAAAATCATAGTACACCATTAATTTGTTTAATGAAATGTACGTCTTTAGTTTACCAGCGGTAAAGCATAGCCGGTAACCCTTTTTCCCCAGAAATAGTTTTAAGGTGACACATTTTGCGACAATTCATTCAATTCTTTGCTGAATGGACCCAATGTTGCATTTGCATTTGCCCCTTTGTCACTACTAAATTAACAGATTTTTGATCAACATAACACATTTATTAAATTAAACAACATCCATTATAATGTTTCCTAATCTTGATTTATTATGAAAGCCTCAGTAGTCGGGATACAGATATTTTCTCACCACCTGTCTTTGCGGGGAAGTTTTTTTTTTTTCGCAGAAGCCCTCACCCGCTCCCCCGGGAATTCTCAGCAGAGACATCTGCCGCCTGTTTATCTAAAATTGTTTGAAAATTAAGAGTTATTACTTGTAAATTCTTGGAAGTTCTTGTTTAGAAAAGTAATGAATTTTGAAGATCTTTAAGATAAGTTTGTTAGACTAAACAACAAGAACACTCATAGAACGATTAACTATTAGTAGGCTAGCGTCCTGATTTTATGCCTTGAATTTTCAAAAAACAGGAAGTAGATGTGCGACAGGGATTTATTAATAATTGCAACATACACGCTTTAAATGATAATGTATTATTTAGGCCATTGATGACGCATAATGCAACACGTACATGACGTATCTGTTTTTCATGTACAAAATATGGAGCCCAGAAAAATAAAAAGGTTTATTAACCGTGTGTGCGCTACAATCTGTAACATTTATTCACACCTCCTTATAGATCTATATAACACAATTAATTTTCATAAAACTTGCAATAATGATGTGCATATGGAGGAGTCTGAGAGTAAAAAAAAAGACTTTTAAAGAAAAATAATTAAGTAATAAGACAAGTGTGTGCTCACCTCTCTCGAGAAATAATAATTTTTATTAGCTTATGTCTACTTAGATTTGGTATGATTAGATTGGAAGGGGTCTTATAGTAGAACACGAAGATAGGTCGATCTTTCATGAAAAGTTCTTAGTCAATGCATCCATATAAAATCATGTGATGTTTGATTGTATTAAGTGTTTCTACCACTTTTTAAATTATTGTTATACAAAACGGAACGAATAAGAAGTATGTGTACATGCATAAAATACTTTCATTTCTTGTCAAGTGCATGCATTTTCCTGCGTTAAATGTTCAAAGTAAAACTGGTGATTTTCTAAAACTGTTACTGTGAACTGTATACTCTGAGTGTAAACTGCCTCAGGTAGGCGTTTGGCTAATTAACCTGCTACCTAGACAGACATGCAGGTATTAAGTTTTATACATGTACATGTCGTTCACAATAAACATCCTGTCTACTGCCTGGTCACACACAGCAGGATACCACGGCAGTATTGCGTAACTTGTTAATTTACAAATGCATTTTAATAATGTTTAAATAATGTAGACCGGGCTCAGGGGCGGACCATTTAACTTCATTTAAAAAAGGGGGGTTATTTTATGTTTTGGTTGGAAAAAATATTTATTTTTAAAGGGAAAGAGACAAAATAGTTTATTATTTATTCTTTATTAGCATAATTTTATATTGCAGAAATAACCTCTGCTGCCAAAATATTTTTTCAAGTTAAATTTATTTCCCAGAAATAAATAAGTATACAAAGCGGAGAATATAGCGATCAGCTGGAAAATAGTAAAAGCGTAAAAGGCGTATGTACAAGTGTGGTAAGGATGTATTTTAACTATTGAGTAAGTCTTTGGAATTATAGACCCGTTTTAATTTCTACCTTTAGAACCATAGACTTGTAATTTTACAATTAGAAACAAAACTATTCATCATATTGAAAGATACATTTAACACGGAAAAGAAGTTTTTTTCATTGCTTTAATAGTTATGTATGTTGGCTAGAGCTATATTTTTACGCATGTACGTCCGTGCATCCAATCATCGGTGTATCTGTAACACTTTGGTGATCTTGAATACTACATAGTGGATGCCAATGATCATTGATGATATTTCAATATACTAGATTTGATTTGAATAGAAACTCACCATCCACTTGAAAATAGGTCACTGCGTCCTATATTTTACACATGAACGACTATGGGTTATTTCTTTGTTTACTTAATGTTCGATGCATGTTTGGAGACAATAATATTTAAACACTATAATATGTACTGCTACCGCCCAAGTAAATTTAGGTCACTAAGAACTTAATGTTTGAGGGGTGGTGGCGATATTTCAAGTACGGGCGGTTCACCCATCTCTCATAAACACATTTTCCTTCTAGTTTCTTTTATTACTTGTAGTGGTTTTTTCTTCTCCAATTATTATAACTGACACGAAACTTATAAAAATAATTATTTCCGAGTTTTAAAATTGACATTGAAAACGTAAGTGTAAGAAAGGCATATTATATCTTATGCATGACGATGTTTGAACAAAAAAAATATTAATCTTCATTTTGAACAACAAATATCAGCGATTTTAAGAGCTTGTGTCAGAAAAGTTTCTTTCATTTTTTTAAAAAGAAGATTTTTCCAGATGGCTTTACGAATGCATGTGACAGTTATAAATTTGTGGTTCTGATTCTGATAGAAAAAGATGTGAAAATAAAAATAAAAAACCCATAGAACTCGCGCATTCGGTGTGGCGGGCTAGGTTATAAAAGATTCTATGTACAAAGCATTTAAAACATAATAATTAAATGAAAATAAAAATAATCTCGTCTTCGCCAAAAACTCACAAAATGAAGGACAGCAAATAAGAGACCGTTATAAATTGTTACCATCTATTATTTCCTGCTTATGTTCATGACAGTTCAAGACAGAAAACACAAATCTGTCATGACCTAATATTTCCTGCAGCAATTCACAACAGTGCATTACAGTTAGTGGATATCTTGTCAAGTACTGCCTTTTACTATGGCAATGGTGGACAGTGCATAATAGGTCAAGAAAAATTGTCAACTGCTGTGCAAAATTGTAACGGATCAGGACAGTGATAAACAATACAAGTAAAATTGTTAACTACTGCCCAAAATTGTAACAATTTAGGACAGTGATTAACAATCCAGGTAAAGTCTGTCACGATCTATGAGAAACTGTACCAATGTCGGACAGTGCAGGCCAATGCAGGACAGTGCATTATAGGCGGAAGGTAATCACTGTCACAAACTGTCCTTGATTGTATAGGGTAATAATGGTAGTTCACTGTTGTTTGGCAGTAGTTTCACAGTAAATAGCAGTGTAAGGCAGTAAAAAAATGACTGTGTCTGGTATTGACAGTAATTTTTTTGGTTCATAGTGTAAGTGCCCTACCAAACCCATCCAGTTTCATCTCAACCGGTTTTCCGGTTAAAAAGTTATTTGCGACCATACCTGTCCCACTATAGCTATTATACGTCTACGGATCTGCCTTATGTACCTAATATCGGATTCTCAACTTTCCTTTGCGCTTTCAATCAACGATTGTGTAGGTGGATTTTGTAGAATTATAAGTGCCCTACAACACCCACCCAGTTTTATCTCGACCGGTCTTCCGGTTTAAAAGTTATTTGGGACCATACCAGTCCCACTATAGCTAATATACGTCTACGGATCTGCCTTATGTACCTAATATCCGATTTTCAACTTTCCTGTGCGCTTTCAATCAAAGATTGTATAGATGAATTTTGTAGAATTATAAGTGCCCTACCAAACCCATCCAGTTTCATCTCAACCGGTTTTCCGGTTAAAAAGTTATTTGCGACCATACCTGTCCCACTATAGCTATTATACGTCTACGGATCTGCCTTATGTACCTAATATCGGATTCTCAACTTTCCTTTGCGCTTTCAATCAACAATTGACTAGGTGTAGTTTGTAGAGTTATAAGTGCCCTACAAAACCCACCGAGTTTTATCTCGACCGGTCTTCCGGTTTAAAAGTTATTCGTGACCATACCTTTCCCACTATACCTAATATACGTCTACGGATCTGCCTTATGTACCGAATATCCGATTCTCAACTTTCCTGTGCGCTTTCAATCAACAATTCACTAGGTGTAGTTTGTAGAGTTATAAGTGCCCAACGAAACCCATCCAGTTTCATCTCGACCGGTCTTCAAGTTTAAAAGTTATTTGCGACCATACCTGTCCAACTATAGCTAATATACGTCTACGGATACGCCTAATGTACCTAATATCGGATTCTCAACTTTCCTGTGCGCTTTCAATCAACGATTGACTAAATTGAGTTTATAGAGTTATAACTCCCCTACAAAACTCACCGAGTTTTATCTCGACCGGTCTTCTGGTTTAAAAGTTATTTGCGACCATACCTGTCCCACTATAGTTAATATACGTCTACAGATCTGCCTTATGTACCTAATATCGGATTCTCAACTTTCCTGTGCGCTTTCAATCAACAATTGACTGGGTGGAGTTTATAGACTTATAAGTGCCCTACAAAACCCACCGAGTTTTATCTCGACCGGTCTTCTGGTTTAAAAGTTATTCGTGACCATACCTGCCCCACTATAGCTAATGTACGTCTACGGATCTGCCTTATGTACCAAATATCCGATTTTCAACTTTCCTGTGCGCTTTCAATCAAAGATTGTGTAGATGGATTTTGTAGAATTATAAGTGCCCTACAAAACCCATCCAGTTTCATCTTGACCGGTCTTCCGGTTTAAAAGTTATTCGTGACCATACCTTTCCCACTATAGCAAATATACGTCTACGGATCTGCCTTATGTACCTAATATCGGATTCTAAACTTTCCTGTGCGCTTTCAATCAACGATTGTGTAGATGAAGTTTGTAGAATTATAAGTGCCCTACCAAACCCATCCAGTTTCATCTCAACCGGTCTTTCGGTTTAAAAGTTATTTGCGACCATACCTGTCCCACTATAGCTAATATACGTCTAAGGATATGCCTTATGTACCTAATATCGGATTCTCAACTTTCCTGTGCGCTTTCAATGAACGATTGACTAAGTGGAGTTTATAGAGTTATTATTGCTCTACAAAACCAACCGAGTTTTATCTCGACCGGTCTTCCGGTTTTAAAGTTATTTGCGACATCACCTGTCCCACTACAGCTTATATACGTCTACGGATCTGCCTTATGTACCAAATATCCGATTTTCAACTTTCCTGTGCGCTTTCAATCAAAGATTGTGTAGATGAATTTCGTAGAATAATAAGTGCCCTACCAAACCCATCCAGTTTCATCTCAACCGGTCTTCCGGTTTAAAAGTTATTTGCGACCATACCTGTCCCGCTATAGCTAATATATGTCTACGGATCTGCCTTATGTACCTAATATCGGATTCTCAACTTTCCTTAGGGCTTTCAATCAAGGATTGACTAAGTGGAGTTTATAGAGTTATAAGTGCCCTACAAAACCCATCCAGTCTTATCTCAACCGGTCTTCTGGTTTAAAAGTTATTTTGGACCATACCAGCCCAACCATATCTAATATACGTCTACGGATCTGCCTTATGTACCAAATATCCGATTCTCAACTTTCCTTTGCGCTTTCAATCAAAGATTGTGTAGATGAATTTTGTAGAATTATAAGTGCCCTACCAAACCCATCCAGTTTCATCTCAACTGGTCTTCCGGTTTAAAAGTTATAAGCGACCATACCTGTCCCACTATAGCTAATATACGTCTACGGATCTGCCTTATATACCTAATATCGGATTCTCAACTTTCCTGTGCGCTTTCAATCAACAATTGACTAGGTGTAGTTTGTAGAGTTATAAGTGCCTTACAAAACCCACTGAGTTTTATCTCGACCGGTCTTCCGGTTTAAAAGTTATTTGGGACCATACCAGCCCCACTATAGATAATATACGTCTACGGATCTGCCTAATGTACCAAATATCCGATTCTTAACTTTCCTCTGCGCTTTCAATCAAAGATTGTGTAGATGAATTTTGTAGAATTATAAGTGCCCTACCTAACCCACCCAGTTTCATCTCAACCAGTCTTCCGGTTTAAAAGTTATTTGCGACCATACCTGTCCCACTATAGCTAATATACGTCTACGGATCTGCCTTATGTACCTAATATCGGATTCTCAATTTTTCTGTGCGCTTTCAATCAACAATAGACTAGGTGTAGTTTGTAGAGTTATAAGTGCCCTACAAATCCACCGAGTTTTATCTCGACCGGTCTTCCGGTTTAAAAGTTATTCGTGACCATACCTTTCCCACTATACCTAGTATACGTCTACGGATCTGCCTTATGTACCTAATTTCGGATTCTCAACTTTCCGGTGCGCTTTCAATCAAAGATTGTGTAGATGGATTTTGTAGAATTATAAGTGCCCTACCAAACCCATCCAGTTTCATCTCAACCGGTCTTCCGGTTTAAAAGTTATTTGTGACCATACCTTTCCCACTATAGGTAATATACGTCAACGGATCTGCCTTATGTACCAAATATCCGATTTTCAACTTCCCTGTGGGCTTTCAATCAAAGATTGTATAGATGAATTTTGTAGAATTATAAGTGCCTTACAAAACCCATCCAGTTTCATCTTGACCGGTCTTCCGGTTTAAAAGTTATTCGTGACCATACCTTTCCCACTATAGGTAATATACGTCAACGGATTTGCCTTATGTACCAAATATCCGATTTTCAACTTCCCTGTGGGCTTTCAATCAAAGATTGTGTAGATAGATTTTGTAGAATTATAAGTGCCCTACCAAACCCATCCAGTTTCATCTCAACCGGTCTTCCGGTTTAAAAGTTATTTGCGACCATACCTGTCCCACTATAGCTAATATACGTCTACGATCTGCCTTATGTACCTAATTTTGGATACTCAACTTCCCTGTGCGCTTTCAATCAAAGATTGTGTAGATGAATTTTGTAGAATTTTAAGTGCCCTACCAAACCCACCCAGTTTCATCTCAACCGGTCTTCCGGTTTAAAAGTTATTTGCGACCATACCTGTCCCACTATAGCTAATATACGTCTACGGATCTGCCTTATGTACCTAATTTTGGATTCTCAACTTTCCTGTGCGCTTTCAATCAACGATTGTGTAGGTGGATTTTGTAGAATTATAAGTGCCCTACAACACCCACCCAGTTTTATCTCGACCGGTCTTCCGGTTTAAAAGTTATTTGGGACCATACCAGTCCCACTATAGCTAATATACGTCTACGGATCTGCCTTATGTACCTAATATCCGATTTTCAACTTTCCTGTGCGCTTTCAATCAAAGATTGTATAGATGAATTTTGTAGAATTATAAGTGCCCTACCAAACCCATCCAGTTTCATCTCAACCGGTTTTCCGGTTAAAAAGTTATTTGCGACCATACCTGTCCCACTATAGCTATTATACGTCTACGGATCTGCCTTATGTACCTAATATCGGATTCTCAACTTTCCTTTGCGCTTTCAATCAACAATTGACTAGGTGTAGTTTGTAGAGTTATAAGTGCCCTACAAAACCAACCGAGTTTTATCTCGACCGGTCTTCCGGTTTAAAAGTTATTCGTGACCATACCTTTCCCACTATACCTAATATACGTCTACGGATCTGCCTTATGTACCGAATATCCGATTCTCAACTTTCCTGTGCGCTTTCAATCAACAATTCACTAGGTGTAGTTTGTAGAGTTATAAGTGCCCAACGAAACCCATCCAGTTTCATCTCGACCGGTCTTCAAGTTTAAAAGTTATTTGCGACCATACCTGTCCAACTATAGCTAATATACGTCTACGGATACGCCTAATGTACCTAATATCGGATTCTCAACTTTCCTGTGCGCTTTCAATCAACGATTGACTAAATTGAGTTTATAGAGTTATAACTCCCCTACAAAACTCACCGAGTTTTATCTCGACCGGTCTTCTGGTTTAAAAGTTATTTGCGACCATACCTGTCCCACTATAGTTAATATACGTCTACAGATCTGCCTTATGTACCTAATATCGGATTCTCAACTTTCCTGTGCGCTTTCAATCAACAATTGACTGGGTGGAGTTTATAGACTTATAAGTGCCCTACAAAACCCACCGAGTTTTATCTCGACCGGTCTTCTGGTTTAAAAGTTATTCGTGACCATACCTGCCCCACTATAGCTAATGTACGTCTACGGATCTGCCTTATGTACCAAATATCCGATTTTCAACTTTCCTGTGCGCTTTCAATCAAAGATTGTGTAGATGGATTTTGTAGAATTATAAGTGCCCTACAAAACCCATCCAGTTTCATCTTGACCGGTCTTCCGGTTTAAAAGTTATTCGTGACCATACCTTTCCCACTATAGCAAATATACGTCTACGGATCTGCCTTATGTACCTAACTTCGGATTCTCAACTTTCCTGTGCGCTTTCAATCAACGATTGTGTAGGTGGATTTTGTAGATTTATAAGTGCTCTACAACACCCACCCAGTTTTATCTCGACCGGACTCCCGGTTTAAAAGTTATTTGGGACCATACCAGCCCCACTATAGCTAATATACGTCTATGGATCTGCCTTATGTACCTAATATCGGATTCTCAACTTTCCTGTGCGCTTTCAATCAACGATTGTGTAGATGAAGTTTGTAGAATTATAAGTGCCCTACCAAACCCACCCAGTTTCATCTCAACCGGTCTTCCGGTTTAAAAGTTATTTGCGACCATACCTGTCCCACTATAGCTAATATACGTCTACGGATCTGCCTTATGTACCTAATTTCGGATTCTCAACTTTCCTGTGCGCTTTCAATCAACGATTGTGTAGGTGGATTTTGTAGAATTATAAGTGCCCTACAACACCCACCCAGTTTTATCTCGACCGGTCTTCCGGTTTAAAAGTAATTTGGGACCATACCAGTCCCACTATAGCTAATATACGTCTACGGATCTGCCTTATGTACCTAATATCCGATTTTCAACTTTCCTGTGCGCTTTCAATCAAAGATTGTATAGATGAATTTTGTAGAATTATAAGTGCCCTACCAAACCCATCCAGTTTCATCTCAACCGGTTTTCCGGTTAAAAAGTTATTTGCGACCATACCTGTCCCACTATAGCTATTATACGTCTACGGATCTGCCTTATGTACCTAATATCGGATTCTCAACTTTCCTTTGCGCTTTCAATCAACAATTGACTAGGTGTAGTTTGTAGAGTTATAAGTGCCTTACAAAACCCACCGAGTTTTATCTCGACCGGTCTTCCGGTTTAAAAGTTATTCGTGACCATACCTTTCCCACTATACCTAATATACGTCTACGGATCTGCCTTATGTACCGAATATCCGATTCTCAACTTTCCTGTGCGCTTTCAATCAACAATTCACTAGGTGTAGTTTGTAGAGTTATAAGTGCCCAACGAAACCCATCCAGTTTCATCTCGACCGGTCTTCAAGTTTAAAAGTTATTTGCGACCATACCTGTCCAACTATAGCTAATATACGTCTACGGATACGCCTAATGTACCTAATATCGGATTCTCAACTTTCCTGTGCGCTTTCAATCAACGATTGACTAAATTGAGTTTATAGAGTTATAACTCCCCTACAAAACTCACCGAGTTTTATCTCGACCGGTCTTCTGGTTTAAAAGTTATTTGCGACCATACCTGTCCCACTATAGTTAATATACGTCTACAGATCTGCCTTATGTACCTAATATCGGATTCTCAACTTTCCTGTGCGCTTTCAATCAACAATTGACTGGGTGGAGTTTATAGACTTATAAGTGCCCTACAAAACCCACCGAGTTTTATCTCGACCGGTCTTCTGGTTTAAAAGTTATTCGTGACCATACCTGCCCCACTACAGCTAATGTACGTCTACGGATCTGCCTTATGTACCAAATATCCGATTTTCAACTGTCCTGTGCGCTTTCAATCAAAGATTGTGTAGATGGATTTTGTAGAATTATAAGTGCCCTACAAAACCCATCCAGTTTCATCTTGACCGGTCTTCCGGTTTAAAAGTTATTCGTGACCATACCTTTCCCACTATAGCAAATATACGTCTACGGATCTGCCTTATGTACCTAATATCGGATTCTAAACTTTCCTGTGCGCTTTCAATCAACGATTGTGTAGATGAAGTTTGTAGAATTATAAGTGCCCTACCAAACCCATCCAGTTTCATCTCAACCGGTCTTCCGGTTTAAAAGTTATTTGCGACCATACCTGTCCCACTATAGCTAATATACGTCTAAGGATATGCCTTATGTACCTAATATCGGATTCTCAACTTTCCTGTGCGCTTTCAATGAACGATTGACTAAGTGGAGTTTATAGAGTTATTATTGCTCTACAAAACCAACATAGTTTTATCTCGACCGGTCTTCCGGTTTTAAAGTTATTTGCGACCACACCTGTCCCACTACAGCTAATATACGTCTACGGATCTGCCTTATGTACCAAATATCCGATTTTCAACTGTCCTGTGCGCTTTCAATCAAAGATTGTGTAGATGGATTTTGTAGAATTATAAGTGCCCTACAAAACCCACCGAGTTTTATCTCGACCGGTCTTCCGGTTTAAAAGTTATTCGTGACCATACCTTTCCCACTATACCTAATATACGTCTACGGATCTGCCTTATGTACCGAATATCCGATTCTCAACTTTCCTGTGCGCTTTCAATCAACAATTCACTAGGTGTAGTTTGTAGAGTTATAAGTGCCCAACGAAACCCATCCAGTTTCATCTCGACCGGTCTTCAAGTTTAAAAGTTATTTGCGACCATACCTGTCCAACTATAGCTAATATACGTCTACGGATACGCCTAATGTACCTAATATCGGATTCTCAACTTTCCTGTGCGCTTTCAATCAACGATTGACTAAATTGAGTTTATAGAGTTATAACTCCCCTACAAAACTCACCGAGTTTTATCTCGACCGGTCTTCTGGTTTAAAAGTTATTTGCGACCATACCTGTCCCACTATAGTTAATATACGTCTACAGATCTGCCTTATGTACCTAATATCGGATTCTCAACTTTCCTGTGCGCTTTCAATCAACAATTGACTGGGTGGAGTTTATAGACTTATAAGTGCCCTACAAAACCCACCGAGTTTTATCTCGACCGGTCTTCTGGTTTAAAAGTTATTCGTGACCATACCTGCCCCACTATAGCTAATGTACGTCTACGGATCTGCCTTATGTACCAAATATCCGATTTTCAACTTTCCTGTGCGCTTTCAATCAAAGATTGTGTAGATGGATTTTGTAGAATTATAAGTGCCCTACAAAACCCATCCAGTTTCATCTTGACCGGTCTTCCGGTTTAAAAGTTATTCGTGACCATACCTTTCCCACTATAGCAAATATACGTCTACGGATCTGCCTTATGTACCTAACTTCGGATTCTCAACTTTCCTGTGCGCTTTCAATCAACGATTGTGTAGGTGGATTTTGTAGATTTATAAGTGCTCTACAACACCCACCCAGTTTTATCTCGACCGGACTCCCGGTTTAAAAGTTATTTGGGACCATACCAGCCCCACTATAGCTAATATACGTCTATGGATCTGCCTTATGTACCTAATATCGGATTCTCAACTTTCCTGTGCGCTTTCAATCAACGATTGTGTAGATGAAGTTTGTAGAATTATAAGTGCCCTACCAAACCCACCCAGTTTCATCTCAACCGGTCTTCCGGTTTAAAAGTTATTTGCGACCATACCTGTCCCACTATAGCTAATATACGTCTACGGATCTGCCTTATGTACCTAATTTCGGATTCTCAACTTTCCTGTGCGCTTTCAATCAACGATTGTGTAGGTGGATTTTGTAGAATTATAAGTGCCCTACAACACCCACCCAGTTTTATCTCGACCGGTCTTCCGGTTTAAAAGTAATTTGGGACCATACCAGTCCCACTATAGCTAATATACGTCTACGGATCTGCCTTATGTACCTAATATCCGATTTTCAACTTTCCTGTGCGCTTTCAATCAAAGATTGTATAGATGAATTTTGTAGAATTATAAGTGCCCTACCAAACCCATCCAGTTTCATCTCAACCGGTTTTCCGGTTAAAAAGTTATTTGCGACCATACCTGTCCCACTATAGCTATTATACGTCTACGGATCTGCCTTATGTACCTAATATCGGATTCTCAACTTTCCTTTGCGCTTTCAATCAACAATTGACTAGGTGTAGTTTGTAGAGTTATAAGTGCCTTACAAAACCCACCGAGTTTTATCTCGACCGGTCTTCCGGTTTAAAAGTTATTCGTGACCATACCTTTCCCACTATACCTAATATACGTCTACGGATCTGCCTTATGTACCGAATATCCGATTCTCAACTTTCCTGTGCGCTTTCAATCAACAATTCACTAGGTGTAGTTTGTAGAGTTATAAGTGCCCAACGAAACCCATCCAGTTTCATCTCGACCGGTCTTCAAGTTTAAAAGTTATTTGCGACCATACCTGTCCAACTATAGCTAATATACGTCTACGGATACGCCTAATGTACCTAATATCGGATTCTCAACTTTCCTGTGCGCTTTCAATCAACGATTGACTAAATTGAGTTTATAGAGTTATAACTCCCCTACAAAACTCACCGAGTTTTATCTCGACCGGTCTTCTGGTTTAAAAGTTATTTGCGACCATACCTGTCCCACTATAGTTAATATACGTCTACAGATCTGCCTTATGTACCTAATATCGGATTCTCAACTTTCCTGTGCGCTTTCAATCAACAATTGACTGGGTGGAGTTTATAGACTTATAAGTGCCCTACAAAACCCACCGAGTTTTATCTCGACCGGTCTTCTGGTTTAAAAGTTATTCGTGACCATACCTGCCCCACTACAGCTAATGTACGTCTACGGATCTGCCTTATGTACCAAATATCCGATTTTCAACTGTCCTGTGCGCTTTCAATCAAAGATTGTGTAGATGGATTTTGTAGAATTATAAGTGCCCTACAAAACCCATCCAGTTTCATCTTGACCGGTCTTCCGGTTTAAAAGTTATTCGTGACCATACCTTTCCCACTATAGCAAATATACGTCTACGGATCTGCCTTATGTACCTAATATCGGATTCTAAACTTTCCTGTGCGCTTTCAATCAACGATTGTGTAGATGAAGTTTGTAGAATTATAAGTGCCCTACCAAACCCATCCAGTTTCATCTCAACCGGTCTTCCGATTTAAAAGTTATTTGCGACCATACCTGTCCCACTATAGCTAATATACGTCTAAGGATATGCCTTATGTACCTAATATCGGATTCTCAACTTTCCTGTGCGCTTTCAATGAACGATTGACTAAGTGGAGTTTATAGAGTTATTATTGCTCTACAAAACCAACATAGTTTTATCTCGACCGGTCTTCCGGTTTTAAAGTTATTTGCGACCACACCTGTCCCACTACAGCTAATATACGTCTACGGATCTGCCTTATGTACCAAATATCCGATTTTCAACTTTCCTGTGCGCTTTCAATCAAAGATTGTGTAGATGAATTTCGTAGAATAATAAGTGCCCTACCAAACCCATCCAGTTTCATCTCAACCGGTCTTCCGGTTTAAAAGTTATTTGCGACCATACCTGTCCCACTATAGCTAATATATGTCTACGGATCTGCCTTATGTACCTAATATCGGATTCTCAACTTTCCTTAGGGCTTTCAATCAAGGATTGACTAAGTGGAGTTTATAGAGTTATAAGTGCCCTACAAAACCCATCCAGTCTTATCTCAACCGGTCTTCTGGTTTAAAAGTTATTTTGGACCATACCAGACCAACCATATCTAATATACGTCTACGGATCTGCCTTATGTACCAAATATCCGATTCTCAACTTTCCTGTGCGCTTTCAATCAAAGATTGTGTAGATGAATTTTGTAGAATTATAAGTGCCCTACCAAACCCATCCAGTTTCATCTCAACTGGTCTTCCGGTTAAAAAGTTATTAGCGACCATACCTGTCCCACTATAGCTAATATACGTCTACGGATCTGCCTTATATACCTAATATCGGATTCTCAACTTTCCTGTGCGCTTTCAATCAACAATTGACTAGGTGTAGTTTGTAGAGTTATAAGTGCCTTACAAAACCCACCGAGTTTTAACTCGACCGGTCTTCCGGTTTAAAAGTTATTTGGGACCATACCAGCCCCACTATAGATAATATACGTCTACGGATCTGCCTAATGTACCAAATATCCGATTCTTAACTTTCCTCTGCGCTTTCAATCAAAGATTGTGTAGATGAATTTTGTAGAATTATAAGTGCCCTACCTAACCCACCCAGTTTCATCTCAACCAGTCTTCCGGTTTAAAAGTTATTTGCGACCATACCTGTCCCACTATAGCTAATATACGTCTACGGATCTGCCTTATGTACCTAATATCGGATTCTCAATTTTTCTGTGCGCTTTCAATCAACAATAGACTAGGTGTAGTTTGTAGAGTTATAAGTGCCCTACAAAACCCACCGAGTTTTATCTCGACCGGTCTTCCGGTTTAAAAGTTATTCGTGACCATACCTTTCCCACTATACCTAGTATACGTCTACGGATCTGCCTTATGTACCTAATTTCGGATTCTCAACTTTCAAGTGCGCTTTCAATCAAAGATATTGTAGATGGATTTTGTAGAATTATAAGTGCCCTACCAAACCCATCCAGTTTCATCTCAACCGGTCTTCCGGTTTAAAAGTTATTCGTGACCATACCTTTCCCACTATAGGTAATATACGTCAACGGATCTGCCTTATGTACCAAATATCCGATTTTCAACTTCCCTGTGGGCTTTCAATCAAAGATTGTATAGATGAATTTTGTAAAATTATAAGTGCCTTACAAAACCCATCCAGTTTCATCTTGACCGGTCTTCCGGTTTAAAAGTTATTCGTGACCATACCTTTCCCACTATAGGTAATATACGTCAACGGATTTGCCTTATGTACCAAATATCCGATTTTCAACTTCCCTGTGGGCTTTCAATCAAAGATTGTGTAGATAGATTTTGTAGAATTATAAGTGCCCTACCAAACCCATCCAGTTTCATCTCAACCGGTCTTCCGGTTTAAAAGTTATTTGCGACCATACCTGTCCCACTATAGCTAATATACGTCTACGATCTGCCTTATGTACCTAATTTTGGATAATCAACTTCCCTGTGCGCTTTCAATCAAAGATTGTGTAGATGAATTTTGTAGAATTTTAAGTGCCCTACCAAACCCACCCAGTTTCATCTCAACCGGTCTTCCGGTTTAAAAGTTATTTGCGACCATACCTGTCCAAATATAGCTAATATACGTCTACGGATCTGCCTTATGTACCTAATTTCGGATTCTCAACTTTCCTGTGCGCTTTCAATCAACGATTGTGTAGGTGGATTTTGTAGAATTATAAGTGCCCTACAACACCCACCCAGTTTTATCTCGACCGGTCTTCCGGTTTAAAAGTTATTTGGGACCATACCAGTCCCACTATAGCTAATATACGTCTACGGATCTGCCTTATGTACCTAATATCGGATTCTCAACTTTCCTTTGCGCTTTCAATCAACAATTGACTAGGTGTAGTTTGTAGAGTTATAAGTGCCCTACAAAACCCACCGAGTTTTATCTCGACCGGTCTTCCGGTTTAAAAGTTATTCGTGACCATACCTTTCCCACTATACCTAATATACGTCTACGGATCTGCCTTATGTACCGAATATCCGATTCTCAACTTTCCTGTGCGCTTTCAATCAACAATTCACTAGGTGTAGTTTGTAGAGTTATAAGTGCCCAACGAAACCCATCCAGTTTCATCTCGACCGGTCTTCAAGTTTAAAAGTTATTTGCGACCATACCTGTCCAACTATAGCTAATATACGTCTACGGATACGCCAAATGTACCTAATATCGGATTCTCAACTTTCCTGTGCGCTTTCAATCAACGATTGACTAAATTGAGTTTATAGAGTTATAACTCCCCTACAAAACTCACCGAGTTTTATCTCGACCGGTCTTCTGGTTTAAAAGTTATTTGCGACCATACCTGTCCCACTATAGTTAATATACGTCTACAGATCTGCCTTATGTACCTAATATCGGATTCTCAACTTTCCTGTGCGCTTTCAATCAACAATTGACTGGGTGGAGTTTATAGACTTATAAGTGCCCTACAAAACCCACCGAGTTTTATTTCGACCGGTCTTCTGGTTTAAAAGTTATTCGTGACCATACCTGTCCAACTATAGCTAATATACGTCTACGGATCTGCCTTATGTACCTAATTTCGGATTCTCAACTTTCCTGTGCGCTTTCAATCAACGATTGTGTAGGTGGATTTTGTAGAATTATAAGTGCCCTACAACACCCACCCAGTTTTATCTCGACCGGTCTTCCGGTTTAAAAGTTATTTGGGACCATACCAGTCCCACTATAGCTAATATACGTCTACGGATCTGCCTTATGTACCTAATATCCGATTTTCAACTTTCCTGTGCGCTTTCAATCAAAGATTGTATAGATGAATTTTGTAGAATTATAAGTGCCCTACCAAACCCATCCAGTTTCATCTCAACCGGTTTTCCGGTTAAAAAGTTATTTGCGACCATACCTGTCCCACTATAGCTATTATACGTCTACGGATCTGCCTTATGTACCTAATATCGGATTCTCAACTTTCCTTTGCGCTTTCAATCAACAATTGACTAGGTGTAGTTTGTAGAGTTATAAGTGCCCTACAAAACCCACCGAGTTTTATCTCGACCGGTCTTCCGGTTTAAAAGTTATTCGTGACCATACCTTTCCCACTATACCTAATATACGTCTACGGATCTGCCTTATGTACCGAATATCCGATTCTCAACTTTCCTGTGCGCTTTCAATCAACAATTCACTAGGTGTAGTTTGTAGAGTTATAAGTGCCCAACGAAACCCATCCAGTTTCATCTCGACCGGTCTTCAAGTTTAAAAGTTATTTGCGACCATACCTGTCCAACTATAGCTAATATACGTCTACGGATACGCCTAATGTACCTAATATCGGATTCTCAACTTTCCTGTGCGCTTTCAATCAACGATTGACTAAATTGAGTTTATAGAGTTATAACTCCCCTACAAAACTCACCGAGTTTTATCTCGACCGGTCTTCTGGTTTAAAAGTTATTTGCGACCATACCTGTCCCACTATAGTTAATATACGTCTACATATCTGCCTTATGTACCTAATATCGGATTCTCAACTTTCCTGTGCGCTTTCAATCAACAATTGACTGGGTGGAGTTTATAGACTTATAAGTGCCCTACAAAACCCACCGAGTTTTATCTCGACCGGTCTTCTGGTTTAAAAGTTATTCGTGACCATACCTGCCCCACTATAGCTAATGTACGTCTACGGATCTGCCTTATGTACCAAATATTAGATTTTCAACTTTCCTGTGCGCTTTCAATCAAAGATTGTGTAGATGGATTTTGTAGAATTATAAGTGCCCTACAAAACCCATTCAGTTTTATCTCGACCGGTCTTCTGGTTTAAAAGTTATTTGCGACCATACCTGTCCCACTACAGCTGATATACGTCTACGGATCTGCCTTATATACCTAATATCGGATTCTCAACTTTCCTGTGCGCTTTCAATCAACAATTGACTAGGTGTAGTTTGTAGAGTTATAAGTGCCTTACAAAACCCACCGAGTTTTATCTCGACCGGTCTTCCGGTTTAAAAGTTATTTGGGACCATACCAGCCCCACTATAGATAATATACGTCTACGGATCTGCCTAATGTACCAAATATCCGATTCTTAACTTTCCTCTGCGCTTTCAATCAAAGATTGTGTAGATGAATTTTGTAGAATTATAAGTGCCCTACCATACCCATCAAGTTTAATCTCAACCGGTCTTCCGGTTTAAAAGTTATTTGCAACCATACCTGTCCCACTATAGCTAATATACGTATTCGGATCTGCCTTATGTACCTAATTTCGGATTCTCAACTTTCCTGTGCGCTTTCAATCAACGATTGTGTAGGTGGAGTTTATAGAGTTATAAGTGCCCTACAAAACCCATCCAGTCTTATCTCAACCGGTCTTCTGGTTTAAAAGTTATTTTGGACCATACCAGCCCAACCATATCTAATATACGTCTACGGATCTGCCTTATGTACCAAATATCCGATTCTCAACTTTCCTGTGCGCTTTCAATCAAAGATTGTGTAGATGAATTTTGTAGAATTATAAGTGCCCTACCAAACCCATCCAGTTTCATCTCAACTGGTCTTCCGGTTTAAAAGTTATTAGAGACCATACCTGTCCCACTACAGCTGATATACGTCTACGGATCTGCCTTATATACCTAATATCGGATTCTCAACTTTCCTGTGCGCTTTCAATCAACAATTGACTAGGTGTAGTTTGTAGAGTTATAAGTGCCTTACAAAACCCACCGAGTTTTATCTCGACCGGTCTTCCGGTTTAAAAGTTATTTGGGACCATACCAGCCCCACTATAGATAATATACGTCTACGGATCTGCCTAATGTACCAAATATCCGATTCTTAACTTTCCTCTGCGCTTTCAATCAAAGATTGTGTAGATGAATTTTGTAGAATTATAAGTGCCCTACCATACCCATCAAGTTTAATCTCAACCGGTCTTCCGGTTTAAAAGTTATTTGCAACCATACCTGTCCCACTATAGCTAATATACGTATTCGGATCTGCCTTATGTACCTAATTTCGGATTCTCAACTTTCCTGTGCGCTTTCAATCAACGATTGTGTAGGTGGATTTTGTAGATTTATAAGTGTCCTACAAAATCCATCCAGTTTTATCTCGACCGGTCCTCCGGTTTAAAAGTTATTTGGGACCATACCAGCCCCATTATAGCTAATATACGTCTACGGATCTGCCTTATGTACCTAATATCCGATTCTCTACTTTCCTGTGCGCTTTAAATCAAAGATTGTGTAGATGAATTTTGTAGAATTATAAGTGCCCTACCAAACCCATTCAGTTTCATCTCAACCGGTCTTCCGGTTTAAAAGTTATTTGCGACCACACCTGTCCCACTATAGCTAATATACGTCTACGGATCTGCCTTTCGTACCTAATATCGGATTCTCAACTTTCCTGTGCGCTTTCAATCAACAATTGACTAGGTGTAGTTTGTAGAGATATAAGTGCCCTACATAACCCATGGAGTTTTATCTCGACCGGTCTTCCGGTTTAAAAGTTATCGGCGACCATACCTGCCCCACTATAGGTAATATACGTCCAGGGATCTGCCTTATGTACCTTATATCGGATTCTCAACTATCCTGTGCGCTTTCAATCAACAATTGACTAAGTGGAGTTTAAAGAGTTACAACTGCCCTACAAAACCCATCCAGTTTTATCTTGACTGGTCTTCTGGTTTAAAAGTTATTTGCGACCATACATGTCCCACTATAGCTAATATACGTCTACGGATCTGCCTTATGTACCTAATTTCGGATTCTCAACTTTCCTGTGCGCTTTCAATCAACAATTGTCTAGGTGGAGTTTATAGAGTTATAAGTGCCCTACAAAACCAACCGAGTTTTATCTCGACCGGTCTTCCGGTTTAAAAGTTATTCGTGACCATACCTGTCCCACTATAGCTAATATACGTATACGGATCTGCCTTATGTACCTAATTTCGGATTCTCAACTTTCCTGTGCGCTTTCAATCAACGATTGTGTAGGTGGATTTTGTAGATTTATAGGTGTTCTACAAAATCCATCCAGTTTTATCTCGACCGGTTTTCCGGTTTAAAAGTTATTTGGGACCATACCAGCCCCATTAAAGCTAATATACGTCTACGGATCTGCCTTATGTACCTAATATCCGATTCTCTACTTTCCTGTGCGCTTTAAATCAAAGATTGTGTAGATGAATTTTGTAGAATTATAAGTGCCTTCCGAACCCATCCAGTTTCATCTCAACTGGTCTTCCGGTTTAAAAGTTACCTGTCCCACTACAGCTATTATCCGTCTATGGATCTGCCTTATGTACCTAATATCGGATTCTCTACTTTCCTGTGCGCTTTCAATCAACAATTGACAAGGTGGAGTTTATAGAGTTATAAGTGCCCTACAACACCCAACCAGTTTTATCTCGACCGGTCTTCCGGTTTAAAAGTTATTTGGGACCATACCAGTCCCACTATAGCTAATATACGTCTACGGATCTGCCTTATGTACCTAATATCCGATTTTCCACTTTCCTGTGCGCTTTCAATCAAAGATTGTATAGATGAATTTTGTAGAATTATAAGTGCCCTACCAAACCCATCCAGTTTCATCTCAACCGGTCTTCCGGTTAAAAAGTTATTTGCGACCATACCTGTCCCACTATAGCTAATATACGTCTACGGATCTGCCTTATGTACCAAATATCCGATTCTCAACTTTCCTGTGAGCTTTCAATCAAAGATGGTGTAGATAGATTTTGTATAATTATAAGTGCCCTACAAAACTCATCCAGTTTCATCTTGACCGGTCTTCCGGTTTAAAAGTTATTTGCGACCATACCTGTCCCACTATAGCTAATATACGTCTAGGGATCTGCCTTATGTACCTAATTTCGGATTCTCAACTTTCCTGTGCGCTTTCAATCAACGATTGTGTAGTAGGATTTTGTAGATTTAAAAGTGCCCTACAAAACCCATCCAGTTTTATCTCGACCGGTTTTCCGGTTTAAAAGTTATGTGGGACCATACCTGTCCAACTATAACTAATATACGTCTACGGATCTGCCTTATGTACCTAATAACGGATTCTAAACTTTCCTATGCGCTTTCAATCAACGATTGACTAAGCGGAGTTTATAGAGTTATAACTCCCCTACAAAACCCATCCAGTTTTATCTCGACCGGTCTTCCGGTTTAAAAGTTATTTGCGACCATACCTGTCCAACTTTAGCTAATATACGTCTACGGATCTGCCTTATGTACCTAATTTCGGATTCTCAACTTTCCTGTGCGCTTGCAATCAACGATTATATAGGTGTATTTTATAGATTTTTAAGTGCCCTACAAAAGCCACCCAGTTTTATCTCGACCGGTCTTCCGGTTTAAAAGTTATTTGGGACCATACCAGCCCCATTACAGCTAATATACGTCTTCGGATCAGCCTTATGTACCTAATATCCGATTCTTAACTTTCCTGTGCGCTCTCAATCAACGATTGTGTAGATGAATTTTGTAGAATTATAAGTGCCCTACCAAACCCACCCAGTTTCATCTCAACCGGTCTTCCGGTTTAAAAGTTATTCGTAACCATACCTTTCCCACTATACCTAGTATACGTCTACGGATCGGCCTTATGTACCTAATTTCGAATTCTCAACTTTCCAGTGCGCTTTCAATCAAAGATTGTGTAGATGGATTTTAAAGAATTATAAGTGCCCTACCAAACCCATCCAGTTTCATCTCAACCGGTCTTCCGGTTTAAAAGTTATTCGTGACCATACCTTTCCCACTATAGGTAATATACGTCAACGGATCTGCCTTATGTACCAAATATCCGATTTTCAACTTCCCTGTGGGCTTTCAATCAAAGATCGTATAGATGAATTTTGTAGAATTATAAGTGCCTTACAAAACCCATCCAGTTTTATCTTGACCGGTCTTCCGGTTTAAAAGCTATTTGGGACCATACCAGCCCCACTATAGGTAATATACGTCAACGGATCTGCCTTATGTACCAAATATCCGATTTTCAACTTCCCTGTGGGCTTTCAATCAAAGATTGTGTAGATAGATTTTGTAGAATTATAAGTGCCCTACCAAACCCATCCAGTTTCATCTCAACCGGTCTTCCCGTTTAAAAGTTATTCGTGACCATACCTGCCCCACTATAGCTAATATACGAATACGGATCTGCCTTATGTACCCAATATCGGATTCTCAACTTTCCTGTGCGCTTTCAATCAACGATTGACTTAGTGGAGTTTATGGAGTTATAAGTGCCCTACAAAATCCACTGAGTTTTATCTCGACCGGTCTTCCGGTTTAAAAGTTATTTGTGACCATACATGTCCCACTATAAGAATAAGAATAAGAATAAGAATTTTTATTAGCTAATCAAGAACCCACGAAGGGCATAATGTAACAAACAGTTAAATGATTGGACAGATGATATGAAAAAAAAACAACACAACAATAAAAAAATCAATGAGACACAGGATCAGAGCCATTGAAGTACCATGTATACATTGTAATATATCAAGAATAAAAAATAAAAGAATAGATCATAAACATGGACCATAATACAATTAGTGTGTTAACATTTAGTAACTTTTTATTATTTCTTTTGTTTCCATTCAGATCTTTTCTCAAAACATTCAAGAATAAAATTGCCTAAATAGTTTAATGCTTCTAGGTTCTCATTAGTAAATAGCCAGAAATACTTAAGCTCTGGGGACAATGATTGGAAATTTTCACAGCATTTATTTATTTTGTCAAAAAATATGCTACGCTCCTGTTCATACAGAGGACATGTTACTATAAAATGTGATTCATTTTCAACCGCATGGATGTCTTTACTCAAACAATAGTGACATAGTCTTTGAGATCTCTCAATATAATTTTTACTATATCTATCTTTTTCTATTCTCAAATCATGAGCACTTATTCTTATTCTACAAATTGCTCTTCTAATTCTAAAATATTTAATTGATAAATAAGCCTCTGGGATAAAATCAGTTTTAAGACTAAAAAGGTTTTCTAATTTACTGTTACCCTGTGATAAAATTTCTGTCCTTTTATTTTGCCAAAAAGTCTTAAAGCTGTCAATCAATTTTGATTTGACTATCCTGACAAGTTTACCTAAATTAATCTTTAGAGTGTCTATATTTAAAGACTGTAATATATATCTTACTGATGAGAACCAGCAGTCAATATTATTTATATCTAGTTGTTTATTACATAAATAAGCATCATATAATAAGCCCTCCTGTAATTTTTCAAGTCTATGTGCATATTTAACAATAGATAAAACTATAGAGAAATATAGAGGAAATCTTCCTACCTCAGATAAAACAGCTAAGTTAGAGGCCTTTTTATTTACCCCTAAAATATATTTAAGAAATCTTATATGTGACCTCTCAGAAAAATCATTATTATATATCTTTTCAAAAAAATAATCATTCTGTTTTTTACAAGCTGCAGAATTTACTTTGAATATACCACTTATTTCGCAACAATATAATAAAATTGGTTTTATTGTGTGATCATACAGATGAATAGATGTAGCTATACTTGGACTGCAAGATGACAGAGATTTTTGTAGCTTAAATATTGCTTTTAGAGATTTTTTATATAATTCTTCTTTTCCAAGATTAAAAAGTCCACTTGAGGTGAAAGTAATTCCTAAATATTTATACTGATTAACACATTCTACTTCTTCATTATTCAAATGTATATACTCTTTCAAAAATTTTCCAGAATTGTTAAAAATCAAAACTTTTGTTTTTGAGAGATTTACATCTAGACACCAGTCTTTACAGTATTCATTTAGAATATCAAGTCTACTTTGTAAACCATTTTTGCTAGTAGATAATAGAACAATATCATCAGCATACATTAAACAATTTATATTTCTACCATTTATTTCAACTGCTTCTGAACCTGCTTCTAGTTTTAAAGGTAAATCATTAATAAAAAGCTTAAATAGGTTAGGGCTTAGTACATCTCCTTGTCTTACTCCAATATGTGACTTAAAAGCAGGAGTGAGTTTGTTTTCAACTTTTACTGAAATATGGTTTTTCACATACATATCTTTTAGAATATTATAAAATTTTCCTGAAATATTATTTTTTAACATTTTATATCTAATACCGTAGTGAATAACTCTATCGAAAGCTTTTTTAAAATCAACAAAACAAGCATAAATTTTCCCTCCTTTTCTGTTGGTATATTTGTCCAATATTGTCTTTAAAACAAACATATGGTCAGATGTCCTGCTTTTTTTAGAAAATCCTATTTGACATGGGTGAATAATTTTATTTTTTTCCAGATGAGTATCAAGTCTTATGTTAAGTATGCTATTAAAAATCTTGCTAATGGAGGAATTTATAGCAATTCCTCTGTAATTTTCAGGATTTGAAGGACAGCCAGATTTAAAAACTGGGCATAAATAAGATAAAGCCCATTTCCTGGGATATATTCCAGAACAGAATATAGAATTGAAAAGTTTTTGAAGAACTGGTGCTAACATGCTTGCACCAGCTTTAAAGATTTCATTGGGTATACCATCTAATCCTACTGCTTTGTTGTTCTTGAGGTTTTTTATAGCCTTATGCACCTCCTCTAATGTAATTTTGAAATCCATTTCTCCGAAGAATGGATGTTTTTCAAGCTTTATAGTTTCTTCCAGAATCTCATTTAAACGTTGTTTGTGTTGGTCGGTATTCATGTTAAGAGCTTTAAAATATGAGAACCATGCATTACTTTCTATTGCATTTTCTGGGCCATCTAAATCATTCTCTTTTAAATCATTGATGAGATTCCAATAGCTTTTTGGATTATTTTCTCTAAGACTATCAAGGCTGTCAAGAATTTTTTGTTTAAAATTTCTTTGTTTGTACTTCCTTAATTTGTTATACTCCCTATAACATTTATAATATGACCCTTTTACAATTGGGTCTCGTGGGAATTTTGATAATAGCTCTCCCTTATGTATAAGATTTTTACGTTTTTGTTGGAGGTCGATATCAAACCACTTTTTATGTTTATGTTTAGATGTTTTTTTTTGCTTTAGTTTTCCTAAAGGTTAAACATTTACTCGCAGCATTGTTTATGATATTAAGACATTCATCAGCAGCATTTTCAATGCTGTCTTCAGTTAATGAGTCCATTTCTGAATTTAAGAAATTAGAGATACTCATTTTAATTTCTGGTGAGCAGAGTGAATCTTGCAATTTTTCAGAGGAAGTATCTGACCAAATGTATTTACCTGGAAATAGAGTATTATTTTCTTTTTCTATTTCATCTATTTTATATTTAGCTAGTACACCAAATGTTAATTTACAATGGCAGTCTGAAAGGGTTGGTAAAAAATCATGTACATGAAAAAATAATGTATCCTCTAGTAAACTTTCTGACATAATAACATAATCAACAACACTGTTTCCTATTGTTTTCATACATGTGAACTTGCCATAAAGGTCGCCCCAAGTTCTACCATTTAAAATACGTAACTTTGTTGCAATACATAAATCTAGAAGCTGTTTACCTCTTTTATCTATCTTTGTATCATAACTATATCTATTTTCTTGTATAACATCACAACTATAATTATCAAACATTGGTAAGTGAATATCTAATACATCATTTTGTATAAAATCAGGCTCTGATCCTGTTCTTGCATTAAAATCTCCACATAAAATAATACTACCTTGTTGGCTAAATGTTATAATATCTTTTTCAATGTTTTCTAATATATCATCTTCAGACTGTTCAATATAAAATGAAGTAACTGGAATTATATATGCCAAACATAAGTAAATATCAGTATTCAAATTGAAAAAACCTCTCTCTAATTAGGAAATTTACGTCTACGGATCTGCCTTATGCACCAAATTTCGGATTCTCAACTTTCCTGTGCGCTTTCAATCAACGATTGTCTAGATGGATTTTTTAGAATAATAAGTGCCCTACAAAACCCACCGAGTTTTATCTCGACCGGTCTTCCGGTTTAAAAGTTATTCGGGACCATACCAGCCCCACTATACATGTAGCTAATGTACGTCTACGGATCTGCCTTATGTACCTAATATCCGATTGTCAACTTTCCGGTGCGCTTTCAATCAAAGATTGTGTAGATGAATTTTGTAAAATTATAAGTGCCCTAACACACCCATCCATTTTCATCTAAACCGGTTTTTCGGTTTAAAAGTTATTTGCGACCATACCTGTCCCACTATAGCTAATATACGTCTACGGATCTGCCTTATGTAACTAATATCGGATTCTCAACTTTCCTGTGCGCTCTCAATCAACGATTGTGTAGATGAATTTTGTAGAATTATAAGTGCCCTACCAAACCCACCCAGTTTCATCTCAACCGGTCTTCCGGTTTAAAAGTTATTCGTAACCATACCTTTCCCACTATACCTAGTATACGTCTACGGATCGGCCTTATGTACCTAATTTCGAATTCTCAACTTTCCAGTGCGCTTTCAATCAAAGATTGTGTAGATGGATTTTGAAGAATTATAAGTGCCCTACCAAACCCATCCAGTTTCATCTCAACCGGTCTTCCGGTTTAAAAGTTATTCGTGACCATACCTTTCCCACTATAGGTAATATACGTCAACGGATCTGCCTTATGTACCAAATATCCGATTTTCAACTTCCCTGTGGGCTTTCAATCAAAGATCGTATAGATGAATTTTGTAGAATTATAAGTGCCTTACAAAACCCATCCAGTTTTATCTTGACCGGTCTTCCGGTTTAAAAGCTATTTGGGACCATACCAGCCCCACTATAGGTAATATACGTCAACGGATCTGCCTTATGTACCAAATATCCGATTTTCAACTTCCCTGTGGGCTTTCAATCAAAGATTGTGTAGATAGATTTTGTAGAATTATAAGTGCCCTACCAAACCCATCCAGTTTCATCTCAACCGGTCTTCCCGTTTAAAAGTTATTCGTGACCATACCTGCCCCACTATAGCTAATATACGAATACGGATCTGCCTTATGTACCCAATATCGGATTCTCAACTTTCCTGTGCGCTTTCAATCAACGATTGACTTAGTGGAGTTTATAGAGTTATAAGTGCCCTACAAAATCCACTGAGTTTTATCTCGACCGGTCTTCCGGTTTAAAAGTTATTTGTGACCATACATGTCCCACTATAGGAAATTTACGTCTACGGATCTGCCTTATGCACCAAATTTCGGATTCTCAACTTTCCTGTGCGCTTTCAATCAACGATTGTCTAGATGGATTTTTTAGAATAATAAGTGCCCTACAAAACCCACCGAGTTTTATCTCGACCGGTCTTCCGGTTTAAAAGTTATTCGGGACCATACCAGCCCCACTATACATGTAGCTAATGTACGTCTACGGATCTGCCTTATGTACCTAATATCCGATTGTCAACTTTCCGGTGCGCTTTCAATCAAAGATTGTGTAGATGAATTTTGTAAAATTATAAGTGCCCTAACACACCCATCCATTTTCATCTAAACCGGTTTTTCGGTTTAAAAGTTATTTGC
Organism: Arcuatula senhousia; assembly: GCA_963971305.1. NCBI lineage: Eukaryota > Metazoa > Mollusca > Bivalvia > Mytilida > Mytilidae > Arcuatula > Arcuatula senhousia. Next base: position 37,968,339 of record OZ020312.1, read on the forward strand.
GACCATACCTGTCCCACTATAGCTAATATACGTCTACGGATCTGCCTTATGTAACTAATATCGGATTCTCAACTTTCCTGTGCGCTTTCAATCAACTATTGTGTAAATGAAGGTTGTAGAATTATATATAAGTGCCCTACCAAACCCATACAGTTTCATCTCAACCGGTTTTCCGGTTTAAAAGTTATTTGCGACCATACCTGTCCCACTATAGCTAATATACGTCTACAGATCTACCTTATGTACCTAATATCGGATTCTCAATTTTCCTGTGAGGTTTCAATCAACAATTCACTAGGTGTAGTTTGTAGAGTTATAAGTGCCCTACAAAAGCCTACCAGTTTTATCTCGACCGGTCTTCCGGTTTAAAAGTTATTTGGGACCACACCAGCCCCATTACAGCTAATATACGTCTTCGGATCAGCCTTATGTACCTAATATCCGATTCTTAACTTTCCTGTGCGCTCTCAATCAACGATTGTGTAGATGAATTTTGTAGAATTATAAGTGCCCTACCAAACCCATCCAGTTTCATCTCAACCGGTCTTCCGGTTTAAAAGTTATTCGTAACCATACCTTTCCCACTATACTTAGTATACGTCTACGGATCTGCCTTATGTACCTAATTTCGAATTCTCAACTTTCCAGTGCGTTTTCAATCAAAGATTGTGTAGATGGATTTTGAAGAATTATAAGTGCCCTACCAAACCCATCCAGTTTCATCTCAACCGGTCTTCCGGTTTAAAAGTTATTCGTGACCATACCTTTCCCACTATAGGTAATATACGTCAACGGATCTGCCTTATGTACCAAATATCCGATTTTCAACTTCCCTGTAAGCTTTCAATCAAAGATTGTATAGATGAATTTTGTAGAATTATAAGTGCCTTACAAAACCCATCCAGTTTCATCTTGACCGGTCTTCCGGTTTAAAAGTTATTTGTGACCATACCTTTCCCATTATAGGTAATATACGTCAACGGATCTGCCTTATGTACCAAATATCCGATTTTCAACTTCCCTGTAGGCTTTCAATCAAAGATTGTGTAGATAGATTTTGTAGAATTATAAGTGCCCTACCAAACCAATCCAGTTTCATCTCAACCGGTCTTCTGGTTTAAAAGTTATTTGCGACCACACCTGTCCCACTATAGCTAATATACGTCTACGATCTGCCTTATGTACCTAATTTTGGATACTCAACCTCCCTGTGCGCTTTCAATCAAAGATTGTGTAGATGAATTTTGTAGAATTTTAAGTGCCCTACTAAACCCACCCAGTTTCATCTCAACCGGTCTTCCGGTTTAAAAGTTATTTGCGACCATACCTGTCCCACTATAGCTAATATACGTCTACGGATCTGCCTTATGTACCTAATATCTACAAAATCCACCTACACAATCTTTGATTGAAAGCGCACAGGAAAGTTGAGAATCGGATATTTGGTACATAAGGCAGATCCGTAGACGTATATTAGGTATGGTGGGAAAGGTATGGTCACGAATAACTTTTAAACCGGAAGACCTGTCGAGATAAAACTCGGTGGGTTTCGTATGGCACTTATAACTCCATAAACTCCACCTAGTGAATTGTTGATTGAAAGCGCACAGGAAAGTTGAGAATCCGATATTAGGTACATAAGGCAGATCCGTAGACGTATATTAGCTATAGTGGGACAGGTATGGTCGCAAATAACTTTTTAACCGGAAGACCGGTTGAGATGAAACTGGGTGGGTTTGGAAGGGCACTTAAAATTCTACAAAATTCATCTATACAATCTTTGATTGAAAGCGCACAGGAAAGTTTAAAATCGGATATTAGGTACAGAAGGCAGATCAGTAGACGTATATTAGCTATAGTGGGGCTGGTATGGTCCCAAATAGCTTCTAAACCGGAAGACCGGTCGAGATTAAACTGGGTGGGTATTGTAGGGCACTTATAAATCTACAAAATCCACCTACACAATCGTTGATTGAAAGCGCACAGGAAAGTTGAGAATCCGAAATTAGGTACATAAAGCAGATCCGTAGACGTATATTAGCTATAGTGGGAAAGGTATGGTCACGAATAACTTTTAAACCGGAAGACAGGTCAAGATGAAACTGGATGGGTTTTGTAGGGCACTTATAATTCTACAATTCACTAGGTGGAGTTTATAGAGTTATAAGTGCCCAACGAAACCCATCCAGTTTCATCTCGACCGGTCTTCCAGTTTTAAAGTTATTTGCGATCATACCTGTCCAACTATACCTAACATACGTCTACGGATCTGCCTTATGTACCTAATATCGGATTCTCAACTATCCTGTGCGCTTTCAATCAACAATTGACTAAGTGGAGTTTAAAGAGTTATAACAGCCCTACAAAACCCACCGAGTTTATCTCGACCGGTCTTCCGGTTTAAAAGTTATTTGCGACCATACCTGTCCAACTTTAGCTAATATACGTCTACGGATCTGCCTTATGTACCTAATTTCGGATTTTCAACTTTCCTGTGCGCTTTCAATCAACGATTGTGTAGGTGGATTTTGTAGATTTATAAGTGCTCTACAACACCCACCCAGTTTTATCTCGACCGGACTTCCGGTTTAAAAGTTATTTGGGACCATACCAGCCCCACTATAGCTAATATACGTCTACGGATCTGCCTTGTGTACCTAATATCCTATTCTCAACTTTTCTGTGCGCTTTCAATCAAAGATTGTATAGATGAATTTTGTAGAATTTTAAGTGCCCTACCAAACCCATCCAGTTTCATCTCAACCGGTCTTCCGGTTTAAAAGTTATTTGCGACCATACCTGTCCCACTATAGCTAATATACGTCTATGGATCTGCCTTATGTATCTAATATCGGATTCTCAACTTTCCTGTGCGCTTTCAATCAACGATTGTGTAGATGAAGTTTGTAGAATTATAAGTGCCCTACCAAACCCATCCAGTTTCATCTCAACTGGTCTTTCGGTTTAAAAGTTATTTGCGACCATACCTGTCCCACTATAGCTAATATACGTCTAAGGATATGCCTTATGTACCTAATATCGGATTCTCAACTTTCCTGTGCGCTTTCAATGAACGATTGACTAAGTGGAGTTTATATAGAGTTATTATTGCTCTACAAAACCAACCGAGTTTTATCTCGACCGGTCTTCCGGTTTTAAAGTTATTTGCGACCACACCTGTCCCACTACAGCTAATATACGTCTACGGATCTGCCTTATGTACCAAATATCCGATTTTCAACTTTCCTGTGCGCTTTCAATCAAAGATTGTGTAGATGAATTTTGTAGAATAATAAGTGCCCTACCAAACCCATCCAGTTTCATCTCAACCGGTCTTCCGGTTTAAAAGTTATTTGCGACCATACCTGTCCCACTATAGCTAATATATGTCTACGGATCTGCCGAATGTACCTAATATCGGATTCTCAACTTTCCTTAGGGATTTCAATCAAGGATTGACTAAGTGGAGTTTATAGAGTTATAAGTGCCCTACAAAACCCATCCAGTCTTATCTCAACCGGTCTTCTGGTTTACAAGTTATTTTGGACCATACCAGCCCAACCATATCTAATATACGTCTACGGATCTGCCTTATGTAGCAAATATCCGATTCTCAACTTTCCTGTGCGCTTTCAATCAAAGATTGTGTAGATGAATTTTGTAGAATTATAAGTGCCCTACCAAACCCATCCAGTTTCATCTCAACTGGTCTTCCGGTTTAAAAGTTATTTGCGACCATACCTGTCCCACTATAGCTAATATACGTCTACGGATCTGCCTTATATACCTAATATCGGATTCTCAACTTTCCTGTGCGCTTTCAATCAACAATTGACTAGATGTAGTTTGTAGAGTTATAAGTGCCTTACAAAACCCACCGAGTTTTATCTCGACCGGTCTTCCGGTTTAAAAGTTATTTGCGACCATACCTGCCCCACTATAGCTAATATACGTCTACGGATCTGCCTAATGTACCAAATATCAGATTCTTAACTTTCCTGTGCTCTTTCAATCAAAGATTGTGTAGATGTATTTTGTAGAATTATAAGGGCCCTACAAAACCCATCCAGTTTCATCTTGACCAGTCTTCTTGTTTAAAACTTATTTGCGACCATACCTGTCCCACTATAGCTAATATACGTCTACAGATCTGCCTTATGTACCTAATATCGGATTTTCAACTTTCCTGTGCGCTTTCAATCAACAATTGACTAGGAGGAGTTTATAGAGTTATAAGTGCTCACAAAACCCCCCGAGTTTTATCTCGACCGGTCTTCCGGTTTAAAAGTTATTTGGGACCATACCAGCCCCATTATAGATAATATACGACTACGGATCTGCCTAATGTACCAAATATCCGATTCTTAATTTTCCTCTGCGCTTTCAATCAAAGATTGTGTAGATGAATTTTGTAGAATTATAAGTGCCCTACCAAACCCATCAAGTTTAATCTCAACCGGTCTTCCGGTTAAAAAGTTATTTGCGATTATACCTGTCCCACTATAGCTAATATACGTCTACGGATCTGCCTTATGTACCTAATATCGGATTCTCAACTTTCCTGTGCGCTTTCAATCAACAATTGACTAGGTGGAGTTTATAGAGTTTTAAGTGCTCTACATAACCAACCGAGTTTTATCTCGACCGGTCTTCCGGTTTAAAAGTTATTGGTGACCATACCTGTCCCACTATAGCTAATATACGTATTCGGATCTGCCTTATGTACCTAATTTCGGATTCTCAACTTTCCTGTGCGCTTTCAATCAACGATTGTGTAGGTGGATTTTGTAGATTTATAAGTGTCCTACAAAATCCATCCAGTTTTATCTCGACCGGTCCTCCGGTTTAAAAGTTATTTGGGACCATACCAGCCCCATTATAGCTAATATACGTCTACGGATCTGCCTTATGTACCTAATATCCGATTCTCTACTTTCCTGTGCGCTTTAAATCAAAGATTGTGTAGATGAATTTTGTAGAATTATAAGTGCTCTACCAAACCCATTCAGTTTCATCTCAACCGGTCTTCCGGTTTAAAAGTTATTTGGGACCACACCTGTCCCACTATAGCTAATATACGTCCACGGATCTGCCTTTCGTACCTAATATCGGATTCTCAACTTTCCTGTGCGCTTTCAATCAACGATTGACTAAGTGGAGTTTAAAGAGTTACAACTGCCCTACAAAACCCATCCAGTTTTATCTTGACTGGTCTTCTGGTTTAAAAGTTATTTGCGACCATACCTGTCCCACTATAGCTAATATACGTCTACGGATCTGCCTTATGTACCTAATTTCTGATTCTCAACTTTCCTGTGCGCTTTCAATCAACAATTTTCTAGGTGGAGTTTATAGAGTTATAAGTGCCCTACAAAACCAACCGAGTTTTATCTCGACCGGTCTTCCGGTTTAAAAGTTATTCGTGACCATACCTGTCCCACTATAGCTAATATACGTATACGAATCTGCCTTATGTACCTAATTTCGGATTCTCAACTTTCCTGTGCGCTTTCAATCAACGATTGTGTAGGTGGATTTTGTAGATTTATAGGTGTCCTACAAAATTCATCCAGTTTTATCTCGACCGGTCTTCCGGTTTAAAAGTTATTTGGGACCATACCAGCCCCATTAAAGCTAATATACGTCTACGGATCTGCCTTATGAACCTAATATCGGATTCTCTACTTTCCTGTGCGCTTTAAATCAAAGATTGTGTAGATGAATTTTGTAGAATTATAAGTGCCCTACCGAACCCATCCAGTTTCATCTCAACCGGTCTTCCGGTTTAAAAGTTATTTGCAACCATACCTGTCCCACTACAGCTATTATACGTCTATGGCTCTAGATCTGCCTTATGTACCTAATATCGGAATCTCTACTTTCCTGTGCGCTTTCAATCAACAATTGACTAGGTGGAGTTTATAGAGTTATAAGTGCCCTACAAAACCCATCGAGTTTTATCTCTACCGGTCTTCTGGTTTAAAAGTTATTCACGACCATACCTGCCCAACTATAGGTAATATACGTCAACGGATCTGCCTTATGTACCAAATATCCGATTTTCAACTTTAATGTGCGCTTTCAATCAAAGATTGTGTAGATGGATTTTGTAGAATTATAAGTGCCCTACAAAACCCATCCATTTTCATCTTGACTGGTCTTCCGGTTTAAAAGTTATTTGCGACCATACCTGTCCCAGTATAGCTAATATACGTCTACGATCTGCCTTATGTACCTAATTTCGGATTCTCAACTTTCCTGTGCGCTTTCAATCAACGATTGTGTAGGTGGATTTTGTAAAATAATAAGTGCCCTACAACACCCACCCAGTTTTATTTCGACCGGTCTTCCGGTTTAAAAGTTATTTGGGGCCATACCAGTCCCACTATAGCTAATATACGTCTACGGATCTGCCTTATGTACCTAATATCCGATGTTCCACTTTCCTGTGCGCTTTCAATCAAAGATTGTATAGATGAATTTTGTAGAATTATAAGTGCCCTACCAAACCCATCCAGTTTCATCTCAACCGGTCTTCCGGTTAAAAAGTTATTTGCGACCATACCTGTCCCACTATAGCTAATATACGTCTACGGATCTGCCTTAAGTACCGAATATCGGATCCTCAACTTTCCTCTGCGCTTTCAATCAACGATTATATAGGTGTATTTTATAGATTTTTAAGTGCCCTACAAAACTCACCCAGTTTTATCTCGACCGGTCTTCTGGTTTAAAAGTTATTTGGGACCATACCAGCCCCACTATAGCTAATATACGTCTACGGATCTGCCTTATGTACCTAATATCTGATTCTCTACTTTCCTGTGCGCTTTCAATCAAATATTGTGTAGATGGATTTTGTAGAATTATAAGTGCCCTACGAAAGCCATCAAGTTTCATCTCGACCGGTCTTCAAGTTTTAATGTTATTTGCGACCATACCTGTCCAACTATAGCTAATATACGTCTACAGATCTGCCTTATGTACCTAATATCGGATTCTCAACTATCCTGTGCGCTTTCAATCAACAATTGACTAAGTGGAGTTTATAGAGTTATAACTGCCCTACAAAACCAACCGAGTTTTATCTCAACCGGTCTTCCGGTTTAAAAGTTATTTGCGACCATACCTGTCCCACTATGGCTAATATACGTCTACGGATCTGCCTTATGTACCTAATTTCGGATTCTCAACTTCCCTGTGCGCTTTCAATCAGCGATTGTGTAGGTGGATTTTGTAGATTTATAAGTACCCTACAAAACCCACCCAGTTTTATCTCGACCGGTCTTCCGGTTTTAAAGTTATTTGGGACCATACCAGCCCCACTACAGATTATATACGTCTTCGGATCAGCCTTATGTACCTAATATCCGATTCTCAACTTCCCTGTGCGCTTTTAATCAACGATTGTGTAGATGAATTTTGTAGAATTATAAGTGCCCTACCAAACCCATCAAGTTTCATCTCAACCGGTCTTCTGGCTTAAAAGTTATTTGCGACCATACCTGTCCCACTATAGCTTATATACGTCTATGGATCTGCCTTGTGTACCAAATATCGGATTTTCAACTTTCCTGTGCGCTTTCAATCAGCAATTGACTAGGTGGAGTTTATAGATTTATAAGTGCCCTACAAAACCCACCCAGTTTTATCTCGACCGGTCTTCCGGTTTTAAAGTTATTTGGGACCATACCAGCCCCACTACAGATTATATACGTCTTCGGATCAGCCTTATGTACCTAATATCCGATTCTCAACTTCCCTGTGCGCTTTTAATCAACGATTGTGTAGATGAATTTTGTAGAGTTATAAGTGCCATACAAAACCCAACGAGTTTTATCTCTTCCGGTCTTCCGGTTTAAAAGTTATTCGTGACCATACCTGCCCCACTTTAGCTAATATACGAATACGGATCTGCCTTATGTACCTAATATCGGATTCTCAACTTTCCTGTGCGCTTTCAATCAACGATTGACTTAGTGGATTTTATAGATTTATAAGTGCCCTACAAAATCCACCGAGTTTTATCTCGACCGGTCTTCCAGTTTAAAAGTTATTTGCGACCATACATGTCCCACTATAGGTAATTTACGTCTACGGATCTGCCTTATTTACCAAAGTTCGGATTCTCAACTTTCCTGTGCGCTTTCAATCAACGATTGTGTAGGTGGATTTTGTAGAATTATAAGTGCCCTACAACACCCACCCAGTTTTATCTCGACCGGTCTTCCGGTTTAAAAGTTATTTGGGACCATACCAGTCCCACTATAGCTAATATACGTCTACGGATCTGCCTTATGTACCTAATATCCGATTTTCCACTTTCCTGTGCGCTTTCAATCAAAGATTTTATAGATGAATTTTGTAGAATTATAAGTGCCCTACCAAACCCATCCAGTTTCATCTCAACCGGTCTTCCGGTTAAAAAGTTATTTGCGACCATACCTGTCCCACTATAGCTAATATACGTCTACGGATTTGCCTTATGTACCGAATATCGGATTCTCAACTTTCCTGTGCGCTTTCAATCAACAATTGACTGGGTGGAGTTTATAGACTTATAAGTGCCCTACAAAACCCAACGAGTTTTATCTCGACCGGTCTTCTGGTTTAAAAGTTATTCGTGACCATACCTGCCCCACTATAGCTAATGTACGTCTACGGATCTGCCTTATGTACCAAATATCCGATTTTCAACTTTCCTGTGCGCTTTCAATCAAAGATTGTGTAGATGGATTTTGTAGAAATATAAGTGCCCTACAAAACCCATCCAGTTTCATCTTGACCGGTCTTCCGGTTTTAAAGTAATTCGTGACCATACCTTTCCCACTATAGCTAATATACGTCTACGGATCTGCCTTATGTACCTAATTTCGGATTCTCAACTTTCCTGTGCGCTTTCAATCAACGATTGTGTAGTTGGATTTTGTAGATTTATAAGTGCTCTACAACACCCATCCAGTTTTATCTCGACCGGACTTCCGGTTTAAAAGTTATTTGGGACCATATCAGCCCCACTACAGCTAATATACGTCTACGGATCTGCCTTGTGTACCTAATATCCTATTCTCAACTTTCCTGTGCGCTTTCAATCAAAGATCGTATAGATGAATTTTGTAGAATTTTAAGTGCCCTACCAAACCCATCCAGTTTCATCTCAACCGGTCTTCCGGTTTAAAAGTTATTTGCGACCATACCTGTCCCACTACAGCTAATATACGTCTATGGATCTGCCTTATGTACCTAATATCGGATTCTCAACTTTCCTGTGCGCTTTCAATCAACGATTGTGTAGATGAAGTTTGTAGAATTATAAGTGCCCTACCAAACCCATCCAGTTTCATCTCAACTGGTCTGCCGGTTTAAAAGTTATTTGCGACCATACCTGTCCCACTATAGCTAATATACGTCTAAGGATATGCCTTATGTACCTAATATCGGATTCTCAACTTTCCTGTGCGCTTTCAATGAACGATTGACTAAGTGGAGTTTATAGAGTTATTATTGCTCTACAAAACCAACCGAGTTTTATCTCGACCGGTCTTCCGGTTTTAAAGTTATTTGCGACCACACCTGTCCCACTACAGCTAATATACGTCTACGGATCTGCCTTATGTACCAAATATCCGATTTTCAACTTTCCTGTGCGCTTTCAATCAAAGATTGTGTAAATGAATTTTGTAGAATAATAAGTGCCATACCAAACCCATCCAGTTTCATCTCAACCGGTCTTCCGGTTTAAAAGTTATTTGCGACCATACCTGTCCCACTATAGCTAATATATGTCTACGGATCTGCCTTATGTACCTAATATCGGATTCTCAACTTTCCTTAGGGCTTTCAATCAAGGATTGACTAGGTGTTGTTTGTAGAATTATAAGTGCCCTACATAACCCATGGAGTTTTATCTCGACCGGTCTTCCGGTTTAAAAGTTATTCGCGACCATACCTGCCCCACTATAGGTAATACACGTCTAGGGATCTGCCTTATGTACCTTATATCGGATTCTCAACTATCCTGTGCGCTTTCAATCAACGATTGACTAAGTGGAGTTTAAAGAGTTACAACTGCCCTACAAAACCCATCCAGTTTTATCTTGACTGGTCTTCTGGTTTAAAAGTTATTTGCGACCATACCTGTCCCACTATAGCTAATATACGTCTACGGATCTGCCTTATGTACCTAATATCGGATTCTCAACTTTCCTGTGCGCTTTCAATCAACAATTGACTAGGTGGAGTTTATAGAGTTTTAAGTGCTCTACATAACCAACCGAGTTTTATCTCGACCGGTCTTCCGGTTTAAAAGTTATTTGTGACCATACCTGTCCCACTATAGCTAATATACGTATTCGGATCTGACTTATGTACCTAATTTCGGATTCTCAACTTTCCTGTGCGCTTTCAATCAACGATTGTGTAGGTGGATTTTGTAGATTTATAAGTGTCCTACAAAATCCATCCAGTTTTATCTCGACCGGTCCTCCGGTTTAAAAGTAATTTGGGACCATACCAGCCCCATTATAGCTAATATACGTCTACGGATCTGCCTTATGTACCTATTATCCGATTCTCTACTTTCCTGTGCGCTTTCAATCAACGATTGTGTAGGTGGATTTTGTAGAATTATAAGTGCCCTACCAAACCCATTCAGTTTCATCTCAACCGGTCTTCCGGTTTAAAAGTTATTTGCGACCACACCTGTCCAACTATAGCTAATATACGTCCACGGATCTGCCTTTCGTACCTAATATCGGATTCTCAACTTTCCTGTGCGCTTTCAATCAACAATTGACTAGGTGTAGTTTGTAGAATTATAAGTGCCCTACATAACCCATGGAGTTTTATCTCGACCGGTCTTCCGGTTTAAAAGTTATTCGCGACCATACCTGCCCAACTATAGGTAATATACGTCTAGGGATCTGCCTTATGTACCTTATATCGGATTCTCAACTATCCTGTGCGCTTTCAATCAACGATTGACTAAGTGGAGTTTAAAGAGTTACAACTGCCCTACAAAACCCATCCAGTTTTATCTTGACTGGTCTTCTGGTTTAAAAGTTATTAGCGACCATACCTGTCCCACTATAGCTAATATACGTCTACGGATCTGCCTTATGTACCTAATTTCGGATTCTCAACTTTCCTGTGCGCTTTCAATCAACAATTTTCTAGGTGGAGTTTATAGAGTTATAAGTGCCCTACAAAACCAACCGAGTTTTATCTCGACCGGTCTTCCGGTTTAAAAGTTATTCGTGACCATACCTGTCCCACTATAGCTAATATACGTATACGAATCTGCCTTATGTACCTAATTTCGGATTCTCAACTTTCCTGTGCGCTTTCAATCAACGATTGTGTAGGTGGATTTTGTAGATTTATAGGTGTCCTACAAAATTCATCCAGTTTTATCTCGACCGGTCTTCCGGTTTAAAAGTTATTTGGGACCATACCAGCCCCATTTAAGCTAATATACGTCTACGGATCTGCCTTATGTACCTAATATCCGATTCTCTACTTTCCTGTGCGCTTTAAATCAAAGATTGTGTAGATGAATTTTGTAGAACTATAAGTGCCCTACCGAACTCATCCAGTTTCATCTCAACCGGTCTTCCGGTTTAAAAGTTATTTGCAACCATACCTGTCCCACTACAGCTATTATACGTCTATGGCTCTAGATCTGCCTTATGTACCTAATATCGGATTCTCTACTTTCCTGTGCGCTTTCAATCAACAATTGACTAGGTGGAGTTTATAGAGTTATAAGTGCCCTACAAAACCCACCGAGTTTTATCTCTACCGGTCTTCTGGTTTAAAAGTTATTCACGACCATACCTGCCCAACTATAGGTAATATACGTCAACGGATCTGCCTTATGTACCAAATATCCGATTTTCAACTTTAATGTGCGCTTTCAATCAAAGATTGTGTAGATGGATTTTGTAGAATTATAAGTGCCCTACAAAACCCATCCAGTTTCATCTTGACCGGTCTTCCGATTTAAAAGTTATTTGCGACCATACCTGTCCCACTATAGCTAATATACGTCTACGATCTGCCTTATGTACCTAATATCGGATTTTCCACTTTCCTGTGCGCTTTCAATCAACGATTGTGTAGGTGGATTTTGTAAAATTATAAGTGCCCTACAACACCCACCCAGTTTTATCTCGACCGGTCTTCCGGTTTAAAAGTTATTTGGGACCATACAAGTCCCACTATAGCTAATATACGTCTACGGATCTGCCTTATGTACCTAATATCCGATTTTCCACTTTCCTGTGCGCTTTCAATCAAAGATTGTATAGATGAATTTTGTAGAATTATAAGTGCCCTACCAAACCCATCCAGTTTCATCTCAACCGGTCTTCCGGTTAAAAAGTTATTTGCGACCATACCTGTCCCACTATAGCTAATATACGTCTACGGATCTGCCTTAAGTACCGAATATCGGATTCTCAACTTTCCTCTGCGCTTTCAATCAACAATTGACTAGGTGTAGTTTGTAGAGTTATAAGTTCCCTACAAAACCCACCGAGTTTTATCTCGACCGGTCTTCCGGTTTAAAAGTTATTTGCGAGCATACCTGTCCAACTTTAGCTAATATGCGTCTACGGATCTGCCTTATGTACCTAATTTCGGATTCTCAACTTTCCTGTGCGCTTGCAATCAACGATTATATAGGTGTATTTTATAGATTTTTAAGTGCCCTACAAAACTCACCCAGTTTTATCTCGACCGGTCTTCCGGTTTAAAAGTTATTTGGGACCATACCAGCCCCACTATAGCTAATATACGTCTACGAATCTGCCTTATGTACCTAATATCTGATTCTCTACTTTCCTGTGCGCTTTCAATCAAATATTGTGTAGATGGATTTTGTAGAATTATAAGTGCCCTACGAAAGCCATCAAGTTTCATCTCGACCGGTCTTCAAGTTTTAATGTTATTTGCGACCATACCTGTCCAACTATAGCTAATATACGTCTACAGATCTGCCTTAGGTACCTAATATCGGATTCTCAACTATCCTGTGCGCTTTCAATCAACAATTGACTAAGTGGAGTTTATAGAGTTATAACTGCCCTACAAAACCAACCGAGTTTTATCTCGACCGGTCTTCCGGTTTAAAAGTTATTTGCGACCATACCTGTCCCACTATGGCTAATATACGTCTACGGATCTGCCTTATGTACCTAATTTCGGATTCTCAACTTCCCTGTGCGCTTTCAATCAAAGATTGTGTAGATGGATTTTGTAGATTTATAAGTACCCTACAAAACCCACCAAGTTTTATCTCGACCGGTCTTCCGGTTTTAAAGTTATTTGGGACCATACCAGCCCCACTACAGATTATATACGTCTTCGGATCAGCCTTATGTACCTAATATCCGATTCTCAACTTCCCTGTACGCTTTTAATCAACGATTGTGTAGATGAATTTTGTAGAATTATAAGTGCCCTACCAAACCCATCAAGTTTCATCTCAACCGGTCTTCTGGCTTAAAAGTTATTTGCGACCATACCTGTCCCACTATAGCTTATATACGTCTATGGATCTGCCTTGTGTACCAAATATCGGATTTTCAACTTTCCTGTGCGCTTTCAATCAGCAATTGACTAGGTGGAGTTTATAGAGATATAAGTGCCATACAAAACCCAACGAGTTTTATCTCTTCCGGTCTTCCGGTTTAAAAGTTATTCGTGACCATACCTGCCCCACTTTAGCTAATATACGAATACGGATCTGCCTTATGTACCTAATATCGGATTCTCAACTTTCCTGTGCGCTTTCAATCAACGATTGACTTAGTGGATTTTATAGAGTTATAATTGCCCTACAAAATCCACCGAGTTTTATCTCGACCGGTCTTCCGGTTTAAAAGTTATTTGCGACCATACATGTCCCACTATAGGTAATTTACGTCTACGGATCTGCCTTATTTACCAAAGTTCGGATTCTCAACTTTCCTGTGCGCTTTCAATCAACGATTGTGTAGGTGGATTTTGTAGAATTATAAGTGCCCTACAACACCCACCCAGTTTTATCTCGACCGGTCTTCCGGTTTAAAAGTTATTTGCGACCATACCTGTCCCACTATGGCTAATATACGTCTATGGATCTGCCTTATGTACCTAATATCGGATTCTCAACTTTCCTGTGCGCTTTCAATCAACGATTGTGTAGATGAAGTTTGTAGAATTATAAGTGCCCTACAAAACCCATCCAGTTTCATCTTGACCGGTCTTCCGGTTTAAAAGTTATTTGCGACCATACCTGTCCCACTATAGCTAATATACGTCTACGGATCTGCCTTATGTACCGAATATCGGATTCTCAACTTTCCTGTGCGCTTTCAATCAACAATTGACTGGGTGGAGTTTATAGACTTATAAGTGCCCTACAAAACCCAACGAGTTTTATCTCGACCGGACTTCCGGTTTAAAAGTTATTTGGGACCATATCAGCCCCACTACAGCTAATATACGTCTACTGATCTGCCTTGTGTACCTAATATCCTATTCTCAACTTTCCTGTGCGCTTTCAATCAAAGATCGTATAGATGAATTTTGTAGAATTTTAAGTGCCCTACCAAACCCATCCAGTTTCATCTCAACCGGTCTTCCGGTTTAAAAGTTATTTGCGACCATACCTGTCCCACTATAGCTAATATACGTCTATGGATCTGCCTTATGTACCTAATATCGGATTCTCAACTTTCCTGTTCGCTTTCAATCAACGATTGTGTAGATGAAGTTTGTAGAATTATAAGTGCCCTACCAAACCCATCCAGTTTCATCTTGACCGGTCTTCCGGTTTAAAAGTTATTTGCGACCATACCTGTCCCACTATAGCTAATATACGTCTAAGGATATGCCTTATGTACCTAATATCGGATTCTCAACTTTCCTGTGCGCTTTCAATGAACGATTGACTAAGTGGAGTTTATAGAGTTATTATTGCTCTACAAAACCAACCGAGTTTTATCTCGACCGGTCTTCCGGTTTTAAAGTTATTTGCGACCACACCTGTCCCACTACAGCTAATATACGTCTACGGATCTGCCTTATGTACCAAATATCCGATTTTCAACTTTCCTGTGCGCTTTCAATCAAAGATTGTGTAAATGAATTTTGTAGAATAATAAGTGCCCTACCAAACCCATCCAGTTTCATCTCAACCGGTCTTCCGGTTTAAAAGTTATTTGCGACCATACCTGTCCCACTATAGCTAATATATGTCTACGGATCTGCCTTATGTACCTAATATCGGATTCTCAACTTTCCTTAGGGCTTTCAATCAAGGATTGACTAGGTGTTGTTTGTAGAATTATAAGTGCCCTACATAACCCATGGAGTTTTATCTCGACCGGTCTTCCGGTTTAAAAGTTATTCGCGACCATACCTGCCCCACTATAGGTAATATACGTCTAGGGATCTGCCTTATGTACCCTATATCGGATTCTAAACTATCCTGTGCGCTTTCAATCAACGATTGACTAAGTGGAGTTTAAAGAGTTACAACTGCCCTACAAAACCTATCCAGTTTTATCTTGACTGGTCTTCTGGTTTAAAAGTTATTTGCGACCATACCTGTCCCACTATAGCTAATATACGTCTACGGATCTGCCTTATGTACCTAATTTCGGATTCTCAACTTTCCTGTGCGCTTTCAATCAACAATTTTCTAGGTGGAGTTTATAGAGTTATAAGTGCCCTACAAAAGCAACCGAGTTTTATCTCGACCGGTCTTCCGGTTTAAAAGTTATTCGTGACCATACCTGTCCCACTATAGCTAATATACGTATACGGATCTGCCTTATGTACCTAATTTCGGATTCTCAACTTTCCTGTGCGCTTTCAATCAACGATTGTGCAGGTGGATTTTGTAGATTTCTAGGTGTCCTACAAAATCCATCCAGTTTTATCTCGACCGGTCTTCCGGTTTAAAAGTTATTTGGGACCATACCAGCCCCATTAAAGCTAATATACGTCTACGGATCTGCCTTATGTACCAAATATCCGATTCTCTACTTTCCTGTTCGCTTTAAATCAAAGATTGTGTAGATGAATTTTTAGAATTATAAGTGCCCTACCGAACCCATCCAGTTTCATCTCCACCGGTCTTCCGGTTTAAAAGTTATTTGCAACCATACCTGTCCCACTACAGCTATTATACGTCTATGGATCTGCCTTATGTACCTAATATCGGATTCTCTACTTTCCTGTGCGCTTTCAATCAACAATTGACTAGGTGGAGTTTATAGAGTTATAAGTGCCCTACAAAACCCACCGAGTTTTATCTCTACCGGTCTTCTGGTTTAAAAGTTATTCGTGACCATACCTGCCCAACTATAGGTAATATACGTCAACGGATCTGCCTTATGTACCAAATATCCGATTTTCAACTTTAATGTGCGCTTTCAATCAAAGATTGTGTAGATGGATTTTGTAGAATTATAAGTGCCCTACAAAACCGATCCAGTTTCATCTTGACCGGTTTTCCGGTTTAAAAGTTATTTGCGACCATACCTGTCCCACTATAGCTAATATACGTCTACGATCTGCCTTATGTACCTAATTTCGGATCCTCAACTTTCCTGTGCGCTTTCAATCAACGATTGTGTAGGTGGATTTTGTAAAATTATAAGTGCCCTACAACACCCACCCAGTTTTATCTCGACCGGTCTTCCGGTTTAAAAGTTATTTGGGACCACACCAGTCCCACTATAGCGAATATACGTCTACGGATCTGCCTTATGTACCTTATATCCGATTTTCAACTTTCCTGTGCGCTTTCAATCAAAGATTGTGTAGATGAATTTTGTAGAATTATAAGTGCCCTACCAAACCCATCCAGTTTCATCTCAACCGGTCTTCCGGTTAAAAAGTTATTTGCGACCATACCTGTCCCACTATAGCTAATATACGTCTACGGATCTGCCTTATGCACCGAATATCGGATTCTCAACTTTCCTCTGCGCTTTCAATGAACAATTCACTAGGTGTAGTTTGTAGAGTTATAAGTTCCCTACAAAACCCACCGAGTTTTATCTCGACCGGTCTTCCGGTTTAAAAGTTATTTGCGACCATACCTGTCCAACTTTAGCTAATATACGTCTACGGATCTGCCTTATGTACCTAATTTCGGATTCTCAACTTTCCTGTGCGCTTGCAATCAACGATTATATAGGTGTATTTTATAGAATTTTAAGTGCCCTACAAAACTCAGCCAGTTTTATCTCGACCGGTCTTCCGGTTTAAAAGTTATTTGGGACCATACCAGCCCCACTATAGCTAATATACGTCTACGGATCTGCCTTATGTACCTAATATCTGATTCTCTACTTTCCTGTGCGCTTTCAATCAAATATTGTGTAGATGGATTTTGTAGAATTATAAGTGCCCTACGAAAGCCATCAAGTTTCATCTCGACCGGTCTTCAAGTTTTAATGTTATTTGCGACCATACCTGTCCAACTATAGCTAATATACGTCTACAGATCTGCCTTATGTACCTAATATCGGATTCTCAACTATCCTGTGCGCTTTTAATCAACAATTGACTAATTTGAGTTTATAGAGTTATAACTGCCCTACAAAACCAACCGAGTTTTATCTCGACCGGTCTTCCGGTTTAAAAGTTATTTGCGACCATACCTGTCCCACTATGGCTAATATACGTCTACGGATCTGCCTTATGTACCAAATTTCGGATTCTCAACTTCCCTGTGCGCTTTCAATCAACGATTGTGTAGGTGGATTTTGTAGATCTATAAGTACCCTACAAAACCCACCCAGTTTTATCTCGACCGGTCTTCCGGTTTTAAAGTTATTTGGGACCATACCAGCCCCACTACAGATAATATACGTCTTCGGATCAGCCTTATGTACCTAATATCCGATTCTCAACTTCCCTGTTCGCTTTTAATCAACGATTGTGTAGATGAATTTTGTAGAATGATAAGTGCCCTACCAAACCCATCAAGTTTCATCTCAACCGGTCTTCTGGCTTAAAAGTTATTTGCGACCATACCTGTCCCACTATAGCTTATATACGTCTATGGATCTGCCTTGTGTACCAAATATCGGATTTTCAACTTTCCTCTGCGCTTTCAATCAACAATTGACTAGGTGGAGTTTATAGAGTTATAAGTGCCATACAAAACCCAACGAGTTTTATCTCTTCCGGTCTTCCGGTTTAAAAGTTATTCGTGACCATACCTGCCCCACTTTAGCTAATATACGAATACGGATCTGCCTTATGTACCTAATATCGGATTCTCAACTTTCCTGTGCGCTTTCAATCAATGATTGAGTTAGTGGAGTTTATAGAGTTATAAGTGCCCTACAAAATCCACCGAGTTTTATCTCGACCGGTCTTCCGGTTTAAAAGTTATTTGCGACCATATATGTCCCACTATAGGTAATTTACGTCTACGGATCTGCCTTATGTACCAAATTTCGGATTCTCAACTTTCCTGTGCGCTTTCAATCAACGATTGTGTAGGTGGATTTTGTAGAATTATAAGTGCCCTACAACACCCACCCAGTTTTATCTCGACCGGTCTTCCGGTTTAAAAGTTATTTGGGACCATACCAGTCCCACTATAGCTAATATACGTCTACGGATCTGCCTTATGTACCTAATATCCGATTTTCCACTTTCCTGTGCGCTTTCAATCAAAGATTGTATAGATGAATTTTGTAGAATTATAAGTGCCCTACAAAACCCATCCAGTTTCATCTCAACCAGTCTTCCGGTTAAAAAGTTATTTGCGACCATACCTGTCCCACTATAGCTAATATACGTCTATGGATCTGCCTTATGTACCGAATATTGGATTCTCAACTTTCCTCTGCGCTTTCAATCAACGATTATATAGGTGTATTTTATAGATTTTTAAGTGCCCTACAAAACTCACCCAGTTTTATCTCGACCGGTCTTCCGGTTTAAAAGTTATTTGGAACCATACCAGCCCCACTATAGCTAATATACGTCTACGGATCTGCCTTATGTACCTAATATCTGATTGTCTACTTTCCTGTGCGCTTTCAATCAACAATTGACTAAGTGGAGTTTATAGAGTTATAACTGCCCTACAAAACCAACCGAGTTTCATCTCGACCGGTCTTCAAGTTTTAATGTTATTTGCGACCATACCTGTCCAACTATAGCTAATATACGAATACGGATCTGCCTTATGTACCTAATTTCGGATTCCCAACTTTCCTGTGCGCTTTCAATCAACAATTGACTAAGTGCAGTTTATAGAGTTATAAGTGCCATACAAAACCCACCGAGTTTTATCTCGACCGGACTTCCGGTTTAAAAGTTATTCGTGACCATACCTGGGCCCACTATAGCTAATATACGAATACGGATCTGCCTTATGTACCAAATATCCGATTCTCAACTTTCCTGTGCGCTTTCAATCAAAGATTGTGTAGATGGATTTTGTAGAATTATAAGTGCCCTATGAAACCCATCCAGTTTGATTTCGACCGGTCTTCCAGTTTAACAGTTATTTGCAACCATACCTGTCAAACTATAGCAAATATACGTCTACGGATCTGCCTTATGTACCAAATATCGGATTCTCAACTTTCCTGTGCGCTTTCAATCAACAATTGACTAGGTGCAGATTGTAGAGTTATAAGTGCCATACAAAACCCATCGAGTTATATCTCGACCGGTCTTCCGGTTTAAAAGTTATTTGCGACCATACCTGCCCCACTATAGCTAATATACGAATACGGATCTGCCTTATGTAACAAATATCGGTTTCTCAACTTTCCTTTGCGCTTTCAATCAACAATTGTGTAGGGGTATTTTGTAGATTTATAAGTGCCCTACAAAACCCATCCAGTTTTATCTCGACCGGTCATCCGGTTTAAAAGTTATTTGGGACCATACCAGCCCCACTATAGCTAATATACGTCTACGGATCAGCCTTATGTACCTAATATCGGATTCTCAACTTTCCTGTGCGCTTTCAATCAACAATTGACTAAGTGGAGTTTATAGAGTAATAAGTGTCCTACAAAACCCACCGAGTTTTATCTCGACCGGTCTTCCGGTTTAAAAGTTATTATCGATCATACCTGTCCCACTATAGCTAATATACGTCTACGGATCTGCCTTATGTACCTAATTTCGGATTTTCAACTTTCCTGTGCGCTTTCAATCAACAATTGTGTAGGTGGATTTTGTAGATTTATAAGTGCCCTACAAAATCCACCCAGTTTTATCTCGACCGGTTTTCCGGTTCAAAAGTTATTTGGGACCATACCAGCCCCACTATAGCTAATATACGTCTACGGATCTGCCTTATGTACCTAATATCCGATTCTCTACTCTTCTGTGCGCTTTCAATCAAAGATTGTGTAGATGAATTTTGTAGAATTATAAGTGCACTACCAAACCCATCCAGTTTCATCTCAACCGGTCTTCCGGTTTAAACGTTATTTGCGACCATACCTGTCCCACTATAGCTAATATACGTCTACGGATCTGCTTTATGTACCTAATATCGGATTCTCAACTTTCCTGTGCGCTTTCAATCAACAATTGACTAAGTGCAGATTGTAGAGTTAAAAGTGCCATACAAAACCCAACGAGTTTTATCTCGACCGGTCTTCCGGTTTAAAAGTAATTCGCGACCATACCTGCCCCACTATAGGTAATATACGTCTACGGATCTGTCTTATGTACCAAATACCCGATTCTCAACTTTCCTGTGCGCTTTCAATCAACGATTGTGTAGGTGTATTTTGTAGATTTTTAAGTGCTCTACCAAAACCCATCCAGTTTTATCTCGACCGGTCATCCGGTTTAAATGTTATTTGGGACCATACCAGCCCCACTATAGCTAATATACGTCTACGAATCTGCCTTATGTACCTAATATCCTATTCTCAACTTTCCTGTGCGCTTTCAATCAAAGATTGTGTAGATGGATTTTGTAGAATTATAAGTCCCCTATGAAACCCATCCAATTTCATCTCGACCGGTCTTTCAGTTTAAAAGTTATTTTCGACCATACTTGTCCAACTATAGCTAATATACGTCTACGGATCTGCCTTATGTACCTAATATCGGATTCTCAACTTTCCTGTGCGCTTTCAATCAACAATTGACTAGGTGTAGTTTGTAGAGTTATAAGTGCCATACAAAACCCACTGAATTTTATCTCGACCGGTCTTCCGGTTTAAAAGTTATTTGCGACCATACCTGCCCCACTATAGCTAATATACGAATACGGATCTGCCTTATGTAACAAATATCGGATTCTCATTTTTCCTGTGCGCTTTCACTCAACAATTGTGAAAGTGTATTTTGTAGATTTATAAGTGCCCTACAAAACCCATCCAGTTTTATCTCGACCGGTCATCCGGTTTTAAAGTTATTTGGGACCATACCTGCCCCACTATAGCTAATATACGAATATGGATCTGCCTTATGTACCAAATATCGGATTCTCAACTTTCCTGTGCGCTTTCAATCAACAATTGACTAGGTGTAGTTTGTAGAGTTATAAGTGCCCTACAAAACCCACCGAGTTTTATCTCGACCGGTCTTCCGGTTTAAAAGTTATTTGTGACCATACCTGTCCAACTATAGGTAATATACGTCTACGGATCTGTCTTATGTACCTAATATCGGATTTTCAACTTTCCTGTGCGCTTTCAATCAACGATTGACTTAGTGGAGTTTATAGAGATATAAGTGTCCTACAAAACCCACTGAGTTTTATCTCGACCGGTTTTCCGGTTTAAAAGTTATTATCGACCATACCTGTCCCACTATAGCTAATATACGTCTACGGATCTGCCTTATGTACCTAATTTCGGATTTTCAACTTTCCTATGCGCTTTCAATTAACGATTGTGTCGGTGGATTTTGTAGATTTATAAGTGCCCTACAAAATCCACCCAGTTTCATCTCAACCGATCTTCCGGTTAAAAAGTTTTTTGTGACCATACCTGTCCAACTATAGGTAATATACGTCTACGGATCTGCTTTATGTACCTAATATCGGATTCTCAACTTTACTGTGTGCTTTCAATCAACAATTGACTAAGTGCAGATTGTAGAGTTAAAAGTGCCATACAAAACCCAACGAGTTTTATCTCGACCGGTCTTCCGATTTAAAAGTTATTCGCGACCATACCTGCCCCACTATAGGTAATAAACGTCTACGGATCTGCCTTATGTACCTAATATCCGATTCTCAACTTTCCTGTGCGCTTTCAATCAAAGATTGTGTAGATTGATTTTGCAGTAGTATAAGTGCCCAACCAAACCCATCCAGTTTCATCTCAACCGATCTTCCGGTTAAAAAGTTTTTTGTGACCATACCTGTCCAACTATAGGTAATATACGTCTACGGATCTGCCTTATGTACCTAATATCGGATTTTCAACCTTCCTGTGCGCTTTCAATCAACGATTGACTTAGTGGAGTTTATAGAGTTAAAAGTGTCCTACAAAACCCACCGAGTTTAATCTCGACCGGTCTTTCGGTTTAAAAGTTTTTTGCGACCATACCTGTCCCACTATAGCTAATTTACGTCTACGGATCTTTCTTATGTACTTAATTTCGGATTCTCAACTTTCCTGTGCGCTTTCAATCAACAATTGTGTAGTTGGATTTTGTAGATTTATAAGTGCCCTACAAAATCCACTCAGTTTTATCTCGACCGGTTTTCCGGTTTAAAAGTTATTTGGGACCATACCAGCCCCACTATAGCTAATATACGTCTACGGATCTGCCTTATGTACTTAATATCCGATTCTCAACTTTCCTGTGCGCTTTCAATCAAAGATTGTGTAGATTGATTTTGCAGTAGTATAAGTGCCCTACCAAACCCATCCAGTTTCATCTCAACCGATCTTCCGGTTTAAAAGTTATTTGCGACCATACCTGTCCCACTATAGCTCATATACGTCTACGGATCTGCTTTATGTACGTAATATCGGATTCTCAACTTTCCTGAGCGCTTTCAATCAACAATTGATTAGGTGCAGATTGTAGAGTTATAAGTGCCATACAAAACCCACCGAGTTTTATCTCGACCGGTTTTCCGGTTTAAAAGTTATTCGCTACCATACCTGTCCCACTATAAGTAATACACATCTACGGATCTTCCTTATGTACTAAATATCTGACTCTCAACTTTCCTGTGCGCTTTCAATCAAAGATTGTGTAGATGGATTTTGCAGTAGTATAAGTGCCCTACAAAACCCATCCAGTTTCATCTTGACCGGTCTTTCGGTTAAAAAGTTTTTTGCGACCATACCTGTCCCACTATAACTAATATACGTCTATGGATCTGCCTTATGTACCTAATTTCGGATTCTCAACTTTCCTGTACGCTTTCAATCAACGATTGTGTAGGTGTATTTTGTAGATTTTTAAGTGCTCTACCAAACCCATCTAGTTTTATCTCGACCGGTCATCCGGTTTAAATGTTATTTGGGACCATACCAGCCCCACTATAGCTAATATACGTCTACGGATCTGCCTTATGTACCAAATATCGGATTCTTAACTTTCCTGTGCGCTTTCAATCAACAATTGACTAGGTGCAGTTTGTAGAATTATAAGTGTCCTACAAAACCCACCGAGTTTTATCTCGACCGGTCTTCCGGTTTAAAGGTTATTTGTGACCATACTTGTCCAACTATAGGTAATATACGTCTACGGATCTTCCTTATGTACCTAATATCGGATTCTCAACTTTCCTGTGCGCTTTCAATCAACGATTGACTTAGTGGAGTTTATAGAGTTATAAGTGTCCTACAAAACCCACCGAGTTTTATTTCGACCGGTTTTTCGGTTTAAAAGTAATTATCGACCATACCTGTCCCACTATAGCTAATATACGTCTACGGATCTGCTTCATGTACCTAATATCGGATTCTCAACTTTACTGTGCGCTTTCAATCAACAATTGACTAAGTGCAGATTGTAGAGTTAAAAGTGCCATACAAAACCCAACGAGTTTTATCTCGACCGGTCTTCTGGTTTAAATTTATTCGTGACCATACCTGCCCCACTATAGCTAATATACGTCTACGGATCTGCCTTATGTACCTAATTTCGGATTTTCAACTTTCCTGTGCGCTTTCAATCAACGATTGTGTAGGTGGATTTTGTAGATATATAAGTGCCCTAAAAAATTCACCCAGTTTTATCTCGACCGGTTTTCCGGTTCAAAAGTTATTTGGGACCATACCAGCCCCACTAAAGCTAATATACGTCTACGGATCTGCCTTATGCACCTAATATCCGATTCTCTACTCTTCTGTGCGCTTTCAATCAAAGATTGTGTAGGTGGATTTTGCAGTAGTATAATTGCCCTACAAAATCCACCCAGTTTCATCTCAACCGATCTTCCGGTTAAAAAGTTTTTTGTGACCATACCTGTCCAACTATAGGTAATATACGTCTACGGATCTGCTTTATGTACCTAATATCGGATTCTCAACTTTACTGTGTGCTTTCAATCAACAATTGACTAAGTGCAGATTGTAGAGTTAAAAGTGCCATACAAAACCCAACGAGTTTTATCTCGACCGGTCTTCCGATTTAAAAGTTATTCGCGACCATACCTGCCCCACTATAGGTAATAAACGTCTACGGATCTGCCTTATGTACCTAATATCCGATTCTCAACTTTCCTGTGCGCTTTCAATCAAAGATTGTGTAGATTGATTTTGCAGTAGTATAAGTGCCCAACCAAACCCATCCAGTTTCATCTCAACCGATCTTCCGGTTAAAAAGTTTTTTGTGACCATACCTGTCCAACTATAGGTAATATACGTCTACGGATCTGCCTTATGTACCTAATATTGGATTTTCAACCTTCCTGTGCGCTTTCAATCAACGATTGACTTAGTGGAGTTTATAGAGTTAAAAGTGTCCTACAAAACCCACCGAGTTTAATCTCGACCGGTCTTCCGGTTTAAAAGTTTTTTGCGACCATACCTGTCCCACTATAGCTAATTTACGTCTACGGATCTTTCTTATGTACTTAATTTCGGATTCTCAACTTTCCTGTGCGCTTTCAATCAACAATTGTGTAGTTGGATTTTGTAGATTTATAAGTGCCCTACAAAATCCACTCAGTTTTATCTCGACCGGTTTTCCGGTTTAAAAGTTATTTGGGACCATACCAGCCCCACTATAGCTAATATACGTCTACGGATCTGCCTTATGTACTTAATATCCGATTCTCAACTTTCCTGTGCGCTTTCAATCAAAGATTGTGTAGATTGATTTTGCAGTAGTATAAGTGCCCTACCAAACCCATCCAGTTTCATCTCAACCGATCTTCCGGTTTAAAAGTTATTTGTGACCATACCTGTCCCACTATAGCTCATATACGTCTACGGATCTGCTTTATGTACGTAATATCGGATTCTCAACTTTCCTGAGCGCTTTCAATCAACAATTGATTAGGTGCAGATTGTAGAGTTATAAGTGCCATACAAAACCCACCGAGTTTTATCTCGACCGGTTTTCCGGTTTAAAAGTTATTCGCTACCATACCTGTCCCACTATAGGTAATACACATCTACGGATCTTCCTTATGTACCAAATATCTGATTCTCAACTTTCCTGTGCGCTTTCAATCAAAGATTGTGTAGATGG
Source organism: Arcuatula senhousia (assembly GCA_963971305.1). NCBI lineage: Eukaryota > Metazoa > Mollusca > Bivalvia > Mytilida > Mytilidae > Arcuatula > Arcuatula senhousia. The sequence goes on from OZ020312.1 coordinate 37,993,998, forward strand.
ATTTTGCAGTAGTATAAGTGCCCTACAAAACCCATCCAGTTTCATCTTGACCGGTCTTTCGGTTAAAAAGTTTTTTGCGACCATACCTGTCCCACTATAACTAATATACGTCTATGGATCTGCCTTATGTACCTAATTTCGGATTCTCAACTTTCCTGTACGCTTTCAATCAACGATTGTGTAGGTGTATTTTGTAGATTTTTAAGTGCTCTACCAAACCCATCCAGTTTTATCTCGACCGGTCATCCGGTTTAAATGTTATTTGGGACCATACCAGCCCCACTATAGCTAATATACGTCTACGGATCTGCCTTATGTACCAAATATCGGATTCTTAACTTTCCTGTGCGCTTTCAATCAACAATTGACTAGGTGCAGTTTGTAGAATTATAAGTGTCCTACAAAACCCACCGAGTTTTATCTCGACCGGTCTTCCGGTTTAAAGGTTATTTGTGACCATACTTGTCCAACTATAGGTAATATACGTCTACGGATCTTCCTTATGTACCTAATATCGGATTCTCAACTTTCCTGTGCGCTTTCAATCAACGATTGTGTAGGTGGATTTTGTAGATATATAAGTGCCCTAAAAAATTCACCCAGTTTTATCTCGACCGGTTTTCCGGTTCAAAAGTTATTTGGGACCATACCAGCCCCACTATAGCTAATATACGTCTACGGATCTGCCTTATGCACCTAATATCCGATTCTCTACTCTTCTGTGCGCTTTCAATCAAAGATTGTGTAGGTGGATTTTGCAGTAGTATAAGTGCCCTACAAAACCCATCCAGTTTCATCTTGACCCGTCTTCCGGTATAAAAGTTATTTGCGACCATACCTATCCCAATAGCTAATATACGTCTACGGATCTGCCTTATGTACCTAATTTCGGATTCTCAACTTTCCTGTGCGCTTTCAATCAACAATTGACTAGGTGCAGTTTGTAAGTTATAAGTGCCTTACAAAACCCACCGAGTTTTATCTCGACCGGTCTTCTGGTTTAAAAGTTATTCGTGACCATACCTGCCCCACTATAGCTAATATACGAATACGGATCTGTCTTATGTACCAAATATCAGATTCTCAACTTTCCTGTGCGCTTTCAATCAAATATTGTGTAGATGGATTTTGTAGAATTATAAGTGCCCTATGAAACCCATCCAGTTTCATCTCGACCGGTCTTCCAGTTTAAAAGTTATTTGCGACCATACCTGTCCAACTATAGCTAATATACGTCTACGGATCTGCCTTATGTACCAAATATCGGATTCTCTACTTTCCTGTGCTCTTTCAATCAACTATTGACTAAATGGAGTTTATAGAGTTAAAAGTGTCCTACAAAACCCACCGAGTTTAATCTCGACCGGTCTTCCGGTTTAAAAGTTTTTTGCGACCATACCTGTCCCACTATAGCTAATTTACGTCTACGGATTTGCCTGATGTACTTAGTTTCGGATTCTCAACTTTCCTGTGCGCTTTCAATCAACGATTGTGTAGTTGGATGTTGTAGATTTATAAGTGCCATACAAAACCCACCGAGTTTTATCTCGACCGGTTTTCCGGTTTAAAAGTTATTCGCGACCATACCTGTCCCACTATACGTAATATACATCTACGGATCTTCCTTATGTACCAAATATCCGATTCTCAACTTTCCTGTGCGCTTTCAATCAAAGATTGTGTAGATGGATTTTGCAGTAGTATAAGTGCCCTACAAAACCCATTCAGTTTCATCTTGACCGGTCTTCCGGTTTAAAAGTTATTTGCGACCATACCTGTCCCACTATAGCTTATATTCGTCTATGGATCTGCCTTATGTACCTAATTTCGGATTCTCAACTTTCCTGTGCGCTTTCAATCAACGATTGTGTAGGTGTATTTTGTAGATTTTTAAGTGCTCTACCAAACCCATCCATTTTATCTCGACCGGTCATCAGGTTTAAATGTTATTTGGGACCATACCAGCCCCACTATAGCTAATATACGTCTACCAATCTGCCTTATGTACCTAATATCCGATTCTCAACTTTCCTGTGCGCTTTCAATCAAAGATTGTGTAGATGGATTTTGTAGAATTATAAGTCCCCTATGGAACCCATTCAGTTTCATCTCGACCGGTCTTTCAGTTTAAAAGTTATTTGCGACCATACTTGTTCAACTATAGCTAATATACGTCTACGGATCTGCCTTATGTACCTAATATCGGATTCTCAACTTTCCTGTGCGCTTTCAATCAACAATTGACTAGGTGTAGTTTGTAGAGTTATAAGTGCCCTACAAAACCCTTCGAGCTTTATCTCGACCGGTCTTCTGGTTTAAAAGTTATTTGCGACCATACCTGCCCCACTACAGGTAATATACGTCTACGGATCTGCCTTATGTACCAAATATCTGATTTTCAACTTTCCTGTGCGCTTTCAATCAAAGATTGTCTATATGGATTTTGTAGAATTATAAGTGCCCTACAAAACCCATCCAGTTTCATCTTGACCGGTCTTCCGGTTTAAAAGTTATTTGGGACCATACCGGCCCCACTATAGCTAATATACGTCTTCGGATCTGCCTTATGTACCTAATATCCGATTCTCAACTTTCCTGTGCGCTTTCAATCAAAGATTGTGTAGATTGATTTTGCAGTAGTATAAGTACCCTACCAAACCCATCCAGTTTCATCTCAACCGGTCTTCCGGTTTAAAAGTTATTTGCGACCATACCTGTCCCACTATAGCTCATATACGTCTACGGATCTGCTTTATGTACGTAATATCGGATTCTCAACTTTCCTGAGCGCTTTCAATCACCAATTGACTAGGTGCAGATTGTAGAGTTGTAAGTGCCCTACAAAATCCACTCAGTTTTATCTCGACCGGTTTTCCGGTTTAAAAGTTATTTGGGACCATACCAGCCCCACTATAGCTAATATACGTCTACGGATCTGCCTTATGTACCTAATATCCGATTCTCAACTTTCCTGTGCGCTTTCAATCAAAGATTGTGTAGATTGATTTTGCAGTTGTATAAGTGCCCTACCAAACCCATCCAGTTTCATCTATACCGGTCTTCCGGTTTAAAAGTTATTTGCGACTATACCTGTCCCACTATAGCTCATATACGTCTACGGATCTGCTTTATGTAAGTAATATCGGATTCTCAACTTTCCTGAGCGCTTTCAATCAACAATTGACTAGGTGCAGATTGTAGAGTTATAAGTGCCATACAAAACCCACCGAGTTTTATCTCGACCGGTTTTCCGGTTTAAAAGTTATTCGCGACCATACCTGTCCCACCATAGCTCATATACGTCTACGGATCTGTCTTATGTACCTAATTTCGGATTTTCAACTTTCCTGTGCGCTTTCAATCAAAGATTGTGTAGATGGATTTTGCAGTAGTATAAGTGCCCTACAAAACCCATTCAGTTACATCTTGACCGGTCTTCTGGTTTAAAAGTTATTTGCGACCATACCTGTCCCACTATAGCTAATATACGTCTACAAATCTGCCTTATGTACCTAATATCCGATTCTCAACTTTCCTGTGCGCTTTCAATCAAAGATTGTGTAGATGGATTTTGTAGAATTATAAGTCCCATATGAAACCCATCCAGTTTCATCTCGACCGGTCTTTCAGTTTAAAAGTTATTTGCGACCATACTTGTCCAACTATAGCTAATATACGTCTACGGATCTGCCTTATGTACCAAATATCTGATTTTCAACTTTCCTGTGCGCTTTCAATCAAAGATTGTCTAAATGGATTTTGTAGAATTATAAGTGCCCTACAAAACCCATCCAGTTTCATCTCGACCGGTCTTCCGGTTTAAAAAATTTTTGCGACCATACCTGTCCCACTATAGCTAATATACGTCTACGGATCTGCCTTATGTACCTAATTTCGGATTCTCAACTTTCCTGTGCGCTTTCAATCAACGATTGTGTAGTTGGATTTTGTAGATTTATAAGTGCCCTACAAAATCCACTCAGTTTTATCTCGACCGGTTTTCCGGTTTAAAAGTTATTTGGGACCATACCAGCCCCACTATAGCTAATATACGTCTACGGATCTGCCTTATGTACCTAATATCCTATTCTCAACTTTCCTGTGCGCTTTCAATCAAAGATTATGTACAGTACTTGAACCGATCAATGCAACACTTTGACGGATCGATGACTGATCGGTAACGGATTGATGACGCGTTTGGACCGGATTGATGACTGATTGATGACGGATTGGTGAATGATTGGTGACGCGTTGTTGACTGATTGATGACGGATCGGACGGATTGGACGGATGACGGATACCATTGGTAACCGGGCTATCGATCCGTTATTTTGACTGATACGATCGATCGGTATAATTAGAAAACTCTTCTGTGAAACGAAGTTATCGTTTATATATATACGTTTATAACATATATAACGCAACACAAACCAGTCAAGGCGTGAATTTGATTTGTTTTAAATAAATTTTGCTATAGTGTTAAATATAAGACATACATTTTCTATTTAAATATGTTAATATTATTAATCTAATGAATTTAATAATTGTTTACAAAGTACTTCCTTTAAACTAAATAGGCAAAGTTCGTATTCTTTTCTTCTATAAAAATAACACTAATATAATTTTATTTTATTTGTTCTGATTTTTAAATACAAAAACAGAAACTGTGCTGAAAAAATCTTTAAAATGTAAAAAGGTTCTGCTTAGAACAATTATTTCAACAATTTGTAACATATAACTAAGAACAAAAAATTCAGGAGATATCAATAATCTAGTAAATTTTATTTATTTTTTTTAATTCACTGTGTTAAATTTGTTCCCATAGGAATATAGATCACATTTGCAAATTTCTTATGTAAAACATATGAAACTTTAGTAAAATCTTATATTTGAGCATAAAATAATATGACGGTTTAATAAAATTGACAAGAAAATGTTTGCGAATCAACTTTTTTCATCAGGATTGACACATTAATGCTAAGATAAGTTGAAAAGTTGCATAACTACATATTGCTGACTTAAAAAATAAGGTTCATAAAGTTAAGAGATTATGAAGAAAATTTGTTCGCAAAGGAATATAGATCACATTTGCAAATTTCTTATGTAAAATATATGAAACTATAGTAAAATCTTCTATTTGAGCATAAAATTATATGACGGTTTAATAAAATTGCCAAGAAAATGTTTGCGAAACAACTTTTTACATCAGGTTTGACACATTAATGCTAAGACAACTTGAAAAGTTGCATAACTACATATTGCTGACTTAAAAAATAAGGTTCATATAGTAAAGAGACAATAAAGAATATTTGTTCGCAAAGGAATATAGATCACATTTGCAAATTTCTTATATAAAATATATGAAACTATAGTAAAATCTTTTATTTGAGCATAAAATTATATGACGGTTTAATAAAAATGCCAAGAAAATGTTTGCGAAACAACTTTTTACATCAGGTTTGACACATTAATGCTAAGACAACTTGAAAAGTTGCATAACTACATATTGCTGACTTAAAAAATAAGGTTCATATAGTAAAGAGACAATAAAGAATATTTGTTCGCAAATGAATATAGATCACATTTACAAATTTCTTATGTAAAAAATATGAAACTATAGTAAAATCTTCTATTTGAGCATAAAATTATATGACGGTTTAATAAAATTGACAAGAAAATGTTTGCGAAACAACTTTTTTCATTAGGTTTGACACATTAATGCTAAGATAACTTGAAAAGTTGCATCTGACTTAAAAAATAAGGTTCATAAAGTTAAGAGATTATGAAGAAAATTTGTTCGCAAAGGAATATAGATCACATTTGCAAATTTCTTATGTAAAATATATGAAACTATAGTAAAATCTTCTATTTGAGCATAAAATTATATGACGGTTTAATAAAATTGACAAAAAAATGTTTGCGAATCAACTTTTAACATCAGGTTTGACACATTAATGCTAAGACAACTTGAAAAGTTGCATAACTACATATTGCTGACTTAAAAAATAAGGTTCATATAGTAAAGAGACAATAAAGAATATTTGTTCGCAAAGGAATATAGATCACATTTACAAATTTCTTATGTAAAAAATATGAAACTATAGTAAAATCTTCTATTTGAGCATAAAATTATATGACGGTTTAATAAAATTGCCAAGAAAATGTTTGCGAAACAACTTTTTTCATCAGGTTTGACACATTAATTCTTAGATAACTTGAAAAGTTGCATAACTACATATTGCTGACTTAAAAAATAAGGTTCATAAAGTTAAGAGATTATGAAGAAAATTTGTTCGCAAAGGAATATAGATCACATTTGCAAATTTCTTATGTAAAATATATGAAACTATAGTAAAATCTTCTATTTGAGCATAAAATTATATGACGGTTTAATAAAATTGACAAGAAAATGTTTGCGAATCAACTTTTTACATCAGGTTTGACACATTAATGCTAAGACAACTTGAAAAGTTGCATAACTACATATTGCTGACTTAAAAAATAAGGTTCATATAGTAAAGAGACAATAAAGAATATTTGTTCGCAAAGGAATATAGATCACATTTACAAATTTCTTATGCAAAAAATATGAAACTATAGTAAAATCTTCTATTTGAGCATAAAATTATATGACGGTTTAATAAAATTGACAAGAAAATGTTTGCGAAACAACTTTTTTCATTAGGTTTGACACATTAATGCTAAGATAACTTGAAAAGTTGCATAACTACATATTGCTGACTTAAAAAATAAGGTTCATAAAGTTAAGAGATTATGAAGAAAATTTGTTCGCAAAGGAATATAGATCACATTTGCAAATTTCTTATGTAAAATATATGAAACTATAGTAAAATCTTCTATTTGAGCATAAAATTATATGACGGTTTAATAAAATTGACAAAAAAATGTTTGCGAATCAACTTTTAACATCAGGTTTGACACATTAATGCTAAGACAACTTGAAAAGTTGCATAACTACATATTGCTGACTTAAAAAATAAGGTTCATATAGTAAAGAGACAATAAAGAATATTTGTTCGCAAAGGAATATAGATCACATTTACAAATTTCTTATGTAAAAAATATGAAACTATAGTAAAATCTTCTATTTGAGCATAAAATTATATGACGGTTTAATAAAATTGCCAAGAAAATGTTTGTGAAACAACTTTTTTCATCAGGTTTGACACATTAATGCTTAGATAACTTGAAAAGTTGCATAACTACATATTCATGATATTGCTGACTTAAAAAATAAGGTTCATAAAGTTAAGAGATTATGAAGAAAATTTGTTCGCAAAGGAATATAGATCACATTTGCAAATTTCTTATGTAAAATATATGAAACTATAGTAAAATCTTCTATTTGAGCATAAAATTATATGACGGTTTAATAAAACTGACAAGAAAATGTTTGCGAATCAACTTTTTACATCAGGTTTGACACATTAATGCTAAGACAACTTGAAAAGTTGCATAACTACATATTGCTGACTTAAAAAATAAGGTTCATATAGTAAAGAGACAATAAAGAATATTTGTTCGCAAAGGAATATAGATCAAATTTACAAATTTCTTATGTAAAAATATGAAACTATAATAAAATCTTCTATTTGAGCATAAAATTATGTGACGGTTTAATAAAATTGACAAGAAAATGTTTGCGAAACAACTTTTTTCATTAGGTTTGACATATTAATGCTAAGATAACTTGAAAAGTTGCATAACTACATATTGCTGACTTAAAAAATAAGGTTCAAAAGGTTAAGAGATTATGAAGAAAATTTGTTCGCAAAGGAATATAGATCACATTTGCAAATTTCTTATGTAAAATATATGAAACTATAGTAAAATCTTCTATTTGAGCATAAAATTATATGACGGTTTAATAAAATTGACAAGAAAATGTTTGCGAATCAACTTTTTACATCAGGTTTGACACATTAATGCTAAGACAACTTGAAAAGTTGCATAACTACATATTGCTGACTTAAAAAATAAGGTTCATATAGTAAAGAGACAATAAAGAATATTTGTTCGCAAAGGAATATAGATCACATTTACAAATTTCTTATGTAAAAATATGAAACTATAGTAAAATCTTCTATTTGAGCATAAAATTATATGACGGTTTAATAAAATTGACAAGAAAATGTTTGCGAAACAACTTTTTTCATTAGGTTTGACACATTAATGCTAAGATAACTTGAAAAGTTGCATAACTACATATTGCTGACTTAAAAAATAAGGTTCATAAAGTTAAGAGATTATGAAGAAAATTTGTTCGCAAAGGAATATAGATCACATTTGCAAATTTCTTATGTAAAATATATGAAACTATAGTAAAATCTTCTATTTGAGCATAAAATTATATGACGGTTTAATAAAATTGACAAGAAAATGTTTGCGAATCAACTTTTAACATCAGGTTTGACACATTAATGCTAAGACAACTTGAAAAGTTGCATAACTACATATTGCTGACTTAAAAAATAAGGTTCATATAGTAAAGAGACAATAAAGAATATTTGTTCGCAAAGGAATATAGATCACATTTACAAATTTCTTATGTAAAAAATATGAAACTATAGTAAAATCTTCTATTTGAGCATAAAATCATATGACGGTTGAATAAAGTTTACATGAAATTGTTTGCGAAACAACTATTTTCATCAGATTTGACACATAAATGCTATAATATTATGAAAACTTGAATAACTTCATATCTTTAACTTTTAAAATAAGGTTCATATTTAACCATTTTTAAGAGATTATAAGGAAAATTTATTTCCATTATAGAATTGTTAAGACCAAACATTTCTTATGCAAGCTACAAATGTATAAGAAATTAAAAATCTGATGTTTGAGCCTAATATTATATGATGGTTTTATAACAATCACAAAAAAAATGTTTTCAAAATAACTTTATGACAAGATTTTAAATGAGTTATTTAATATAATATATTTGACCTAGAACATTTTATTTAATGTTCCTGATTTGACATAAAAAATAGTATGAATTTTCGCATTTTAAAACAGAAATGTGTTATGTCTTTACATTAAAGTTGGACTTTAATATTTATTTAAGCACGATTCGGCTGTGCTTTTTAATATTCTATGTTTAATTATTGATATAAAACACGTCTAATGTCCCGCTTTTACATTTATTTATATAAATTTCTATTTTATTCAAAGATTTTATGCATTCGATCAAGGAGTCACGTGATACAATAAGCAAAACGAACTTAAAAATTCCGTATTTTAGATTGAATTGACGCGTGACGGATTGGTAAATTGCATCATGGGATGCATTTGACGGATAGGATCGGACGGATTGGTGACTGATCGATGACGGATTGGTGACTGATTGATGACGGATCGGTGAATGATTGAGACCGGATCGATGACTGATTGGTGACTGATTGATGACGCGTGACGGATCGCAAAAACTGTTGCATTGATCGGTTCAAGTACTGTAGATTGATTTTGCAGTAGTATAAGTGCCCTACCAAACCCATCCAGTTTCATCTCAACCGGTCTTCCGGTTTAAAAGTTATTTGCGACCATACCTGTCCCACTATAGCTCATATACGTCTACGGATCTGCTTTATGTACGTAATATCGGATTCTCAACTTTCCTGAGCGCTTTCAATCACCAATTGACTAGGTGCAGATTGTAGAGTTATAAGTGCCATACAAAACCCACAGAGTTTTATCTCGACCGGTTTTCCGGTTTAAAAGTTATTCGCGACCATACCTGCCCCACTATAGGTAATATACATCTACGGATCTGCCTTATGTACCAAATATCCGATTCTCAACTTTCCTGTGCGCTTTCAATCAAAGATTGTGTAGATGGATTTTGCAGTAGTATAAGTGCCCTACAAAACCCATTCAGTTTCATCTTTACCGGTCTTCCGGTTTAAAAGTTATTTGCGACCAAACCTGTCCCACTATAGCTAATATACGTCTATGGATCTGCCTTATGTACCTAATTTCGGATTCTCAACTTTCCTGTGCGCTTTCAATCAACGATTGTGTAGGTGTATTTTGTAGATTTTTAAGTGCTTTACCAAACCCATCCAATTTTATCTCGACCGGTCATCCGGTTTAAATGTTATTTGGGACTATACCAGCCCCACTATAGCTAATATACGTCTACGAATCTGCCTTATGTACCTAATATCCGATTCTCAACTTTCCTGTGCGCTTTCAATCAAAGATTGTGTAGATGGATTTTGTAGAATTATAAGTCCCCTATGGAACCCATCAAGTTTCATCTCGACCGGTCTTTCAGTTTAAAAGTTATTTGCGACCATACTTGTCCAACTATAGCTAATATACGTCTACGGATCTGCCTTATGTACCTAATATCGGATTCTCAACTTTCCTGTGCGCTTTCAATCAACAATTGACTAGGTGTAGTTTGTAGAGTTATAAGTGCCCTACAAAACCCTTCGAGTTTTATCTCGACCGGTCTTCTGGTTTAAAAGTTATTTGCGACCATACCTGCCCCACTACAGGTAATATACATCTACGGATCTGCCTTATGTACCAAATATCCGATTCTCAACTTTCCTGTGCGCTTTCAATCAAAGATTGTGTAGATGGATTTTGTAGAATTATAAGTCCCCTATGGAACCCATCAAGTTTCATCTCGACCGGTCTTTCAGTTTAAAAGTTATTTGCGACCATACTTGTCCAACTATAGCTAATATACGTCTACGGATCTGCCTTATGTACCTAATATCGGATTCTCAACTTTCCTGTGCGCTTTCAATCAACAATTGACTAGGTGTAGTTTGTAGAGTTATAAGTGCCCTACAAAACCCTTCGAGTTTTATCTCGACCGGTCTTCTGGTTTAAAAGTTATTTGCGACCATACCTGCCCCACTACAGGTAATATACATCTACGGATCTGCCTTATGTACCAAATATCCGATTCTCAACTTTCCTGTGCGCTTTCAATCAAAGATTGTGTAGATTGATTTTGCAGTAGTATAAGTGCCCTACCAAACCCATCCAGTTTCATCTCAACCGGTCTTCCGGTTTAAAAGTTATTTGCGACCATACCTGTCCCACTATAGCTCATATACGTCTACGGATCTGCTTTATGTAAGTAATATCGGATTCTCAACATTCCTGAGCGCTTTCAATCAACAATTGACTAGGTGCAGATTGTAGAGTTATAAGTGCCATACAAAACCCACCGAGTTTTATCTCGACCGGTTTTCCGGTTTAAAAGTTATTCGCGACCATACCTGTCCCACTATAGCTCATATACGTCTACGGATCTGTCTTATGTACCTAATTTCGGATTTTCAACTTTCCTGTGAGCTTTCAATCAAAGATTGTGTAGATGGATTTTGCAGTAGTATAAGAGCCCTACAAAACCCTTTGAGTTTTATCTCGACCGGTCTTCTGCTTAAAAAAGTTATTTGCGACCATACCAGCCCCACTATAGCTAATATACGTCTACGGATCTGCCTTATGTACCTAATATCCGATTCTCAACTTTCCTGTGCGCTTTCAATCAAAGATTGTGTAGATTGATTTTGCAGTAGTATAAGTGCCCTACCAAACCCATCCAGTTTCATCTCAACCGGTCTTCCGGTTTAAAAGTTATTTGCGACCATACCTGTCCCACTATAGCTCATATACGTCTACGGATCTGCCTTATGTACCTAATATCCGATTCTCAACTTTCCTGTGCGCTTTCAATCAAAGATTGTGTACATGGATTTTGTAGAATTATAAGTCCCCAATGAAACCCGTCCAGTTTCATCTCGACCGGTCTTTCAGTTTAAAAGTTATTTGCGACCATACTTGTCCAACTAAAGCTAATATACGTCTACGGATCTGCCTTATGTACCTAATATCGGATTCTCAACTTTCCTGTGCGCTTTCAATCAACAATTGACTAGGTGTAGTTTGTAGAGTTATAAGAGCCCTACAAAACCCTTTGAGTTTTATCTCGACCGGTCTTCTGGTTTAAAAGTTATTTGCGACCATACCTGTCCCACTACAGGTAATATACGTCTACGGATCTGCCTTATGTACCAAATATCTGATTTTCAACTTTCCTGTGCGCTTTCAATCAAAGATTGTCTATATGGATTTTGTAGAATTATAAGTGCCCTACAAAACCCATCCAGTTTCATCTCGACCGGTCTTCCGGTTTAAAAATTTTTGCGACCATACCTGTCCCACTATAGCTAATTTACGTCTACGGATCTGCCTTATGTACTTAATTTCGGATTCTCAACTTTCCTGTGCGCTTTCAATCAACGATTGTGTAGTTGGATTTTGTAGATTTATAAGTGCCCTACAAAATCCACTCAGTTTTATCTCGACCGGTTTTCCGGTTTAAAAGTTATGTGGGACCATACCAGCCCCACTATAGCTAATATACGTCTACGGATCTGCCTTATGTACCTAATATCCGATTCTCAACTTTCCCGTGCGCTTTCAATCAAAGATTGTGTAGATTGATTTTGCAGTAGTATAAGTGCCCTTCCAAACCCATCCAGTTTCATCTCAACCGGTCTTCCGGTTTAAAAGTTATTTGCGACCATACCTGTCCCACTATAGCTCATATACGTCTACGGATCTGCTTTATGTACGTAATATCGGATTCTCAACTTTCCTGAGCGCTTTCAATCACCAATTGACTAGCTGCAGATTGTAGAGTTATAAGTGCCATACAAAACCCACCGAGTTTTATCTCGACCGGTTTTCCGGTTTAAAAGTTATTCGCGACCATACCTGCCCCACTATAGGTAATATACATCTACGGATCTGCCTTATGTACCAAATATCCGATTCTCAACTTTCCTGTGCGCTTTCAATCAAAGATTGTGTAAATGGATTTTGCAGTAGTATAAGTGCCCTATTAAACCCATTCAGTTTCATCTTTACCGGTCTTCCGGTTTAAAAGTTATTTGCGACCATACCTGTCCCACTATAGCTAATATACGTCTATGGATCTGCCTTATGTACCTAATTTCGGATTCTCAACTTTCCTGTGCGCTTTCAATCAACGATTGTGTAGGTGTATTTTGTAGATTTTTAAGTGCTTTACCAAACCCATCCAATTTTATCTCGACCGGTCATCCGGTTTAAATGTTATTTGGGACCATACCAGCCCCACTATAGCTAATATACGTCTACGAATCTGCCTTATGTACCTAATATCCGATTCTCAACTTTCCTGTGCGCTTTCAATCAATGATTGTGTAAATGGATTTTGTAGAATTATAAGTCCCCTATGGAACCCAATCAGTTTCATCTCGACCGGTCTTTCAGTTTAAAAGTTATTTGCGACCATACTTGTCCAACTATAGCTAATATACGTCTACTGATCTGCCTTATGTACCTAATATCGGATTCTCAACTTTCCTGTGCGCTTTCAATCAACAATTGACTAGGTGTAGTTTGTAGAGTTATAAGTGCCCTACAAAACCCTTCGAGTTTTATCTCGACCGGTCTTCTGGTTTAAAAGTTATTTGCGACCATACCTGCCCCACTACAGGTAATATACATCTACGGATCTGCCTTATGTACCAAATATCCGATTCTCAACTTTCCTGTGCGCTTTCAATCAAAGATTGTGTAGATTGATTTTGCAGTAGCATAAGTGCCCTACCAAACCCATCCAGTTTCATCTCAACCGGTCTTCCGGTTTAAAAGTTATTTGCGACCATACCTGTCCCACTATAGCTCATATACGTCTACGGATCTGCTTTATGTAAGTAATATCGGATTCTCAACTTTCCTGAGCGCTTTCAATCAACAATTGACTAGGTGCAGATTGTAGAGTTATAAGTGCCATACAAAACCCACCGAGTTTTATCTCGACCGGTTTTCCGGTTTAAAAGTTATTCGCGACCATACCTGTCCCACTATAACTCATATACGTCTACGGATCTGTCTTATGTACCTAATTTCGGATTTTCAACTGTCCTGTGCGCTTCAATCAAAGATTGTGTAGATGGATTTTGCAGTAGTATAAGAGCCCTACAAAACCCTTTGAGTTTTATCTCGACCGGTCTTCTGGTTTAAAAGTTATTTGCGACCATACCAGCCCTACTATAGCTAATATACGTCTACGGATCTGCCTTATGTACCTAATATCCGATTCTCAACTTTCCTGTGCGCTTTCAATCAAAGATTGTGTAGATTGATTTTGCAGTAGTATAAGTGCCCTACCAAACCCATCCAGTTTCATCTCAACCGGTCTTCCGGTTAAAAAGTTATTTGCGACCATACCTGTCCCACTATAGCTCATATACGTCTACGGATCTGCTTTATGTAAGTAATATCGGATTCTCAACTTTCCTGAGCGCTTTCAATCAACAATTGACTAGGTGCAGATTGTAGAGTTATAAGTGCCATACAAAACCCACCGAGTTTTATCTCGACCGGTTTTCCGGTTTAAAAGTTATTCGCGACCATACCTGTCCCACTATAGCTCATATACGTCTACGGATCTGTCTTATGTACCTATTTTCGGATTTTCAACTTTCCTGTGCGCTTTCAATCAAAGATTTTGTAGATGGATTTTGCAGTAGTATAAGTGCCCTACAAAACCCATTCAGTTTCATCTTGACCGGTCTTCCGGTTTAAAAGTTATTGGCGACCATACCTGTCCCACTATAGCTAATATACGTCTACAAATCTGCCTTATGTACCTAATATCCGATTCTCAACTTTCCTGTGCGCTTTCAATCAAAGATTGTGTAGATGGATTTTGTAGAATTATAAGTCCCCTATGAAACCCATCCAGTTTTATCTCGACCGGTCTTTCAGTTTAAAAGTTATTTGCGACCATACTTGTCCAACTATAGCTAATATACGTCTACGGATCTGCCTTATGTACCTAATATCGGATTCTCAACTTTCCTGTGCGCTTTCAATCAACAATTGACTAGGTGTAGTTTGTAGAGTTATAAGAGCCCTACAAAACCCTTTGAGTTTTATCTCGACCGGTCTTCTGGTTTAAAAGTTATTTGCGACCATACCTGTCCCACTACAGGTAATATACGTCTACGTATCTGCCTTATGTACCAAATATCTGATTTTCAACTTTCCTGTGCGCTTTCAATCAAAGATTGTCTATATGGATTTTGTAGAATTATAAGTGCCCTACAAAACCCATCCAGTTTCATCTCGACCGGTCTTCCGGTTTAAAAGTTTTTTGCGACCATACCTGTCCCACTATAGCTAATTTACGTCTACGGATCTGCCTTATGTACTTAATTTCGGATTCTCAACTTTCCTGTGCGCTTTCAATCAACGATTGTGTAATTGGATTTTGTAGATTTATAAGTGCCCTACAAAATCCACTCAGTTTTATCTCGAAAGGTTTTCCGGTTTAAAAGTTATTTGGGACCATACCAGCCCCACTATAGCTAATATACGTCTACGGATCTACCTTATGTACCAAATATCCGATTCTCAACATTCCTGTGCGCTTTCAATCAAAGATTGTGTAGATGGATTTTGCAGAAGTATAAGTGCCCTACCAAACCCATCCAGTTTCATCTCAACCGGTCTTCCGGTTTAAAAGTTATTTGCGACCATACCTGTCCCACTATAGCTCATATACGTCTACGGATCTGCTTTATGTACGTAATATCGGATTCTCAACTTTCCTGAGCGCTTTCAATCACCAATTGACTAGGTGCAGATTGTACAGTTATAAGTGCCATACAAAACCCACCGAGTTTTATCTCGACCGGTTTTCCGGTTTAAAAGTTATTCGCGACCATACCTGCCCCACTATAGGTAATATACATCTACGGATCTGCCTTATGTACCAAATATCCGATTCTCAACTTTCCTGTGCGCTTTCAATCAAAGATTGTGTAGATGGATTTTGCAGTAGTATAAGTGCCCTACAAAACCCATTCAGTTTCATCTTTACCGGTCTTCCGGTTTAAAAGTTATTTGCGACCATACCTGTCCCACTATAGCTAATATACGTCTATGGATCTGCCTTATGTACCTAATTTCGGATTCTCAACTTTCCTGTGCGCTTTCAATCAACGATTGTGTAGGTGTATTTTGTAGATTTTTAAGTGCTTTACCAAACCCATCCAATTTTATCTCGACCGGTCATCCGGTTTAAATGTTATTTGGGACCATACCAGCCCCATTATAGCTAATATACGTCTACGAATCTGCCTTATGTACCTAAAATCCGATTCTCAACTTTCCTGTGCGCTTTCAATCAAAGATTGTGTAGATGGATTTTGTAGAATTATAAGTCCCCTATGGAACCCATCCAGTTTCATCTCGACCGGTCTTTCAGTTTAAAAGTTATTTGCGACCATACTTGTCCAACTATAGCTAATATACGTCTACGGATCTGCCTTATGTACCTAATATCGGATTCTCAACTTTCCTGTGCGCTTTCAATCAACAATTGACTAGGTGTAGTTTGTAGAGTTATAAGTGCCCTACAAAACCCTTCGAGTTTTATCTCGACCGGTCTTCTGGTTTAAAAGTTATTTGCGACCATACCTGCCCCACTACAGGTAATATACGTCTACAAATCTGCCTTATGTATCAAATATCTGATTTTCAACTTTTCTGTGCGCTTTCAATCAAAGATTTTCTATATGGATTTTGTAGAATTATAAGTGCCCTACAAAACCCATCCAGTTTCATCTTGACCGGTCTTCCGGTTTAAAAGTTATTTCCGACCATACCTGTCCCACTATAGCTAATATACGTCTACGGATCTGTCTTATGTACCTAATTTCGGATTTTCAACTTTCCTGTGCGCTTTCAATCAACGATTGTGTAGGTGGATTTTGTAGATTTATAAGTGCCCTACAACATCCACCCAGTTTTATCTCGACCGGTCTTCCGGTTTAAAAGTTATTTGGGACCATACCAGCCCCATTATAGCTAATATACGTCTACGGATCTGCCTTGTGTACCTTATATCCGATTCTCAACTTTCCTGTTTGTGTAGATGAATTTTGTAGAATTATAAGTGCCCTACCAAACCCATCCAGTTTCATCTTGACCGGTCTTCCGGTTTAAAAGTTATTTCCGACCATACCTGTCCCACTATAGCTAATATACGTCTACGGATCTGTCTTATGTACCTAATTTCGGATTTTCAACTTTCCTGTGCGCTTTCAATCAACGATTATGTAGGTGGATTTTGTAGATTTATAAGTGCCCTACAACATCCACCCAGTTTTATCTCGACCGGTCTTCCGGTTTAAAAGTTATTTGGGACCATACCAGCCCCATTATAGCTAATATACGTCTACGGATCTGCCTTGTGTACCTTATATCCGATTCTCAACTTTCCTGTTTGTGTAGATGAATTTTGTAGAATTATAAGTGCCCTACCAAACCCATCCAGTTTCATCTTGACCGGTCTTCCGGTTTAAAAGTTATTTCCGACCATACCTGTCCCACTATAGCTAATATACGTCTACGGATCTGTCTTATGTACCTAATTTCGGATTTTCAACTTTCCTGTGCGCTTTCAATCAACGATTATGTAGGTGGATTTTGTAGATTTATAAGTGCCCTACAACATCCACCCAGTTTTATATCGACCGGTCTTCCGGTTTAAAAGTTATTTGGGACCATACCAGCCCCATTATAGCTAATATACGTCTACGGATCTGCCTTGTGTACCTTATATCCGATTCTCAACTTTCCTGTTTGTGTAGATGAATTTTGTAGAATTATAAGTGCCCTACCAAACCCATCCAGCTTCATCTTGACCGGTCTTCCGGTTTAAAAGTTATTTGCGACCATACCTGTCCAACTATAGCTAATATACGTCTATGGATCTGCCTTATGTACCTAATATCGGATTTTCAACTTTCCTGTGCGCTTTCAATCAACGATTGACTAAGTGGAGTTTATAACGTTATAAGTGTCCCACGAAACCCACCGAGTTTTATTTCGACCGGTTTTCCGGTTTAAAAGTTATTTGCGACCATACCTGTCCCACTATAGCTAATATACGTCTACGGATCTGCCTTATGTACCTAATATCGGATTCTCAACTTTCCTGTGCGCTTTCAATCAACAATTGACTAGGTGGAGTTTATAGAGTTATAAGTCCCCTACAAAACCAACCGAGTTTTATCTCGACCGGTCTTCCGGTTTAAAAGTTCTTCGTGACCATACCTGCCCAACTATAGCTAATATACGTATACGGATCTGCCTTATGTACCAAATATCCGATTTTCAACTTCCTGTGCGCTTTCAATCAAAGATTGTGTAGATGAATTTTGTAGAATCATAAGTGCCCTACAAAACTCATCCAGTTTCATCTTGACTGGTCTTCCAATTTAAAAGTAATTTGCGACCATACCTGTCCCTTTATAGCTAATATACGTGTACGGATCTACCTAATTTCGGATTTTCAACTTTCCTGTGCGCTTTCAGTCAACAATTGTTTAGGTGTATTTTGTAGATTTATAAGTGCCCTACAACATCCACCCAGTTTTATCTCGACCTGTCTTCTGGTTTAAAAGTTATTTGGGACCATACCTGCCCCACTATAGCTAATATACGTCTTCGGGTCTGCCTTGTGTACCTAATATCCCATTCTCAACTTTCCTGTTTGTGTAGATGAATTTTGTAGAATTATAAGTGCCCTACCAAACCCATCCAGTTTCATCTTGACCGGTCTTCCGGCTTAAAAGTTATTTGCGACTATACCTGTCCCACTATAGCTAATATACGTCTACGGATCTGCTTTATGTACCTAATATCGGATTCTCAACTTTCCTGTGCGCTTGCAATCAACAATTGACTAAGTGCAGATTGTAGAATTATAAGTGCCATACAAAACCCACCGAGTTTTATCTCGACCGGTCTTCCGGTTTAAAAGTTATTCTCGACCATACCTGCCCCACAATAGGTAATATACGTCTACGGATCTGCCTTATGTACCAAATATCCGATTCTCAACTATCATGTGCGCTTTCAATCAAAGATTGTGTAGGTGGATTTTGCAGTAGTATAAGTGCCCTACAAAACCCATCCAGTTTCATCTTGACCCGTCTTCCAGTATAAAAGTTATTTGCGACCATACCTGTCCAACTATAGCTAATATACGTCTACGGATCTGCCTTATGTACCTTATTTCGGATTCTCAACTTTCCTGTGCGCTTGCAATCAACAATTGACTAAGTGCAGATTGTAGAGTTATAAGTGCCATACAAAACCCACCGAGTTTTATCTCGACCGGTCTTCCGGTTTAAAAGTTATTCGCGACCATACCTGCCCCACAATAGGTAATATACGTCTACGGATCTGCCTTATGTACCAAATATCTGATTCTCAACTTTCCTGTGCGCTTTCAATCAAAGATTGTGTAGATGGATTTTGTAGAATTATAAGTGCCCTATGAAACCCATCCAGTTTGATCTCGACCGGTCTTACAGTTTAAAAGTTATTTGCGACCATACCTGTCCAACTATAGCAAATATACGTCTACGGATCTGCCTTATGTACCAAATATCGGATTCTCAACTTTCTTTTGCGCTTTCAATCAACAATTGACTAGGTGCAGATTGTAGAGTTATAAGTGCCATACAAAACCCACCGAGTTTTATCTCGACCGGTCTTCCGGTTTAAAAGTTCTTCGTGACCATACCTGCCCAACTATAGCTAATATACGTATACGGATCTGCCTTATGTACCAAATATCCGATTTTCAACTTCCTGTGCGCTTTCAATCAAAGATTGTGTAGATGAATTTTGTAGAATCATAAGTGCCCTACAAAACTCATCCAGTTTCATCTTGACTGGTCTTCCAATTTAAAAGTAATTTGCGACCATACCTGTCCCTTTATAGCTAATATACGTGTACGGATCTACCTAATTTCGGATTTTCAACTTTCCTGTGCGCTTTCAGTCAACAATTGTTTAGGTGTATTTTGTAGATTTATAAGTGCCCTACAACATCCACCCAGTTTTATCTCGACCTGTCTTCTGGTTTAAAAGTTATTTGGGACCATACCTGCCCCACTATAGCTAATATACGTCTTCGGGTCTGCCTTGTGTACCTAATATCCCATTCTCAACTTTCCTGTTTGTGTAGATGAATTTTGTAGAATTATAAGTGCCCTACCAAACCCATCCAGTTTCATCTTGACCGGTCTTCCGGCTTAAAAGTTATTTGCGACTATACCTGTCCCACTATAGCTAATATACGTCTACGGATCTGCTTTATGTACCTAATATCGGATTCTCAACTTTCCTGTGCGCTTGCAATCAACAATTGACTAAGTGCAGATTGTAGAATTATAAGTGCCATACAAAACCCACCGAGTTTTATCTCGACCGGTCTTCCGGTTTAAAAGTTATTCTCGACCATACCTGCCCCACAATAGGTAATATACGTCTACGGATCTGCCTTATGTACCAAATATTCGATTCTCAACTATCATGTGCGCTTTCAATCAAAGATTGTGTAGGTGGATTTTGCAGTAGTATAAGTGCCCTACAAAACCCATCCAGTTTCATCTTGACCCGTCTTCCAGTATAAAAGTTATTTGCGACCATACCTGTCCAACTATAGCTAATATACGTCTACGGATCTGCCTTATGTACCTTATTTCGGATTCTCAACTTTCCTGTGCGCTTGCAATCAACAATTGACTAAGTGCAGATTGTAGAGTTATAAGTGCCATACAAAACCCACCGAGTTTTATCTCGACCGGTCTTCCGGTTTAAAAGTTATTCGCGACCATACCTGCCCCACAATAGGTAATATACGTCTACGGATCTGCCTTATGTACCAAATATCTGATTCTCAACTTTCCTGTGCGCTTTCAATCAAAGATTGTGTAGATGGATTTTGTAGAATTATAAGTGCCCTATGAAACCCATCCAGTTTGATCTCGACCGGTCTTACAGTTTAAAAGTTATTTGCGACCATACCTGTCCAACTATAGCAAATATACGTCTACGGATCTGCCTTATGTACCAAATATCGGATTCTCAACTTTCTTTTGCGCTTTCAATCAACAATTGACTAGGTGCAGATTGTAGAGTTATAAGTGCCATACAAAACCCACCGAGTTTTATCTCGACCGGTCTTCCGGTTTAAAAGTTATTTGCGACCATACCTGCCCCACTATAGCTAATATACGAATACGGATCTGCCTTATGTACCAAATATCGGATTCTCAACTTTCCTGTGCGCTTTCAATCCACAATTGTGTAGGTGTTTTTTGTAGATTTATAAGTGCCCTACAAACCCCATCCAGTTTTATCTCGACCGGTCATCCGGTTTAAAAGTTATTTGCGACCATACCTGCCCCACTATAGCTAATATACGAATACGGATCTGCCTTATGTACCAAATATCGGATTCTCAACTTTCCTGCGCGCTTTCAATCCACAATTGTGTAGGTGTATTTTGTAGATTTATAAGTGCCCTACAAAACCCACCGAGGTTTATCTCGACCGGTCTTCTGGTTAAAAAGTTATTTGTGACCATACCTGTCCAACTATAGGTAATATACGTCTACGGATCTGCCTTATTTACATAATATCGGATTCTCAACTTTCCTGTGCACTTTCAATCAACGATTGACTAAGTGGAGTTTATAGACTTATAAGTGTCCTACAAAACTCACCTAGTTTTATCTCGACCGGTTTTCCGGTTCAAAAGTTATTATCAACCATACCTGTCCCACTATAGCTAATATACGTCTACGGATCTGCCTAATGTACCTAATTTTGGATTTTCAACTTTCCTGTGCGCTTTCAATCAACAATTGTGTAGGTGGATTTTGTAGATTTATTAGTGCCCTACAAAATCCTCCCAGTTTTATCTCGATCACTTTTTCGGTTCAAAAGTTATTTGGGACCATACCAGCCCCACTATAGCTAATATACGTCTACGGATCTGCCTTATAAACCTAATATCCGATTCTCTACTCTTCTGTGCGCTTTCAATCAAAGATTGTGTAGATGAATTTTGTAGAATTATAAGTGCCCTACCAAACCCATCCAGTTTCATCTCAACTGGTCTTCCGGTTGAAAAGTTATTTGGGACCATACCAGCCCCATTATAGCTAATATACGTCTACGGATCTGCTTTATGTACCTAATATCGGATTCTCAACTTTCCTGTGCGCTTGCAATCAACAATTGACTAAGTGCAGATTGTAGAGTTATAAGTGCCATACAAAACCCACCGAGTTTTATCTCGACCAGTCTTCCGGTTTAAAAGTTATTCACGACCATACCTGCCCCACTATAGGTAATATACGTCTACGGATCTGCCTTATGTACCGAATATCCGATTCTCAACTTTCCTGTGCGCTTTCAATCAAAGATTGTGTAGGTGGATTTTGCAGTAGTATAAGTGCCCTACAAAACCCATCCAGTTTCATCTTGACCAGTCTTCCGGTATAAAAGTTATTTGGGACCATACCTGTCCAACTATAGCTAATATACGTCTACGGATCTGCCTTATGTACCTTATTTTGGATTCTCAACTTTCCTGTGCGCTTTCAATCAACAATTGACTAGGTGCAGTTATAGAGTTATAAGTGCCATACAAAACCCGACCAGTTTTATCTCGACCGGACTTCCGGTTAAAAAGTTATTCGTGACCATACCTGCCCCACTATAGCTAATATACAAATACGGATCTGCCTTATGTACCAAATATCCGATTCTAAACTTTCCTGTGCGCTTTCAATCAACAATTGACTAGGTGCAGATTGTAGAGTTATAAGTGCCCTACAAAACCCATCCAGTTTTATCTCGACCGGTCATCCGGTTTAAAAGTTATTCGGGACCATACCAGCCCCACTTTAGCTAATATACGTCTACGGATCTGCCTTATGTACCAAATATCGGATTCTCAACTTTCCTGTGCGCTTTCAATCAACAATTGACTAGGTGTAGTTTGTAGAGTTATAAGTGCCCTACAAAACCCACCGAGTTTTATCTCGACCGGTCTTCCGGTTTAAAAGTTATTCGTGACCATACCTGTCCAACTATAGGTAATATACGTCTACGGATCTGCCTTATGTACCTTATATCGGATTCTCAACTTTCCTGTGCGCTTTCAATCAACGATTGACTAAGTGGAGTTTATAGAGTTATAAGTGTCCTACAAAACCCACCGAGTTTTATCTCGACCGGTTTTCCGGTTTGAAAGTTATTATCGACCATACCTGTCCCACTATAGCTAATATACGTCTACGGATCTGCCTTATGTACCTAATTTTGGATTTTCAACTTTCCTGTGCGCTTTCAATCAACGATTGTGTAGGTGGATTTTGTAGATTTATGAGTGCCCTACAAAATCGACCCAGTTTTGATCTCGACCGGTTTTCCGGTTCAAAAATTATTTGGGACCATACCAGCCCCACTATAGCTAATATACGTCAACGGATCTGCCTTATAAACCTAATATCCGATTCTCTACTCTTCTGTGCGCTTTCAATCAAAGAGTGTGTAGATGAATTTTGTAGAATCATAAATGCCCTACCAAACCCATCCAGTTTTATAAGTGCCCTACAAAACCCGACCAGTTTTATCTCGATCGGTCTTCCTGTTTAAAAGTTATTTGGGGCCATACCAGCCCCACTATAGCTGATATACGTCTACTGATCTGCCTTATGTACCTAATATCCGATTCTCAACTTTCCTGTGCCATTTGAATCAAAGATTGTGTAGATTAATTTTGTAGAATTATAAGTGCCCTACCAAACCCATCCAGTTTCATCTCAAACGGTCTACCGGGTTAAACGTTATTTGGGACCATACCAGCCCCACTATAGCTAATATACGTCTACGGATCTGCCTTATGTACCTAATATCGGATTCTTAACTTTCCTGTGCAATTTCCATCAAAGATTGTGTAGATGAATTTTATAGTATTATAAGTGCCCTACAAAACCCACCCAGTTTCATCTCGACTGGTCTTACAGTTTAAACGTTATTTGGGACCATACCAGCCCCACTATAGCTAATATACGTCTACAGATCCGCCTTATGTACCAATTATCCGATTCTCAACTTTCCTGTGCGCTTTCAATCAACGATTGTCTAGGTGGATTTTGTAGAATTATAAGTGCCCTACGAAACCCATCCGAGTTTTATCTCGACTGGTCTTCCGGTTTAAATGTTATTCGTTACCATACCTGCCCCACTCTAGCTAATATACGTCTACGGATCTGCCTTATGTACCAAATATCGGATTCTCAACTTTCCTGTGCGAATTCAATGAACAATTGACTAAGTGGAGTTTATAGATTTATAAGTGCCCTACAAAACCGACCCAGTTTTATCTCGACCGGTTTTCTGGTTTAAAAGTTATTTGGGACCATACCAGCCCCACTATAGCTAATATACGTCTACGGATCTGCCTTATGTACCTAATATCCGATTCTCAACTTTCCTATGGGCTTTCAATCAACAATTCACTAGGTGGAATTTATAAAGTTATAAGTGCCCTACAAAACCCACCTAGTTTTATTTCGACCAGTCTTCTGGTTAAAAAGTTATTCGTGACCATACCTGCCCCACTATAGCTAATATACGTCTACGGATCTGCCTTATGTACCAAATATCCGATTCTCAACTTTCCTGTGCGCTTTCAATCAAAGATTGTGTAGATAGATTTTGTAGAATTATAAGTGCCCTACGAAACCCATCCAGTTTCATCTCGACCGGTCTTCCAGTTTAAAAGTTATTTGCGACCGTACCTGTCCAACTATAGCTAATATACGTCTACGGATCTGCCTTATGTACTTAATATCGGATTCTCAACTTTCCTGTGCACTTTCAATGAACAATTGACTAAGTGGAGTTTATAGATTTATTTGTGCCCTACAAAACCGACCCAGTTTTATCTCGACCAGTTTTGTAGTTTAAAAGTTATTTGGGACCATACCAGCCCCACTATAGCTAATATACGTCTACGGATCTGCCTTATGTACCTAATATCCGATTCTCAACTTTCCTGTGGGCTTTCAATGAACAATTGACTAGGTGGAGTTTATAAAGTTATAAGTGCCTTACAAAACCCAACGAGTTTTATCTCGACCAGTCTTCCGGTTAAAAAGTTATTCGTGACCATACCTGCCCCACTATAGCTAATATACGTCTACGGATCTGCCTTATGTACCAAATATCCGATTCTCAACTTTCCTGTGCGCTTTCAATCAACGATTGTCTAGGTGGATTTTGTATATTTATCAGTGCCCTACAAAACCCAACCAGTTTTATCTCGACCTGTCTTCCGGTTTAAAAGTGATTTGGGACCATACCAGCCCCATTATAGCTAATATACGTCTACGGATCTGCCTTATGTACCTAATATCGATTCTCAACTTTCCTGTGCGCTTTCAATCAACAATTGACTAGGTGGAGTTTTTAGAAATATAAGATCCCTACGAAACCCATCCGAGTTTTATCTCGACCGGTCTTCCGGTTTAAATGTTATTCGTGACCATACCTGCCCCACTCAAGCTAATATACGTCTACGGATCTGCCTTATGTACCAAATATCCGATTCTCAACTTTTCTGTGCGCTTTCAATCAAAGATTGTGTAGATGGATTTTGTTGAATTATAAGGGCCCTACGAAACCCATCCAGTTTCATCTCGACCGGTCTTCCAGTTAAAAAGTTATTTGCGACCGTACCTGTCCAACTATAGCTAATATACGTCTACGGATCTGCCTTATTTACCTAATATCTGATTCTCAACTTTCCTGTGCGCTTTCAATCAACAATTGACTAAGTGGAATTTATAGAGTTATAAGTGCCCTACAAAACCCATCGAGTTTTATCTCCACCAGTCTTTCGGTTTAAAAGTTATTTGCGACCATACCTGTCCCACTATAGCTAATATACGTCTACGGATCTGCCTTATGTACCTTATATCCGATTCTCAACTTTCCTGTGGGCTTTCAATCAACAATTGACTAGGTGGAGTTTATAAAGTTGTAAGTGCCCTACAAAACCCACCGAGTTTCATCTCAACCGGTCTTCCGGTTAAAACGTTATTTGGGATCATACCAGCCCCACTATAGCTAATATACGTCTACGGATCTGCCTTATGTACCAAATATCCGATTGTCAACTTTTCTGTGCGCTTTCAATCAAAGATTGTGTAGATGGATTTTGTAGAATTATAAGTTCCCTACGAAACCCATCCAGTTTCATCTCGACCGGTCTTCCAGTTTAAAAGTTATTTGCGACCGTACCTGTCCAACTATAGCTAATATACGTCTACGGATCTGCCTTATGTACCTAATATCGGATTCTCAACTTTCCTGTGCGCTTTCAACCAACGATTGTGTAGGTGGATTTTATAGATTTATAAGTGCCCTACAAAACCCGACCAGTTTTATCTTGACCGGTCTTCCTGTTTAAAAGTTATTTGGGGCCATACCAGCCCCACTATAGCTAATATATGTCTACGGATCTGCCTTATGTACCTAATATCCGATTCTCAACTTTCCTGTGCACTTTCAATCAAAGATTGTGTAGATGGTTTTTTTAGAATTATAAGTGCCCTACAAAACAATCCAGTTTCATCTTGACCGGTCTTCCGGTTTAAAAGTTATTCGGAACCATACCTGCCCCACTATAGCTAACATACGTCTACGAATCTGCCTTATGTACCTAATTTCTGATTCTCAACTTTCCTGTGCGCTTTCAATCAACGATTGTCTAGGTGGTGTTATAGATTTATAAGTGCCCTACAAAACCGACCCAGTTTTATCTCGACCGGTTTTCTGGTGTAAAAGATATTTGGGACCATACCAGCCCCACTATAGCTAATATACGTCTACGGATCTGCCTTATGTACCTAATATCCGATTCTCAACTTTCCTGTGGGCTTTCAATCAACAATTGACTAGTCGGAGTTTATAAAGTTATAAGTGCCCTACAAAACCCACCGAGTTTTATCTCGACCAGTCTTCCGGTTAAAAAGTTATTCGTGACCATACCTGCCCCACTATAGCTAATATACGTCTACGGATCTGCCTTATGTACCAAATATCCGATTCTCAACTTTCCTGTGCGCTTTCAATCAAAGAGTGTGTAGATGGATTTTGTAGAATTATAAATGCCCTACGAAACCCATCCAGTTTCATCTCGACCGGTCTTCCAGTTTAAAAGTTATTTGCGACCGTACCTGTCCAACTATAGCTAATATACGTCTACGGATCTGCCTTATCTACCTAATATCGGATTCTTAACTTTCCTGTGCAATTTCAATCAAAGATTGTGTAGATGAATTTTGTAAAATTATAAGTGCCCTAAAAAACCCATCCAGTTTCATCTCGACCAGTCTTCCGGTTTAAACGTTTTTTGGGACCATACCAGCCCCACTATAGCTAATATACGTCTACGGATCTGCCTAATGTACCTAATATCCGATTCTCAACTTTCCTGTGCGATTTCAATCAAAGATTGTGTAGATGGATTTTGTAAAATTATAAGTGCCCTAAAAAACCCACCCAGTTTTATCTCGACTGGTCTTCCGGTTTAAACGTTAGTTGGGACCATACTAGCCCCACTATAGCTAATATACGTCTACGGATCTGCCTCATGTACCGAATATCCGATTCTCCACTTTTCTGTGCGCTTTCAATCAAAGATTGTGTAGATGGATTTTGTAAAATTATAAGTGCCCTACGAAACCCATCCAGTTTCATCTCGACCGGTCTTCCAGTTTAAAAGTTATTTGCGACCGTACCTGTCCAACTATAGCTAATATACGTCTACGGATCTGCCTTATGTACCAAATATCGGATTCTCAACTTTCCTCTGAACTTTCAATCAACAATTGACTAGGTGGAGTTTATAGAATTTAAGTATCCTACAAAAACCACCGAGTTTTATCTCGACTGGTCTTCCGGTTAAAAAGTTATTAGCGACTATACCTGCCCCACTTTAGTTAATATACGTCTACGGATCTGCCTTATGTACCAAATATCCGAGTCTCAACTTTCCTGTGCGCTTTCA
Organism: Arcuatula senhousia; assembly: GCA_963971305.1. Taxonomy (NCBI): domain Eukaryota; kingdom Metazoa; phylum Mollusca; class Bivalvia; order Mytilida; family Mytilidae; genus Arcuatula; species Arcuatula senhousia. Next base: position 38,021,995 of record OZ020312.1, read on the forward strand.
ATCAAAGATTGTGTAGATGGATTTTGTAGAATTATAAGTGCCCTACATACCCATCCAGTTTCATCTTGACGGGTCTTCCGGTTTCAAAGTTATTTGCGACCATGCCTGTCCCACTATAGCTAATATACGTCTACGGATCTGCCTTATGTACCTAAGTTCGGATTCTCAACTTTCCTGTGCGCTTTCAATCAAAGATTGTCTAGGTGGATTTTGAAGATTTATACGTGCCCTACAAAACCCACCCAGTTTTATCTCGACCGGTCTTCCGGTTAAAAAGTTATTTGGGACCATACCAGCCCAACTATAGCTAATATACGTCTACGGATCTGCCTTATGTACCTTATATCGGATTCTCAACTTTCCTGTGCGCTTTTAATCAACAATTGACGAGGTGAAGTTTATAGAATTATAAGTGCCCTACAAAACCCTCTTAATTTTATTTCGACCGTTCCTCCGGTTTAAAAGTTATTTGCGACCATACCTGTCCCACTATAGCTAATAAACGTCTACGGATCTGCCTTATGTACCTTATTTCGGATCGGATTCTCAACTTTCCTGTGCGCTTTCAATCAACAATTGACTAAGTGGAGTTTTGAGAGTTATAAGTGCCCCACAAAACCTATTGAGTTTTATCTCGACCGGTCTTCCGATTTAAAAGTTATTCGTGACCATACCTGTCCCACTATAGCTAATATACGTCTACGGATTTGCCTTATGTACCTAATTTCGGATTCTCAACTTTCCTGTGCGCTTTCAATCAAAGATAGTGAAGATGGATATTGTAGAATTATAAGTGCCCTACGAAACCCATCCAGTTTCATCTCGACCGGTCTTCGAGTTTAAAAGTTATTTGCGACCGTAGCTGTCCAACTATAGCTAATATACGTCTGCGGATCTGCCTTATTTACCTAATATCGGATTCTCAACTTTCCTGTGCGCTTTTAATCAACAATTGACGAAGTGAAGTTTATAGAGCTATAACTGCCCTACAAAACCCTCTTAGTTTTATTTCGACCGTTCTTTCGGTTTAAAAGTTATTTGCGACCATACCTGTCCCACTATTGCTAATATACGTCTACGGATCTGCCTTATGTACCTTATTTCGGATCGGATTCTCAACTTTCCTGTGCGCTTTCAATCAACGATTGTGTAGGTGGATTTTGTAGGTTTATAAGTGCCCTACAAAACCCACCCAGTTTTATCTCGACCGGTCTTCCTGTTTAAAATTTATTTGGGACCATACCAGCCCCACTATAGCTAATATACGTCTAAGGATCTGCCTTATGTACCTAATATCGGATTCTCAACTTTCCTGTGCGCTTTCAATCAAAGATTGTGTAGATGAATTTTGTAGAATTATAAGTGCCCTACCAAATACATCCAGTTTCATCTTAACCGGTCCTCCGGTTTAAAAGTTATTTGCGACCATACCTGTCCCACTATAGCTAATATACATCTACGGATTTGCCTTATGTACTTAATATCGGATTCTCAACTTTCCTGTGCGCTTTCAATCAACAATTGACTAAGTGGAGTTTTGAGAGTTATAAGTGCCCAACAAAACCTATTGAGTTTTATCTCGACCGGTACCAATTCAAAAGTTATTTGGGACCATACCAACCCCACTTTAGCTAATATACGTCTACGAATCTGCCTTATGTACCTAATTTCGGATTCTCAACTTTCCTGTGCGCTTTCAATCAACGATTGTGTAAGTGGATTTTGTAGATTTATAAGTGCCCTACAAAACCCATCCAGTTTTATCTCGACCGGTATCCAATTCAAAAGTTATTTGGGACCATACCAGCCCCACTATAGCAAATATACGTCTACGGATCTGCCTTATGTACCTAAACTCCGATTCTCAACTTTCCTGTGCGCTTTCAATCAAACATTGTGTAGATGAATTTTGTAGAATTATAAGTGCCCTACCAAGCCCAACCAGTTTACTCTTAACCGGTCTTCCGGTTTAAAAGTTATTTGCGACCATACCTGTCCAACTATAGCTAATATACGTCTACGGATTTGCCTTATGTACCTAATATCGGATTCTCAACTTTTCTGTGCGCTTTCAATCAACGATTGTGTAGATGGATTTAGTAGACTTATAAGTGCCCTACAAATCCCATCCAGTTTTATCTTGACCAGTCTTCCGGTTTAAAAGTTATTTGCGACCATACCTGTCCCACTATAGCTAATATACGTCTACGGATTTGCCTTATGTACCTAATATCGGATTCTCAACATTCCTGTGCGCTTTCAATCAAAGATTGTGTAGATGGATTTAGTAAACTTATAAGTGCCCTACAAATCCCATCCAGTATCATCTTGACCAGTCTTCCGGTTTAAAAGTTATTCGTGACCATACCTGCCCCACTATAGCTAATATACGTCTACGGATCTGCCTTATGTACCAAATATCCGATTCTCAACTTTCCTGTGCGCTTTCAATCAAAGATTGTGTAGTTGGATTTTGTAGAATTATAAATGCCGTACGAAACCCACCCAGTTTCATCTCCACCAGTCTTCCAGTTTAAAAGTTATTTGCGACAATACCTATCCAACTATAGCTAATATACGTCTACGGATCTGCCTTATGTACCTAAAATCGGATTTTCAACTTTCCTGCGCGCTTTCAATCAGCAATTGACTAAGTGGAGTTTATAGAGTTATAAGTGCCCTACAAAACCTACCGAGTTTTATCTCGACCGGTCTTCCGGTTTAAAAGTTATTTGCGACCATCCCTGTCCCACTATAGCTAATATACGTCTACGGATCTGCCTTATGTACCTAATTTCGGATTCTCAACTTTCCTGTGCACTTTCAATCAACGATTGTCTAAGTGGATTTTGTAGATTTATAAGTGCCCTACAAAACCCACCGAGTTTTCTCTTGCCCGGTTTTCCGGTTTAAAAGTAATTCGTGACCAAACTTGCCCCACTATAGCTAATATACGTCTACGGATCTGCCTTATGTACCTAATATCCGATTCTCAACTTTCTGTGCGCTTTCAATCAAAGATTGTGTAGTTGGATTTTAGAGAATTATGAATGCCCTACGAAACGCATCCAGTTTCATCTCGACCGGTCTTCCAGTTTAAAAGTTATTTGCGACCGTACCTGTCCAACTATAGCTAATATACGTCTACGGATCTGCCTCATTTACCTAATATCGGATTCTCAACTTTCCTGTGCACTTTCAATCAACAATTGACTAAGTGGAATTTATAGAGTTATAAGTGCCCTACAAAACCCATCGAGTTTTATCTCCACCAGTCTTCCGGTTTAAAAGTTATTTGCGACCATACCTGTCCCACTATAGCTAATATACGTCTACGGATCTGCCTTATGTACCTAATATCCGATTCTCAACTTTCCTGTGCGCTTTCAATCAAAGATTGTGTAGATGTTTTTTTTTAGAATTATAAGTGCCCTACAAAACAATCCAGTTTCATCTTGACCGGTCTTCCGGTTTAAAAGTTATTCGGAACCATACGTGCCCCACTATAGCTAACATACGTCTACGAATCTGCCTTATGTACCTAATTTCGGATTCTCAACTTTCCTGTGCGCTTTCAATCAACGCTTGTCTAGGTGGATTTTGTATATTTATCAGTGCCCTACAAAACCCACCTAGTTTTATCTCGACCGGTCTTCCTGTTTAAAAGTTATTTGGGGCCATACCAGCCCCACTATAGCTAATATACGTCTACGGATCTGCCTTATGTACCTAATATCCGATTCTCAACTTTCCTGTGCGCTTTCAATCAAAGATTGTGTAGATGTTTTTTTTAGAATTATAAGTGCCCTACAAAACAATCCAGTTTCATCTTGACCAGTCTTCCGGTTTAAAAGTTATTCGGAACCATACCTGCCCCACTATAGCTAACATACGTCTACGAATCTGCCTTATGTACCTAATTTCCGATTCTCAACTTTCCTGTGGGCTTTCAATCAACAATTGACTAGGTGGAGTTTATAAAGTTGTAAGTGCCCTACAAAACCCACCGAGTTTCATCTCGACCGGTCTTCCGGTTAAAACGTTATTTGGGACCATAACAGCCCCACTATAGCTAATACACGTCTACCAATCTGCCTTATATACCAAATATCCGATTGTCAACTTTTCTGTGCGCTTTCAATCAAAGATTGTGTAGATGGATTTTGTAGAATTATAAGTTCCCTATGAAACCCATCCAGTTTCATCTCGACCGGTCTTCCAGTTTAAAAGTTATTTGCGACCGTACCTGACCAACTATAGCTAATATACGTCTACGGATCTGCCTTATGTACCTAATATCGGATTCTCAACTTTCCTGTGCGCTTTCAACCAACGATTGTGTAGATGGATTTTATACATTTATAAGTGCCCTACAAAACCCGACCAGTTTTATCTCGACCGGTCTTCCTGTTTAAAAGTTATTTGGGGCCATACCAGCCCCACTATAGCTAATATACTTCTACGGATCTGCCTTATGTACCTAATATCCGATTCTCAACTTTCCTGTGGGCTTTCAATCAAAGATTGTGTAGATGTTTTTTTTAGAATTATAAGTGCCCTACAAAACAATCCAGTTTCATCTTGACCGGTCTTCCGGTTTAAAAGTTATTCGGAACCATACCTGCCCCACTATAGCTAACATACGTCTACGAATCTGCCTTATGTACCTAAAATCGGATTTTCAACTTTCCTGTGCGCTTTCAATCAGCAATTGACTAAGTGGAGTTTATAGAGTTATAAGTGCCCTACAAAACCTACCGAGTTTTATCTCGACCGGTCTTCCGGTTTAAAAGTTATTTGCGACCATCCCTGTCCCACTATAGCTAATATACGTCTACGGATCTGCCTTATGTACCTAATTTCGGATTCTCCACTTTCCTGTGCACTTTCAATCAACGATTGTCTAAGTGGATTTTGTAGATTTATTAGTGCCCTACAAAACCCACCGAGTTTTCCCTTGCCCGTTTTTCCGGTTTAAAAGTAATTCGTGACCAAACTTGCCCCACTATAGCTAATATACGTCTACGGATCTGCCTTATGTACCAAATATCCGATTCTCAACTTTCTGTGCGCTTTCAATCAAAGATTGTGTAGTTGGATTTTAGAGAATTATGAATGCCCTACGAAACTCATCCAGTTTCATCTCGACCGGTCTTCCAGTTTAAAAGTTATTTGCGACCGTACCTGTCCAACTATAGCTAATATACGTCTACGGATCTGCCTTATTTACCTAATATCGGATTCTCAACTTTCCTGTGCGCTTTCAATCAACAATTGACTAAGTGGAATTTATAGAGTTATAAGTGCCCTACAAAACCCATCGAGTTTTATCTCCACCAGTCTTCCGGTTTAAAAGTTATTTGCGACCATACCTGTCCCATTATAGCTAATATACGTCTACGGATCTGCCTTATGTACCTAATATCCGATTCTCAACTTTCCTGTGGGCTTTCAATCAACAATTGACTAGGTGGAGTTTATAAAGCTGTAAGTGCCCTACAAAACCCACCGAGTTTTATCTCGACCGGTCTTCCGGGTAAAACGTTATTTGGGACCGTACCAGCCCCACTATAGCTAATACCTGTCTACAGATCTGCCTTATGTACCAAATATCCGATTCTCAACTTTCTGTGCGCTTTCAATCAAAGATTGTGTAGATGGATTTTGTAGAATTATAAGTGCCCTACAAAACCCGACCAGTTTTATCTCGACCGGTCTTCCTTTTTAAAAGTTATTTGGGGCCATACCAGCCCCACTATAGCTAATATACGTCTACGGATCTGCCTTATGTACCTAATATCGGATTCTCAACTTTCCTGTGCGCTTTCAACCAACGATTGTGTAGGTGGATTTTATAGATTTATAACTGCCCTACAAATCCCGACCAGTTTTATCTCGACCGGTCTTCCTGTATAAAAGTTATTTGGGGCCATACCAGCCCCACTATAGCTAATATACGTCTACGGATCTGCCTTATGTACCTAATATCCGATTCTCAACTTTCCTGTGCGCTTTCAATCAAAGATTGTGTAGATGGTTTTTTTAGAATTATAAGTGCCCTACAAAACAATCCAGTTTCATCTTGGCCGGTCTTCCGGTTTTAAAGTTATTCGGAACCATACGTGCCCCACTACAGCTAACATACGTCTACGAATCTGCCTTATGTACCTAATTTCGGATTCTCAACTTTCCTGTGCGCTTTCAATCAACGATTGTCTAGGTGGATTTTGTATATTTATCAGTGCCCTACAAAACCCACCTAGTTTTATCTCGACCGGTCTTCCTGTTTAAAAGTTATTTGGGGCCATACCAGCCCAACTATAGCTAATATACGTCTACGGATCTGCCTTATGTACCTAATATCCGATTCTCAACTTTCCTGTGCGCTTTCAATCAAAGATTGTGTAGATGGTTTTTTTAGAATTATAAGTGCCCTACAAAACAATCCAGTTTCATCTTGACCAGTCTTCCGGTTTAAAAGTTATTCGGAACCATACCTGCCCCACTATAGCTAACATACGTCTACGAATCTGCCTTATGTACCTAATTTCCGATTCTCAACTTTCCTGTGGGCTTTCAATCAACAATTGACTAAGTGGAATTTATAGAGTTATAAGTGCCCTACAAAACCCATCGAGTTTTATCTCCACCAGTCTTCCGGTTTAAAAGTTATTTGCGACCATACCTGTCCCATTATAGCTAATATACGTCTACGGATCTGCCTTATGTACCTAATATCCGATTCTCAACTTTCCTGTGGGCTTTCAATCAACAATTGACTAGGTGGAGTTTATAAAGCTGTAAGTGCCCTACAAAACCCACCGAGTTTTATCTCGACCGGTCTTCCGGGTAAAACGTTATTTGGGACCGTACCAGCCCCACTATAGCTAATACCCGTCTACAGATCTGCCTTATGTACCAAATATCCGATTCTCAACTTTCTGTGCGCTTTCAATCAAAGATTGTGTAGATGGATTTTGTAGAATTATAAGTGCCCTACAAAACCCGACCAGTTTTATCTCGACCGGTCTTCCTTTTTAAAAGTTATTTGGGGCCATACCAGCCCCACTATAGCTAATATACGTCTACGGATCTGCCTTATGTACCTAATATCGGATTCTCAACTTTCCTGTGCGCTTTCAACCAACGATTGTGTAGGTGGATTTTATAGATTTATAACTGCCCTACAAATCCCGACCAGTTTTATCTCGACCGGTCTTCCTGTATAAAAGTTATTTGGGGCCATACCAGCCCCACTATAGCTAATATACGTCTACGGATCTGCCTTATGTACCTAATATCCGATTCTCAACTTTCCTGTGCGCTTTCAATCAAAGATTGTGTAGATGGTTTTTTTAGAATTATAAGTGCCCTACAAAACAATCCAGTTTCATCTTGACCGGTCTTCCGGTTTTAAAGTTATTCGGAACCATACGTGCCCCACTACAGCTAACATACGTCTACGAATCTGCCTTATGTACCTAATTTCGGATTCTCAACTTTCCTGTGCGCTTTCAATCAACGATTGTCTAGGTGGATTTTGTATATTTATCAGTGCCCTACAAAACCCACCTAGTTTTATCTCGACCGGTCTTCCTGTTTAAAAGTTATTTGGGGCCATACCAGCCCAACTATAGCTAATATACGTCTACGGATCTGCCTTATGTACCTAATATCCGATTCTCAACTTTCCTGTGCGCTTTCAATCAAAGATTGTGTAGATGGTTTTTTTAGAATTATAAGTGCCCTACAAAACAATCCAGTTTCATCTTGACCAGTCTTCCGGTTAAAAAGTTATTCGGAACCATACCTGCCCCACTATAGCTAACATACGTCTACGAATCTGCCTTATGTACCTAATTTCCGATTCTCAACTTTCCTGTGGGCTTTCAATCAACAATTGACTAGGTGGAGTTTATAAAGTTGTAAGTGCCCTACAAAACCCACCGAGTTTCATCTCGACCGGTCTTCCGGTTAAAACGTTATTTGGGACCATAACAGCCCCACTATAGCTAATACACGTCTACCGATCTGCCTTATATACCAAATATCCGATTGTCAACTTTTCTGTGCGCTTTCAATCAAAGATTGTGTAAATGGATTTTGTAGAATTATAAGTTCCCTACGAAACCCATCCAGTTTCATCTCGACCGGTCTTCCAGTTTAAAAGTTATTTGCGACCGTACCTGTCCAACTATAGCTAATATACGTCTACGGATCTGCCTTATGTACCTTATATCGGATTCTCAACTTTCCTGTGCGCTTTCAACCAACGATTGTGTAGATGGATTTTATAGATTTATAAGTGCCCTACAAAACCCGACCAGTTTTATCTCGACCGGTCTTCCTGTTTAAAAGTTATTTGGGGCCATACCAGCCCCACTATAGCTAATATACTTCTACGGATCTGCCTTATGTACCTAATATCCGATTCTCAACTTTCCTGTGGGCTTTCAATCAAAGATTGTGTAGATGTTTTTTTTTAGAATTATAAGTGCCCTACAAAACAATCCAGTTTCATCTTGACCGGTCTTCCGGTTTAAAAGTTATTCGGAACCATACCTGCCCCACTATAGCTAACATACGTCTACGAATCTGCCTTATGTACCTAATTTCGGATTCTCAACTTTCCTGTGCGCTTTCAATCAACGATTGTCTAGGTGGATTTTGTATATTTATCAGTGCCCTATAAAACCCACCCAGTTTTATCTCGACCGGTCTTCTGGTTTAAAAGTTATTTGGGACCATACCAGTCCCACTATAGCTAATATACGTCTACGGATCTGCCTTATGTACCTAATATCCGATTCTCAACTTTCCTGTGGGCTTTCAATCAACAATTGACTAGGTGGAGTTTATAAAGTTGTAAGTGCCCTACAAAACCAACCGAGTTTCATCTCGACCGGTCTTCCGGTTAAAACGTTATTTGGGACCATACCAGCCCAACTATAGCTAATATACGTCTACGGATCTGCCTTATGTACCAAATATCCGATTGTCAACTTTTCTGTGCGCTTTCAATCAAAGATTGTGTAGATGGATTTTGTAGAATTATAAGTTCCCTACGAAACCCATCCAGTTTCATCTCGACCGGTCTTCCAGTTTAAAAGTTATTTGCGACCGTACCTGTCCAACTATAGCTAATATACGTCTACGGATCTGCCTTATGTACCTAATATCGGATTCTCAACTTTCCTGTGCGCTTTCAACCAACGATTGTGTAGATGGATTTTATAGATTTATAAGTGCCCTACAAAACCCGACCAGTTTTATCTCGACCGGTCTTCCTGTTTAAAACTTATTTGGGGCCATACCAGCCCCACTATAGATAATATACGTCTACGGATCTGCCTTATGTACCTAATATCCGATTCTCAACTTTCCTGTGCGCTTTCAATCAAAGATTGTGTAGATGTTTTTTTTAGAATTATAAGTGCCCTACAAAACAATCCAGTTTCATCTTAACCGGTCTTCCGGTTTAAAAGTTATTCGGAACCATACCTGCCCCACTATAGCTAACATACGTCTACGAATCTGCCTTATGTTCCTAATTTCGGATTCTCAACTTTCCTGTGCGCTTTCAATTAACGATTGTCTAGGTGGATTTTGTATATTTATCAGTGCCCTATAAAACCCACCCAGTTTTATCTCGACCGGTCTTCTGGTTTAAAAGTTATTTGGGACCATACCAGTCCCGCTATAGCTAATATACGTCTACGGATCTGCCTTATGTACCTAATATCCGATTCTCAACTTTCCTGTGGGCTTTCAATCAACAATTGACTAGGTGGAGTTTATAAAGTTGTAAGTGCCCTACAAAACCCACCGAGTTTCATCTCGACCGGTCTTCCGGTTAAAACGTTATTTGGGACCATACCAGCCCCACTATAGCTAATATACGTCTACGGATCTGCCTTATGTACCAAATATCCGATTGTCAACTTTTCTGTGCGCTTTCAATCAAAGATTGTGTAGATGGATTTTGTAGAATTATAAGTTCCCTACGAAACCCATCCAGTTTCATCTCGACCGGTCTTCCAGTTTAAAAGTTATTTGCGACCATACCTGTCCAACTATAGCTAATATACGTCTACGGATCTGCCTTATGTACCTAATATCGGATTCTCAACTTTCCTGTGCGCTTTCAATCAACGATTGTCTAGGTGGATTTTATAGATTTATAAGTGCCCTACAAAACCCGACCAGTTTTATCTCGACCGGTCTTCCTGTTTAAAAGTTATTTGGGGCCATACCAGCCCCACTATAGCTAATATACGTCTACGGATCTGCCTTATGTACCTAATTTCGGATTCTCAACTTTCCTGTGCGCTTTCAATCAACGATTGTCTAGGTGGATTTTGTATATTTATCAGTGCCCTATAAAACCAACCCAGTTTTATCTCGACCGGTCTTCTGGTTTAAAAGTTATTTGGGACCATACCAGTCCCACTATAGCTAATATACGTCTACGGATCTGCCTTATGTACCTAATATCCGATTCTCAACTTTCCTGTGGGCTTTCAATCAACAATTGACTAGGTGGAGTTTATAAAGTTGTAAGTGCCCTACAAAACCCACCGAGCTTCATCTCGACCGGTCTTCCGGTTAAAACGTTATTTGGGACCATACCAGCCCCACTATAGCTCATATACGTCTACGGATCTGCCTTATGTACCAAATATCCGATTGTAAACTTTTCTGTGCGATTTCAATCAAAGATTGTGTAGATGGATTTTGTAGAATTATAAGTTCCCTACGAAACCCATCCAGTTTCATCTCGACCGGTCTTCCAGTTTAAAAGTTATTTGCGACCGTACCTGTCCAACTATAGCTAATATACGTCTACGGATCTGCCTTATGTACCTAATATCGGATTCTCAACTTTCCTGTGCGCTTTCAACCAACGATTGTGTAGATGGATTTTATAAATTTATAAGTGCCCTACAAAACCCGACCAGTTTTATCTCGACCGGTCTTCCTGTTTAAAAGTTATTTGGGGCCATACCAGCCCCACTATAGCTAATATACTTCTACGGATCTGCCTTATGTACCTAATATCCGATTCTCAACTTTCCTGTGGGCTTTCAATCAAAGATTGTGTAGATGTTTTTTTTTTAGAATTATAAGTGCCCTACAAAACAATCCAGTTTCATCTTGACCGGTCTTCCGGTTTAAAAGTTATTCGGAACCATACCTGCCCCACTATAGCTAACATACGTCTACGAATCTGCCTTATGTACCTAATTTCGGATTCTCAACTTTCCTGTGCGCTTTCAATCAACGATTGTCTAGGTGGATTTTGTATATTTATCAGTGCCCTATAAAACCAACCCAGTTTTATCTCGACCGGTCTTCTGGTTTAAAAGTTATTTGGGACCATACCAGTCCCACTATAGCTAATATACGTCTACGGATCTGCCTTATGTACCTAATATCCGATTCTCAACTTTCCTGTGGGCTTTCAATCAACAATTGACTAGGTGGAGTTTATAAAGTTGTAAGTGCCCTACAAAACCCACCGAGCTTCATCTCGACCGGTCTTCCGGTTAAAACGTTATTTGGGACCATACCAGCCCCACTATAGCTCATATACGTCTACGGATCTGCCTTATGTACCAAACATCCGATTGTCAACTTTTCTGTGCGATTTCAATCAAAGATTGTGTAGATGGATTTTGTAGAATTATAAGTTCCCTACGAAACCCATTCAGTTTCATCTCGACCGGTCTTCCAGTTTAAAAGTTATTTGCGACCGTACCTGTCCAACTATAGCTAATATACGTCTACGGATCTGCCTTATGTACCTAATATCGGATTCTCAACTTTCCTGTGCGCTTTCAACCAACGATTGTGTAGGTGGATTTTATAGATTTATAAGTGCCCTACAAAACCCGACCAGTTTTATCTCGACCGGTCTTCCTGTTTAAAAGTTATTTGGGGCCATACCAGCCCCACTATAGCTAATATACGTCTACGGATCTGCCTTATGTACCTAATATCCGATTCTCAACTTTCCTGTGCACTTTCAATCAAAGATTGTGTAGATGTTTTTTTTAGAATTATAAGTGCCTTACAAAACAATCCAGTTTCATCTTGACCGGTCTTCCGGTTTAAAAGTTATTCGGAACCATACCTGCCCCACTATAGCTAACATACTTCTACGAATCTGCCTTATGTACCTAATTTCGGATTCTCAACTTTCCTGTGCGCGTTCAATCAACGATTGTCTAGGTGGATTTTGTATATTTATCAGTGCCCTACAAAACCCACCCAGTTTTATCTCGACCGGTCCTCTGGTTTAAAAGTTATTTGGGACCATACCAACCCCACTATAGCTAATATACGTCTACGGATCTGCCTTATGTACCTAATATCCGATTCTCAACTTTCCTGTGGGCTTTCAATCAACAATTGACTAGGTGGAGTTTATAAAGTTATAAGTGCCCTACAAAACCCACCGAGTTTTATCTCGACCGGTCTTCCGGTTAAAAAGTTATTCGTGACCATACCTGCCCCACTATAGCTCATATACGTCTACGGGTCTGCCTTATGTACCAAATATCCGATTCTCAACTTTCCTGTGCGCTTTCATTCAAAGAGTGTGTAGATGGATTTTGTAGAATTATAAATGCCCTACGAAACCCATCCAGTTTCATCTCGTGTTCTGGTTTGAAAGTTATTTGGGACCATACCAGCCCCACTATAGCTAATATACGTCTACGGATCTGCCTTATGTACCTAATATCCGATTCTCAACTTTCCTGTGGGCTTTCAATCAACAATTGACTAGGTGGAGTTTATAAAGTTATAAGTGCCCTACAAAACCCACCGAGTTTTATCTCGACCGGTCTTCCGGTTAAAAATTTATTCGTGACCATACCTGCCCCACTATTGCTAATATACGTCTACGGATCTGCCTTATGTACCAAATATCCGATTCTCAACTTCCCTGTGCGCTTTCAATCAAAGAGTGTGTAGATGGATTTCGTAGAATTATAAATGCCCTACGAAACTCATCCAGTTTCATCTCGACCGGTCTTCCAGTTTAAAAGTTATTTGCGACCGTCCATGTCCAACTATAGCTAATATACGTCTACGGATCTGCCTTATGTACTTAATTTTGGATTCTCAACTTTCCTGTGCGCTTTCAATGAACAATTGACTAAGTGGAGTTTATAGATTACTAAGTGCCCTACAAAACCGACCCAGTTTTATCTCGACCGGTTTTCTGGTTTAAAAGTTATTTGGGACCATACCAGTCCCACTATAGCTAATATACGTCTACGGATCTGCCTTATGTACCTAATATCCGATTCTCAACTTTCCTGTGGGCTTTCAATCAACAATTGACTAGTCGGAGTTTATAAAGTTATAAGTGCCCTACAAAACCCACCGAGTTTTATCCCGACCAGTCTTCCGGTTAAAAAGTTATTCGTGACCATACCTGCCCCACTATAGCTAATATACGTCTACGTATCTGCCTTATGTACCAAATATCCGATTCTCAACTTTCCTGTGCGCTTTCAATCAAAGAGTGTGTAGATGGATTTTGTAGAATTATAAATGCCCTACGAAATCCATCCAGTTTAATCTCGACCCGTCTTCCAGTTTAAAAGTTATTTGCGACCGTACCTTTCCAACTATAGCTAATATACGTCTACGGATCTGCCTTATGTACCTAATATCGGATTCTTAACTTTCCTGTGCATTTTCAATCAAATATTGTGTAGATGAATTTTGTAGATTTATAAGTGCCCTACAAAACCCATCCAGTTTCAACTCGACCAGTCTTCCGGTTTAAACGTTTTTTGGGACCATACCAGCCCCACTATAGCTAATATACGTCTACGGATCTGCCTTATGTACCTAATATCGGATTCTTAACTTTCCTGTGCAATTTCAATCAAAGATTGTGTAGATGAATTTGTAGATTTATAAGTGCCCTACAAAACCCATCCAGTTTCATCTCGACCAGTCTTCCGGTTTAAACTTTTTTTGGGACCATACCAGCCCCACTATAGCTAATATATATACGTCTACGGATCTGCCTCATGTACCAAATATCCGATTCTCTACTTTTCTCTGCGCTTTCAATCAAAGATTGTGTAGATGGATTTTGTAAAATTATAAGTGCCCTACGAAACCCATCCAGTTTCATCTCGACCGGTCTTCCAGTTAAAAAGTTATTTGCGACCGTACCTGTCCAACTATAGCTAATATACGTCTACAGATCTGCCTTATGTACCTAATATCGGATTCTCAACTTTCCTGTGCGCTTTCAATCAACAATTGACTAGGTGGAGTTTATAGAAATTAAGTATCCCACAAAAACCACCGAGTTTTATCTCGACTGGTCTTCCGGTTAAAAAGTTATTAGCGACCATACCTGCCCCACTTTAGTTAATATACGTCTACGGATCTGCCTTATGTACCAAATATCCGAGTCTCAACTTTCCTGTGCGCTTTCAATCAAAGATTGTGTAGATGGATTTTGTAGAATTATAAGTGCCCTACATACCCATCCAGTTTCATCTTGAAGGGTCTTCCGGTTTAAAAGTTATTTGCGACCATACCTGTCCCACTATAGCTAATATACGTCTACGGATCTGCCTTATGTACCTAATTTCGGATTCTCAACTTTCCTGTGCGCTTTCAATCAAAGATTTTCTAGGTGGATTTTGAAGATTTATACGTGCCCTACAAAACCCATCCAGTTTTATCTCGACCGGTCTTCCGGTTAAAAAGTTATTTGGGACCATACCAGCCCAACTATAGCTAATATACGTCTACGGATCTGCCTTATGTACCTAATATCCGATTCTCAACTTTCCTGTGCGCTTTCAATCAAAGATTGTATATGAATTTGTAGAATTATAAGTGCCCTACCAAACCTATCCAGTTTCATCTCAACCGGTCTTCCGGTTTAAAAGTTATTTGCGACCATACCTGTCCCACTTTAGCTAATATACGTCTACGGATCTGCCTTATGTACCTTATATCGGATTCTCAACTTTCCTGTGCGCTTTCAATCAACAATTGACGAAGTGAAGTTTATAGAGTTATAAGTTCCCTACAAAACCCTCTTAGTTTTAGTTCGACCGTGCCTCCGGTTTAAAAGTTATTTGCGACCATACCTGTCCCACTATAGCTAATAAACGTCTACGGATCTGCCTTATGTACCTTATTTCGGATCGGATTCTCAACTTTCCTGTGCGCTTTCAATCAACAATTGACAAGGTGGAGTTTATAGAGTTATAAGTGCCCTACAAAACCCACCGAGTTTTATCTCGACCGGTCTTCGGTTTAAAAGTTATTCGTGACCATACCTGCCCCACTAGAGCTAATATTCGTCTACGGATTTGCCTTATGTACCAAATATCCGATTCTCTACTTTCCTGTGCGCTTTCAATCAAAGATAGTGTAGATGGATTTTGTAGAAGTATAAGTGCCCTACGAAACCCATCCAGTTTCATCTCGACCGGTCTTCGAGTTTAAAAGTTATTTGCGACCGTAGCTGTCCAACTATAGCTAATATACGTCTGCGGATCTGCCTTATTTACCTAATATCGGATTCTCAACTTTCCTGTGCGCTTTTAATCAACAATTGACGAAGTGAAGTTTATAGAGTTATAAGTGCCCAACAAAACCCTCTTAGTTTTATTTAGACCGTTCCTCCGGTTTAAAAGTTATTTGCGACCATACCTGTCCAACTATAGCTAATATACGTCTACGGATCTGCCTGATGTACCTTATTTCGAATAAGATTCTCAACTTTCCTGTGCGCTTTCAATCAACGATTGTGTAGGTGGATTTTGTAGGTTTATAAGTGCCCTACAAAACGCACCCAGTTTTATCTCGACTGGTCTTCCTGTTTAAAAGTTATTTGGGACCATACCAGCCCCACTATAGCTAATATACGTCTAAGGATCTGCCTTATGTACCTAATATCGGATTCTCAACTTTCCTGTCCGCTTTCAATCAAAGATTGTGTAGATGAATTTTGTAGAATTATAAGTGCCCTACCAAATACATCCAGTTTCATCTCAACTGGTCCTCCGGTTTAAAAGTTATTTGCGACCATACCTGTCCCACTATAGCTAATATACATCTACGGATTTGCCTTATGTACCTAATATCGGATTCTCAACTTTCCTGTGCGCTTTCAATCAACAATTGTCTAGGTGTAGTTTGTAGATTTATAAGTGCCCAACAAAACCCACTGAATTTTATCTCGACCAGTCTTCCGGTTTAAAAGTTATTCGTGACCATACCTGCCCCACTATAGCTAATATACGTCTACGGATCTGCCTTATGTACCAAATATCCGATTCTCAACTTTCCTGTGCGCTCTCAATCAAAGATTGTGTAGTTGGATTTTGTAGAATTATAAATGCCCTACGAAACCCATCCAGTTTCATCTCGACCGGTCTTCCAGTTTAAAAGTTATTTGCGACCGTACCTGTCCAATTATAGCTAATATACGTCTACGGATCTGCCTTATGTACCTTATTTCGGATCGGATTCTCAACTTTCCTGTGCGCTTTCAATCAACAATTGACTAGGTGGAGTTTATAGAGTTATAAGTGCCCTACAAAACCCACCGAGTTTTATCTCGACCGGTCTTCGGTTTAAAAGTTATTCGTGACCATACCTGCCCCACTAGAGCTAATATTCGTCTACGGATTTGCCTTATGTACCAAATATCCGATTCTCTACTTTCCTGTGCGCTTTCAATCAAAGATAGTGTAGATGGATTTTGTAGAAGTATAAGTGCCCTACGAAACCCATCCAGTTTCATCTCGACCGGTCTTCGAGTTTAAAAGTTATTTGCGACCGTAGCTGTCCAACTATAGCTAATATACGTCTGCGGATCTGCCTTATTTACCTAATATCGGATTCTCAACTTTCCTGTGCGCTTTTAATCAACAATTGACGAAGTGAAGTTTATAGAGTTATAAGTGCCCAACAAAACCCTCTTAGTTTTATTTAGACCGTTCCTCCGGTTTAAAAGTTATTTGCGACCATACCTGTCCCACTATAGCTAATATACGTCTACGGATCTGCCTGATGTACCTTATTTCGAATAAGATTCTCAACTTTCCTGTGCGCTTTCAATCAACGATTGTGTAGGTGGATTTTGTAGGTTTATAAGTGCCCTACAAAACGCACCCAGTTTTATCTCGACTGGTCTTCCTGTTTAAAAGTTATTTGGGACCATACCAGCCCCACTATAGCTAATATACGTCTAAGGATCTGCCTTATGTACCTAATATCGGATTCTCAACTTTCCTGTCCGCTTTCAATCAAAGATTGTGTAGATGAATTTTGTAGAATTATAAGTGCCCTACCAAATACATCCAGTTTCATCTCAACTGGTCCTCCGGTTTAAAAGTTATTTGCGACCATACCTGTCCCACTATAGCTAATATACATCTACGGATTTGCCTTATGTACCTAATATCGGATTCTCAACTTTCCTGTGCGCTTTCAATCAACAATTGTCTAGGTGTAGTTTGTAGATTTATAAGTGCCCAACAAAACCCACTGAATTTTATCTCGACCAGTCTTCCGGTTTAAAAGTTATTCGTGACCATACCTGCCCCACTATAGCTAATATACGTCTACGGATCTGCCTTATGTACCAAATATCCGATTCTCAACTTTCCTGTGCGCTCTCAATCAAAGATAGTGTAGATGGATTTTGTAGAAGTATAAGTGCCCTACGAAACCCATCCAGTTTCATCTCGACCGGTCTTCGAGTTTAAAAGTTATTTGCGACCGTAGCTGTCCAACTATAGCTAATATACGTCTGCGGATCTGCCTTATTTACCTAATATCGGATTCTCAACTTTCCTGTGCGCTTTTAATCAACAATTGACGAAGTGAAGTTTATAGAGTTATAAGTGCCCAACAAAACCCTCTTAGTTTTATTTAGACCGTTCCTCCGGTTTAAAAGTTATTTGCGACCATACCTGTCCCACTATAGCTAATATACGTCTACGGATCTGCCTGATGTACCTTATTTCGAATAAGATTCTCAACTTTCCTGTGCGCTTTCAATCAACGATTGTGTAGGTGGATTTTGTAGGTTTATAAGTGCCCTACAAAACGCACCCAGTTTTATCTCGACTGGTCTTCCTGTTTAAAAGTTATTTGGGACCATACCAGCCCCACTATAGCTAATATACGTCTAAGGATCTGCCTTATGTACCTAATATCGGATTCTCAACTTTCCTGTCCGCTTTCAATCAAAGATTGTTTAGATGAATTTTGTAGAATTATAAGTGCCCTACCAAATACATCCAGTTTCATCTCAACTGGTCCTCCGGTTTAAAAGTTATTTGCGACCATACCTGTCCCACTATAGCTAATATACATCTACGGATTTGCCTTATGTACCTAATATCGGATTCTCAACTTTCCTGTGCGCTTTCAATCAACAATTGTCTAGGTGTAGTTTGTAGATTTATAAGTGCCCAACAAAACCCACTGAATTTTATCTCGACCAGTCTTCCGGTTTAAAAGTTATTCGTGACCATACCTGCCCCACTATAGCTAATATACGTCTACGGATCTGCCTTATGTACCAAATATCCGATTCTCAACTTTCCTGTGCGCTCTCAATCAAAGATTGTGTAGTTGGATTTTGTAGAATTATAAATGCCCTACGAAACCCATCCAGTTTCATCTCGACCGGTCTTCCAGTTTAAAAGTTATTTGCGACCGTACCTGTCCAATTATAGCTAATATACGTCTACGGATCTGCCTTATGTACCTAATATCGGATTCTCAACTTTCCTGTGCGCTTTCAATCAACAATTGACTAAGTGGAGTTTTGAGAGTTATAAGTGCCCCACAAAACCTATTGAGTTTTATCTCGACCGGTCTTCCGATTTAAAAGTTATTTGCGACCATACCTGTCCCACTATAGCTAATATACGTCTACGAATCTGCCTTATGTACCTAATTTCGGATTCTCAACTTTCCTGTGCACTTTCAATCAACGATTGTGTAAGTGGATTTTGTAGATTTATAAGTGCCCTACAAAACCCACCGAGTTTTCTCTTGACCGGTTTTCCGGTTTAAAAGTTATTCTTGACCAAACTTGCCCCACTATAGCTAATATACGTCTACGGATCTGCCTTATGTACCAAATATCCGATTCTCAACTTTCCTGTGCGCTTTCAATCAAAGATTGTGTAGTTGGATTTTAGAGAATTATGAATGCCCTACGAAACCCATCCAGTTTCATCTCGACCGGTCTTCCAGTTTTAAAGTTATTTGACCGTACCTGTCCAACTATAGCTAATATACGTCTACGGATCTGCCTTATTTACCTAATATCGGATTCTCAACTTTCCTGTGGGCTTTCAATCAACAATTGACTAGGTGGAGTTTATAAAGTTGTAAGTGCCCTACAAAACCCACCGAGTTTCATCTCGACCGGTCTTCCGGTTAAAACGTTATTTGGGACCATACCAGCCCCACTATAGCTAATACACGTCTAAAGATCTGCCTTATGTACCAAATATCCGATTCTCAACTTTTCTGTGCGCTTTCAATCAAAGATTGTGTAGATGGATTTTGTAGAATTATAAGTTCCCTACGAAACCCATCCGGTTTCATCTCGACCGGTCTTCCAGTTTAAAAGTTATTTGCGACCGTACCTGTCCAACTATAGCTAATATACGTCTAATGATCTGCCTTATGTACCTAATATCGGATTCTCAACTTTCCTGTGCGCTTTCACCCAACGATTGTGTAGGTGGATTTTATAGATTTATAAGTGCCCTACAAAACCCGACCAGTTTTATCTCGACCGGTCTTCCTGTTTAAAAGTTATTTGGGGCCATACCAGCCCCACTATAGCTAATATACGTCTACGGATCTGCCTTATGTACCTAATATCCGATTCTCAACTTTCCTGTGCGCTTTCAATCAAAGATGGTGTAGATGGTTTTATTAAAATTATAAGTGCCCTACAAAACAATCAAGTTTCATCTTGCCCGGTCTTCCGGTTTAAAAGTTATTCGGAACCATACCTGCCCCACTATTGCTAACATACGTCTACGAA
The DNA here is from genome assembly GCA_963971305.1 of Arcuatula senhousia. Taxonomy (NCBI): domain Eukaryota; kingdom Metazoa; phylum Mollusca; class Bivalvia; order Mytilida; family Mytilidae; genus Arcuatula; species Arcuatula senhousia. The sequence goes on from OZ020312.1 coordinate 38,042,069, forward strand.
TCTGCCTTATGTACCTAATTTCGGATTCTCAACTTTCCTGTGCGCTTTCAATCAACGATTGTCTAGGTGGATTTTGTATATTTATCAGTGCCCTACAAAAACCACCCAGCTTTATCTCGACCGGTCTTCTGGTTTAAAAGTTATTTGGGACCATACCAGCCCCACTATAGCTAATATACGTCTACGGATCTGCCTTATGTACCTAATATCCGATTCTCAACTTTCCTGTGGGCTTTCAATCAACAATTGACTAGGTGGAGTTTATAAAGTTGTAAGTGCCCTACAAAACCCACCGAGTTTCATCTCGACCGGTCTTCCGGTTAAAACGTTATTTGGGACCATACCAGCCCCACTATAGCTAATACACGTCTACGGATCTGCCTTATGTACCAAATATCCGATTGTCAACTTTTCTGTGCGCTTTCAATCAAAGATTGTGTAGATGGATTTTGTAGAATTATAAGTTCCCTACGAAACCCATCCAGTTTCATCTCGACCAGTCTTCCAGTTTAAAAGTTATTTGCGACCGTACCTGTCCAACTATAGCTAATATACGTCTACGGATCTGCCTTATGTAGCTAATATCGGATTCTCAACTTTCCTGTGCGCTTTCAACCAACGATTGTGTAGATGGATTTTATAGACTTATAAGTGCCCTACAAAACCCGACCAGTTTTATCTCGACCGGTCTTCCTGTTTAAAAGTTATTTGGGGCCATACCAGCCCCACTATAGCTAATATACGTCTACGGATCTGCCTTATGTACCTAATATCCGATTCTCAACTTTCCTGTGCGCTTTCAATCAAAGATTGTGTAGATGTTTTTTTTAGAATTATAAGTGACCTACAAAACAATCCAGTTTCATCTTGACCGGTCTTCCGGTTTAAAAGTAATTCGGAACCATACCTGCCCCACTATAGCTAACATAAGTCTACGAATCTGCCTTATGTACCTAATTTCGGATTCTCAACTTTCCTGTGCGCTTTCAATCAACGATTGTCTAGGTGGATTTTGTATATTTATTAGTGCCCTATAAAACTCACCCAGTTTTATCTCGACCGGTCTTCTGGTTTAAAAGTTATTTGGGACCATACCAGTCCCACTATAGCTAATATACGTCTACGGATCTGCCTTATGTACCTAATATCCGATTCTCAACTTTCCTGTGGGCTTTCAATCAACAATTGACTAGGTGGAGTTTATAAAGTTGTAAGTGCCCTACAAAACCCACCGAGTTTCATCTCGACCGGTCTTCCGGTTAAAACGTTATTTGGGACCATACCAGCCCCACTATAGCTAATATACGTCTACGGATCTGCCTTATGTACCAAATACCCGATTGTCAACTTTTCTGTGCGCTTTCAATCAAAGATTGTGTAGATGGATTTTGTAGAATTATAAGTTCCCTACGAAACCCATCCAGTTTCATCTCGACCGGTCTTCCAGTTTAAAAGTTATTTGCGACCGTACCTGTCCAACTATAGCAAATATACGTCTACGGATCTGCCTTATGTAGCTAATATCGGATTCTCAACTTTCCTGTGCGCTTTCAATCAACGATTGTCTAGGTGGATTTTGTATATTTATCAGTGCCCTACAAAACCCACCCAGCTTTATCTCGACCGGTCTTCTGGTTTAAAAGTTATTTGGGACCATACCAGCCCCACTATAGCTAATATACGTCTACGGATCTGCCTTATGTACCTAATATCCGATTCTCAACTTTCCTGTGGGCTTTCAATCAACAATTGACTAGGTGGAGTTTATAAAGTTGTAAGTGCCCTACAAAACCCACCGAGTTTCATCTCGACCGGTCTTCCGGTTAAAACGTTATTTGGGACCATACCAGCCCCACTATAGCTAATACGCGTCTACGGATCTGCCTTATGTACCAAATATCCGATTGTCAACTTTTCTGTGCGCTTTCAATCAAAGATTGTGTAGATGGATTTTGTAGAATTATAAGTTCCCTACGAAACCCATCCAGTTTCATCTCGACCAGTCTTCCAGTTTAAAAGTTATTTGCGACCGTACCTGTCCAACTATAGCTAATATACGTCTACGGATCTGCCTTATGTAGCTAATATCGGATTCTCAACTTTCCTGTGCGCTTTCAACCAACGATTGTGTAGATGGATTTTATAGATTTATAAGTGCCCTACAAAACCCGACCAGTTTTATCTCGACCGGTCTTCCTGTTTAAAAGTTATTTGGGGCCATACCAGCCCCACTATAGCTAATATACGTCTACGGATCTGCCTTATGTACCTAATATCCGATTCTCAACTTTCCTGTGCGCTTTCAATCAAAGATTGTGTAGATGTTTTTTTTAGAATTATAAGTGACCAACAAAACAATCCAGTTTCATCTTGACCGGTCTTCCGGTTTAAAAGTAATTCGGAACCATACCTGCCCCACTATAGCTAACATAAGTCTACGAATCTGCCTTATGTACCTAATTTCGGATTCTCAACTTTCCTGTGCGCTTTCAATCAACGATTGTCTAGGTGGATTTTGTATATTTATCAGTGCCCTACAAAACCCACCCAGCTTTATCTCGACCGGTCTTCTGGTTTAAAAGTTATTTGGGACCATACCAGCCCCACTATAGCTAATATACGTCTACGGATCTGCCTTATGTACCTAATATCCGATTCTCAACTTTCCTGTGGGCTTTCAATCAACAATTGACTAGGTGGAGTTTATAAAGTTGTAAGTGCCCTACAAAACCCACCGAGTTTCATCTCGACCGGTCTTCCGGTTAAAACGTTATTTGGGACCATACCAGCCCCACTATAGCTAATACACGTCTACGGATCTGCCTTATGTACCAAATATCCGATTGTCAACTTTTCTGTGCGCTTTCAATCAAAGATTGTGTAGATGGATTTTGTAGAATTATAAGTTCCCTACGAAACCCATCCAGTTTCATCTCGACCAGTCTTCCAGTTTAAAAGTTATTTGCGACCGTACCTGTCCAACTATAGCTAATATACGTCTACGGATCTGCCTTATGTAGCTAATATCGGATTCTCAACTTTCCTGTGCGCTTTCAACCAACGATTGTGTAGATGGATTTTATAGATTTATAAGTGCCCTACAAAACCCGACCAGTTTTATCTCGACCGGTCTTCCTGTTTAAAAGTTATTTGGGGCCATACCAGCCCCACTATAGCTAATATACGTCTACGGATCTGCCTTATGTACCTAATATCCGATTCTCAACTTTCCTGTGCGCTTTCAATCAAAGATTGTGTAGATGTTTTTTTTAGAATTATAAGTGACCTACAAAACAATCCAGTTTCATCTTGACCGGTCTTCCGGTTTAAAAGTAATTCGGAACCATACCTGCCCCACTATAGCTAACATAAGTCTACGAATCTGCCTTATGTACCTAATTTCGGATTCTCAACTTTCCTGTGCGCTTTCAATCAACGATTGTCTAGGTGGATTTTGTATATTTATCAGTGCCCTATAAAACTCACCCAGTTTTATCTCGACCGGTCTTCTGGTTTAAAAGTTATTTGGGACCATACCAGTCCCACTATAGCTAATATACGTCTACGGATCTGCCTTATGTACCTAATATCCGATTCTCAACTTTCCTGTGGGCTTTCAATCAACAATTGACTAGGTGGAGTTTATAAAGTTGTAAGTGCCCTACAAAACCCACCGAGTTTCATCTCGACCGGTCTTCCGGTTAAAACGTTATTTGGGACCATACCAGCCCCACTATTGCTAATATACGTCTACGGATCTGCCTTATGTACCAAATACCCGATTGTCAACTTTTCTGTGCGCTTTCAATCAAAGATTGTGTAGATGGATTTTGTAGAATTATAAGTTCCCTACGACACCCATCCAGTTTCATCTCGACCGGTCTTCCAGTTTAAAAGTTATTTGCGACCGTACCTGTCCAACTATAGCAAATATACGTCTACGGATCTGCCTTATGTAGCTAATATCGGATTCTCAACTTTCCTGTGCGCTTTCAATCAACGATTGTCTAGGTGGATTTTGTATATTTATCAGTGCCCTATAAAACCCACCCAGTTTTATCTCGACCGGTCTTCTGGTTTAAAAGTTATTTGGGACCATACCAGTCCCACTATAGCTAATATACGTCTACGGATCTGCCATATGTACCTAATATCCGATTCTCAACTTTCCTGTGGGCTTTCAATCAACAATTGACTAAGTGGAGTTTATAAAGTTGTAAGTGCCCTACAAAACCCACCGAGTTTCATCTCGACCGGTCTTCCGGTTAAAACGTTATTTGGGACCATACCAGCCCCACTATAGCTAATATACGTCTACGGATCTGCCTTATGTACCAAATATCCGATTGTCAACTTTTCTGTGCGCTTTCAACCAACGATTGTGTAGGTGGATTTTATAGATTTATAAGTGCCCTACAAAATCCGACCAGTTTTATCTCGACCGGTCTTCCTGTTTAAAAGTTATTTGGGGCCATACCAGCCCCACTATAGCTAATATACGTCTACGGATCTGCCTCATGTACCTAATATCCGATTCTCAACTTTCCTGTGCACTTTTAATCAAAGATTGTGTAGATGGATTTTGTAAAATTATAAGTTCTTTACGAAACCCATCCAGTTTCATCTCGACCGGTCTTCCAGTTTAAAAGTTATTTGCGACCGTGCCTGTCCAACTATAGCTAATATACGTCTACGGATCTGCCTTATGTACCTAATATCGGATTCTCAACTTTCCTCTGTGCTTTCAATCAACAATTGACTGGGTGGAGTTTATAGAATTTAAGTATCCTACAAAATCCACCGAGTTTTATCTCGACTGGTCTTCCGGTTAAAAAGTTATTAGCGACCATACCTGCCCAACTTTAGTTAATAAACGTCTACGGATCTGCCTTATGTACCAAATATCCGAGTCTCAACTTTCCTGTGCGCTTTCAATCAAAGACTGTGTAGATGGATTTTGTAGAATTATAAGTGGCCTACATACCCATCCAGTTTCATCTAGACGGGTCTTCCGGTTTAAAAGTTATTTGCGACCATACCTGTCCCACTATAGCTAATATACGTCTACGGATCTGCCTTATGTACCTAATTTCGGATTCTCAACTTTCCTGTGCGCTTTCAATCAAAGATTGTCTAGGTGGATTTTGAAGATTTATACGTGCCCTACAAAACCCATCCAGTTTTATCTCGACCGGTCTTCCGGTTAAAAAGTTATTTGGGACCATACCAGCCCAACTATAGCTAATATACGTCTACGGATCTGCCTTATGTACCAAATATCCGATTCTCAACTTTCCTGTGCGCTTTCAATCAAAGATTGTGTAGTTGGATTTTAGAGAATTATGAATGCCCTACGAAACCCATCCAGTTTCATCTCGACCGGTCTTCCAGTTTAAAAATTATTTGCGACCGTACCTGTAGTTGAGTATCCGATATTAGGTACATAAGGCAAATCCGTAGACGTATATTAGCTATAGTGGGACAGGTATGGTCGCAAATAACTTTTAAAGCGGAAGACCGGTCGAGATAAAACTCGGTAGGTTTTGTAGGGCACGTATAACTCTATAAACTCCACTTAGTCAATTGCCGATTGAAAGCGCACAGGAAAGTTGAAAATCCGATTTTAGGTACATAAGGCAGATCCGTAGACGTATATTAGCTATAGTTGGATAGGTATTGTCGCAAATAACTTTTAAATTGGAAGACCGGTCGAAACGAAACTGGATGGGTTTCGTAGGGCACTTATAATTCTACAAAATCCATCTACACAATCTTTGATTGAAAGCGCACAGGAAAGTTGAGAATCCGAAATTAAGTACTTAAGGCAGATTCGTTGACGTATATTAGCTTTAGTGGGACAGGTATGGTCGCAAATAACTTTTAAACCGGAAGACCGGTCGAGATAAAACTCGATGGGTTTTGTAGGGCACTCAAAACTCTCAAATCTCTACTTAGTCAATTGTTGATTGAAAGCGCACAGGAAAGTTGAGAGTCCGATATTAGGTACATAAGGCAGATCCGTAGCATATCTTTCCTGTGCACTTTCAATCAACAATTGACTAGGTGTAGTTTGTAGATTTATAAGTGCCCTACACAACCCACCGAGTTTTATCTCGACCGGTTTTCCGGTTTAAAAGTTATTCGTGACCATACCTGCCCCAATATAGCTAATATACGTCTACGGCTCTGCCTTATTAACCAAATATCCGATTCTCAACTTTCCTGTGCGCTTTCAATCAAAGATTGTGTAGTTGGATTTTGTAGAATTATAAAGGCCCTACGAAACCCATCCAGTTTCATCTCTACCGGTCTTCCAGTTTAAAAGTTATTTGCGACCGTACCTGTCCAATTATAGCTAATATACGTCTACGGATCTGCCTTATGTACCTAATATCCGATTCTCAACTTTGCTGTGCACTTTCAATCAACAATTGACTAAGTGGAGTTTTGAGAGTTATAAGTGCCCTACAAAACCCATCGCGTTTTATCTCGACCGGTCTTCCTGTTTAAAAGTTATTTGCGACCATACCTGTCCCACTATAGCTAAAATACGTCTACGAATCTGCCTTATGTACCTTATTTCGGATTTTCAACTTTCCTGTGCGCTTTCAATCAAAGATTGTGTAGATGGATTTTGTAGAATTATAAGTGCCCTACAATACCCTTCCAGTTTTATCTCGACCGGTCTTCCAATTCAAAAGTTATTTGGGACCATACCTATCCAACTATAGCTAAAATACGTCTACGGATTTGCCTTATGTACCTAATATCGGATTCTCAACTTTCCTGTGCGCTTTTAATCAACAATTGACTAGGTGAAGTTTGTAGAGTTATAAGTGCCCTACAAAACCCATCGAGTTTTATCTCGACCAGTCTTCCGGTTTAAAAGTTATTTGCCACTATACCTGTCCCACTATAGCTAATATACGTCTACGGATCTGCCTTATGTACCTAATATCCGATTCTCAACTTTCCTGTGAGCTTTCAATCAAAGATTGTGTAGATGTTTTTTGTAGATTTATAAGTGCCCTACAAAACCCATCCAGCTTTATTTTGACCGGTCTTCCGGTTTAAAAGTTATTTGCGACCATACCTGCCCCACTATAGCTAATATACGTCTACGGATCTGCCTTATGTACCAAATATCCGATTCTCAACTGTCCTGTGCGCTTTCAATCAAAGATTGTGTAGTTGGATTTTGTAGAATTATAAATGCCCTACGAAATCCATCCAGTTTCATCTCGACCGGTCTTCCAGTTTAAAACTTATTTGCGACCATACCTGTCCAATTATAGCTAATATACGTCTACGGATCTGCATTATGTACCTAATATCGGATTTTCATCTTTCCTGTGCGCTTTCAATCATCAATTGACTAAGTGGAGTTTTGAGAGTTATAAGTTCCCTACAAAACCTACCGAGTTTTATCTCGACCGGTCTTCCGGTTTAAAATTTATTCGCGACCATATCTGCCCCATTATAGGTAATATACGTCTACGGATCTGCCTTATGTACCAACTATCCGATTCCCAACTTTCCTGTGCGCTTTCAATCAAAGATTGTGTAGATGGATTTTGTTTATTTATAAGTACCCTACAAAACCCATCCAGTTTTATTTTGACCGGTCTTCCGGTTTAAAAGTTATTTGCGACCATACCTGTCCCACTATAGCTAATATACGTCTACGGATCTGCCTTTTGTACCTAATTTCGGATTCTCAACTTTCCTGTGCGCTTTCAATCAACGATTGTCTAGGTGGATTTTGTAGATTTATAAGTGCCCTACAAAACCCACCGAGTTTTTTCTCTACCGGTTTTCCGGTTTTATAGTTATTCGTGACCATACCTGCCCCACTATAGCTAATATACGTCTACGGATCTGCCTTATGTACCAAATATCCGATTCTCAACTTTCCTGTGCGCTTTCAATCAAAAATTGTGTAGTTGGATTTTGTAGAATTATAAATGCCCTACGAAAGCCATCCAGTTTCATCTCGACCGGTCTTCCAGTTTATTTTATTTTTTATTATAAAAGTTATTTGCGACCGTACCTGTCCAATTATAGATAGTATACGTCTACGGATCTGCCTTATGTACCTAATATCGGATTCTCAACTTTCCTGTGCGCTTTCAATCATCAATTGACTAAGCGGAGTTTTGAGAGTTATAAGTGCCCTAAAAAACCCATCGAGTTTTATCTCGACCAGTCTTCCGGTTAAAAAGTTATTAGCGACCATACCTGTCCCACTATAGCTAATATACGTCTACGAATCTGCCTTATGTACCTAATTTCGGATTCTCAACTTTCCTGTGCGCTTTCAATCAAAGATTGTGTAGATGGATTTTGTAGAATTATAAGTGCCCTACGAAATCCATCCTGTTTCGTTTCGACCGGTCTTCCAGTTAAAAAGTTATTCGCGACCATACCTATCCAACTATAGCTAATATACGTCTACGGATCTGCCTTATGTACCTAATATCGGAATCTCAACTTTCCTGTGCGCTTTCAATCAAAGATTGTGTAGGTGGATTTTGTAGGTTTATAAGTGCCCTACAAAACCCACCCAGTTTTATCTCGAACAGTCATCCGCTTTAAAAGTTATTTGGGACCATAACGGCCCCACTATAGGTAATATACGTCTACGGATCTGCCTTATGTACCTAATATCCGATTCTCAACTTTCCTGTGCCCTTTCAATCAGCAATTGACTAAGTGGAGTTTATAGAGTTATAAGTGCCCTACAAAAACTACCGAGTTTTATCTCGACCGGTCTTCCGGTTTAAAAGTTATTTGCGACCATACCTGTCCCACTATAGCTAATATACGTCTATGGATCTGCCTTATGTACCTTATTTTGGATTCTCAACTTTCCTGTGTGCTTTCAATCAACGATTGTGTAGGTGGATTTTGTTGATTTATAAGTGCCCTACACAACCCACCGAGTTTTATCTCGACCGGTTTTCCGGTTTAAAAGTTATTCGTGACCATACCTGCCCCACTATAGCTAATATTCGTCTACGGATCTGCCTTATTAACCAAACATCCGATTCTCAACTTTCCTGTGCGCTTTCAATCAACGATTGACTAAGTGGAGTTTTCAGAGTTATAAGTGCCCTACAAAACCCATCGCGTTTTATCTCGACCGGTCTTCCGGTTTAAAAGTTATTTGCGACCATACCTGTCCCACTATAGCTAAAATACGTCTACGAATCTGCCTTATGTACCTAATTTCGGATTTTCAACTTTCCTGTGCGCTTTCAATCAAAGATTGTGTAGATGGATTTTGTAGAATTATAAGTGCCCTACAAAACCCATCCAGTTTTATCTCGACCGGTCTTCCAATTCAAAAGTTATTTGGGACCATACCTATCGCACTATAGCTAAAATACGTCTACGAATCTGCCTTATGTACCTAATTTCGGATTTTCAACTTTCCTTTGCGCTTTCAATCAACGATTGTGTAGGTGGATTTTGTAGATTTATAAGTGCCCTACAAAACCCATCCAGTTTTATCTCGACCGGTCTTCCAATTTAAAAGTTATTTGGGACCATACCAGCCCCACTATAGCTAATATACGTCTACGGATCTGCCTTAGGTACCAAATATCCGATTCTCAACTTTCCTGTGCGCTTTCAATCACAGATTGTGTAGATGAAATTTGTAGAATTATAAGTGCCCTACCAAACCCATCCAGTTTCATCTCAACCGGTCTTCCGGTTTAAAAGTTATTTGCGACCATACCTGTCCCACTATAGCTAATATACGTCTACGGATTTGCCTTATGTACCTAATATCGGATTCTCAACTTTCCTGTGCGCTTTCAATCAAAAATTGTGTAGTTGGATTTTGTAGAATTATAAATGCCCTACGAAACCCATCCAGTTTCATCTCGACCGGTCTTCCAGTTTAAAAGTTATTTGCGACCGTACCTGTCCAATTATAGATAATATACGTCTACGGATCTGCCTTATGTACCTAATATCGGATTCTCAACTTTCCTGTGCGCTTTCAATCATCAATTGACTGAGTGGAGATTTGAGAGTTATAAGTGCCCTACAAAACCCATCGAGTTTTATCTCGACCAGTCTTCCGGTTAAAAAGTTATTAGCGACCATACCTGTCCCACTATAGCTAATATACGTCTACGAATCTGCCTTATGTACCTTATTTCGGATTCTCAGCTTTCCTGTGCGCTTTCAATCAAAGATTGTGTAGATGGATTTTGTAGAATTATAAGTGCCCTACGAAACCCATCCAGTTTCGTTTCGACCGGTCTTCCAGTTTAAAAGTTATTTGCGACCATACCTATCCAACTATAGCTAATATACGTCTACGGATCTGCCTTATGTACCTAATATCGGATTCTCAACTTTTCTGTGCGCTTTCAATCAAAGATTGTGTAGGTGGATTTTGTAGGTTTATAAGTGCCCTACAAAACCCACCCAGTTTTATCTCGAACGGTCATCCGCTTTAAAAGTTATTTGGGACCATAATGGCCCCACTATAGGTAATATACGTCTACGGATCTGCCTTATGTACCTAATATCCGATTCTCAACTTTCCTTTGCCCTTTCAATCAGCAATTGACTAAGTGGAGTTTATAGAGTTATAAGTGCCCTACAAAACCTACCGAGTTTTATCTCGACCGGTCTTCCGGTTTAAAAGTTATTTGCGACCATACCTGTCCCACTATAGCTAATATACGTCTACGGATCTGCCTCATGTACCTTATTTTGGATTCTCAACTTTCCTGTGTGCTTTCAATCAACGATTGTGTAGGTGGATTTTGTAGGATTATAAGTGCCCTACAAAACCCAACTAGTTTCATCTCGACCGGTCATCCGCTTTAAAAGTTATTTGGGACCATACCAGCCCCACTTTAGCTAATATACGTCTACGGATCTGCCTTGTGTACCAAATATCCGATTCTCAACTTTCCTGTGCGCTTTCAATTAAAGATTGTGTAAATTGATTTTGTAGAATTATAATTGCCCTACGAAACCCATCCAGTTTCATCTCGACCCGTCTTCCCGTTAAAAAGTTATTTTCAACCATACCTGCCCAACTATAGCTAATATACGTCTACGGATCTGCCTTATATACCTAATATCGGATTCTCAACTTTCCTGTGCGCTTTCAATAAACGATTGACTAATTGGAGTTTATAGAGTTATAAGTGTCCTACAAAACACATCCAGTTTCATCTCGACCGGTCTTCCAGTTAAAAAGTTATTTTCAACCATACCTGTCCCACTATAGCTAATATACGTCTACAGATCTGCCTTATATACCTAATATCGGATTCTCAACTTTCCTGTGCGCTTTCAATCAGCAATTGACTAAGTGGAGTTTATAGAGTTATAAGTGCCCTACAAAACCTACCGAGTTTCATCTCGACCGGTCTTCCGGTTTAAAAGTTATTTGGGACCATACCAGCCCCACTATAGCTAATATACGTCTACATATCTGCCTTATGTACCTAATATCCGATTCTCAACTTTCCTGTGCGCTTTCAATCACAGATTGTGTAGATGGATTTTGTATATCTATAAGTGCCCTACAAAACCCATCCAGTTTTATTTTGACCGGTCTTCCGGTTTAAAAGTTATTCGCGACCATACCTTTCCCACTATAGCTAATATACGTCTACGGATCTGCCTTTTTTACCTAATTTCGGATTCTCAACTTTCCTATGCGCTTTCAATCAACGATTGTCTAGGTGGATTTTGTAGATTTATAAGTGCCCTACAAAACCCACCGAGTTTTATCTCTACCGGTTTTCCGGTTTTAAAGTTATTCGTGACCATACCTGCCCCACTATAGCTAATATACGTCTACGGATCTGCCTTATGTACCAAATATCCGATTCTCAACTTTCCTGTGCGCTTTCAATCAAAGATTGTGTAGTTGGATTTTGTAGAATTATAAATGCCCTACGATACCCATCCAGTTTCATCTCGACCGGTCTTCCAGTTTAAAAGTTATTTGCGACCGTACCTGTCCAATTATAGCTAATATACGTCTACGGATCTGCCTTATGTACCTAATATCGGATTCTCAACTTTCCTGTGCGCTTTCAATCATCAATTGACTAAGTGGAGTTTTGAGAATTATAAGTGCCCTACAAAACCCATCGAGTTTTATCTCGACCAGTCTTCCGGTTAAAAAGTTATTAGCGACCATACCTGTCCCACTATAGCTAATATACGTCTACGAATCTGCCTTATGTACCTAATTTCGGATTCTCAACTTTCCTGTGCGCTTTCAATCAAAGATTGTGTAGATGGATTTTGTAGAATTATAAGTGCCCTACGAAATACAAATGACAACAAATTAAAGTTCCAGACAATAAATTTTGCTACGCCTGACGCGCGTTTCGTCTATTCAAGACTCATCAGAGGCGCTCTACCAAAAATATTGAAAATGCCAAACGCTGTATGAATATGAAGAGCATAAAACAGTATAACCAAAATCAAAAATACCAATTGGGGAACCAAATTATTACTAAGATATTCAACCTATGTCTGGGGTAGGAAGAACCTTAGGGTTTAGACAATTTTACCCATCCATTTTCGTTTCGACCGGTCTTCCAGTTTAAAAGTTATTTGCGACCATACCTATCCAACTATAGCTAATATACGTCTACGGATCTGCCTTATGTTCCTAATATCGGATTCTCAACTTTCCTGTGCGCTTTCAATCGAAGATTGTGTAGGTGGATTTTGTAGGTTTATAAGGCCCTACAAAACCCACCCAGTTTCATCTCGAACGGTCATCCGCTTTAAAAGTTATTTGGGACCATAACGGCCCCACTATAGGTAATATACATCTACGGATCTGCCTTATGTACCTAATATCCGATTCTCAACTTTCCTGTGCGCTTTCAATCAAAGATTGTGTAGATGAATTTTGTAGTATTATAAGTGCCCTACCAAACCCATCCAGTTTCATCTCAACCGGTCTTCCTGTTTACAAGTTATTTGCGACCATACCTGTCCCACTATAGCTAATATACGTCTACGCATTTGCCTTATGTACCTTATATCGGATTCTCAACTTTCCTGTGCGCTTTTAATCAACAATTGACTAGGTATAGTTTGTAGAGTTATAAGTGCCCTACAAAATCCACTGAGTTTTATCTCGACCGGTCTTCCGGTTTAAAAGTTATTCGCGACCATATCTCCCCTATTATAGGTAATATACGTCTACGGATCTGCCTTATGTACCAAATATCCGATTCTCAACTTTCCTGTGCGCTTTCAATCAAAGATTGTGTAGATGGATTTTGTAGAATTATAAGTGCCCTACAAAACCCATCCAGTTTCATCTCGACCAGTCATCCGGTTTAAAAGTTATTTGCGACCATACCTGTCCCACTATAGCTATTATACGTCTACGGATCTGCTTTATGTACCTAATTTCGGATTCTCAACTTTCCTGTGCGCTTTCAATCAACGATTGTCTAGGAAGATTTTGTAGATTTATTTGTGCCCTACAAAACCCACAGAGTTTTATCTCGACCGGTCTTCCAGTTTAAAATTTATTTGCGACTGTACCTGTCCATTTATAGCTAATATACGTCTACGGATCTACCTTATGTACCTAATATCGGATTCTCAACTTTCCTCTGCGCGTTCAATCAACAATTGACTAAGTGGAGTTTTGAGAGTTATAAATGCCCTACAAAACCCATCAAGTTTTATCTCGACCGGTCTTCTGCTTAAAAAATTATTTGCGACCATACCTGTCCCACTATAGCTAATATACGTCTACGAATCTGACTTATGTACCTAATTTCGGTTTCTCAACTATCCTCTGCGCTTTCAATCAACGATTGTGTAGGTGGATTTTGTAGATTTATAAGTGCCCTACATGACCCATCCAGTTTTATCTCGATCGGTCTTCCAATTTAAAAGTTATTTGGGACCATACCAGCCCCACTATAGCTAATATACATCTACGGATCTGCCTTATGTACCTAATATCCGATTCTCAACTTTCCTGTGCGCTTTCAATCAAAGATTGTGTAGATGGATTTTGTAGAATTATAAGTGCCCTACGAAACCCATCCAGTTTCGTTTTGACCGGTCTTCCAGTTTAAAAGTTACTTGCGAACATACCTATCCAACTATAGCTAATATACGTCTACGGATCTGCCTTATGTACCTAATATCGGATTCTTAACTTTCCTGTGCGCTTTAAATCAGCAACTGACTAAGTGGAGTTTATAGAATTGTAAGTGCCCTACAAAACCTACCGAGTTTTATCTCGACCGGTCTTCCGGTTTAAAAGTTTTTTGCGACCATACCTGTCCCACTATAGCTAATATACGTCTACGGATCTGCCTTATGTAACTTGTTTCGGATTCTCAACTTTCCTGTGCGCTTTCAATCAACGAATGTGTAGGTGGATTTTGTAGAATTGTAAGTGCCCTACGAAACCCATCCAGTTTCGTTTCGACCGGTTTTCCAGTTTATAAGTTATTCGCGACCACATCTGCCCCACTATAGGTAATATACGTCTACGGATCTGCCTTATGTACCAAATATCCGATTCTCAACTTTCCTGTGCGCTTTCAATCAAAGATTGTGTAGATGTATTTTGTAGAATTATAAGTGCCCTACAAAACCCACCGAGTTTTATCTCTACCGGTCTTCCGATTTAAAAGTTATTTGCGACCGTACCTGTCCAACTATAGCTAATATACGTCTACGGATCTGCCTTATGTACCTAATATCAGATTCTCAATTTTCCTGTGCGCTTTCAATCAACGATTGTGTAGGTAAATTTTGTAGACTTATAAGTGCCCTACAAAACCCACCCAGTTTTATCTCGACCGGTCTTCCGGTTTAAAGGTTATTTGGGACCATACCAGCCCCACTATAGCTAATATACGTCTACGGATCTGCCTTATGTACCTAATATCCGATTCTCAACTTTCCTGTGCGCTTTCAATCAAAGATTGTGTAGATGAATTTTGTAGTATTATAAGTGCCCTACGAAACCCATCCAGTTTCAACTCAACCGGTCTTCCGGTTTAAAAGTTATTTGCGACCATACCTGTCCCACTATAGCTAATATACGTCTACGGATCTGCCTTATGTACCTAATATCGGATTCTCAGCTTTCCTGTGCACTTTCAATCAACAATTGACTAGGTGGAGTTTATAGAGTTATAAGTGCCCTACAAAACCTACCGAGATTTATCTCGACCGGTCTTTTGGTTTAAAAGTTATTTGTGACCATACCTGTCCCACTATAGCTAATATACGTCTACGGATCTGCCTTATGCACCTTATTTCGGATTCTCAACTTTCCTGTGCGCTTTCAATCAACGATTGTGTAGGTGGATATTGTAGAATTATAAGTGCCCTACCAAACCCATCCAGTTTCATCTCAACCGATCTTCCGGTTTAAAAGTTATTTGCGACCATACCTGTCCCACTATAGCTAATATACGTCTACGGATCTGCCTTATGTACCTAATATCCGATTCTCAACTTTCCTGTGCGCTTTCAATCAAAGATTGTGTAGATGAATTTTGTAGAATTGTAAGTGCCCTACCAAACCCATCCAGTTTCATCTCAACCGATCTTCCGGTTTAAAAGTTACTTGCGACCATACCTGTCCCACTATAGCTAATATACATCTACGGATCTGCCTTATGTACCTAATATCGGATTCTCAACTTTCCTGTGCGCTTTCAATCAACAATTGACTATGTGGAGTTTATAGAGTATTAAGTGCCCTACAAAACCCACCGAGTTTTATCTCGACCTGTCTTCCGGTTTAAAAGTTATTTGTGACCATACCTGCCCCACTATAGCTAATATACGTCTACGGATCTGCCTTATGTACCTAATATCCGATTCTCAACTTTCCTTTGCGCTTTCAATCAAAGATTGTGTAGATGAATTTTGTAGTATTATAAGTGCCCTACGAAACCCATCCAGTTTCATCTCAACCGGTCTTCCGGTTTAAAAGTTATTTGCGACCATACCTGTCCCACTATAGCTAATATACGTCTACGGATCTGCCTTATGTACCTAATATCGGATTCTCAACTTTCCTGTGCGCTTTCAATCAGCAATTGACTAAGTGGAGTTTATAGAATTGTAAGTGCCCTACAAAACCTACCGAGTTTTATCTCGACCGGTCTTCCGGTTTAAAAGTTTTTTGCGACCATACTTGTCCCACTATAGCTAATATACGTCTACGGATCTGCCTTATGTAACTTGTTTCGGATTCTCAACTTTCCTGTGCGCTTTCAATCAACGAATGTGTAGTTGGATTTTGTAGAATTGTAAGTGCCCTACGAAACCCATCCAGTTTCGTTTCGACCGGTTTTCCAGTTTAAAAGTTATTCGCGACCATATCTGCCCCATTATAGGTAATATACGTCTACGGATCTGCCTTATGTACCAAATATCCGATTCTCAACTTTCCTGTGCGCTTTCAATCAAAGATTGTGTAGATGTATTTTGTAGAATTATAAGTGCCCTACAAAACCCACCGAGTTTTATCTCTACCGGTCTTCCGGTTTAAAAGTTATTTGCGACCGTACCTGTCCAACTATAGCTAATATACGTCTACGGATCTGCCTTATGTACCTAATATCGGATTTTCAATTTTCCTGTGCGCTTTCAATCAACGATTGTGTAGGTAAATTTTGTAGACTTATAAGTTCCCTACAAAACCCACCCAGTTTTATCTCGACCGGTTTTTTCGGTTTAAAGGTTATTTGGGACCATACCAGCCCCACTATAGCTAATATACGTCTACGGATCTGCCTTATGTACCTAATATCCGATTCTCAACTTTCCTGTGCGCTTTCAATCAAAGATTGTGTAGATGAATTTTGTAGTATTATAAGTGCCCTACGAAACCCATCCAGTTTCAACTCGACCGGTCTTCCGGTTTAAAAGTTATTTGCGACCATACCTGTCCCACTATAGCTAATATACGTCTACGGATCTGCCTTATGTACCTAATATCGGATTCTCAGCTTTCCTGTGCACTTTCAATCAACAATTGACTAGGTGGAGTTTATAGAGTGATAAGTGCCCTACAAAACCCACCGAGTTTTATCTCGACCAGTCTTTTGGTTTAAAAGTTATTTGTGACCATACCTGTCCCACTATAGCTAATATACGTCTACGGATCTGCCTTATGCACCTTATTTCGGATTCTCAACTTTACTGTGCGCTTTCAATCAACGATTGTGTAGGTGGATATTGTAGAATTATAAGTGCCCTACCAAACCCATCCAGTTTCATCTCAACCGATCTTCCGGTTTAAAAGTTATTTGCGACCATACCTGTCCCACTATAGCTAATATACGTCTACGGATCTGCCTTATGTACCTAATATCCGATTCTCAACTTTCCTGTGCGCTTTCAATCAAAGATTGTGTAGATGAATTTTGTAGAATTATAAGTGCCCTACCAAACCCATCCAGTTTCATCTCAACTTATCTTCCGGTTTAAAAGTTACTTGCGACCATACCTGTCCCACTATAGCTAATATACATCTACGGATCTGCCTTATGTACCTAATATCGGATTCTCAACTTTCCTGTGCGCTTTCAATCAACAATTGACTAGGTGGAGTTTATAGAGTTATAAGTGCCCTACAAAACCCACCGAGTTTTATCTCGACCGGTCTTTTGGTTTAAAAGTTATTTGTGACCATACCTGTCCCACTATAGCTAATATACGTCTACGGATCTGCCTTATGTACCTTATTTCGGATTCTCAACTTTCTTGTGCGCTTTCAATCAACAATTGACTAGGTGGAGTTTATAGAGTTATAAGTGCCCTACAAAACCCACTGAGTTTTATCTCGACCAGTCTTCCAGTTTAAAAAGTTATTCGCGACCATATCTGCCCCACTATAGGTAATATACGTCTACGGATCTGCCTTATGTACCAAATATCCGATTCTCAACTTTCCTGTGCGCTTTCAATCAAAGATTGTGTAGATGTATTTTGTAGAATTATAAGTGCCCTACAAAACCCATCGAGTTTTATCTCGGCCGGTCTTCCGGTTTGAAAGTTATTTGCGATCATACCTGTCCCACTATAGCTAATATACGTCTACGGATCTGCATTATGTACCTAATTTCGGATTATCAACTTTCCTGTGCGCTTTCAAACAACAATTGTGTAGGTGGATTTTGTAGATTTATAAGTGCCCTACAAAACCCACCCAGTTTTATATCAACCGGTCTTCCGGTTTAGAAGTTATTTGCGACCATACCAGCCCCACTATAGGTAATATACGTCTACGGATCTGCCTTATGTACCAAATATTCGATTCTCAACTTTCCTGTGCGCTTTCAATCAAAAATTGTGTAGATGTATTTTGTAGAATTATAAATGCCCTACAAAACCCACCGAGTTTTATCTCTACCGGTCTTCTGGTTTAAAAGTTATTTGCAACCGTACATGTCCTACTATAGCTAATATACGCCTACGGATCTGCCTTATGTACCTAATATCGGATTCTCAACTTTCCTGTGCGCTTTCAATCAACGATTGTGTAGGTCAATTTTGTAGACTTATAAGTGCCCTACAAAATCCACCCAGTTTTATCTCGACCGGTCTTCCGGTTTAAAGGTTATTTGGGACCATACCAGCCCAACTATAGCTAATATACGTCTACGGATCTGCCTTATGTACCTAATATCCGATTCTCAACTTTCCTGTGCGCTTTCAATCAAAGATTGTGTAGATGAATTTGGTAGTATTATAAGGGCCCTACGAAACCCATCCAGTTTCATCTCAACCGGTCTTCCGGTTTAAAAGTTATTTGCGACCATACCTGTCCCACTATAGCTAATATACGTCTACGGATCTGCCTTATGTACCTATTATCGGATTCTCAACTTTCCTGTGCACTTTCAATCAACAATTGACTATTTGGAGTTTATAGAGTTATAAGCGCCCTACAAAACCAACCGAGTTTTATCTCGACCGGTCTTCCGGTTTAAAAGTTATTTGTGACCATACCTGTCCCACTATAGCTAATATACGTCTACGGATCTGCCTTATGTACCTAATATCGGATTCTCAACTTTCCTCTGCACTTTCAATCAACAATTGACTAGGTGGAGTTTATAGAGTTATAAGTACCCTACAAAACCCACCGAGTTTTATCTCGACCGGTCGTCTGGTTTAAAAGTTATTTGTGACCATATCTGTCCCACTATAGCTAAAATACGTCTACGGATCTGCCTTATGTACCTTATTTCGGATTCTCAACTTTCTTATGCGCTTTCAATCAACAATTGACTAGATGGAGTTTATAGAGTTATAAGTGCCCTACAAAACCCACTGAGTTTTATCTCGACCGGTCTTCCGGTTCTAAAGTTATTCGTGACCATACCTGCCCCACTAGAGCTAATATACGTCTACGGATCTGCCTTATGTACCAAATATCCGATTCTCAACATTCCTGTGCGCTTTCAATCAAAGATTGTGTAGATGGATTTTGTAGAATTATAAATGCCCTACGAAACCCATCCAGTTTCATTTCGACTGGTCTTCCAGTTTAAAAGTTATTTGCGACCGTACCTGTCCAACTATAGCTAATATACGTCTACGGATCTGCCTTATGTACCTAATATCGGATTCTCAGCTTTCCTGTGCGCTTTCAATCAACGATTGTGTAGGTGAATTTTGTAGACTTATAAGTGCCCTACAAAACCCACCCAGTTTTATCTCGACTGGTTTTCCGGTCTAAAAGTTATTTGGGACTATACCAGCCCCACTATAGCAAATATACGTCTACGGATCTTCCATATGTACATATGTACCTAATATCCGACTCTCAACTTTCCTCTGCGCTTTCAATCAAAGATTGTGTAGATGAATTTTGTAGTATTATAAGTGCCCTACGAAACCCATCCAGTTTTATCTCAACCGGTCTTCCGGTTTAAAAGTTATTTGCGACCATACCTGTCCCACTATAGCTAATATACGTCTACGGATCTGCCTTATGTACCTAATATCGGATTCTCAACTTTCCAGTGCACTTTCAATCAACAATTGACTAGGTGGAGTTTATAGAGTTATAATATAAGTGCCCTACAAATCCCACCGAGTTTTATCTCGACCGGTCTTCCGGTTTAAAACTTATTTGTGACCAAATCTGCCCAACTATGGCTAATATACGTCTACGGATCTGCCTTATGTACCAAATATCCGATTCTCAACTTTCCTGTGCGCTTTCAATCAAAGATTGTGTAGATGGATTTTGTAGAATTATAAGTGCCCTACGAAACCCATCCAGTTTCGTTTCGACCGGTCTACCAGTTTAAAAGTTATTTGCGACCATACCTGTCCAACTATAGCTAATATACGTCTACGGATCTGCCTTATCTAACTATTATCGGATTCTCAACTTTCCTGTGCGCTTTCAATCAAAAATTGACCAAATGGAGTTTATAGAATTATAAATGCCCTACAAAACCCACCGAGTTTTATCTCGACCAGTCTTCCGGTTTAAAAGTTATTTGCGACCATACCTGTCCCACTACAGCTAATATACGTCTACGGATCTGCCATATGTACCTAATATCCGATTCTCAACTTTCCTCTGCGCTTTCAATCAAAGATTGTGTAGATTAATTTTGTAGAATTATAAGTGCCCTACCAAACCCATCCAGTTTCATCTTAACGGGTCTTCCAGTTTAAAAGTTATTTGCGACCATACCTGTCCCACTATAGCTAATATACATCTACGGATCTGCCTTATGTACCTTATATCGGATTCTCAACTTACCTGTGCGCTTTCAATCAACAATTGACTAGGTGGAGTTTATAGAATTATAAGTGCCCTACAAAACCCACCGAGTTTTATCTCGACCAGTCTTCCGGTTTAAAAGTTATTTGCCACCATACCTGTTCCACTATAGCTAATATACGTCTACGGATCTGCCTTATATACCTAATATCCGATTCTCAACTTTCCTGTGTACTTTCAATCAAAGATTGTGTAGATGAATTTTTTAGAATTATAAGTGCACTACCAAACCCATCCTGTTTCATCTCAACCGGTCTTCCGGTTTTAAAGTTTTTATGCGACCATATCTGTCCCACTATAGCTAATATACATCTACGGATCTGCCTTATGTACCTTATATCGGACTCTCAACTTTCTTTTTCGCTTTCAATCAACAATTGACTAGGTGTAGTTTATAGAGTTATAAGTGCACTATAAAACCCATCCAGTTTTATCTCGACCGGTCTTCCGGTTTAAAAGTTATTCGCGACCATATCTGCCCCACTATAGCTAATATACGTCTACGGATCTGCCTTATGTACCAAATATCCGATTCTCAACTTTCCTGTGCGCTTTCAATCAAAGATTGTGTAGATGGATTTTATAGAATTATAAGTGCCCTACAAAACCCATCCAGTTTCATCCTGACCGGTCTTCCGGTTTAAAAGTTATTTGCAACCATATCTGCCCAACTATAGCTAATATACGTCTACGGATCTGCCTTATGTACCAAATATCCGATTCTCAACTTTCCTGTGCGCTTTCAATCAAAGATTGTGTAGATGGATTTTGTAGAATTATAAGTGCCCTACGAAACCCATCCAGTTTCGTTTCGACCGGTCTACCAGTTTAAAAGTTATTTGCGACCATACCTGTCCAACTATAGCTAATATACGTCTACTGATCTGCCTTATGTAACTATTATCGGATTCTCAACTTTCCTGTGCGCTTTCAATCAACAATTGACAAAATGGAGTTTATAGAATTATAAATGCCCTACAAAACCCACCGAGTTTTATCTCGACCAGTCTTCCGGTTTAAAAGTTATTTGCGACCATACCTGTCCCACTACAGCTAATATACGTCTACGGATCTGCCATATGTACCTAATATCCGATTCTCAACTTTCCTCTGCGCTTTCAATCAAAGATTGTGTAAATTAATTTTGTAGAATTATAAGTGCCCTACAAAACCCACCGAGTTTTATCTCGACCAGTCTTCCGGTTTAAAAGTTATTTGCGACCATACCTGTCCCACTATAGCTAATATACATCTAGGGATCTGCCTTATGTACCTTATATCGGATTCTCAACTTACCTGTGCGCTTTCAATCAACAATTGACTAGGTGGAGTTTATAGAATTATAAGTGCCCTACAAAACCCACCGAGTTTTATCTCGACCAGTCTTCCGGTTTAAAAGTTATTTGCCACCATACCTGTCCAACTATAGCTAATATACGTCTACGGATCTGCCTCATGTACCTAATATCCGATTCTCAACTTTCCTGTGTACTTTCAATCAAAGATTGTGTAGATGAATTTTTTAGAATTATAAGTGCACTACCAAACCCATCCATTATCATCTCAACCGGTCTTCCGGATTAAAAGTTATTTGCGACCATACCTGTCCCACTATAGCTAATATACGTCTACGGATCTGCCTTATGTACCTAATATCCGATTCTCAACTTTCCAGTGCGCTTTCAATCAAAGATTGTGTAGATGGATTTTGTAGAATTATAAATGCCCTACGAAACCCATCCAGTTTCATCCCGACCGGTCTTCCAGTTTAAAAGTTATTCGCGACCATATCTGCCCGACTATAGCTAATATACGTCTACGGATCTGCCTTATGTACCAAATATCCGATTCTCAACTTTCCTGTGCGCTTTCAATCAAAGATTGTGTAGATGGATTTTGTAGAATTATAAGTGCCCTACGAAACCCATCCAGTTTCGTTTCGACCGGTCTTCCTGTTTACAAGTTATTTGCGACCATACCTGTCCCACTATAGCTAATATACGTCTGCGGATCTGCCTTATGTACCTAATATCGGATTCTCAACTTTCCAGTGCACTTTCAATCAACAATTGACTAGGTGGAGTTTATAGAGTTATAATATAAGTGCCCTACAAATCCCACCGAGTTTTTTCTCGACCGGTCTTCCGGTTTAAAAGTTATTTGCGACCATACCTGTCCAACTATAGCTAATATACGTCTACGGATCTGCCTTATGTACCAAATATCCGATTCTCAACTTTCCTGTGCGCTTTCAATCAAAGATTGTGTAGATGGATTCTGTAGAAATATAAGTGCCCTACAAAACCCATCCCGTTTCATCTTGACCGGTCTTCTGGTTTAAAAGTTATTCGCGACCATATCTGCCCGACTATAGCTAATATACGTCTACGGATCTGCCTTATGTACCAAATATCCGATTCTCAACTTTCCTGTGCGCATTCAATCAAAGATTGTGTAGATGGATTTTGTAGAATTATAAGTGCCCTACGAAACCCATCCAGTTTCGTTTCGACTGGTCTTCCTGTTTACAAGTCATTTGCGACCATACCTGTCCCACTATAGCTAATATACGTCTACGGATCTGCCTTATGTACCTAATATCGGATTCTCAACTTTCCAGTGCACTTTCAATCAACAATTGACTAGGTGGAGTTTATAGAGTTATAATATAAGTGCCCTACAAATCCCACCGAGTTTTATCTCGACCGGTCTTCCGGTTTAAAACTTATTTGTGACCAAATCTGCCCAACTATGGCTAATATACGTCTACGGATCTGCCTTATGTACCAAATATCCGATTCTCAACTTTCCAGTTCGCTTTCAATCAAAGATTGTGTAGATGGATTTTGTAGAATTATAAATGCCCTACGAAACCCATCCAGTTTCATCCCGACCGGTCTTCCAGTTTAAAAGTTATTTGCGACCATACCTGTCCAACTATAGCTAACATACGTCTACGGATCTGCCTTATGTACCAAATATCCGATTCTCAACTTTCCTGTGCACTTTCAATCAAAGATTGTGTAGATGGATTCTGTAGAAATATAAGTGCCCTACAAAACCTATCCCGTTTCATCTTGACCGGTCTTCTGGTTTAAAAATTATTCGCGACCATATCTGCCCGACTATAGCTAATATACGTCTACGGATCTGCCTTATGTACCAAATATCCGATTCTCAACTTTCCTGTGCGCTTTCAATCAAAGATTGTGTAGATGGATTTTGTAGAATTATAAGTGCCCTACGAAACCCATCCAGTTTCGTTTCGACTGGTCTTCCAGTTTAAAAGTTATTTGCGACCATACCTGTCCAACTATAGCTAATATAGGTCTACGGATCTGCCTTTTGTAACTAATATCGGATTCTCAACTTTCCTGTGCGCTTTCAATCAAGAATTGACTAAGTGGAATTTATAGAATTATAAGTGCCCTACAAAATCCACCGAGTTTTTTCTCGACCAGTCTTCCGGTTTAAAAGTTATTTGCGACCATACCTGTCCCACTATAGCTAATATACGTCTACGGATCTGCCTTATGTACCTAATATCCGATTCTCAACTTTCCTGTGCGCTTTCAATCAAAGATTGTGTAGATGAATTTTGTAGAATTATAAGTGCCCTAGCTACGAGACCCATCCAGTTTGATCTCGACCGGTCTTTCAGTTAAAAATTATTTGCGACCATACCTGTCTCACTGTAGCTAATATACGTCTACGGATCTGCCTTTAAGTTATATACCTAATATCGGATTCTCAACTTTCCTGAGCACTTTCAATCAACGATTGACTAAGTGCAGTTTATAGAAATATAAGTGACCTACAAAACCCACCGAGTTTTATCTCGACTGGTCTTCCGGTTTAAAAGTTATTTGCGACCATACCTGTCCCACTATAGCTAATATACGTCTACGGATCTGCCTTATGTACCTAATAT
Source organism: Arcuatula senhousia (assembly GCA_963971305.1). Lineage (NCBI taxonomy): Eukaryota > Metazoa > Mollusca > Bivalvia > Mytilida > Mytilidae > Arcuatula > Arcuatula senhousia. The sequence goes on from OZ020312.1 coordinate 38,066,806, forward strand.
CCGATTCTCAACTTTCCTGTGCGCTTTCAATCAACGATTGTGTAGGTTGATTTTGTAAAATTATAAGTGCCCTACCAAACCCATCCAGTTTCATCTCAACCGGTCTTCCGGTTTAAAAGTTATTTGCGACCATACCTGTCCCACTATAGCTAATATACGTCTACGGACCTGCCTTGTGTACCTAATTTCGGATTCTCAACTTGCCTGTCTTTCCTGTGCGCTTTCAATCAACACTTGTCTAGATGGATTTTGTAGATTTATTAGTGCCCTACAAAAACCACTCAGTTTTATCTCGACCGGTCTTCCGTTTTAAAAGTTATTTGGGACCATACCAGCCCAATTATAGCTAATATACGTCTACGGATCTACCTTATGTACCTAATTTCGGATTCTCAACTTTCCTGTACGCTTTCAATCAACGATTATGTATGTGGATTTTGTAGATTTATAAGTGTCGTACAAAACCCACCCAGTTTTATTTCGACCGGTCTTCCGGTTTAAAAGTTATTTGGAACCATACCAGCCCCAGTATAGCTAATATACGTCTACGGATCTGCCTTATGTACCTAATATCCGATTCTCAACTTTCCTGTGCGCTTTCAATCAAAGATTGTGTAGATGAATTTTGTAGAATTATAAGTGCCCTACCAAACCCATCCAGTTTCATCTCAACCGGTCTTCCGGTTTAAATGTTATTTGCGACCATACCAGTCCCACTATAGCTAATATACGTCTACGGATTTGCCTTATATACATAATTTCGGATTCTCAACTTTCCTGTGCGCTTTCAATCAAAGATTGTGTAGATGAATTTTGTAGAATTATAAGTGCCCTACAAAACCCATCCAGTTTCATCTCAACCGGTCTTCCGGTTTAAATGTTATTTGCGACCATACCAGCCCCACTATAGCTAATATACGTCTACGGATCTGCCTTATGTACCTAATATCCGATTCTCAACTTTCCTGTGCGCTTTCAATCAACAATTGACTAGGTGGAGTTTATAGATTGATAGGTGCCCTACAAAACCCACCGAATTTTCTCTCGACTGGTCTTCCGGTTAAAAAGTTATTTGTGACCATACCTGCCCCACTATAGCTAATATACGTCTATGGATCTGCCTTATGTACCAAATATCCGATTCTCAACTTTCCTGTGCGCTTTCAATCAAAGATTGTGTAGATGGATTCTGTAGAAATATAAGTGTCCTACAAAACACATCCCGTTTCATCTTGACCGGTCTTCTGGTTTAAAAGTTATTCGCGACCATATCTGCCCGACTATAGCTAATATACGTCTACGGATCTGCCTTATGTACCAAATATCCGATTCTCAACTTTCCTGTGCGCTTTCAATCAAAGATTGTGTAGATGGATTCTGTAGAAATATAAGTGCCCTACAAAACCCATCCCGTTTCATCTTGACCGGTCTTCCGGTTTAAAAGTTATTCGTGACCATACCTGTCCCACTATAGCTAATATACGTCTACGGATATGCCTTATGTACCTAATATCGGATTCTCAACTTTCCTGTGCACTTTCAATCAACGATTGACTAAGTGGAGTTTATAGAGTTATACGTGCCCTACAAAGCCCAACAATTTTATCTCGACCGGTTGTCCGGTTTAAAAGATATTCGCGAACATACCTGCCCCACTATAGGTAATATACGTCTACGGATCTGCCTTATGTACCAAATATCCGATTCTCAACTTTCCTGTGCGCTTTCAATCAAAGATTTTGTAGATGGATTTTGTAGAATTATAAGTGCCCTACAAAACCCATCCAGTTTCATCTTGACCGGTTTTCCGGTTTAAAAGTTATTTGCGACCATACCTGTCCCACTATAGCTAATATACGTCTACGGATCTGCTTTATGTACCAAATATCGGATTCTCAACTTTTCTGTCTTTCCTGTGCGCTTTCAATCTACACTTGTCTAGGTGGATTTTATAGAATTATAAGTGCCCTACCAAACCCATCCAGTTTCATCTCAACCGGTCTTCCGGTTTAAAAGTTATTTGCGACCATACCTGTCCCATTATAGCTAATATACGTCTACGGATCTGCCTTATGTACCTAATACCGGATTCTCAACTTTACTGTGCACTTTCAATCAACGATTGACTAAGTGCAGTTTATAGAGTTATAAGTGACCTACAAAACCCACCGAGTTTTATCTCGACCGGTCTTCCGGTTTAAAAGTTATTTGCGACCATACCTGTCCCACTATAGCTAATATACGTCTACGGATCTGCCTTATGCACCTAATATCCGATTCTCAACTTTCCTCTGCGCTTTCAATCAACGATTGTGTAGGTGGATTTTGTAAAATTATAAGTGCCCTACCAAACCCATCCAGTTTCATCTCGACCGGTCTTCCGGTTTAAAAGTTATTTGCGACCATACCTGTCCCACTATAGCTAATATACGTCTACGGATCTGCCTTATGTACCTAATATCCGATTCTCAACTTTCCTGTGCGCTTTCAATCAAAGATTGTGTAGATGAATTTTGTAGAATTATAAGTGCCCTAGCTACGAGACCCATCCAGTTTGATCTAAACCGGTCTTTCAGTTAAAAATTATTTGCGACCATACCTGTCTCACTGTAGCTAATATACGTCTACGGATCTGCCTTTAAGTTATATACCTAATATCGGATTCTCAACTTTCCTGAGCACTTTCAATCAACGATTGACTAAGTGCAGTTTATAGAAATATAAGTGACCTACAAAACCCACCGAGTTTTATCTCGACTGGTCTTCCGGTTTAAAAGTTATTTGCGACCATACCTGTCCCACTATAGCTAATATACGTCTACGGATCTGCCTTATGTACCTAATATCCGATTCTCAACTTTCCTGTGCGCTTTCAATCAACGATTGTGTAGGTTGATTTTGTAAAATTATAAGTGCCCTACCAAACCCATCCAGTTTCATCTCAACCGGTCTTCCGGTTTAAAAGTTATTTGCGACCATACCTGTCCCACTATAGCTAATATACGTCTACGGACCTGCCTTGTGTACCTAATTTCGGATTCTCAACTTGCCTGTCTTTCCTGTGCGCTTTCAATCAACACTTGTCTAGATGGATTTTGTAGATTTATTAGTGCCCTACAAAAACCACTCAGTTTTATCTCGACCGGTCTTCCGTTTTAAAAGTTATTTGGGACCATACCAGCCCAATTATAGCTAATATACGTCTACGGATCTACCTTATGTACCTAATTTCGGATTCTCAACTTTCCTGTACGCTTTCAATCAACGATTATGTATGTGGATTTTGTAGATTTATAAGTGTCGTACAAAACCCACCCAGTTTTATTTCGACCGGTCTTCCGGTTTAAAAGTTATTTGGAACCATACCAGCCCCAGTATAGCTAATATACGTCTACGGATCTGCCTTATGTACCTAATATCCGATTCTCAACTTTCCTGTGCGCTTTCAATCAAAGATTGTGTAGATGAATTTTGTAGAATTATAAGTGCCCTACCAAACCCATCCAGTTTCATCTCAACCGGTCTTCCGGTTTAAATGTTATTTGCGACCATACCAGTCCCACTATAGCTAATATACGTCTACGGATTTGCCTTATATACATAATTTCGGATTCTCAACTTTCCTGTGCGCTTTCAATCAAAGATTGTGTAGATGAATTTTGTAGAATTATAAGTGCCCTACAAAACCCATCCAGTTTCATCTCAACCGGTCTTCCGGTTTAAATGTTATTTGCGACCATACCAGCCCCACTATAGCTAATATACGTCTACGGATCTGCCTTATGTACCTAATATCCGATTCTCAACTTTCCTGTGCGCTTTCAATCAACAATTGACTAGGTGGAGTTTATAGATTGATAGGTGCCCTACAAAACCCACCGAATTTTCTCTCGACTGGTCTTCCGGTTAAAAAGTTATTTGTGACCATACCTGCCCCACTATAGCTAATATACGTCTATGGATCTGCCTTATGTACCAAATATCCGATTCTCAACTTTCCTGTGCGCTTTCAATCAAAGATTGTGTAGATGGATTCTGTAGAAATATAAGTGTCCTACAAAACACATCCCGTTTCATCTTGACCGGTCTTCTGGTTTAAAAGTTATTCGCGACCATATCTGCCCGACTATAGCTAATATACGTCTACGGATCTGCCTTATGTACCAAATATCCGATTCTCAACTTTCCTGTGCGCTTTCAATCAAAGATTGTGTAGATGGATTCTGTAGAAATATAAGTGCCCTACAAAACCCATCCCGTTTCATCTTGACCGGTCTTCCGGTTTAAAAGTTATTCGTGACCATACCTGTCCCACTATAGCTAATATACGTCTACGGATATGCCTTATGTACCTAATATCGGATTCTCAACTTTCCTGTGCACTTTCAATCAACGATTGACTAAGTGGAGTTTATAGAGTTATACGTGCCCTACAAAGCCCAACAATTTTATCTCGACCGGTTGTCCGGTTTAAAAGATATTCGCGAACATACCTGCCCCACTATAGGTAATATACGTCTACGGATCTGCCTTATGTACCAAATATCCGATTCTCAACTTTCCTGTGCGCTTTCAATCAAAGATTTTGTAGATGGATTTTGTAGAATTATAAGTGCCCTACAAAACCCATCCAGTTTCATCTTGACCGGTTTTCCGGTTTAAAAGTTATTTGCGACCATACCTGTCCCACTATAGCTAATATACGTCTACGGATCTGCTTTATGTACCAAATATCGGATTCTCAACTTTTCTGTCTTTCCTGTGCGCTTTCAATCTACACTTGTCTAGGTGGATTTTATAGAATTATAAGTGCCCTACCAAACCCATCCAGTTTCATCTCAACCGGTCTTCCGGTTTAAAAGTTATTTGCGACCATACCTGTCCCATTATAGCTAATATACGTCTACGGATCTGCCTTATGTACCTAATACCGGATTCTCAACTTTACTGTGCACTTTCAATCAACGATTGACTAAGTGCAGTTTATAGAGTTATAAGTGACCTACAAAACCCACCGAGTTTTATCTCGACCGGTCTTCCGGTTTAAAAGTTATTTGCGACCATACCTGTCCCACTATAGCTAATATACGTCTACGGATCTGCCTTATGCACCTAATATCCGATTCTCAACTTTCCTCTGCGCTTTCAATCAACGATTGTGTAGGTGGATTTTGTAAAATCATAAGTGCCCTACCAAACCCATCCAGTTTCATCTCGACCGGTCTTCCGGTTTAAAAGTTATTTTCGACCATACCTGTCCCACTATAGCTAATATACGTCTACGGACCTGCCTTGTGTACCTAATTTCGGATTCTCAACTTTCCTGTCTTTCCTGTGCGCTTTCAATCAACACTTGTCTAGGTGGATTTTATAGATTTATAAGTGCCCTACCAAACCCATCCAGTTTCATCTCAACCGGTCTTCCGGTTTAAAAGTTATTTGCGACCATACCTGTCCCACTATAGCTAATATACGTCTACGGATCTGCCTTATGTACCAAATATCGGATTCTCAACTTTCCTGTCTTTCCTGTGCGCTTTCAATCAACACTTGTCTAGGTGGATTTTATAGAATTATAAGTGCCCTTCCAAACCCATTCAGTTTCATCTCAACCGGTCTTCCGGTTTAAAAGTTATTTGCGACCATACCTGTCCCACTATAGCTAATATACGTCTACGGATCTGCCTTATGTACCTAATTTTTGATTTTCAACTTTTCTGTGCGCTTTCAATAAAAGATTGTGTAGATGAATTTTGTAGAATTATAAGTGCCCTACCAAACCCATCCAGTTTAATTTCAACCGGTCTTCCAGTTTTAAAGTTATTTGCGACCATACCAGCTCCACTATAGCTAATACACGTCTAGGGATCTGCATTATGTACCAAATACCCGATTCTGAACTTTCCTGTGCGCTTTCAATCAAAGATTGTGTAGATGGATTTTGTAGAATTTATAGTGCCCTACAATTCCCATCCAGTTTCATCTCCACCGGTCTTCCAGTTTAAAAATTATTTGCCACCATACCTGTTCAACTGTAGCTAACATACGTCTACGGATATGCCTTATGTACCTAATATCGGATTCTCAATTTTCCTGTGCGCTTTCAATTAACGATTGACTTAGTGGAGTTTATAGAGTTATAAGTGCCCTACAAAACCCACCGAGTGTTATCTCAATCGGTCTTCCGGTTTAAAAGTTATTTTCGACCATACCTGTCCCACTATAGCTAATATACGTCTACGGATCTGCCTTATGTACCTTATTTCGGATTCTCAACTTTCCTGCGCGCTTTCAATCAACGATTGTGTATGTGGATTTTGTAGAATTATAAGTGCCCTATAAAACCCGTCCAGTTTCATCTTGACCGGTTTTCCGGTTCAAAAGTTATTTGCGACTATACCTGTCCCAATATAGCTAATATACGTCTACGGATCTGCCTTATGTACCTAATTTCGTATTTTCAACTTTTCTGTGCGCTTTCAATCAAAGATTGTGTAGATGAATTTTGTAGAATTATAAGTGCCCTACCAAACCCATCCATTTTTAACTTAACCAGTCCTCCGGTTTTAAAGTTATTTGCGACCATACCTGTCCCACTATAGCTAATATTCGTCTACGGATATGCCTTATGTACCTAATATCGGATTCTCAACTTTCCTGCGCGCTTTCAATCAACAATTGACTAGGTGCAGTTTGTAGATTTATAAGGGCCCTACAAAACCCACCGAGTTTTATCTCGACCGGTCTTCCGGTTCAAAAGTTATTTGCGACTATACCTGTCCCACTATAGCTAATATACGTCTACGGATCTGCCTTATGTACCTAATTTCGTATTTTCAACTTTTCTGTGCGCTTTCAATCAAAGATTGTGTAGATGAATTTTGTAGAATTATAAGTGCCCTACCAAACCCATCCATTTTTAACTTAACCGGTCCTCCGGTTTTAAAGTTATTTGCGACCATACCTGTCCCACTATAGCTAATATACGTCTACGGATATGCCTTATGTACCTAATATCGGATTCTCAACTTTCCTGCGCGCTTTCAATCAACAATTGACTAGGTGCAGTTTGTAGATTTATAAGGGCCCTACAAAACCCACCGAGTTTTATCTCGACCGGTCTTCCAGTTTAAAAGTTATTCGCGACAATACCTGCCCCACTATAGGTAATATACGTCTACGGATCTGCCTAATGTACCAAATATCGGATTCTCAACTTTCCTTTGCGCTTTCAATCAACGATTGTGTAGGTGGATTTTGTAGATTTATAAGTGCCCTACAAAACCCACTCAGTTTTATCTTGACCCGTCATCCGGTTTTTAAGTTATTTGGGACCATACCAGCACAATTATAGCTAATATACGTTCACGGATCTGCCTAATGTACCAAATATCGGATTCTCAACTTTCCTGTACGCTTTTAATCAACGATTGTGTATGTGGATTTTGTAGATTTATAAGTGCCCTACAAAACACACCCAGTTTTATCTCGACCGGTCTTCCGGTTTAAAAGTTATTTGGGACCATACCAGCCCCACTATAGCTAATATACGTCTACGGATCTGCCTTATGTACCTTATATCCGATTCTCAACTTTCCTGTGCGCTTTCCTGTGCGCTTTCAATGGATTTTGTAGAATTATAAGTGCCCTACCCCCCCCCCATCTAGATTTGTCTCAACCGGTCTTACGGTTTAAAAGTTATTTGCGACCATACCTGTCCCACTATAGCAAACATACGTCTACGGATCAGCCTTATGTACCTAATATCGGATTCTCAACTTTCCTGTGCGCTTTCAATCAACACTTGACTAGGTGGAATTTATAGATTGATAGGTGTCCTACAAAACCCACCGAATTTTCTCTCGATTGGTCTTCCGGTTAAAAAGTTATTTGTGACCATACCTGCCCCACTATAGCTAATATACGTCTACGGATATGCCTTATGTACCAAATATCCGATTCTCAACTTTCCTGTGCGCTTTCAATCAAAGATTGTGTAGGTGGATTGTCTAGAATTATAAGTGCCTTACGAAACCCATCCAGTTTCATCCTGACCGGTCTTCCAGTGTAAAAGTTATTTGCGACCATACCTGTCTCACTATAGCTAATATACGTCTACGGATCTGCCTTATGTACCTAATATCGGATTCTCAACTTTCCTGTGCACTTTCAATCAACAATTGACTAAGTGGAGTTTATAGAGTTAAAAGTGCCCTACAAAACCCAACGAGTTTTATCTCAACCGGTCTTCCGGTTTAAAAGTTATTCGCGACCATACCTGTCCCACTATAGCTAATATACGTCTAAGAATCTGCCTTATGTACTTAATTTCGGATTTTCAACTTTCCTGTGCGCTTTCAATCAACGATTGTGTAGGTGGATTTTGTACATTTATAAGTTCCCTACAAAACCCATCCAGTTTTATTTCGACCGGTCTTCCGGTTTAAAAGTTATTTGCAACCATACCTGTCCCACTATACCAAATATACGTCTACGGACCTGCCTTATGTACCTAGTACCGGATTCTCAACTTTCCTGTGTGCTTTCAATCAACAATTGACTAGGTGTAGTTTGTAGAGTTATAAGTGCCCTACAAAACCCACCGAGTTTTCTCTCGACCGGTCTTCCGGTTTAAAAGTTATTCGTAACCATACCTGCCCCACTATAACTAATATACGTCTACGGATCTGCCTTATGTACCAAATATCCGATTCTCAACTTTCCGGTGCGCTTTCAATCAAAGATTGTGTAGATAGATTTTCTAGAATTATAAGTGCCCTACGAGACCCATCCAGTTTGATCTCGACCGGTCTTTCAGTTAAAAATTATTTGCGACCATACCTGTCTCACTGTAGCTAATATACGTCTACGGATCTGCCTTATATACCTAATATCGGATTCTCAACTTTCCTGAGCACTTTCAATCAACGATTGACTAAGTGCAGTTTATAGAAATATAAGTGACCTACAAAACCCACCGAGTTTTATCTCGACCGGTCTTCCGGTTTAAAAGTTATTTGCGACCATACCTGTCCCACTATAGCTAATATACGTCTACGGATCTGCCTTATGTACCTAATATCCGATTCTCAACTTTCCTGTGCGCTTTCAATCAACGATTGTGTAGGTGGATTTTGTAAAATTATAAGTGCCCTACCAAACCCATCCAGTTTCATCTCAACCGGTCTTCCGGTTTAAAAGTTATTTGCGACCATACCTGTCCCACTATAGCTAATATACGTCTACGGACCTGCCTTGTGTACCTAATTTCGGATTCTCAACTTGCCTGTCTTTCCTGTGCGCTTTCAATCAACACTTGTCTAGATGGATTTTGTAGATTTATTAGTGCCCTACAAAAACCACTCAGTTTTATCTCGACCGGTCTTCCTTTTTAAAAGTTATTTGGGACCATACCAGCCCAATTATAGCTAATATACGTCTACGGATCTACCTTATGTACCTAATTTCGGATTCTCAACTTTCCTGTACGCTTTCAATCAACGATTATGTATGTGGATTTTGTAGATTTATAAGTGTCGTACAAAACCCACCCAGTTTTATTTCGACCGGTCTTCCGGTTTAAAAGTTATTTGGAACCATACCAGCCCCAGTATAGCTAATATACGTCTACGGATCTGCCTTATGTACCTAATATCCGATTCTCAACTTTCCTGTGCGCTTTCAATCAAAGATTGTGTAGATGAATTTTGTAGAATTATAAGTGCCCTACCAAACCCATCCAGTTTCATCTCAACCGGTCTTCCGGTTTAAATGTTATTTGCGACCATACCAGTCCCACTATAGCTAATATACGTCTACGGATTTGCCTTATATACATAATTTCGGATTCTCAACTTTCCTGTGCGCTTTCAATCAAAGATTGTGTAGATGAATTTTGTAGAATTATAAGTGCCCTACCAAACCCATCCAGTTTCATCTCAACCGGTCTTCCGGTTTAAATGTTATTTGCGACCATACCAGCCCCACTATAGCTAATATACGTCTACGGATCTGCCTTATGTACCTAATATCCGATTCTCAACTTTCCTGTGCGCTTTCAATCAACAATTGACTAGGTGGAGTTTATAGATTGATAGGTGCCCTACAAAACCCACCGAATTTTCTCTCGACTGGTCTTCCGGTTAAAAAGTTATTTGTGACCATACCTGCCCCACTATAGCTAATATACGTCAACGGATCTGCCTTATGTACCAAATATCCGATTCTCAACTTTCCTGTGCGCTTTCAATCAAAGATTGTGTAGATGGATTGTCTAGAATTATAAGTGCCTTACGAAACCCATCCAGTTTCATCTCGACCGGTCTTCCAGTGTAAAAGTTATTTGCGACCATACCTGTCTCACTATAGCTAATATACGTCTACGGATCTGCCTTATGTACCTAATATCGGATTCTCAACTTTCCTGTGCACTTTCAACCAACAATTGACTAAGTGGAGTTTATAGAGTTATAAGTGCCCTACAAAACCCGACGAGTTTTATCTCGACCGGTCTTCCGGTTTTAAAGTTATTCGCGACCATACCTGTCCCACTATAGCTAATATACGTCTACGAATCTGCCTTATGTACTTAATTTCGGATTTTCAACTTTCCTGTGCGCTTTCAATCAACGATTGTGTAGGTGGATTTTGTAGATTTATAAGTGCCGTACAAAACCAATCCAGTTTTATCTCGACCGGTCTTCCGGTTTAAAAGTTATTTGCGACCATACCTGTCCCACTATACCAAATATACGTCTACGGACCTGCCTTATGTACCTAGTACCGGATTCTCAACTTTCCTGTGCGCTTTCAATCAACAATTGACTAGGTGTAGTTTGTAGAGTTATAAGTGCCCTACAAAACCCACCGAGCTTTCTCTCGACCGGTCTTCCGGTTGAAAAGTTATTCGTAACCATACCTGCCTGACTATAGCTAATATACGTCTACGGATCTGCCTTATGTACCAAATATCCGATTCTCAACTTTCCTGTGCGCTTTCAATCAAAGATTGTGTAGATAGATTTTTTAGAATTATAAGTGCCCTACGAGACCCATCCAGTTTCATCTCGACCGGTCTTTCAGTTAAAAAGTTATTTGCGACCATACCTGTCTCACTGTAGCTAATATACGTCTACGGATCTGCCTTATATACCTAATATCGGATTCTCAACTTTACTGAGCACTTTCAATCAACGATTGACTAAGTGCAGTTTATAGAAATATAAATGACCTACAAAACCCACCGAGTTTTATCTCGACCGGTCTTCCTGTTTAAAAGTTATTTGCGACCATACCTGTCCCACTATAGCTAATATACGTCTACGGATCTGCCTTATGTACCTTATATCCGATTCTCAACTTTCCTGTGCGCTTTCAATCAACGATTGTGTAGGTGGATTTTGTAAAATTATAAGTGCCCTACCAAACCCATCCAGTTTTATCTCGACCGGTCTTCCGGTTTAAAAGTTATTTGCGACCATACCTGTCCCACTATAGCTAATATACGTCTACGGACCTGCCTTGTGTACCTAATTTCGGATTCTCAACTTTCCTGTCTTTCCTGTGCGCTTTCAATCAACACTTGTCTAGATGGATTTTGTAGATTTATTAGTGCCCTACAAAAACCACTCAGTTTTATCTCGACCGGTATTCCGTTTTAAAAGTTATTTGGGACCATACCAGCCCAATTATAGCTAATATACGTCTACGGATCTACCTTATGTACCTAATTTCGGATTCTCAACTTTCCTGTACGCTTTCAATCAACGATTGTGTATGTGGATTTTGTAGATTTATAAGTGCCGTACAAAACTCACCCAGTTTTATTTCGACCGGTCTTCCGGTTTAAAAGTTATTTGGAACCATACCAGCCTCACTATAGCTAATATACGTCTACGGATCTGCCTTATGTACCTAATATCCGATTCTCAACTTTCCTGTGCGCTTTCAATCAAAGATTGTGTAGATGAATTTTGTAGAATTATAAGTGCCCTACCAAACCCATACAGTTTCATCTCAACCGGTCTTCCGGTTTAAAAGTTATTTGCGACCATACCAGTCCCACTATAGCTAATATACGTCTACGGATTTGCCTTATATACATAATTTCGGATTCTCAACTTTCCTGTGCGCTTTCAATCAACGATTGTGTAGGTTGATTTTGTAGATTTATTAGTGCCGTACAAAACCCATCGAGTTTTATCTCGACCGGACTTCCGGTTTAAAAGTTATTTGGGACCATACCTGTCCCACTATAGCTAATATACGTCTACGGATCTGCCTTATGTACCTAATTTCGGATTCTCAACTTACCTGTGCGCTTTTAATCAACAATTGACTAGGTGGAGTTTATAGAGTTGTAAGTGCCCTACAAAACCCAACGAGTTTTATCTCGACCGGTCTTCCGGTTTAAAATTTATTCGTGATCATACCTGCCCCACTATAGCTAATATACGTCTACGGATCTGCCTTATGTACCAAATATCCGATTCTCACTTTCCTGTTCGCTTTCAATCAAAGATTGTGTAGATGGATTTTGTAGAAATATAAGTGCCCTACAAAACCCATCCAATTTCATCCCGACCGGTCTTTCAGTTTAAAAGTTATTTGCGACAATACCTGTCCAACTATAGCTAATATACGTCTACGGATCTGTCTTATGTACCAAATATCCGATTCTCAACTATCCTGTGCGCTTTCAATCAACAATTGATTAAGTGGAATTTATAGAGTTATAAGTGCCCTACAAAACCCAGCGAGTTTTATCTCGACCGGTCTTCCGGTTTAAAAGTTATTTGCGACCATACCTGTCCCGCTATAGCTAATATACGTCTACGGATCTGCCTTATGTACCTAATATCGGATTCTCAACTTTCCTGAGCACTTTCAATCAACGATTGACTAAGTGCAGTTTATAGAAATATAAGTGACCTACAAAACCCACCGAGTTTTATCTCGACCGGTCTTCCGGTTTAAAAGTTATTTGCGACCATACCTGTCCCACTATAGCTAATATACGTCTACGGATCTGCCTTATGTACCTAATATCCGATTCTCAACTTTCCTGTGCGCTTTCAATCAACGATTGTGTAGGTGGATTTTGTAAAATTATAAGTGCCCTACCAAACCCATCCAGTTTCATCTCAACCGGTCTTCCGGTTTAAAAGTTATTTGCGACCATACCTGTCCCACTATAGCTAATATACGTCTACGGACCTGCCTTGTGTACCTAATTTCGGATTCTCAACTTTCCTGTCTTTCCTGTGCGCTTTCAATCAACACTTGTCTAGATGGATTTTGTAGATTTATTAGTGCCCTACAAAAACCACTCAGTTTTATCTCGACCGGTCTTCCGTTTTAAAAGTTACTTGGGACCATACCAGCCCAATTATAGCTAATATACGTCTACGGATCTACCTTATGTACCTAATTTCGGATTCTCAACTTTCCTGTACGCTTTCAATCAACGATTATGTATGTGGATTTTGTAGATTTATAAGTGTCGTACAAAACCCACCCAGTTTTATTTCGACCGGTCTTCCGGTTTAAAAGTTATTTGGAACCATACCAGCCCCAGTATAGCTAATATACGTCTACGGATCTGCCTTATGTACCTAATATCCGATTCTCAACTTTCCTGTGCGCTTTCAATCAAAGATTGTGTAGATGAATTTTGTAGAATTATAAGTGCCCTACCAAACCCATCCAGTTTCATCTCAACCGGTCTTCCGGTTTAAATGTTATTTGGAACCATACCAGCCCCAGTATAGCTAATATACGTCTACGGATCTGCCTTATGTACCTAATATCCGATTCTCAACTTTCCTGTGCGCTTTCAATCAAAGATTGTGTAGATGAATTTTGTAGAATTATAAGTGCCCTACCAAACCCATCCAGTTTCATCTCAACCGGTCTTCCGGTTTAAATGTTATTTGCGACCATACCAGCCCCACTATAGCTAATATACGTCTACGGATCTGCCTTATGTACCTAATATCCGATTCTCAACTTTCCTGTGCGCTTTCAATCAACAATTGACTAGGTGGAGTTTATAGATTGATAGGTGCCATACAAAACCCACCGAATTTTCTCTCGACTGGTCTTCCGGTTAAAAAGTTATTTGTGACCATACCTGCCCCACTATAGCTAATATACGTCAACGGATCTGCCTTATGTACCAAATATCCGATTCTCAACTTTCCTGTGCGCTTTCAATCAAAGATTGTGTAGATGGATTGTCTAGAATTATAAGTGCCTTACGAAACCCATCCAGTTTCATCTCGACCGGTCTTCCAGTGTAAAAGTTATTTGCGACCATACCTGTCTCACTATAGCTAATATACGTCTACGGATCTGCCTTATGTACCAAATATCGGATTCTCAACTTTCCTGTGCACTTTCAACCAACAATTGACTAAGTGGAGTTTATAGAGTTATAAGTGCCCTACAAAACCCGACGCGTTTTATCTCGACCGGTCTTCCGGTTTTAAAGTTATTCGCGACCATACCTGTCCCACTATAGCTAATATACGTCTACGAATCTGCCTTATGTACTTAATTTCGGATTCTCAACTTTCCTGTGCGCTTTCAATCAACGATTGTGTAGGTGGATTTTGTAGATTTATAAGTGCCGTACAAAACCAATCCAGTTTTATCTCGACCGGTCTTCCGGTTTAAAAGTTATTTGCGACCATACCTGTCCCACTATACCAAATATACGTCTACGGACCTGCCTTATGTACCTAGTACCGGATTCTCAACTTTCCTGTGCGCTTTCAATCAACAATTGACTAGGTGTAGTTTGTAGAGTTATAAGTGCCCTACAAAACCCACCGAGCTTTCTCTCGACCGGTCTTCCGGTTTAAAAGTTATTCGTAACCATACTTGCCCCACTATAGCTAATATACGTCTACGGATCTGCCTAATGTACCAAATATCCGATTCTCAACTTTCCTGTGCGCTTTCAATCAAAGATTGTGTAGATAGATTTTCTAGAATTATAAGTGCCCTACGAAACCCATCCAGTTTCATCTCGACCGGTCTTCCAGTTAAAAAGTTATTTGCGACCATACCTGTCTCACTGTAGCTAATATACGTCTACGGATCTGCCTTATATACCTAATATCGGATTCTCAACTTTCCTGTGCACTTTCAATCAACGATTGACTAAGTGCAGTTTATAGAGTTATAAGTGACCTACAAAACCCACCGAGTTTTATCTCGACCGGTCTTCCGGTTTAAAAGTTATTTGCGACCATACCTGTCCCACTATAGCTAATATACGTCTACGGATCTGCCTTATGCACCTAATATCCGATTCTCAACTTTCCTCTGCGCTTTCAATCAACGATTGTGTAGGTGGATTTTGTAAAATTATAAGTGCCCTACCAAACCCATCCAGTTTCATCTCGACCGGTCTTCCGGTTTAAAAGTTATTTGCGACCATACCTGTCCCACTATAGCTAATATACGTCTACGGACCTGCCTTGTGTACCTAATTTCGGATTCTCAACTTTCCTGTCTTTCCTGTGCGCTTTCAATCAACACTTGTCTAGATGGATTTTGTAGATTTATTAGTGCCCTACAAAAACCACTCAGTTTTATCTCGACCGGTCTTCCGTTTTAAAAGTTATTTGGGACCATACCAGCCCAATTATAGCTAATATACGTCTACGGATCTACCTTATGTACCTAATTTCGGATTCTCAACTTTCCTGTACGCTTTCAATCAACGATTGTGTATGTGGATTTTGTAGATTTATAAGTGCCGTACAAAACCCACCCATTTTTATTTCGACCGGTCTTCCGGTTTAAAAGTTATTTGGAACCATACCAGCCTCACTATAGCTAATATACGTCTACAGATCTGCCTTATGTACCTAATATCCGATTCTCAACTTTCCTGTGCGCTTTCAATCAAAGATTGTGTAGATGAATTTTGTAGAATTATAAGTGCCCTACCAAACCCATACAGTTTCATCTCAACCGGTCTTCCGGTTTAAATGTTATTTGCGACCATACCAGTCCCACTATAGCTAATATACGTCTACGGATCTGCCTTATATACCTAATTTCGGATTCTCAACTTTCCTGTGCGCTTTCAATCAACGATTGTGTAGGTTGATTTTGTAGATTTATAAGTGCCGTACAAAACCCATCGAGTTTTATCTCGACCGGACTTCCGGTTTAAAAGTTATTTGGGACCATACCTGTCCCACTATAGCTAATATACGTCTACGGATCTGCCTTATGTACCTAATTTCGGATTCTCAACTTACCTGTGCGCTTTTAATCAACAATTGACTAGGTGGAGTTTTTAGAGTTGTTAGTGCCCTACAAAACCCAACGAGTTTTATCTCGACCGGTCTTCCAGTTTAAAATTTATTCGTGACCATACCTGCCCCACTATAGCTAATATACGTCTACGGATCTGCCTTATGTACCAAATATCCGATTCTCACTTTCCTGTTCGCTTTCAATCAAAGATTGTGTAGATGGATTTTGTAGAAATATAAGTGCCCTACAAAACCCATCCAATTTCATCCCGACCGGTCTTTCAGTTTAAAAGTTATTTGCGACAATACCTGTCCAACTATAGCTAATATACGTCTACGGATCTGTCTTATGTACCAAATATCCGATTCTCAACTATCCTGTGCGCTTTCAATCAACAATTGATTAAGTGGAGTTTATAGAGTTATAAGTGCCCTACAAAACCCAGCGAGTTTTATCTCGACCGGTCTTCCGGTTTAAAAGTTATTTGCGACCATACCTATCCCACTATAGCTAATATACGTCTACGGATCTGCCTTATGTACCTAATATCCGATTCTCAACTTTCCTGTGCGCTTTCAATCAACAATTGACTAGATGTAGTTTGTAGAGTTATAAGTGCCGTACAAAACCCACCGAGTTTTATCTCGACCGGTCGTCCGGTTTAAAAGTTTTTTGCGACCATATCAGCACAATTATAGCTTATATACGTCTTCGGATCTGCCTTATGTACCTAATTTCGGATTCTCAACTTTCCTGTGCGCTTTCAATCAAAGATTGTGTAGATGGATTCTGTAGAAATATAAGTGCCCTACAAAACCCATCCCGTTTCATCTTGACCGGTCTTCCGGTTTAAAAGTTATTCGCGACCATATCTGCCCGACTATAGCTAATATACGTCTACGGATCTGCCTTATGTACCAAATATCCGATTCTCAACTTTCCTGTGCGCTTTCAATCAAAGATTGTGTAGATGGATTTTGTAGAATTATAAGTGCCCTACAAAACTCACCGAGTTTTCTCTCGACCGGTCTTCGGGTTTAAAAGTTCTTCGTGACCATACCTGTCCCACTATAGCTAATATACGTCTACGGATATGCCTTATGTACCTAATATCGGATTCTCAACTTTCCTGTGCACTTTCAATCAACGATTGACTAAGTGGAGTTTATAGAGTTATACGTGCCCTACAAAGCCCAACGATTTTATCTCGACCGGTTGTCCGGTTTAAAAGATATTCGCGAACATACCTGCCCCACTATAGGTAATATACGTCTACGGATCTGCCTTATGTACCAAATATCCGATTCTCAACTTTCCTGTGCGCTTTCAATCAAAGATTTTGTAGATGGATTTTGTAGAACTATAAGTGCCCTACAAAACCCATCCAGTTTCATCTTGACCGGTTTTCCGGTTTAAAAGTTATTTGCGACCATACCTGTCCCATTATAGCTAATATACGTCTACGGATCTGCCTTATGTACCTAATACCGGATTCTCAACTTTCCTGTGCGCTTTCAATCGACTAGGTGTAGTTTGTAGAGTTATAAGGGCCCTACAAAACTCACCGAGTTTTATCTCGACCGGTCTTCCGGTTTAAAAGTTATTCGCAACCTTACCTGCCCCACTATAGGTAATATACGTCTACGGATCTGCCTTATGTACCAATATCTGATTCTCAACTTTCCTCTGCGCTTTCAATCATAGATTGTGTAGATGGATTTTGTAGAATTATAAGTGCCCTACAAAACCCATCCAGTTTTATCTTGACCGGTCTTCCGGTTTTAAAGTTATTTGCGACCATACCCGTCCCACTATAGCTAATATACGTCTACGGATCTGCCTTATGTACCTAATTTTGGATTCTAAACTTTCCTGTGCGCTTTCAATCAACGATTGTGTATGTGGATTTTGTAGATAAAGAAGTGCCCTACAAAACCCACCCAGTTTCATCTCGACCGGTCTTCCGGTTTAAAAGTTATTTGGGACCATACCAGCCCCACTATAGCTAATATACGTCTACGGATCTGCCTTATGTACCTTATATCCGATTCTCAACTTTCCTGTGCGCTTTCAATCAAAGATTGTGTAGATGAATTTTGTAGAATTATAAGTGCCCTACCAAACCCATTCAGTTTCATCTCAACCGGTCTTCCGGTTTAAGAGTTATTTGCGACCATACCTGTCCCACTATAGCTAATATACGTCTACGGATCTGCCGTATGTACCTAATTTTGGATTTTCAACTTTTCTGTGCGCTTTCAATAAAAGATTGTGTAGATGAATTTTGTAGAATTATAAGTGCCCTACCAAACCCATCCAGTTTAATTTCAACCGGTCTTCCAGTTTTAAAGTTATTTGCGACCATACCAGCTCCACTCTAGCTAATGCACGTCTAGGGATCTGCCTTATGTACTTAATATCCGATTCTGAACTTTCCTGTGCGCTTTCAATCAAAGATTGTGTAGATGGATTTTGTATAATTTATAGTGCCCTACAAAACCCATCCAGTTTCATCTCGACCGGTCTTCCAGTTTAAAAATTATTTGCGACCATACATGTCCAACTATAGCTTATATACGTCTACGGATCTGCCTTATGTACCTAATATCGGATTCTCAATTTTCCTGTCCGCTTTCAATTAACGATTGACTAAGTGGAGTTTATAGAGTTATAAGTGCCCTACAAAACCCACCGAGTTTTATCTCAACCGGTCTTCCGGTTTAAAAGTTATTTGCGACCATACCTGTCCCACTATAGCTAATATACGTCTACGGATCTGCCTTATGTATCTTATTTCGGATTCTCAACTTTCCTGCGCGCTTTCAATCAACGATTGACTAAGTGGAGTTTATAGAGTTATACGTGCCCTACAAAACCCAACGAGTTTTATCTCGACCGGTTGTCCGGTTTAAAAGACATTCGCGAACATACCTGCCCCACTATAGGTAATATACGTCTACGGATCTGCCTTATGTACCAAATATCCGATTCTCAACTTTCCTGTGCGCTTTCAATCAAAGATTTTGTAGATGGATTTTGTAGAAATATAAGTGCCCTACAAAACCCATCCAGTTTCATCTTGACCGGTTTTCCGGTTTAAAAGTTATTTGCGACCATACCTGTCCCACTATAGCTAATATACGTCTACGGATCTGCCTTATGTACCTAGTATCGGATTCTCAACTTTCCTGTCTTTCCTGTGCGCTTTCAATCAACACTTGTCTAGGTGGATTTTATAGAATTATAAGTGCCCTACCAAACCCATCCAGTTTCATCTCAACCGGTCTTCCGGTTTAAAAGTTATTTGCGACCATACCTGTCCCACTATAGCTAATATACGTCTACGGATCTGCCTTATGTACCTAATACCGGATTCTCAACTTTCCTGTGCGCTTTCAATCGACTAGGTGTAGTTTGTAGAGTTATAAGTGCCCTGCAAAACTCACCGAGTTTTATCTCGACCGGTCTTCCGGTTTAAAAGTTATTCGCAACCTTACCTGCCCCACTATAGGTAATATACGTCTACGGATCTGCCTTATGTACCAATATCTGATTCTCAACTTTCCTCTGCGCTTTCAATCAAAGATTGTGTAGATGGATTTTGTAGAATTATAAGTGCCCTACAAAACCCATCCAGTTTCATCTTGACCGGTCTTCCGGTTTTAAAGTTATTTGCGACCATACCCGTCCCACTATAGCTAACATACGTCTACGGATCTGCCTTATGTACCTTATATCCGATTCTAAACTTTCCTGTGCGCTTTCAATCAACGATTGTGTAGATGGATTTTGTAGCTTTAAAAGTGCCCTACAAAACCCAACCAGTTTCATCTCGACCGGTCTTCCGGTTTAAAAGTTATTTGGGACCATACCTGTCCCACTATAGCTAATATACGTCTACGGATCTGCCTTATGTACCTAATTTTGGATTTTCAACTTTTCTGTGCGCTTTCAGTAAAAGATTGTGTAGATGAATTTTGTAGAATTATAAGTGCCCTACCAAACCCATCCAGTTTAATTTCAACCGGTCTTCCAGTTTTAAAGTTATTTGCGACCATACCAGCTCCACTATTCTCAATTTTCCTGTGCGCTTTCAATTAACGATTGACTAAGTGGAGTTTATAGAGTTATAAGTGCCCTACAAAATCCACCGAGTTTTATCTCAACCGGTCTTCCGGTTTAAAAGTTATTTGCGACCATACCTGTCCCACTATAGCTAATATACGTCTACGGATCTGCCTTATGTACCTAATATCCGATTCTCAACTTTCCTGTCCACTTTTAATCAAAGATTGTGTAGATGAATTTTGTAGAATTATAAGTGCCCTACCAAACCCATCCAGTTTTATCTCAACCGGTCTTTTGGTTTAAAAGTTATTTGCGACCATACCTGTCCCACTATAGCTAATATACGTCTACGGATCTGCCTTATGTACCTAATATCGGATTCTCAACTTTCCTGTGCGCTTTCAATCAGCAAGTGACTAGGTGTAGTTTGTAGAGTTATAAGTGCCCTACAAAACCCACCGAGTTTTATCTCGACCGGTCTTCCGGTTTAAAAGTTATTCGTGACCATACTTGTCCCACTATAGGTAATATACGTCTACGGATCTGTCTTATGTACCAAATATCCGATTCTCAACTTTCCTGTGCGCTTTCAATCAAAGATTGTGTAGATGGATTTTGTAGAATTATAAGTGCCCTATAAAACCCGTCCAGTTTCATCTTGACCAGTTTTCCGGTTTAAAAGTTATTTGCGACTATACCTGTCCCACTATAGCTAATATACGTCTACGGATCTGCCTTATGTACCTAATTTCGTATTTTTAACTTTTCTGTGCGCTTTCAATCAAAGATTGTGTAGATGAATTTTGTAGAATTATAAGTGCCCTACCAAACCCATCCAGTTTTAACTCAACCGGTCCTCCGGTTTAAAAGTTATTTGCGACCATACCTGTCCCACTATAGCTAATATACGTCTACGGATCTGCCTTATGTACCTAATTTTGGATTTTCAACTTTTCTGTGCGCTTTCAGTAAAAGATTGTGTAGATGAATTTTGTAGAATTATAAGTGCCCTACCAAACCCATCCAGTTTAATTTCAACCGGTCTTCCAGTTTTAAAGTTATTTGCGACCATACCAGCTCCACTATTCTCAATTTTCCTGTGCGCTTTCAATTAACGATTGACTAAGTGGAGTTTATAGAGTTATGAGTGCCCTACAAAATCCACCGAGTTTTATCTCAACCGGTCTTCCGGTTTAAAAGTTATTTGCGACCATACCTGTCCCACTATAGCTAATATACGTCTACGGATCTGCCTTATGTACCTTATTTCGGATTCTCAACTTTCCTGCGCGCTTTCAATCAACGATTGTGTATGTGGACTTTGTAGATTTATAAGTGCCCTACAAAACCCACCGAGTTTTATCTCGACAGGTCTTCCGGTTTAAAAGTTATTTGGGACCATACCAGCCCCATTATAATTAATATACGTCTACGGATCTGCCTTATGTACCTAATATCCGATTCTCAACTTTCCTGTCCACTTTTAATCAAAGATTGTGTAGATGAATTTTGTAGAATTATAAGTGCCCTACCAAACCCATCCAGTTTTATCTCAACCGGTCTTCCGGTTTAAAAGTTATTTGCGACCATACCTGTCCCACTATAGCTAATATACGTCTACGGATCTGCCTTATGTACCTAATATCGGATTCTCAACTTTCCTGTGCGCTTTCAATCAGCAATTGACTAGGTGTAGTTTGTAGAGTTATAAGTGCCCTACAAAACCCACCGAGTTTTATCTCGACCGGTCTTCCGGTTTAAAAGTTATTCGTGACCATACTTGTCCCACTATAGGTAATATGCGTCTACGGATCTGTCTTATGTACCAAATATCCGATTCTCAACGTTCCTGTGCGCTTTCAATCAAAGATTGTGTAGATGGATTTTGTAGAATTATAAGTGCCCTATAAAACCCGTCCAGTTTCATCTTAACCGGTTTTCCGGTTTAAAAGTTATTTGCGACTATACCTGTCCCACTATAGCTAATATACGTCTACGGATCTGCCTTATGTACCTAATTTCGTATTTTCAACTTTTCTGTGCGCTTTCAATCAAAGATTGTGTAGATAAATTTTGTAGAATTATAAGTGCCCTACCAAACCCATCCAGTTTTAACTCAACCGGTCCTCCGGTTTAAAAGTTATTTGCGACCATACCTGTCCCACTATAGCTAATATACGTCTACGGATCTGCCTTATGTACCTAATATCGGATTCTCAATTTTCCTGCGCGCTTTCAATCAACAATTGACTAGGTGCAGTTTGTAGATTTATAAGGGCCCTACAAAACCCACCGAGTTTTATCTCGACCGGTCTTCCGGTTTAAAAGTTATTCGCGACAATACCTGCCCCACTATAGGTAATATATATACGTCTACGGATCTGCCTTATGTACCAAATATCGGATTCTCAACTTTCCTGTGCGCTTTCAATCAACGATTGTGTAGGTGGATTGTGTAGATTTATAAGTGCCCTACAAAACCCACTCAGTTTTATCTCGACCGGTCTTCCGGTTTAAAAGTTATTTGGGACCATACCAGCACAATTAAAGCTAATATACGTTCACGGATCTGCCTAATGTACCAAATATCGGATTCTCAACTTTCCTGTACGCTTTTAATTAACGATTTTGTATGTGGATTTTGTAGATTTATAAGTGCCCTACAAAACACACCCAGTTTTATATCGACCGGTCTTCCGGTTTAAAAGTTATTTGGGACCATACCAGCCCCACTATAGCTAATATACGTCTACGGATCTGCCTTATGTACCTTATATCCGATTCTCAACTTTCCTGTGCGCTCTCAATCAAAGATTGTGTAGATGAATTTTGTAGAATGATAAGTGCCCTACCCCCCCATCTAGATTTATCTCAACCGGTCTTACGGTTTAAAAGTTATTTGCGACCATACCTGTCCCACTATAGCAAACATACGTCTACGGATCAGCCTTATGTACTTAATATCGGATTCTCAACTTTCCTGTGCGCTTTCAATCAACAATTGACTAGGTGGAGTTTATAGATTGATAGGTGCCCTACAAAACCCACCGAATTTTCTCTCGACTGGTCTTCCGGTTAAAAAGTTATTTGTGACCATACCTGCCCCACTATAGCTAATATACGTCTACGGATCTGCCTTATGTACCAAATATCCGATTCTCAACTTTCCTGTGCGCTTTCAATCAAAGATTGTGTAGATGGATTTTGTAGAATTATAATTGCCTTACGAAACCCATCCAGTTTCATCTCGACAGGTCTTCCAGGGTAAAAGTTATTAGCGACCATACCTGTCTCACTATAGCTAATATACGTCTACGGATCTGCCTTATGTACCTAATATCGGATTCTCAACTTTCCTGTGCACTTTCAATCAACAATTGACTAAGTGGAATTTATAGAGTTAAAATTGCCCTACAAAACCCACCGAGTTTTATCTCGACCGGTCTTCTGGTTTAAAAGTTATTCGCGACCATACCTGTCCCACTATAGCTAATATACGTCTACGGATCTGCCTTATGTACTTAATTTCGGATTCTCAACTTTCCTGTGCGCTTTCAATCAATGATTGTGTAGGTGGATTTTGTACATTTATAAGTTCCCTACAAAACCCATCCAGTTTTATCTCGACCGGTCTTCCGGTTTAAAAGTTATTTGCGACCATACCTGTCCCACTATAGGTAATATACGTCTACGGACCTGCCTTATGTACCTAGTACCGGATTTTCAACTTTCCTGTGCGCTTTCAATCAACATATGACTAGGTGTAGTTTGTAGAGTTATAAGTGCCCTACAAAACCCACCCAGTTTTATTTCGACCGGTCTTCCGGTTTAAAAGTTATTTGGAACCATACCAGCCCCACTATAGCTAATATACGTCTACGGATCTGCCTTATGTACCTAATATCCGATTCTCAACTTTCCTGTGCGCTTTCAATCAAAGATTGTGTAGATGAATTTTGTAGAATTATAAGTGCCCTACCCCCCCCCATCTAGATTTATCTCAACCGGTCTTATTTGCGACCATACCTGTCCCACTATAGCAAACATACGTCTACGGATCAGCCTTATGTACCTAATATCGGATTCTCAACTTTCCTGTGCGCTTTCAATCAACAATTGACTAGGTGGAATTTATAGATTGATAGGTGCCCTACAAAACCCACTGAATTTTCTCTCGACCGGTCTTCCGGTTTAAAAGTTTTTTGTAACCATACCTGCCCCACTATAGCTAATATACGTCTACGGATCTGCCTTATGTACCAAATATCTGATTCTCAACTTTCCTGTGCGCTTTCAATCAAAGATTGTGTAAATGGATTTTGTAGAATTATAAGTGCCCTACAAAACCCATCCAGTTTCATCTTGACCGGTCTTCCGGTTTTAAAGTTATTTGCGACCATACATCTCCCACTATAGCTAATATACGTCTACGGATCTGCCTTATGCTCCTAATATCCGATTCTCAACTTTCCTGTGCGCTTTCAATCAAAGATTATGTAGATGAATTTTATAGAATTATAAGTGCCCTACCAAAACCATCCAGTTTCATCTCAATCGGTCTTCCGATTTAAAAGGTATTTGCGACCATACCTGTCCCACTATAGCTAATATGCCTTATGTACCTAATATCGGATTCTCAACTTTCCTTGTTCGCTTTCAATCAACAATTGACTAGGTGGAGTTTTTAGAGTATTAAGTGCCCTACAAAACCCACCGAATTTTATCTCGACCAGTCTTCCGGTTTAAAAGTTATTCGTGACCATACCTGCCCCACTATAGCTAATATACGTCTGCGGATATGCCTTATGTACCAATTATCCAATATTCAACTTTCCTGTGCGCTTTCAATCAAAGATTGTGTAGATGGCTCTTGTAGAATTATAAGTGCCTTACGAAACCCATCCAGTTTTATCTCGACCAGTCTTCCGGTTTAAAAGTTATTTCCGACCATACCAGCCCCACTATAGCTAATAAACGTCTAGGGACCTGCCTTATGTACCAAATATCCGATTTTGAACTTTCCTGTGCACTTTCAATCAAATATTGTGTAGATGGATTTTGTAGAATTATTAGTGCCCTACGAAACCTATCCAGTTTCATATCGACCGGTCCTCCAGTTTAAAAATTATTTGCGACCATACCTGTCCAACTATAGCTAATATACGTTAACGGATCTGCCTTATGTACCTAATATCGGATTCTCAATTTTTCTGTGCGCTTTCAATCAACGATTGACTAAATGGAGTTTCTAGAGTTATTAGTGCCCTACAAAACCCACCGAGTTTTATCTCAACCGGTCTTCCGGTTTAAAAGTTATTTGCGACCATACCTGTCCCACTATAGCTAATATACGTTTACGGATCTGCCTTATGTACCTTATTTTGGATTCTCAACTTTCCTGCGCGCTTTCAATCAACGATTGTGTAGGTGGATTTTGTAGATTTATAATTATAAGTGCCCAACAAAACCCACCGAGTTTTATCTCGACAGGTCTTCCGGTTTAAAAGTTATTTGGGACCATACCAGCCCCACTGTAGCTAATATACGTCTACGGATTTGCCTTATGTACCTAATATACGATTCTCAACTTTCCTGTGCGCTTTTAATCAAAGATTGTGTAGATGAATTTTGTAGGATTATAAGTGCCCTACCAAACCAATCCAGTTTTATATCGACCGGTCTTCCAGTTTAAAAGTTATTTGCGACCATACCTGTCCCACTATAGCTAATATACGTCTACGGATCTGCCTTATGTACCTAATATCGGATTCTCATCTTTCCTGTGCGCTTTCAATCAACAATTGACAAGGTGTAGTTTGTAGAATTATAAGTGCCCTACAAAACCAACCGAGTTTTATCTCGACTGGTCTTCCGGTTTAAAAGTTATTCGTGACCATACCTGCCCCACTATAGGTAATATACGTCTACGGATCTGCCTTATGTACCAAATATTCGATTCTCAACTTTCCTGTGCGCTTTCAATCAAAGATTGTGTAGATGGCATTTGTAGAATTATAAGTGCCCTACAAAACACATCCAGTTTCATCTTGACCAGTTTTCCAGTTTAAAAGTTATTTGCGACTATACCTGTCCCACTATAGCTAATATACGTCTACGGATCTGTCTTATGTACCTGATTTCGGATTTTCAACTTTTCTGTGCGCTTTCAATCAAAGATTGTGTAGATGAATTTTGTAGAATTATAAGTGCCCTACTAAACCCATCCAGTTTTATTTCAACCGGTCTTCCGGTTTAAAAGTTATTTGCGACCGTACCTGTCCCACTATAGCTAATATTCGTCTACGGATCTGCCTTATGTACTTAATATCGGATTCTCAACTTTCCTGTGCGCTTTCAATCAACAATTGACTAGGTGCAGTTTTTAGAGTTATAAGGGCCCTACAAAACCCACCGAGTTTTATCTCGACCGGTCTTCCGGTTTAAAAGTTATTCGCGACCATACCTGCCCCACTATAGCTAATATACGTCTACGGATCTGCCTTATGTACCTAATATCGGATTCTCAACTTTCCTGTGCGCTTTCAATCAACAATTGACTAGGTGTAGTTTGTAGACTTTTAAGTGCCCTACAAATCCATCCAGTTTTATTTTGACCTGTCTTCCGGTTTAAAAGTTATTTGCGACCATACCTGTCCCACTATAGCTAATATACGTCTACGGATCTGCCTTATTCACATAATATCGGATTTTCAACTTTCCTGTGCGCTTTCAATCAACAATTGACTAAGTGGAATTTATAGAGTGATAAGTGCCCTACAAACCCCACCAAAATTTATCTCGACCGGTTGTCCGGTTAAAAAGTTATTTGCGACCATACCTGTCCCGCTAGAGCTAATATACGTCTACGGATCTGCCTTATGTACCTAATATCGGATGATCAACTTCCCTGTGCGCTTTCAATCAACAATTGACTAGATGGAGTTTATAGAGTTATAAGTTCCCTACATAACCCACCGAGTTTTATCTCGACCGATCCTCCGGTTTAAAAGTTAATCGCGACCATACTTGCCCCACTATAGGTAAAATACGTCTACGGATCTGCCTTATGTACCTAATATCCGATTCTCAACTTTCCTGTGCGCTTTCAATCAAAGATTGTGTAGATGAATTTTGTAGAATTATAAGTGCCCTACCAAACCCATCCAGTTTCATCTCAACCGGTCTTCTGGTTTAAAAGTTATTTGCGACCATACCTGTCCCACTATAGCTAATATACGTCTACGGATCTGACTTATGTACCTTTTTTCGGATTCTCAACTTTCCTGTGCGCTTTCAATCAACGATTGTCTAGGTGGATTTTGTAGATTTATAAGTGCCCTACAAAACCCAACCAGTTTTATCTCGACCGGTCTTCCGGTTTAAAAGTTATTTGGGACCATACCAGCCCCACTATAGCTAATATACGTCTACGGATCTGCCTTATGTACCTAATATCCGATTCTCAACTTTCCTGTGCACTTTCAATCAAAAATTGTGTAGATGAATTTTGTAGGATTATAAGTGCCCTACCAAACCCATCCAGTTTCATCTCAACCGGTCTTCCTGTTTAAAAGTTATTTGCGACCATACCTGTCCCACTATAGCTAATATACGTCTACGGATCTGCCTTATGTACCTTTTTTCGGATTCTTAACTTTCCTGTGCGATTTTAATCAACGATTGTCTAGGTGGATTTTGTAGATTGAGAAGTGCCCTACAAAACCCAACCAGTTTTATCTCGACCGGTCTTCCGGTTTAAAAGTTATTTGGGACCATACCAGCCCCACTATAGCTAATATACGTCTACGGATCTGCCTTATGTACCTAATATCCGATTCTCAACTTTCCTGTGCGCTTTCAATAAAAAATTGTGTAGATGAATTTTGTAGAATTATAAGTGCCCTACCAAACCCATCCAGTTTCATCTCAACCGGTCTTCCGGTTTAAAAGTTATTTCCGACCATATCTGTCCCACTAGAGCTAATATACGTCTACGGATCTGCCTTATGTACCTATAATCGGATTCTCAACTTCCCTGTGCGCTTTCAATCAACAATTGACTAGATGGAGTTTATAGATTTATAAGTTCTTTACAAAACCCACCGAGTTTTATCTCGACCGGTCGTCCGGTTTAAAAGTTATTCGCGACCATACTTGCCCCACTATAGGTAATATACGTCTACGGATCTGCCTTATGTACCAAATATCCGATTCTCAACTTTCCTCTGCGCTTTCAATCAAAGATTGTGTAGATGGATTTTGTAGATTTATAAGTGCTGTACAAAACCCAACCAGTTTTATCTCGACCGGTCTTCCGGTTTAAAAGTTATTTGGGACCATACCAGCCCCTCTATAGCTAATATACGTCTACGGATCTGCCTTATGTACCTAATATCGGATTCTCAACTTTCCTGTCTTTCCTGTGCGCTTTCAATCAACACTTGTCTAGGTGGATTTTATAGAATTATAAGTGCCCTACCAAACCCATCCTGTTTCATCTCAACCGGTCTTCCGGTTTAAAAGTTATTTGCGACCATACCTGTCCCACTATAGCTAATATACGTCTACGGATCTGCCTTATGTACCTAATACCGGATTCTCAACTTTCCTGTGCGCTTTCAATCGACTAGGTGTAGTTTGTAGAGTTATAAGTGCCCTGCAAAACTCACCGAGATTTATCTCGACCAGTCTTCCGCTTTAAAAGTTATTCGCAACCTTACCTGCCCCACTATAGGTAATATACGTCTTCGGATCTGCCTTATGTACCAATATCTGATTCTCAACTTTCCTCTGCGCTTTCAATCAAAGATTGTGTAGATGGATTTTGTAGAATTATAAGTGCCCTACCAAACCCATTCAGTTTCATCTCAACCGGTCTTCCGCTTTAAAAGTTATTTGCGACCATACCTGTCCCACTATAGCTAATATACGTCTACGGATCTGCCTTATGTACCTAATTTTGGATTTTCAACTTTTCTGTGCGCTTTCAATAAAAGATTGTGTAGATGAATTTTGTAGAATTATAAGTGCCCTACCAAACCCATCCAGTTTAATTTCAACCGGTCTTCCAGTTTTAAAGTTATTTGCGACCATACCAGCTCCACTATTCTCAATTTTCCTGTGCGCTTTCAATTAACGATTGACTAAGTGGAGTTTATAGAGTTATAAGTGCCCTACAAAATCCACCGAGTTTTATCTCAACCGGTCTTCCGGTTTAAAAGTTATTTGCGACCATACCTGTCCCACTATAGCTAATATACGTCTACGGATCTGCCTTATGTAGCTTATTTCGGATTCTCAACTTTCCTGCGCGCTTTCAATCACGATTGTGTATGTGATGTGTGATTTTGTAGATTTATAAGTGCCCTACAAAACCCACCGAGTTTTATCTCGACAGGT
Source organism: Arcuatula senhousia (assembly GCA_963971305.1). NCBI lineage: Eukaryota > Metazoa > Mollusca > Bivalvia > Mytilida > Mytilidae > Arcuatula > Arcuatula senhousia. The sequence continues at coordinate 38,096,548 of OZ020312.1, forward strand.
CTTCCGGTTTAAAAGTTATTTGGGACCATACCAGCCCCATTATTGCTAATATACGTCTACGGATCTGCCTTATGTACCTAATATCCGATTCTCAACTTTCCTGTCAACTTTTAATCAAAGATTGTGTAGATGAATTTTGTAGAATTATAAGTGCCCTACCAAACCCATCCAGTTTTATCTCAACCGGTCTTCCGGTTTAAAAGTTATTTGCGACCATACCTGTCCCACTATAGCTGATATACGTCTACGGATCTGCCTTATGTACCTAATATCGGATTCTCAACTTTCCTGTGCGCTTTAAATCAGGAATTGAATAGGTGTAGTTTGTAGAGTTATAAGTGCCCTACAAAACCCACCGAGTTTTATCTCAACCGGTCTTCCGGTTTAAAAGTTATTCGTGACCATACTTGTCCCACTATAGGTAATATACGTCTACGGATCTGCCTTATGTACCAAATATCCGATTCTCAACTTTCCTGTGCGCTTTCAATCAAAGATTGTGTAGATTGATTTTGTAGAATTATAAGTGCCCTATAAAACCCGTTCAGTTTCATCTTGACCGGTTTTCCGGTTTAAAAGTTATTTGCGACTATACCTGTCCCACTATAGCTAATATACGTCTACGGATCTGCCTTATGTACCTAATTTCGTATTTTTAACTTTTCTGTGCGCTTTCAATCAAAGATTGTGTAGATGAATTTTGTAGAATTATAAGTGCCCTACCAAACCCATCCAGTTTTAACTCAACCGGTCCTCCGGTTTAAAAGTTATTTGCGACCATACCTGTCCCACTATAGCTAATATACGTCTACGGATCTGCCTTATGTACCTAATTTTGGATTTTCAACTTTTCTGTGCGCTTTCAATAAAAGATTGTGTAGATGAATTTTGTAGAATTATAAGTGCCCTACCAAACCCATCCAGTTTCATCTTGACCGGTCTTCCGGTTTTAAAGTTATTTGCGACCATACCCGTCCCACTATAGCTAACATACGTCTACGGATCTGCCTCATGTACCTAATTTTGGATTCTAAACTTTCCTGTGCGCTTTCAATCAACGATTGTGTATGTGGATTTTGTAGCTTTAAAAGTGCCCTACAAAACCCACCCAGTTTCATCTCGACCGGTCTTCTCGTTTAAAAGTTATTTTGGACCATACCAGCCCCACTTTAGCTAATATACGTCTACGGATCTGCCTTATGTACCTTATATCCGATTCTCAACTTTCCTGTGCGCTTTCAGTCAAAGATTGTGTAGATGAATTTTGTAGAATTATAAGTGCCCTACCAAACCCATTCAGTTTCATCTCAACCGGTCTTCCGCTTTAAAAGTTATTTGCAACCATACCTGTCCCACTATAGCCAATATACGTCTACGGATCTGCCTTTCGTACCTAATTTTGGATTTTCAACTTTTCTGTGCGCTTTCAATAAAAGATTGTGTAGATGAATTTTGTAGAATTATAAGTGCCCTACCAAACCCATCCAGTTTAATTTCAACCGGTCTTCCAGTTTTAAAGTTATTTGCGACCATACCAGCTCCACTATTCTCAATTTTCCTGTGCGCTTTCAATTAACGATTGACTAAGTGGAGTTTATAGAGTTATAAGTGCCCTACAAAATCCACCGAGTTTTATCTCAACCGGTCTTCCGGTTTAAAAGTTATTTGCGACCATACCTGTCCCACTATAGCTAATATACGTCTACGGATCTGCCTTATGTACCTTATTTCGGATTCTCAACTTTCCTGCGCGCTTTCAATCAACGATTGTGTATGTGGATTTTGTAGATTTATAAGTGCCCTACAAAACCCACCGAGTTTTATCTCGACAGGTCTTCCGGTTTAAAAGTTATTTGCGACCATACCTGTCCCACTATAGCTAATATACGTCGACGGATCTGCCTTATGTACCTAATATCGGATTCTCAACTTTCCTGTGCGCTTTTAATCAGCAATTGAATAGGTGTAGTTTGTAGAGTTATAAGTGCCCTACAAAACCCACCGAGTTTTATCTCGACCGGTCTTCCGGTTTAAAAGTTATTCGTGACCATACTTGTCCCACTATAGGTAATATACGTCTACGGATCTGCCTTATGTACCAAATATCCGATTCTCAACTTTCCTGTGCGCTTTCAATCAAAGATTGTGTAGATTGATTTTGTAGAATTATAAGTGCCCTATAAAACCCGTCCAGTTTCATCTTGACCGGTTTTCCGGTTTAAAAGTTATTTGCGACTATACCTGTCCCACTATAGCTAATATACGTCTACGGATCTGCCTTATGTACCTAATTTCGTATTTTTAACTTTTCTGTGCGCTTTCAATCAAAGATTGTGTAGATGAATTTTGTAGAATTATAAGTGCCCTACCAAACCCATCCAGTTTTAACTCAACCGGTCCTCCGGTTTAAAAGTTATTTGCGACCATACCTGTCCCATTATAGCTAATATACGTCTACGGATCTGCCTTATGTACCTAATATCGGATTCTCAATTTTCCTGCGCGCTTTCAATCAACAATTGACTAGGTGCAGTTTGTAGATTTATAAGGGCCCTACAAAACCCACCGAGTTTTATCTCGACCGGTCTTCCGGTTTAAAAGTTATTCGCGACAATACCTGCCCCACTATAGGTAATATATATACGTCTACGGATCTGCCTAATGTAACAAATATCGGATTCTCAACTTTCCTGTGCGCTTTCAATCAACGATTGTGTAGGTGGATTGTGTAGATTTATAAGTGCCCTACAAAACCCACTCAGTTTTATCTCGACCGGTCTTCCAGTTTAAAAGTTATTTGGGACCATACCAGCACAACTAAAGCTAATATACGTTCACGGATCTGCCTAATGTACCAAATATCGGATTCTCAACTTTCCTGTACGCTTTCAATCAACGATTGTGTATGTGGCTTTTGTAGATTTATAAGTGCCCTACAAAACACACCCAGTTTTATATCGACCGGTCTTCCGGTTTAAAAGTTATTTGGGACCATACCAGCCCCACTATAGCTAATATACGTCTACGGATCTGCCTTATGTACCTTATATCCGATTCTCAACTTTCCTGTGCGCTCTCAATCAAAGATTGTGTAGATGAATTTTGTAGAATGATAAGTGCCATACCCCCCCCCCATCTAGATTTATCTCAACCGGTCTTACGGTTTAAAAGTTATTTGCGACCATACCTGTCCCACTTTAGCAAACATACGTCTACGGATCAGCCTTATGTACTGAATATCGGATTCTCATCTTTCCTGTGCGCTTTCAATCAACAATTGACTAGGTGGAGTTTATAGATTGATAGGTGCCCTACAAAACCCACCGAATTTTCTCTCGACTGGTCTTCCGGTTAAAAAGTTATTTGTGACCATACCTGCCCCACTATAGCTAATATACGTCTACGGATCTGCCTTATGTACCAACTATCCGATTCTCAACTTTCCTGTGCGCTTTCAATCAAAGATTGTGTAGATGGATTTTGTAGAATTATAAGTGCCTTACGAAACCCATCCAGTTTCATCTCGACAGGTCTTCCAGGGTAAAAGTTATTAGCGACCATACCTGTCTCACTATAGCTAATATACGTCTACGGATCTGCCTTATGTACCTAATATCGGATTCTCAACTTTCCTGTGCACTTTCAATCAACAATTGACTAAGTGGAGTTTATAGAATTAAAAGTGCCCTACAAAACCCACCGAGTTTTATCTCGACCGGTCTTCCGGTTTAAAAGTTATTCGCGACCATACCTGTCCCAGTATAGCTAATATACGTCTACGGATCTGCCTTATGTACTTAATTTCGGATTCTCAACTTTCCTGTGCGCTTTCAATCAACGATTGTGTAGGTGGATTTTGTACATTTATAAGTTCCCTACAAAACCCATCCTGTAACTCGACCGGTCTTCCGGTTTAAAAGTTTTTTGCGACCATACCTGTCCCACTATACCAAATATACGTCTACGGACCTGCCTTATGTACCTAGTACCGGATTTTTAACTTTCCTGTGCGCTTTCAATCAACAATTGACTAGGTGTAGTTTGTAGAGTAATAAGTGCCCTACAAAACCCACCGAGTTTTCTCTCGACCGGTCTTCCGGTTTAAAAGTTATTCGTAACCATACCTGTCCCACTATAGCTAATACAGTCTACGGATCTGCCTTATGCACCTAATATCCGATTCTTTACTTTCCTGTGCGATTTCAATCAACGATTGTTTAGGTGGATTTTGTAGAATTATAAGTGCCCTACCAAACCCATCCAGTTTCATCTCAACCGGTCTTACGGTTTAAAAGTTATTTGCGACCATACCTGTCCCACTATAGCTAATATACGTCTACTGACCTGCCTTGTGTACCTAATTTCGGATTCTCAACTTTCCTGTCTTTCCTGTGCGCTTTCAATCAACACTTGTCTAGATGGATTTAGTAGATTTATTAGTGCCCTACAAAAACCACTCAGTTTTATCTCAACCGTTCTTCCGTTTTAAAAGTTTTTTGGGACCATACCAGCCCAATTATAGCTAATATACGTCTACGGATCTACCTTATGTACCTAATTTCGGATTCTCAACTTTCCTGTACGCTTTCAATCAACGATTGTGTATGTGGATTTTGTAGATTTATAAGTGCCGTACAAAACCCACCCAGTTTTTTTCGACCGGTCTTCCGGTTTAAAAGTTATTTGGAACCATACCAGCCCCACTATAGCTAATATACGTCTACGGATCTGCCTTATGTACCTAATATCCGATTCTCAACTTTCCTGTGCGCTTTCAATCAAAGATTGTGTAGATGAATTTTGTAGAATTATAAGTGCCCTACCCCCCCCCCCCCCATCTAGATTTATCTCAACCGGTCTTATTTGCGACCATACCTGTACATGTCCCACTATAGCAAACATACGTCTACGGATCAGCCTTATGTACCTAATATCGGATTCTCAACTTTCCTGTGCGCTTTCAATCAGCAATTGACTAGGTGTAGTTTGTAGAGTTATAAGTGCCCTACAAAACCCACTGAATTTTCTCTCGACCGGTCTTCCGCTTTAAAAGTTATTCGTGACCATACTTGTCCCACTATAGGTAATATACGTCTACGGATCTGCCTTATGTACCAAATATCCGATTCTCAACTTTCCTGTGCGCTTTCAATCAAAGATTGTGTAGATTGATTTTGTAGAATTATAAGTGCCCTATAAAACCCGTCCAGTTTCATCTTGACCGGTTTTCCGGTTTAAAAGTTATTTGCGACTATACCTGTCCCACTATAGCTAATATACGTCTACGGATCTGCCTTATGTACCTAATTTCGTATTTTTAACTTTTCTGTGCGCTTTCAATCAAAGATTGTGTAGATAAATTTTGTAGAATTATAAGTGCCCTACCGAACCCATCCAGTTTTAACTCAACCGGTCCTCCGGTTTAAAAGTTATTTGCGACCATACCTGTCCCACTATAGCTAATATACGTCTACGGATCTGCCTTATGTACCTAATTTTGGATTTTCAACTTTTCTGTGCGCTTTCAATAAAAGATTGTGTAGATGAATTTTGTAGAATTATAAGTGCCCTACCAAACCCATCCAGTTTAATTTCAACCGGTCTTCCAGTTTTAAAGTTATTTGCGACCATACCAGCTCCACTATTCTCAATTTTCCTGTGCGCTTTCAATTAACGATTGACTAAGTGGAGTTTATAGAGTTATAAGTGCCCTACAAAACCCACCGAGTTTTATCTCAACCGGTTTTCCGGTTTAAAAGTTATTTGCGACCATACCTGTCCCACTATAGCTAATATACGTCTACGGATCTGCCTTATGTACCTTATTTCGGATTCTCAACTTTCCTGCGCGCTTTCAATCAACGATTGTGTATGTGGATTATGTAGATTTATAAGTGCCCAACATAACCCACCGAGTTTTATCTCGACAGGTCTTCCGGTTTAAAAGTTATTTGGGACCATACCAGCCCCATTATAGCTAATATACGTCTACGGATCTGCTTTATGTACCTAATATCCGACTCTCAACTTTCCTGTCCACTTTTAATCAAAGATTGTGTAGATGAATGTTGTAGAATTATAAGTGCCCTACCAAACCCATCCAGTTTTATCTCAACCGGTCTTCCGGTTTAAAAGTTATTTGCGACCATACCTGTCCCACTATAGCTAATATACGTCTACGGATCTGCCTTATGTACCTAATATCGGATTCTCAACTTTCCTGTGCGCTTTCAATCAGCAATTGACTAGGTGTAGTTTGTAGAGTTATAAGTGCCCTACAAAACCCACCGAGTTTTAACTCAACCGGTCCTCCGGTTTAAAAGTTATTTGCGACCATACCTGTCCCACTATAGCTAATATACGTCTACGGATCTGCCTTATGTACCTAATTTTGGATTTTCAACTTTTCTGTGCGCTTTCAATCAAAGATTGTGTAGATGAATTTTGTAGAATTATAAGTGCCCTACCAAACCCATCCAGTTTCATCTTGACCGGTCTTCCGGTTTAAAAGTTATTTGCGACCGTACCTGTCCCACTATAGCTAATATTCGTCTACGGATCTGCCTTATGTACTTAATATCGGATTCTGAACTTTCCTGTGCGCTTTCAATCAACAATTGACTAGGTGCAGTTTTTAGAGTTATAAGGGCCCTACAAAACCCACCGAGTTTTATCTCGACCGGTCTTCCGGTTTAAAAGTTATTCGCGACCATACCTGCCCCACTATAGCTAATATACGTCTACGGATCTGCCTTATGTACCTAATATCGGATTCTCAACTTTCCTGTGCGCTTTCAATCAACAATTGACTAGGTGTAGTTTGTAGACTTTTAAGTGCCCTACAAATCCATCCAGTTTTATTTTGACCTGTCTTCCGGTTTAAAAGTTATTTGCGACCATACCTGTCCCACTATAGCTAATATACGTCTACGGATCTGCCTTATTCACATAATATCGGATTTTCAACTTTCCTGTGCGCTTTCAATCAACAATTGACTAAGTGGAATTTATAGAGTGATAAGTGCCCTACAAACCCCACCAAAATTTATCTCGACCGGTTGTCCGGTTAAAAAGTTATTTGCGACCATACCTGTCCCGCTAGAGCTAATATACGTCTACGGATCTGCCTTATGTACCTAATATCGGATGATCAACTTCCCTGTGCGCTTTCAATCAACAATTGACTAGATGGAGTTTATAGAGTTATAAGTTCCCTACATAACCCACCGAGTTTTATCTCGACCGATCCTCCGGTTTAAAAGTTAATCGCGACCATACTTGCCCCACTATAGGTAAAATACGTCTACGGATCTGCCTTATGTACCTAATATCCGATTCTCAACTTTCCTGTGCGCTTTCAATCAAAGATTGTGTAGATGAATTTTGTAGAATTATAAGTGCCCTACCAAACCCATCCAGTTTCATCTCAACCGGTCTTCTGGTTTAAAAGTTATTTGCGACCATACCTGTCCCACTATAGCTAATATACGTCTACGGATCTGACTTATGTACCTTTTTTCGGATTCTCAACTTTCCTGTGCGCTTTCAATCAACGATTGTCTAGGTGGATTTTGTAGATTTATAAGTGCCCTACAAAACCCAACCAGTTTTATCTCGACCGGTCTTCCGGTTTAAAAGTTATTTGGGACCATACCAGCCCCACTATAGCTAATATACGTCTACGGATCTGCCTTATGTACCTAATATCCGATTCTCAACTTTCCTGTGCACTTTCAATCAAAAATTGTGTAGATGAATTTTGTAGGATTATAAGTGCCCTACCAAACCCATCCAGTTTCATCTCAACCGGTCTTCCTGTTTAAAAGTTATTTGCGACCATACCTGTCCCACTATAGCTAATATACGTCTACGGATCTGCCTTATGTACCATTTTTCGGATTCTTAACTTTCCTGTGCGATTTTAATCAACGATTGTCTAGGTGGATTTTGTAGATTGAGAAGTGCCCTACAAAACCCAACCAGTTTTATCTCGACCGGTCTTCCGGTTTAAAAGTTATTTGGGACCATACCAGCCCCACTATAGCTAATATACGTCTACGGATCTGCCTTATGTACCTAATATCCGATTCTCAACTTTCCTGTGCGCTTTCAATAAAAAATTGTGTAGATGAATTTTGTAGAATTATAAGTGCCCTACCAAACCCATCCAGTTTCATCTCAACCGGTCTTCCGGTTTAAAAGTTATTTCCGACCATATCTGTCCCACTAGAGCTAATATACGTCTACGGATCTGCCTTATGTACCTATAATCGGATTCTCAACTTCCCTGTGCGCTTTCAATCAACAATTGACTAGATGGAGTTTATAGATTTATAAGTTCTTTACAAAACCCACCGAGTTTTATCTCGACCGGTCGTCCGGTTTAAAAGTTATTCGCGACCATACTTGCCCCACTATAGGTAATATACGTCTACGGATCTGCCTTATGTACCAAATATCCGATTCTCAACTTTCCTCTGCGCTTTCAATCAAAGATTGTGTAGATGGATTTTGTAGATTTATAAGTGCTGTACAAAACCCAACCAGTTTTATCTCGACCGGTCTTCCGGTTTAAAAGTTATTTGGGACCATACCAGCCCCTCTATAGCTAATATACGTCTACGGATCTGCCTTATGTACCTAATATCGGATTCTCAACTTTCCTGTCTTTCCTGTGCGCTTTCAATCAACACTTGTCTAGGTGGATTTTATAGAATTATAAGTGCCCTACCAAACCCATCCTGTTTCATCTCAACCGGTCTTCCGGTTTAAAAGTTATTTGCGACCATACCTGTCCCACTATAGCTAATATACGTCTACGGATCTGCCTTATGTACCTAATACCGGATTCTCAACTTTCCTGTGCGCTTTCAATCGACTAGGTGTAGTTTGTAGAGTTATAAGTGCCCTGCAAAACTCACCGAGATTTATCTCGACCAGTCTTCCGCTTTAAAAGTTATTCGCAACCTTACCTGCCCCACTATAGGTAATATACGTCTTCGGATCTGCCTTATGTACCAATATCTGATTCTCAACTTTCCTCTGCGCTTTCAATCAAAGATTGTGTAGATGGATTTTGTAGAATTATAAGTGCCCTACCAAACCCATTCAGTTTCATCTCAACCGGTCTTCCGCTTTAAAAGTTATTTGCGACCATACCTGTCCCACTATAGCTAATATACGTCTACGGATCTGCCTTATGTACCTAATTTTGGATTTTCAACTTTTCTGTGCGCTTTCAATAAAAGATTGTGTAGATGAATTTTGTAGAATTATAAGTGCCCTACCAAACCCATCCAGTTTAATTTCAACCGGTCTTCCAGTTTTAAAGTTATTTGCGACCATACCAGCTCCACTATTCTCAATTTTCCTGTGCGCTTTCAATTAACGATTGACTAAGTGGAGTTTATAGAGTTATAAGTGCCCTACAAAATCCACCGAGTTTTATCTCAACCGGTCTTCCGGTTTAAAAGTTATTTGCGACCATACCTGTCCCACTATAGCTAATATACGTCTACGGATCTGCCTTATGTAGCTTATTTCGGATTCTCAACTTTCCTGCGCGCTTTCAATCACGATTGTGTATGTGGATTTTGTAGATTTATAAGTGCCCTACAAAACCCACCGAGTTTTATCTCGACAGGTCTTCCGGTTTAAAAGTTATTTGGGACCATACCAGCCCCATTATTGCTAATATACGTCTACGGATCTGCCTTATGTACCTAATATCCGATTCTCAACTTTCCTGTCAACTTTTAATCAAAGATTGTGTAGATGAATTTTGTAGAATTATAAGTGCCCTACCAAACCCATCCAGTTTTATCTCAACCGGTCTTCCGGTTTAAAAGTTATTTGCGACCATACCTGTCCCACTATAGCTGATATACGTCTACGGATCTGCCTTATGTACCTAATATCGGATTCTCAACTTTCCTGTGCGCTTTAAATCAGGAATTGAATAGGTGTAGTTTGTAGAGTTATAAGTGCCCTACAAAACCCACCGAGTTTTATCTCAACCGGTCTTCCGGTTTAAAAGTTATTCGTGACCATACTTGTCCCACTATAGGTAATATACGTCTACGGATCTGCCTTATGTACCAAATATCCGATTCTCAACTTTCCTGTGCGCTTTCAATCAAAGATTGTGTAGATTGATTTTGTAGAATTATAAGTGCCCTATAAAACCCGTTCAGTTTCATCTTGACCGGTTTTCCGGTTTAAAAGTTATTTGCGACTATACCTGTCCCACTATAGCTAATATACGTCTACGGATCTGCCTTATGTACCTAATTTCGTATTTTTAACTTTTCTGTGCGCTTTCAATCAAAGATTGTGTAGATGAATTTTGTAGAATTATAAGTGCCCTACCAAACCCATCCAGTTTTAACTCAACCGGTCCTCCGGTTTAAAAGTTATTTGCGACCATACCTGTCCCACTATAGCTAATATACGTCTACGGATCTGCCTTATGTACCTAATTTTGGATTTTCAACTTTTCTGTGCGCTTTCAATAAAAGATTGTGTAGATGAATTTTGTAGAATTATAAGTGCCCTACCAAACCCATCCAGTTTCATCTTGACCGGTCTTCCGGTTTTAAAGTTATTTGCGACCATACCCGTCCCACTATAGCTAACATACGTCTACGGATCTGCCTCATGTACCTAATTTTGGATTCTAAACTTTCCTGTGCGCTTTCAATCAACGATTGTGTATGTGGATTTTGTAGCTTTAAAAGTGCCCTACAAAACCCACCCAGTTTCATCTCGACCGGTCTTCTCGTTTAAAAGTTATTTTGGACCATACCAGCCCCACTTTAGCTAATATACGTCTACGGATCTGCCTTATGTACCTTATATCCGATTCTCAACTTTCCTGTGCGCTTTCAGTCAAAGATTGTGTAGATGAATTTTGTAGAATTATAAGTGCCCTACCAAACCCATTCAGTTTCATCTCAACCGGTCTTCCGCTTTAAAAGTTATTTGCAACCATACCTGTCCCACTATAGCCAATATACGTCTACGGATCCGCCTTTCGTACTTAATTTTGGATTTTCAACTTTTCTGTGCGCTTTCAATAAAAGATTGTGTAGATGAATTTTGTAGAATTATAAGTGCCCTACCAAACCCATCCAGTTTAATTTCAACCGGTCTTCCAGTTTTAAAGTTATTTGCGACCATACCAGCTCCACTATTCTCAATTTTCCTGTGCGCTTTCAATTAACGATTGACTAAGTGGAGTTTATAGAGTTATAAGTGCCCTACAAAATCCACCGAGTTTTATCTCAACCGGTCTTCCGGTTTAAAAGTTATTTGCGACCATACCTGTCCCACTATAGCTAATATACGTCTACGGATCTGCCTTATGTACCTTATTTCGGATTCTCAACTTTCCTGCGCGCTTTCAATCAACGATTGTGTATGTGGATTTTGTAGATTTATAAGTGCCCTACAAAACCCACCGAGTTTTATCTCGACAGGTCTTCCGGTTTAAAAGTTATTTGCGACCATACCTGTCCCACTATAGCTAATATACGTCGACGGATCTGCCTTATGTACCTAATATCGGATTCTCAACTTTCCTGTGCGCTTTTAATCAGCAATTGAATAGGTGTAGTTTGTAGAGTTATAAGTGCCCTACAAAACCCACCGAGTTTTATCTCGACCGGTCTTCCGGTTTAAAAGTTATTCGTGACCATACTTGTCCCACTATAGGTAATATACGTCTACGGATCTGCCTTATGTACCAAATATCCGATTCTCAACTTTCCTGTGCGCTTTCAATCAAAGATTGTGTAGATTGATTTTGTAGAATTATAAGTGCCCTATAAAACCCGTCCAGTTTCATCTTGACCGGTTTTCCGGTTTAAAAGTTATTTGCGACTATACCTGTCCCACTATAGCTAATATACGTCTACGGATATGCCTTATGTACCTAATTTCGTATTTTTAACTTTTCTGTGCGCTTTCAATCAAAGATTGTGTAGATGAATTTTGTAGAATTATAAGTGCCCTACCAAACCCATCCAGTTTTAACTCAACCGGTCCTCCGGTTTAAAAGTTATTTGCGACCATACCTGTCCCATTATAGCTAATATACGTCTACGGATCTGCCTTATGTACCTAATATCGGATTCTCAATTTTCCTGCGCGCTTTCAATCAACAATTGACTAGGTGCAGTTTGTAGATTTATAAGGGCCCTACAAAACCCACCGAGTTTTATCTCGACCGGTCTTCCGGTTTAAAAGTTATTCGGGACAATACCTGCCCCACTATAGGTAATATATATACGTCTACGGATCTGCCTAATGTAACAAATATCGGATTCTCAACTTTCCTGTGCGCTTTCAATCAACGATTGTGTAGGTGGATTGTGTAGATTTATAAGTGCCCTACAAAACCCACTCAGTTTTATCTCGACCGGTCTTCCAGTTTAAAAGTTATTTGGGACCATACCAGCACAACTAAAGCTAATATACGTTCACGGATCTGCCTAATGTACCAAATATCGGATTCTCAACTTTCCTGTACGCTTTCAATCAACGATTGTGTATGTGGCTTTTGTAGATTTATAAGTGCCCTACAAAACACACCCAGTTTTATATCGACCGGTCTTCCGGTTTAAAAGTTATTTGGGACCATACCAGCCCCACTATAGCTAATATACGTCTACGGATCTGCCTTATGTACCTTATATCCGATTCTCAACTTTCCTGTGCGCTCTCAATCAAAGATTGTGTAGATGAATTTTGTAGAATGATAAGTGCCATACCCCCCCCCCCCATCTAGATTTATCTCAACCGGTCTTACGGTTTAAAAGTTATTTGCGACCATACCTGTCCCACTTTAGCAAACATACGTCTACGGATCAGCCTTATGTACTGAATATCGGATTCTCATCTTTCCTGTGCGCTTTCAATCAACAATTGACTAGGTGGAGTTTATAGATTGATAGGTGCCCTACAAAACCCACCGAATTTTCTCTCGACTGGTCTTCCGGTTAAAAAGTTATTTGTGACCATACCTGCCCCACTATAGCCAATATACGTCTACGGATCTGCCTTATGTACCAACTATCCGATTCTCAACTTTCCTGTGCGCTTTCAATCAAAGATTGTGTAGATGGATTTTGTAGAATTATAAGTGCCTTACGAAACCCATCCAGTTTCATCTCGACAGGTCTTCCAGGGTAAAAGTTATTAGCGACCATACCTGTCTCACTATAGCTAATATACGTCTACGGATCTGCCTTATGTACCTAATATCGGATTCTCAACTTTCCTGTGCACTTTCAATCAACAATTGACTAAGTGGAGTTTATAGAATTAAAAGTGCCCTACAAAACCCACCGAGTTTTATCTCGACCGGTCTTCCGGTTTAAAAGTTATTCGCGACCATACCTGTCCCAGTATAGCTAATATACGTCTACGGATCTGCCTTATGTACTTAATTTCGGATTCTCAACTTTCCTGTGCGCTTTCAATCAACGATTGTGTAGGTGGATTTTGTACATTTATAAGTTCCCTACAAAACCCATCCTGTAACTCGACCGGTCTTCCGGTTTAAAAGTTATTTGCGACCATACCTGTCCCACTATACCAAATATACGTCTACGGACCTGCCTTATGTACCTAGTACCGGATTTTTAACTTTCCTGTGCGCTTTCAATCAACAATTGACTAGGTGTAGTTTGTAGAGTTATAAGTGCCCTACAAAACCCACCGAGTTTTCTCTCGACCGGTCTTCCGGTTTAAAAGTTATTCGTAACCATACCTGTCCCACTATAGCTAATACAGTCTACGGATCTGCCTTATGCACCTAATATCCGATTCTTTACTTTCCTGTGCGATTTCAATCAACGATTGTTTAGGTGGATTTTGTAGAATTATAAGTGCCCTACCAAACCCATCCAGTTTCATCTCAACCGGTCTTCCGGTTTAAAAGTTATTTGCGACCATACCTGTCCCACTATAGCTAATATACGTCTACTGACCTGCCTTGTGTACCTAATTTCGGATTCTCAACTTTCCTGTCTTTCCTGTGCGCTTTCAATCAACACTTGTCTAGATGGATTTAGTAGATTTATTAGTGCCCTACAAAAACCACTCAGTTTTATCTCAACCGTTCTTCCGTTTTAAAAGTTTTTTGGGACCATACCAGCCCAATTATAGCTAATATACGTCTACGGATCTACCTTATGTACCTAATTTCGGATTCTCAACTTTCCTGTACGCTTTCAATCAACGATTGTGTATGTGGATTTTGTAGATTTATAAGTGCCGTACAAAACCCACCCAGTTTTTTTCGACCGGTCTTCCGGTTTAAAAGTTATTTGGAACCATACCAGCCCCACTATAGCTAATATACGTCTACGGATCTGCCTTATGTACCTAATATCCGATTCTCAACTTTCCTGTGCGCTTTCAATCAAAGATTGTGTAGATGAATTTTGTAGAATTATAAGTGCCCTACCCCCCCCCATCTAGATTTATCTCAACCGGTCTTATTTGCGACCATACCTGTCCCACTATAGCAAACATACGTCTACGGATCAGCCTTATGTACCTAATATCGGATTCTCAACTTTCCTGTGCGCTTTCAATCAGCAATTGACTAGGTGTAGTTTGTAGAGTTATAAGTGCCCTACAAAACCCACTGAATTTTCTCTCGACCGGTCTTCCGCTTTAAAAGTTATTCGTGACCATACTTGTCCCACTATAGGTAATATACGTCTACGGATCTGCCTTATGTACCAAATATCCGATTCTCAACTTTCCTGTGCGCTTTCAATCAAAGATTGTGTAGATTGATTTTGTAGAATTATAAGTGCCCTATAAAACCCGTCCAGTTTCATCTTGACCGGTTTTCCGGTTTAAAAGTTATTTGCGACTATACCTGTCCCACTATAGCTAATATACGTCTACGGATCTGCCTTATGTACCTAATTTCGTATTTTTAACTTTTCTGTGCGCTTTCAATCAAAGATTGTGTAGATAAATTTTGTAGAATTATAAGTGCCCTACCGAACCCATCCAGTTTTAACTCAACCGGTCCTCCGGTTTAAAAGTTATTTGCGACCATACCTGTCCCACTATAGCTAATATACGTCTACGGATCTGCCTTATGTACCTAATTTTGGATTTTCAACTTTTCTGTGCGCTTTCAATAAAAGATTGTGTAGATGAATTTTGTAGAATTATAAGTGCCCTACCAAACCCATCCAGTTTAATTTCAACCGGTCTTCCAGTTTTAAAGTTATTTGCGACCATACCAGCTCCACTATTCTCAATTTTCCTGTGCGCTTTCAATTAACGATTGACTAAGTGGAGTTTATAGAGTTATAAGTGCCCTACAAAACCCACCGAGTTTTATCTCAACCGGTTTTCCGGTTTAAAAGTTATTTGCGACCATACCTGTCCCACTATAGCTAATATACGTCTACGGATCTGCCTTATGTACCTTATTTCGGATTCTCAACTTTCCTGCGCGCTTTCAATCAACGATTGTGTATGTGGATTATGTAGATTTATAAGTGCCCTACATAACCCACCGAGTTTTATCTCGACAGGTCTTCCGGTTTAAAAGTTATTTGGGACCATACCAGCCCCATTATAGCTAATATACGTCTACGGATCTGCTTTATGTACCTAATATCCGACTCTCAACTTTCCTGTCCACTTTTAATCAAAGATTGTGTAGATGAATGTTGTAGAATTATAAGTGCCCTACCAAACCCATCCAGTTTTATCTCAACCGGTCTTCCGGTTTAAAAGTTATTTGCGACCATACCTGTCCCACTATAGCTAATATACGTCTACGGATCTGCCTTATGTACCTAATATCGGATTCTCAACTTTCCTGTGCGCTTTCAATCAGCAATTGACTAGGTGTAGTTTGTAGAGTTATAAGTGCCCTACAAAACCCACCGAGTTTTAACTCAACCGGTCCTCCGGTTTAAAAGTTATTTGCGACCATACCTGTCCCACTATAGCTAATATACGTCTACGGATCTGCCTTATGTACCTAATTTTGGATTTTCAACTTTTCTGTGCGCTTTCAATCAAAGATTGTGTAGATGAATTTTGTAGAATTATAAGTGCCCTACCAAACCCATCCAGTTTCATCTTGACCGGTCTTCCGGTTTAAAAGTTATTTGCGACCGTACCTGTCCCACTATAGCTAATATTCGTCTACGGATCTGCCTTATGTACTTAATATCGGATTCTGAACTTTCCTGTGCGCTTTCAATCAACAATTGACTAGGTGCAGTTTTTAGAGTTATAAGGGCCCTACAAAACCCACCGAGTTTTATCTCGACCGGTCTTCCGGTTTAAAAGTTATTCGCGACCATACCTGCCCCACTATAGCTAATATACGTCTACGGATCTGCCTTATGTACCTAATATCGGATTCTCAACTTTCCTGTGCGCTTTCAATCAACAATTGACTAGGTGTAGTTTGTAGACTTTTAAGTGCCCTACAAATCCATCCAGTTTTATTTTGACCTGTCTTCCGGTTTAAAAGTTATTTGCGACCATACCTGTCCCACTATAGCTAATATACGTCTACGGATCTGCCTTATTCACATAATATCGGATTTTCAACTTTCCTGTGCGCTTTCAATCAACAATTGACTAAGTGGAATTTATAGAGTGATAAGTGCCCTACAAACCCCACCAAAATTTATCTCGACCGGTTGTCCGGTTAAAAAGTTATTTGCGACCATACCTGTCCCGCTAGAGCTAATATACGTCTACGGATCTGCCTTATGTACCTAATATCGGATGATCAACTTCCCTGTGCGCTTTCAATCAACAATTGACTAGATGGAGTTTATAGAGTTATAAGTTCCCTACATAACCCACCGAGTTTTATCTCGACCGATCCTCCGGTTTAAAAGTTAATCGCGACCATACTTGCCCCACTATAGGTAAAATACGTCTACGGATCTGCCTTATGTACCTAATATCCGATTCTCAACTTTCCTGTGCGCTTTCAATCAAAGATTGTGTAGATGAATTTTGTAGAATTATAAGTGCCCTACCAAACCCATCCAGTTTCATCTCAACCGGTCTTCTGGTTTAAAAGTTATTTGCGACCATACCTGTCCCACTATAGCTAATATACGTCTACGGATCTGACTTATGTACCTTTTTTCGGATTCTCAACTTTCCTGTGCGCTTTCAATCAACGATTGTCTAGGTGGATTTTGTAGATTTATAAGTGCCCTACAAAACCCAACCAGTTTTATCTCGACCGGTCTTCCGGTTTAAAAGTTATTTGGGACCATACCAGCCCCACTATAGCTAATATACGTCTACGGATCTGCCTTATGTACCTAATATCCGATTCTCAACTTTCCTGTGCACTTTCAATCAAAAATTGTGTAGATGAATTTTGTAGGATTATAAGTGCCCTACCAAACCCATCCAGTTTCATCTCAACCGGTCTTCCTGTTTAAAAGTTATTTGCGACCATACCTGTCCCACTATAGCTAATATACGTCTACGGATCTGCCTTATGTACCATTTTTCGGATTCTTAACTTTCCTGTGCGATTTTAATCAACGATTGTCTAGGTGGATTTTGTAGATTGAGAAGTGCCCTACAAAACCCAACCAGTTTTATCTCGACCGGTCTTCCGGTTTAAAAGTTATTTGGGACCATACCAGCCCCACTATAGCTAATATACGTCTACGGATCTGCCTTATGTACCTAATATCCGATTCTCAACTTTCCTGTGCGCTTTCAATAAAAAATTGTGTAGATGAATTTTGTAGAATTATAAGTGCCCTACCAAACCCATCCAGTTTCATCTCAACCGGTCTTCCGGTTTAAAAGTTATTTCCGACCATATCTGTCCCACTAGAGCTAATATACGTCTACGGATCTGCCTTATGTACCTATAATCGGATTCTCAACTTCCCTGTGCGCTTTCAATCAACAATTGACTAGATGGAGTTTATAGATTTATAAGTTCTTTACAAAACCCACCGAGTTTTATCTCGACCGGTCGTCCGGTTTAAAAGTTATTCGCGACCATACTTGCCCCACTATAGGTAATATACGTCTACGGATCTGCCTTATGTACCAAATATCCGATTCTCAACTTTCCTCTGCGCTTTCAATCAAAGATTGTGTAGATGGATTTTGTAGATTTATAAGTGCTGTACAAAACCCAACCAGTTTTATCTCGACCGGTCTTCCGGTTTAAAAGTTATTTGGGACCATACCAGCCCCTCTATAGCTAATATACGTCTACGGATCTGCCTTATGTACCTAATATCGGATTCTCAACTTTCCTGTCTTTCCTGTGCGCTTTCAATCAACACTTGTCTAGGTGGATTTTATAGAATTATAAGTGCCCTACCAAACCCATCCTGTTTCATCTCAACCGGTCTTCCGGTTTAAAAGTTATTTGCGACCATACCTGTCCCACTATAGCTAATATACGTCTACGGATCTGCCTTATGTACCTAATACCGGATTCTCAACTTTCCTGTGCGCTTTCAATCGACTAGGTGTAGTTTGTAGAGTTATAAGTGCCCTGCAAAACTCACCGAGATTTATCTCGACCAGTCTTCCGCTTTAAAAGTTATTCGCAACCTTACCTGCCCCACTATAGGTAATATACGTCTTCGGATCTGCCTTATGTACCAATATCTGATTCTCAACTTTCCTCTGCGCTTTCAATCAAAGATTGTGTAGATGGATTTTGTAGAATTATAAGTGCCCTACCAAACCCATTCAGTTTCATCTCAACCGGTCTTCCGCTTTAAAAGTTATTTGCGACCATACCTGTCCCACTATAGCTAATATACGTCTACGGATCTGCCTTATGTACCTAATTTTGGATTTTCAACTTTTCTGTGCGCTTTCAATAAAAGATTGTGTAGATGAATTTTGTAGAATTATAAGTGCCCTACCAAACCCATCCAGTTTAATTTCAACCGGTCTTCCAGTTTTAAAGTTATTTGCGACCATACCAGCTCCACTATTCTCAATTTTCCTGTGCGCTTTCAATTAACGATTGACTAAGTGGAGTTTATAGAGTTATAAGTGCCCTACAAAATCCACCGAGTTTTATCTCAACCGGTCTTCCGGTTTAAAAGTTATTTGCGACCATACCTGTCCCACTATAGCTAATATACGTCTACGGATCTGCCTTATGTAGCTTATTTCGGATTCTCAACTTTCCTGCGCGCTTTCAATCACGATTGTGTATGTGGATTTTGTAGATTTATAAGTGCCCTACAAAACCCACCGAGTTTTATCTCGACAGGTCTTCCGGTTTAAAAGTTATTTGGGACCATACCAGCCCCATTATTGCTAATATACGTCTACGGATCTGCCTTATGTACCTAATATCCGATTCTCAACTTTCCTGTCAACTTTTAATCAAAGATTGTGTAGATGAATTTTGTAGAATTATAAGTGCCCTACCAAACCCATCCAGTTTTATCTCAACCGGTCTTCCGGTTTAAAAGTTATTTGCGACCATACCTGTCCCACTATAGCTGATATACGTCTACGGATCTGCCTTATGTACCTAATATCGGATTCTCAACTTTCCTGTGCGCTTTAAATCAGGAATTGAATAGGTGTAGTTTGTAGAGTTATAAGTGCCCTACAAAACCCACCGAGTTTTATCTCAACCGGTCTTCCGGTTTAAAAGTTATTCGTGACCATACTTGTCCCACTATAGGTAATATACGTCTACGGATCTGCCTTATGTACCAAATATCCGATTCTCAACTTTCCTGTGCGCTTTCAATCAAAGATTGTGTAGATTGATTTTGTAGAATTATAAGTGCCCTATAAAACCCGTTCAGTTTCATCTTGACCGGTTTTCCGGTTTAAAAGTTATTTGCGACTATACCTGTCCCACTATAGCTAATATACGTCTACGGATCTGCCTTATGTACCTAATTTCGTATTTTTAACTTTTCTGTGCGCTTTCAATCAAAGATTGTGTAGATGAATTTTGTAGAATTATAAGTGCCCTACCAAACCCATCCAGTTTTAACTCAACCGGTCCTCCGGTTTAAAAGTTATTTGCGACCATACCTGTCCCACTATAGCTAATATACGTCTACGGATCTGCCTTATGTACCTAATTTTGGATTTTCAACTTTTCTGTGCGCTTTCAATAAAAGATTGTGTAGATGAATTTTGTAGAATTATAAGTGCCCTACCAAACCCATCCAGTTTCATCTTGACCGGTCTTCCGGTTTTAAAGTTATTTGCGACCATACCCGTCCCACTATAGCTAACATACGTCTACGGATCTGCCTCATGTACCTAATTTTGGATTCTAAACTTTCCTGTGCGCTTTCAATCAACGATTGTGTATGTGGATTTTGTAGCTTTAAAAGTGCCCTACAAAACCCACCCAGTTTCATCTCGACCGGTCTTCTCGTTTAAAAGTTATTTTGGACCATACCAGCCCCACTTTAGCTAATATACGTCTACGGATCTGCCTTATGTACCTTATATCCGATTCTCAACTTTCCTGTGCGCTTTCAGTCAAAGATTGTGTAGATGAATTTTGTAGAATTATAAGTGCCCTACCAAACCCATTCAGTTTCATCTCAACCGGTCTTCCGCTTTAAAAGTTATTTGCAACCATACCTGTCCCACTATAGCCAATATACGTCTACGGATCCGCCTTTCGTACCTAATTTTGGATTTTCAACTTTTCTGTGCGCTTTCAATAAAAGATTGTGTAGATGAATTTTGTAGAATTATAAGTGCCCTACCAAACCCATCCAGTTTAATTTCAACCGGTCTTCCAGTTTTAAAGTTATTTGCGACCATACCAGCTCCACTATTCTCAATTTTCCTGTGCGCTTTCAATTAACGATTGACTAAGTGGAGTTTATAGAGTTATAAGTGCCCTACAAAATCCACCGAGTTTTATCTCAACCGGTCTTCCGGTTTAAAAGTTATTCGCGACCATACCTGTCCCACTATAGCTAATATACGTCTACGGATCTGCCTTATGTACCTTATTTCGGATTCTCAACTTTCCTGCGCGCTTTCAATCAACGATTGTGTATGTGGATTTTGTAGATTTATAAGTGCCCTACAAAACCCACCGAGTTTTATCTCGACAGGTCTTCCGGTTTAAAAGTTATTTGCGACCATACCTGTCCCACTATAGCTAATATACGTCGACGGATCTGCCTTATGTACCTAATATCGGATTCTCAACTTTCCTGTGCGCTTTTAATCAGCAATTGAATAGGTGTAGTTTGTAGAGTTATAAGTGCCCTACAAAACCCACCGAGTTTTATCTCGACCGGTCTTCCGGTTTAAAAGTTATTCGTGACCATACTTGTCCCACTATAGGTAATATACGTCTACGGATCTGCCTTATGTACCAAATATCCGATTCTCAACTTTCCTGTGCGCTTTCAATCAAAGATTGTGTAGATTGATTTTGTAGAATTATAAGTGCCCTATAAAACCCGTCCAGTTTCATCTTGACCGGTTTTCCGGTTTAAAAGTTATTTGCGACTATACCTGTCCCACTATAGCTAATATACGTCTACGGATATGCCTTATGTACCTAATTTCGTATTTTTAACTTTTCTGTGCGCTTTCAATCAAAGATTGTGTAGATGAATTTTGTAGAATTATAAGTGCCCTACCAAACCCATCCAGTTTTAACTCAACCGGTCCTCCGGTTTAAAAGTTATTTGCGACCATACCTGTCCCATTATAGCTAATATACGTCTACGGATCTGCCTTATGTACCTAATATCGGATTCTCAATTTTCCTGCGCGCTTTCAATCAACAATTGACTAGGTGCAGTTTGTAGATTTATAAGGGCCCTACAAAACCCACCGAGTTTTATCTCGACCGGTCTTCCGGTTTAAAAGTTATTCGGGACAATACCTGCCCCACTATAGGTAATATATATACGTCTACGGATCTGCCTAATGTAACAAATATCGGATTCTCAACTTTCCTGTGCGCTTTCAATCAACGATTGTGTAGGTGGATTGTGTAGATTTATAAGTGCCCTACAAAACCCACTCAGTTTTATCTCGACCGGTCTTCCAGTTTAAAAGTTATTTGGGACCATAACAGCACAACTAAAGCTAATATACGTTCACGGATCTGCCTAATGTACCAAATATCGGATTCTCAACTTTCCTGTACGCTTTCAATCAACGATTGTGTATGTGGCTTTTGTAGATTTATAAGTGCCCTACAAAACACACCCAGTTTTATATCGACCGGTCTTCCGGTTTAAAAGTTATTTGGGACCATACCAGCCCCACTATAGCTAATATACGTCTACGGATCTGCCTTATGTACCTTATATCCGATTCTCAACTTTCCTGTGCGCTCTCAATCAAAGATTGTGTAGATGAATTTTGTAGAATGATAAGTGCCATACCCCCCCATCTAGATTTATCTCAACCGGTCTTACGGTTTAAAAGTTATTTGCGACCATACCTGTCCCACTTTAGCAAACATACGTCTACGGATCAGCCTTATGTACTGAATATCGGATTCTCATCTTTCCTGTGCGCTTTCAATCAACAATTGACTAGGTGGAGTTTATAGATTGATAGGTGCCCTACAAAACCCACCGAATTTTCTCTCGACTGGTCTTCCGGTTAAAAAGTTATTTGTGACCATACCTGCCCCACTATAGCCAATATACGTCTACGGATCTGCCTTATGTACCAACTATCCGATTCTCAACTTTCCTGTGCGCTTTCAATCAAAGATTGTGTAGATGGATTTTGTAGAATTATAAGTGCCTTACGAAACCCATCCAGTTTCATCTCGACAGGTCTTCCAGGGTAAAAGTTATTAGCGACCATACCTGTCTCACTATAGCTAATATACGTCTACGGATCTGCCTTATGTACCTAATATCGGATTCTCAACTTTCCTGTGCACTTTCAATCAACAATTGACTAAGTGGAGTTTATAGAATTAAAAGTGCCCTACAAAACCCACCGAGTTTTATCTCGACCGGTCTTCCGGTTTAAAAGTTATTCGCGACCATACCTGTCCCAGTATAGCTAATATACGTCTACGGATCTGCCTTATGTACTTAATTTCGGATTCTCAACTTTCCTGTGCGCTTTCAATCAACGATTGTGTAGGTGGATTTTGTACATTTATAAGTTCCCTACAAAACCCATCCTGTAACTCGACCGGTCTTCCGGTTTAAAAGTTATTTGCGACCATACCTGTCCCACTATACCAAATATACGTCTACGGACCTGCCTTATGTACCTAGTACCGGATTTTTAACTTTCCTGTGCGCTTTCAATCAACAATTGACTAGGTGTAGTTTGTAGAGTTATAAGTGCCCTACAAAACCCACCGAGTTTTCTCTCGACCGGTCTTCCGGTTTAAAAGTTATTCGTAACCATACCTGTCCCACTATAGCTAATACAGTCTACGGATCTGCCTTATGCACCTAATATCCGATTCTTTACTTTCCTGTGCGATTTCAATCAACGATTGTTTAGGTGGATTTTGTAGAATTATAAGTGCCCTACCAAACCCATCCAGTTTCATCTCAACCGGTCTTCCGGTTTAAAAGTTATTTGCGACCATACCTGTCCCACTATAGCTAATATACGTCTACTGACCTGCCTTGTGTACCTAATTTCGGATTCTCAACTTTCCTGTCTTTCCTGTGCGCTTTCAATCAACACTTGTCTAGATGGATTTAGTAGATTTATTAGTGCCCTACAAAAACCACTCAGTTTTATCTCAACCGTTCTTCCGTTTTAAAAGTTTTTTGGGACCATACCAGCCCAATTATAGCTAATATACGTCTACGGATCTACCTTATGTACCTAATTTCGGATTCTCAACTTTCCTGTACGCTTTCAATCAACGATTGTGTATGTGGATTTTGTAGATTTATAAGTGCCGTACAAAACCCACCCAGTTTTTTTCGACCGGTCTTCCGGTTTAAAAGTTATTTGGAACCATACCAGCCCCACTATAGCTAATATACGTCTACGGATCTGCCTTATGTACCTAATATCCGATTCTCAACTTTCCTGTGCGCTTTCAATCAAAGATTGTGTAGATGAATTTTGTAGAATTATAAGTGCCCTACCCCCCCATCTAGATTTATCTCAACCGGTCTTATTTGCGACCATACCTGTCCCACTATAGCAAACATACGTCTACGGATCAGCCTTATGTACCTAATATCGGATTCTCAACTTTCCTGTGCGCTTTCAATCAGCAATTGACTAGGTGTAGTTTGTAGAGTTATAAGTGCCCTACAAAACCCACTGAATTTTCTCTCGACCGGTCTTCCGCTTTAAAAGTTATTCGTGACCATACTTGTCCCACTATAGGTAATATACGTCTACGGATCTGCCTTATGTACCAAATATCCGATTCTCAACTTTCCTGTGCGCTTTCAATCAAAGATTGTGTAGATTGATTTTGTAGAATTATAAGTGCCCTATAAAACCCGTCCAGTTTCATCTTGACCGGTTTTCCGGTTTAAAAGTTATTTGCGACTATACCTGTCCCACTATAGCTAATATACGTCTACGGATCTGCCTTATGTACCTAATTTCGTATTTTTAACTTTTCTGTGCGCTTTCAATCAAAGATTGTGTAGATAAATTTTGTAGAATTATAAGTGCCCTACCAAACCCATCCAGTTTTAACTCAACCGGTCCTCCGGTTTAAAGATTATTTGCGACCATACCTGTCCCACTATAGCTAATATACGTCTACGGATCTGCCTTATGTACCTTATTTCGGATTCTCAACTTTCCTGCGCGCTTTCAATCAACGATTGTGTATGTGGATTATGTAGATTTATAAGTGCCCTACAAAACCCACCGAGTTTTATCTCGACAGGTCTTCCGGTTTAAAAGTTATTTGCGACCATACCTGTCCCACTATAGCTAATATACGTCTACGGATCTGCCTTATGTACCTAATTTTGGATTTTCAACTTTTCTGTGCGCTTTCAATAAAAGATTGTGTAGATGAATTTTGTAGAATTATAAGTGCCCTACCAAACCCATCCAGTTTAATTTCAACCGGTCTTCCAGTTTTAAAGTTATTTGCGACCATACCAGCTCCACTATTCTCAATTTTCCTGTGCGCTTTCAATTAACGATTGACTAAGTGGAGTTTATAGAGTTATAAGTGCCCTACAAAACCCACCGAGTTTTATCTCAACCGGTTTTCCGGTTTAAAAGTTATTTGCGACCATACCTGTCCCACTATAGCTAATATACGTCTACGGATCTGCCTTATGTACCTTATTTCGGATTCTCAACTTTCCTGCGCGCTTTCAATCAACGATTGTGTATGTGGATTATGTAGATTTATAAGTGCCCTACAAAACCCACCGAGTTTTATCTCGACAGGTCTTCCGGTTTAAAAGTTATTTGGGACCATACCAGCCCCATTATAGCTAATATACGTCTACGGATCTGCTTTATGTACCTAATATCCGACTCTCAACTTTCCTGTCCACTTTTAATCAAAGATTGTGTAGATGAATGTTGTAGAATTATAAGTGCCCTACCAAACCCATCCAGTTTTATCTCAACCGGTCTTCCGGTTTAAAAGTTATTTGCGACCATACCTGTCCCACTATAGCTAATATACGTCTACGGATCTGCCTTATGTACCTAATATCGGATTCTCAACTTTCCTGTGCGCTTTCAATCAGCAATTGACTAGGTGTAGTTTGTAGAGTTATAAGTGCCCTACAAAACCCACCGAGTTTTAACTCAACCGGTCCTCCGGTTTAAAAGTTATTTGCGACCATACCTGTCCCACTATAGCTAATATACGTCTACGGATCTGCCTTATGTACCTAATTTTGGATTTTCAACTTTTCTGTGCGCTTTCAATCAAAGATTGTGTAGATGAATTTTGTAGAATTATAAGTGCCCTACCAAACCCATCCAGTTTCATCTTGACCGGTCTTCCGGTTTTAAAGTTATTTGCGACCATACCCGTCCCACTATAGCTAACATACGTCTACGGATCTGCCTCATGTACCTAATTTTGGATTCTAAACTTTCCTGTGCGCTTTCAATCAACGATTGTGTATGTGGATTTTGTAGCTTTAAAAGTGCCCTACAAAACCCACCCAGTTTCATCTCGACCGGTCTTCTCGTTTAAAAGTTATTTGGGACCATACCAGCCCCACTATAGCTAATATACGTCTACGGATCTGCCTAATGTACCTTATATCCGATTCTCAACTTTCCTGTGCGCTTTCAATCAAAGATTGTGTAGATGAATTTTGTAGAATTATAAGTGCCCTACCAAGCCCATTCAGTTTCATCTCAACCGGTCTTCCGCTTTAAAAGTTATTTGCGACCATACATGTCCCACTATAGCTAATATACGTCTACGGATCTGCCTTATGTACCTAATTTTGGATTTTCAACTTTTCTGTGCGCTTTCAATAAAAGATTGTGTAGATGAATTTTGTAGAATTATAAGTGCCCTACCAAGCCCATTCAGTTTCATCTCAACCGGTCTTCCGCTTTAAAAGTTATTTGCGACCATACATGTCCCACTATAGCTAATATACGTCTACGGATCTGCCTTATGTACCTTATTTCGGATTCTCAACTTTCCTGCGCGCTTTCAATCAACGATTGTGTATGTGGATTTTGTAGATTTATAAGTGCCCTACAAAACCCACCGAGTTTTATCTCGACAGGTCTTCCGGTTTAAAAGTTATTTGGGACCATACCAGCCCCATTATAGCTAATATACGTCTACGGATCTGCCTTATGTACCTAATATCGGATTCTCAACTTTCCTGTGCGCTTTCAATCAAAGATTGTATAGATGAATGTTGTAGAATTATAAGTGCCCTACCAAACCCATCCAGTTTTATCTCAACCGGTCTTCCGGTTTAAAAGTTATTTGCGACCATACCTGTCCCACTAGAGCTAATATACGTCTACGGATCTGCCTTATGTACCTAATATCGGATTCTCAACTTCCCTGTGCGCTTTCAATCAGCAATTGACTAGATGGAGTTTGTAGAGTTATAAATTCCGTACAAAACCCACCGAGTTTTATCTCGACCGGTCGTCCGGTTTAAAAGTAATTCGCGACCATACTTGCCCCACTATAGGTAATATACGTCTACGGATCTGCCCTATGTACCAAATATCCGATTCTCAACTTTCCTGTGCGCTTTCAATCAACGATTGTGTAGACGGATTTTGTAAAATTATAAGTGCCCTACAAAACCCATCCAGTTTCATCTTGACCGGTCTTCCGGTTTAAAAGTTATTTGCGACCATACCTGTCCCACTATATTTAATATACGCCTACAGATCTGCCTTATGTACCTAATTTCGGATACTCAACTTTCCTGTCTTTCCTGTGCGCTTTCAATCAACACTTGTCTAGGTGGATTTTGTAGATTTATAAGTGCCCTACAAAACCCACCCAGTTTTATCTCGACCGGTCTTCCGGTTTTAAAGTTATTTGGGACCATACCAGCCCCACTATAGCTAATATATGTCTACTGATCTGCCTTATGTACCTAATATCCGATTCTCAACTTTCCTGTGCGCTTTCAATCAAAGATTGTGTAGACGGATTTTGTAGAATTATAAGTGCCCTACAAAACACATCCAGTTTCATCTTGACCGGTCTTCCGGTTTAAAAGTTATTTGCGACCATACCTGTCCCACTATAGCTAATATACGTCTACGGATCAGCCTTATGTACCTAATTTCGGATTCTGAACTTTCCTGTCTTTCCTGTACGCTTTCAATCAACACTTGTCTAGGTGGATTTTGTATATTTATAAGTGCCCTAAAAAACCCACCCAGTTTTATCTAAACTGGGCTTCCGGTTTAAAAGTTATTTGCGACCATACCAGCCCCATTATAGCTAATATACGTCTACGGATCAGCCTTATGTACCTAATACCGGATTCTCATCTTTCCTTTGTGCTTTCAATCAACAATTGACTAGGTGTAGTTTGTAGAGTTATAAATGCCCTACAAAACCCAACGAGTATTATCTCGACCGGTCTTCCGGTTTAAAAGTTATTCGCAACCATACCTGTCCCACTATAGCTAATATACGTCTACGGATCTGCCTTATGTACCTATTTTCGGATTCTCAACTTTCCTGTGCGCTTTCAATCAACGATTCTCTAGATGGATTTTGTAGATTTATAAGTGCCCTACAAAACCCACCCAGTCTTATCTCGACCGGTCTTCCGGTTTAAAAGTTATTTGGGACCTTACCAGCCCCACTATAGCTTATACACGTTTACGGATCTGCCTTATGTACCTAATATCCGATTCTCAACTTTCCTGTGCGCTTTCAATCAAAGATTGTGTAGACGGATTTTGTAGAATTATAAGTGTCCTACAAAACACATCCAGTTTCATCTTGACCGGTCTTCCGGTTTAAAAGTTATTTGCAACCATACCTGTCCCACTATAGCTAATATACGTCTACAGATCTGCCTTATGTACCTAATTTCGGATTCTCAACTTTCCTGTCTTTCCTTTGCGCTTTCAATCAACACTTGTCTAGGTGGATTTTGTAGATTTATAAGTTATTTGGGACCATACCAGCCCCACTATAGCTAATATACGTCTACGGATCTGCCTTATGCTCCTAATATCCGATTCTCAACTTTCCTGTGCGCTTTCAATCAAAGATTATGTAGATGAATTTTATAGAATTATAAGTGCCCTACCAAAACCATCCAGTTTCATCTCAATCGGTTTAAAAGTTATTCGCAACCATACCTGTCCCACTATAGCTAATATACGTCTACGGATCTGCCTTATGTACCTAATATCGGATTCTCAACTTTCCTGTGCGCTTTCAATCAAAGATTGTATAGATGAATTTTGTAGAATTATAAGTGCCCTACCAAACCCATCCAGTTTCATCTCAACCGGTCTTCCGGTTTAAAATTTATTTGCGACCATACCTGTCCCACTATAGCTAATATACGTCTACGGATCTGCCTTATGTACCTAATATCGGATTCTCAACTTCCCTGTGCGCTTTCAATCAGCAATTGACTAGATGGAGTTTGTAGAGTTATAAATTCCCTACAAAACCCACCGAGTTTTATCTCGACCGGTCGTCCGGTTTAAAAGTAATTCGCGACCATACTTGCCCCACTATAGGTAATATACGTCTACGGATCTGCCCTATGTACCAAATATCCGATTCTCAACTTTCCTGTGCGCTTTCAATCAACGATTGTGTAGACGGATTTTGTAAAATTATAAGTGCCCTACAAAACCCATCCAGTTTCATCTTGACCGGTCTTCCGGTTTAAAAGTTATTTGCGACCATACCTGTCCCACTATATTTAATATACGCCTACAGATCTGCCTTATGTACCTAATTTCGGATACTCAACTTTCCTGTCTTTCCTGTGCGCTTTCAATCAACACTTGTCTATGTGGATTTTGTAGATTTATAAGTGCCCTACAAAACCCACCCAGTTTTATCTCGACCGGTCTTCCGGTTTTAAAGTTATTTGGGACCATACCAGCCCCACTATAGCTAATATATGTCTACTGATCTGCCTTATGTACCTAATATCCGATTCTCAACTTTCCTGTGCGCTTTCAATCAAAGATTGTGTAGACGGATTTTGTAGAATTATAAGTGCCCTACAAAACACATCCAGTTTCATCTTGACCGGTCTTCCGGTTTAAAAGTTATTTGCTACCATACCTGTCCCACTATAGCTAATATACGTCTACGGATCAGCCTTATGTACAGTCAAACCTGTCTATAGTGACCCTTCAAGGGACCTTGACAAAAAGGTCACTACAGACAGGGGGTCTTTATATAGAGGTTATCGAGATAAAAGTATAATGTTAGGTATGTGTATTGGTATTAGCTGATGCACAGTTTCCATAGATCTATAGAAAGAACATGTATACTGATTTGTTCATGACCTTTTGAAACCAAACAATAGACTATTTAACTTGCAATATTTCGTGAATATTTTTGAACATTCTATGTCTTGAAAATTTATCTAAAACTTTGTTAAATACATGGTTGAATCTAGGTTTACAGTATTTTTTTATATAATTAAGTTTTGAAGTATATTTCTAAAAATCATTTTATCTTTTTATATCTTATTCATAAGTAAAGGGAATGTTGCTAAAAATATTCTCATATTAAAATCATAAAAAATATCTGCATTTTCTTACTATGGTATTACATTTCATAAATCTAGAATTAACAACATTATTTCTTCCCAACTTATTAAGACATAAAAGTTAAACTGACCCTTGCACAAGTAATTAGTGATAATTATTTCTTATAACTTCCTCAAATTTACCTAAATACTAATTACTAAAGATTAAAGAAAGGTGACACTTCCTAATTAGCTTTGATCTGACAGCTAACCCAAGCCAATTAACAATCATTTGCACTAATTTAAGGTCCTTGTATACAGGTTTTGGCACTTCAAGGGACGGTTTCTGATGGTCACTAGTCACGTTGGGCAGGTGGTCACTATATAGAGGTTAAATATATAGGAAAAATTGTTGGGGGGACTGAAAATAGTCTTTATGGACAGGAAGTCTTTATAAGGAGGTGGTCACTAGTACAGGTTTTACTGTACCTAATTTCGGATTCTGAACTTTCCTGTCTTTCCTGTACGCTTTCAATCAACACTTGTCTAGGTGGATTTTGTATATTTATAAGTGCCCTAAAAAACCCACCCAGTTTTATCTAAACTGGGCTTCCGGTTTAAAAGTTATTTGCGACCATACCAGCCCCACTATAGCTAACATACGTCTACGGATCTGCCTTATGTACCTAAAACCGGATTCTCATCTTTCCTGTGCGCTTTCAATCAACAATTGACTAGGTGTAGTTTGTAGAGTTATAAATGCCCTAGAAAACCCAACGAGTTTTATCTCGACCGGTCTTCCGGTTTAAAAGTTATTCGCAACCATACCTGTCCCACTATAGCTAATATACGTCTACGGATCTGCCTTATGTACCTATTTTCGGATTCTCAACTTTCCTGTGCGCTTTCAATCAACGATTCTCTAGGTGGATTTTGTAGATTTATAAGTGCCCTACAAAACCCACCCAGTCTTATCTCGACCGGTCTTTCGGTTTAAAAGTTATTTGGGACCTTACCAGCCCCACTATAGCTTATTTACGTTTACGGATCTGCCTTATGTACCTAATATCCGATTCTCAACTTTCCTGTGCGCTTTCAATCAAAGATTGTGTAGACGGATTTTGTAGAATTATAAGTGTCCTACAAAACACATCCAGTTTCATCTTGACCGGTCTTCCGGTTTAAAAGTTATTTGCAACTATACCTGTCCCACTATAGCTAATATACGTCTACAGATCTGCCTTATGTACCTAATTTCGGATTCTCAACTTTCCTGTCTTTCCTTTGCGCTTTCAATCAACACTTGTCTAGGTGGATTTTGTAGATTTATAAGTGCCCTACAAAACCCACCCAGTTTTATCTCGACCGCTTTTCCGGTTTAACAGTTATTTGAAACCATACCAGCCCCACTATAGCTAATATACGTCTACGGATCTGCCTTATGTACCTAATTTCGGATTCTCAACTTTCCTGTGCGCTTTCAATGAACGATTGTGTAGGTGGATTTTGTAGATTTATAAGTGCTGTACAAAACCCACCCAGTGTTATCTCGACCGGTCTTCCGGTTTAAAAGTTATTTGGGACCATACCAGCCCCACTATAGCTAATATACGTCTACGGATCTGCCTTATGTACCTAATTTCGGATTCTTAACTTTCCTGTGCGCTTTCAATCAACGATTGTGTAGATGGATTTTATAGATTTATAAGTGCTGTACAAAACCCATCCAGTTTTATCTCGACTGGTCTTCCAGTTTAAAAGTCATTTGGGACAATACATGTCCCACTATAGCTAATATACGTCTACGGATCTGCCTTATGAACCTAATTTCGGATTCTGAACTTTCCTGTGCGCTTTCAATCAACAATTGACTAGGTGTAGTTTGTAGATTTGTAAGTGCCCTACAAAATCCACCGAGTTTTATCTCGACCAGTCTTCCGGTTTAAATGTTATTTGCGACCATTCCTGTCCCACTATAGCTAATATACGTCTACGGATCTGCCTTATGTACCTATTTTCGGATTCTCAACTTTCCTGTGCGCTTTCAATCAACGACTGTCTAGATGAATTTTGTAGAATTATAAGTGTCCTACCAAACCCATCCAGTTTCATCTCAACCGGGCTTCCGGTTTAAAAGTTATTTGCGACCATACCTGTCCCACTAGAGCTAAAATACGTCTACGGATCTGCCTTATGTACCTAATATCGGATTCTCAACTTCCCTGTGCGCTTTCAATCAGCAATTGACTAGATGGAGTTTGTAGAGTTATAAATTCCCTACAAAACCCACCGAGTTTAATCTCGACCGGTCGTCCGGTTTAAAAGTAATTACACCCCAGCTCTATTGTTTAAGAAGAACTTTCATTTTCAGAAACTTTCTTTGTGTGAATAACTCTTTTGTTCTAAGAACAATAGGTTTTATTCACAATGGCAAAAACAGGGGTTTCCAGATACCCCTGCTTTTGCGCTTGTGAACACACCTCATGTTCATAGAACAAAAGAGCTTCTTACACAAAGAAACCTGTAAAAGCCAGCCCAGGGCATCTAAGAAGGAAATGAAAACATTTCACTTTATAAAAATAAAAATAAGGTTTAAATCACTTCTAATTTAAAAGTAGCAAAATAAAAGAAAAACAGATAAAATAATACAAAACATGAAAAAGTGAAAATAAATAAACAAAACAGAAATATGTCCAAAAAACATATGCCCATATCTCGCAACATTTGAGACGGACGAATAAACGGACGGACGGACGGACGGACGTATCCGACTACTACATACCCCCATAACTTTCGTAGATGGGACATAAAAGTGGGTCGAAAGTAGAAATGGCGGGTTTTCGTTAAACAGGAAGTAGGTAGGCAATAGACCTGAAATTAATATGGGACCCATGCTGATTACCAAATATCAAAAGGATGTAATGCGAGGATGCTGAGAAAACTATTAAGAAAAATGTCCATAATTGACCATTAATGTAAAAAGTTAAGTAAGCCAGCAAACAGGAAGTAGATGAACGAAAGACTCTACTATGGGACATCGTACTGCTAACAAAATACAAAATATCAAATTAAAATGGACTAAATATTCTTCAAATATGCAATTTCCTCAACTAAAATTACCTGCTCTCAGAAATTAACGATATTCAAAAGGACAGCAGCCAAAGTACGTCCGTCTTCCTTGATGGTCATATAAAAACTGAATGAAACTTAAAAAATCTTCAGTTTAAAAGTGTATAATTAGTTTTATCTCGACCGGTCTTCCGGTTTAAAAATTATTTGGGACCATACCAGCCCAACTATAGCTAATATACGTCTACGGATCTGCCTTATGTACCTATTTTCGGATTCTCAACTTTCCTGTGCGCTTTCAATCAACGATTGTCTAGGTGGATTTTGTAGATTTATAAGTGCCCTACAAAACCCACCCAGTTTTATCTCGACTGGTCTTCCGGTTTAAAAGTTAGTCGTGACCATACCTGCCCCACTATAGCTAATATACGTCTTCAGATCTGCCTTATGTACCTAATTTCGGATTCTCAACTTTCCTGTGCGCTTTCAATCAACGATTGTCTAGGTGGATTGTGTAGATTTATAAGTGCCCTATAAAATCCACCCAGTTTTATTTCGACCGGTCTTCCGGTTTAAAAATTATTTGGGACCATACCAGCCCAACTATAGCTATTATACGTCTACGGATCTGCCTTATGTACCTAATATCCGATTCTCAATTTCCTGTGCGCTTTCAATCAAAGATTGTGTAGATGAATTTTGTAGAATTATAAGTGCCCTACCAAACCCATCCAGTTTCATCTCAACCGGTCTTCCGGTTTAAAAGTTATTTGCGACCATACCTGTCCCGCTATAGCTAATATACGTCTACGGATCTGCCTTATGTACCTAATATCGGATTCTCAACTATCCTGTGAGCTTTCAATCAACAATTGACTAGGAGGAGTTTATGGAGTTATAAGTGCCCTACAAAACCCACCGATTTTTATCTCGACCGGTCTTCCGGTTTAAAAGTTATTCGTGACCATACCTGTCCGAATATAGCTAATATACGTCTATGGATATGCCCTATGTACCAATTATCCGATATTCAACTTTCTTGTGCGCTTTCAATCAAAGATTGTGTAGATGGATCTTGTAGAGTTATAAGTGCCCTACAAAACCCACCGATTTTTATCTCGACCAGTCTTCCGGTTTAAAAGTTATTTGCGACCATACCTGTCCCACTATAGCTAATATACGTCTACGGATCTGCCTTATGTACCTAATTTCGGATTTTCAACTTTCTTGTGCGCTTTTAATCAACGATTGTATAGGTGGATTTTGTAGAATTATAAGTGCCCTACAAAACCCACCCGGTTTCTTCTTGACCGGTCTTCCGGTTTAAAAGTTATTTGCGACCATACCTGTTCCACTTTAGCTATTATACGTCTACGGATCTGCCTTATGTACTTAATTTCAGATTCTCAACTTTCCTGTGCGCTTTCAATAAACAATTGTCTAGGTGGATTTTGTAGATTTATAAGTGACCTACAAAACCCACCCAGTTTTATCTCGACCGATCTTCCGGTTTTAAAGTTATTTGTGACCATACCAGCCCCACTATAGCTAATATACGTCTCCTGTGCGCTTTCAATCAAAGATTGTGTAGACGGATTTTGTTGAAATATAAGTGCCCTACGGAACCCATCCAGTTTCATCTCGACCGGTCTTCCAGTTTAAAAATTATTTGCGATCATACCTGTCCAACTATAGCTAATATACGTCTACGGATCTGCCTTATGTGCCTAATATCGGATTCTCAATTTTCCTGTGCGCTTTCAATCAACGATTGACTAAGTGGAGTTTATAGTTATAAGTGCCCTACAACACCCACCGAGTTTTATCTCAACCAGTCTTCCGATTTAAAAGTTATTTGCGACCATACCTGTCCCACTATAGCTAATATACGTCTACGGATCTGCCTTATGTGCCTAATATCGGATTCTCAACTTTCCTGCGCGCTTTCAATCAATTGCAACGATTGTGTAGGTGGATTTTGTAGATTTATAAGTGCCCTACAAAACCCACCCAGTTTTATCTCGACAAGTCTTCCGGTTTTAAAGTTATTTGCGACCATACCTGTCCCACTATAGCTAATATACGTCTACGGATCTGCCTTATGTACCTATTTTCGGATTCTCAACTTTCCTGTGCGCTTTCAATCAACGATTGTCTAGGTGGATTTTGTAGATTTATAAGTGCCCTACAAAACCCACCCAGTTTTATCTCGACTGGTCTTCCGGTTTAAAAGTTAGTCGTGACCATACCTGCCCCACTATAGCTAATATATGTCTACAGATCTGCCTTATGTACCTAATTTCGGATTCTCAACTTTCCTGTGCGCTTTCAATCAACGATTGTCTAGGTGGATTGTGTAGATTTATAAGTGCCCTATAAAACCCACCCAGTTTTATTTCGACCGGTCTTCCGGTTTAAAAATTATTTGGGACCATACCAGCCCAACTATAGCTAATATACGTCTACGGATCTGCCTTATGTACCTAATATCCGATTCTCAACTTTCCTGTGCGCTTTCAATCAAAGATAGTGTAGATGAATTTTGTAGAATTATAAGTGCCCTACCAAACCCATCCAGTTTCATCTCAACCGGTCTTCTGGTTTAAAAGTTATTTGCGACCATACCTGTCCCTCTATAGCTAATATACGTCTACGGATCTGCCTTATGTACCTAATATCGGATTCTCAACTATCCTGTGAGCTTTCAATCACAATTGACTAGGAGGAGTTTATGGAGTTATAAGTGCCTACAAAACCCACCGAGTTTTATCTCGACCGGTCTTCCGGTTTAAAAGTTATTCGTGACCATACCTGCCCGACTATAGCTACTATACGTCTATGGATATGCCTTATGTACCAATTATCCGATATTCAACTTTCTTGTGCGCTTTCAATCAAAGATTGTGTAGATGGATCTTGTAGAGTTATAAGTGCCCTAAAAACCCACCGAGTTTTATCTCGACCAGTCTTCCGGTTTAAAAGTTATTTGCGACCATACCTGTCCCACTATAGCTAATATACGTCTACGGATCTGCCTTATGTACCTAATTTCGGATTTTCAACTTTCTTGTGCGCTTTTAATCAACGATTGTATAGGTGGATTTTGTAGAATTATAAGTGCCCTACAAAACCCACCCGGTTTCTTCTTGACCGGTCTTCCGGTATAAAAGTAATTTGCGACCATACCTGTCCCACTTTAGCTATTATACGTCTACGGATCTGCCTTATGTACCTAATTTCAGATTCTCAACTTTCCTGTGTGCTTTCAATAAACAATTGTCTAGGTGGATTTTGTAGATTTATAAGTGACCTACAAAACCCACCCAGTTTATCTCGACCAGTCTTCCGGTTTTAAAGTTATTTGGGACCATACCAGCCCCATTATAGCTAATATACGTCTCCTGTGCGCTTTCAATCAAAGATTGTGTAGATGGATTTTGTTGAATTATAAGTGCCCTACGACACCCATCCAGTTTCATCTCGACCGGTCTTCCAGTTTAAAAATTATTTGCGATCATACCTGTCCAACTATAGCTAATATACGTCTACGGATCTGCCTTATGTGCCTAATATCGGATTCTCACCTATCCTATGCGCTTTCAATCAACGATTGACTAAGTGGAGTTCATAGAGTTATAAGTGCCCTACAACACCCACCGAGTTTTATCTCAACCAGTCTTCCGATTTAAAAGTTATTTGCGACCATACCTGTCCCACTATAGCTAATATACGTCTACGGATCTGCCTTATGTGCCTAATATCGGATTCTCAACTTTCCTGCGCGCTTTCAATCAATTGCAACGATTGTGTAGGTGGATTTTGTAGATTTATAAGTGCCCTACAAAACCCACCCAGTTTTATCTCGACAAGTCTTCCGGTTTTAAAGTTATTTGGGACCATACCTGTCCCACTATAGCTAATATACGTCTACGGATCTGCCTTATGTACCTATTTTCGGATTATCAACTTTCCTGTGCGCTTTCAATCAACGATTGTCTAGGTGGATTTTGTAGATTTATAAGTGCCCTACAAAACCCACCCAGTTTTATCTCGACTGGTCTTCCGGTTTAAAAGTTAGTCGTGACCATACCTGCCCCACTATAGCTAATATACGTCTACAGATCTGCCTTATGTACCTAATTTTGGATTCTCAACTTTCCTGTGCGCTTTCAATCAACGATTGTCTAGGTGGATTGTGTAGATTTATAAGTGCCCTATAAAACCCACCCAGTTTTATTTCGACCGGTCTTCCGGTTTAAAAATTATTTGGGACTATACCAGCCCAACTATAGCTAATATACGTCTACGGATCTGCCTTATGTACCTAATATCCGATTCTCAATTTCCTGTGCGCTTTCAATCAAAGATTGTGTAGATGAATTTTGTAGAATTATAAGTGCCCTACCAAACCCATCCAGTTTCATCTCAACCGGTCTTCCGGTTTAAAAGTTATTTGCGACCATACCTGTCCCACTATAGCTAATATACGTCTACGGATCTGCCTTATGTACCTAATATCGGATTCTCAACTATCCTGTGAGCTTTCAATCAACAATTGACTAGAAGGAGTTTATGGAGTTATAAGTGCCCTACAAAACCCACCGAGTTTTATATCGACCGGTCCTCTGGTTTAAAAGTTATTCGTGACCATACCTGCCCGACTATAGCTACTATACGTTTATGGATATGCCTTATGTACCAATTATCCGATATTCAACTTTCTTGTGCGCTTTCAATCAAAGATTGTGTAGATGGATCTTGTAGAGTTATAAGTGCCCTAAAAACCCACCGAGTTTTATCTCGACCAGTCTTCCGGTTTAAAAGTTATTTGCGACCATACCTGTCCCACTATAGCTAATATACGTCTACGGATCTGCCTTATGTACCTAATTTCGGATTTTCAACTTTCTTGTGCGCTTTTAATCAACGATTGTATAGGTGGATTTTGTAGAATTATAAGTGCCCTACAAAACCCACCCGGTTTCTTCTTGACCGGTCTTCCGGTATAAAAGTTATTTGCGACCATACCTGTCCCACTTTAGCTATTATACGTCTACGGATCTGCCTTATGTACCTAATTTCAGATTCTCAACTTTCCTGTGTGCTTTCAATAAACAATTGTCTAGGTGGATTTTGTAGATTTATAAGTGACCTACAAAACCCACCCAGTTTTATCTCGACCGGTCTTCCGGTTTTAAAGTTATTTGGGACCATACCAGCCCCACTATAGCTAATATACGTCTCCTGTGCGCTTTCAATCAAAGATTGTATAGATGGATTTTGTTGAATTATAAGTGCCCTACGACACCCATCCAGTTTCATCTCGACCGGTCTTCCAGTTTAAAAATTATTTTCGATCATACCTGTCCAACTATAGCTAATATACGTCTACGGATCTGCCTTATGTGCCTAATATCGGATTCTCACCTATCCTGTGCGCTTTCAATCAACGATTGACTAAGTGGAGTTTATAGAGTTGTAAGTGCCCTACAACACCCACCGAGTTTTATCTCAACCAGTCTTCCGATTTAAAAGTTATTTGCGACCATACCTGTCCCACTATAGCTAATATACGTCTACGGATCTGCCTTATGTGCCTAATATCGGATTCTCAACTTTCCTGCGCGCTTTCAATCAATTGCAACGATTGTGTAGGTGGATTTTGTAGATTTATAAGTGCCCTACAAAACCCACCCAGTTTTATCTCGACAAGTCTTCCGGTTTTAAAGTTATTTGGGACCATACCTGTCCCACTATAGCTAATATACGTCTACGGATCTGCCTTATGTACCTATTTTCGGATTCTCAACTTTCCTGTGCGCTTTCAATCAACGATTGTCTAGGTGGATTTTGTAGATTTATAAGTGCCCTACAAAACTCACACAGTTTTATCTCGACTGGTCTTCCGGTTTAAAAGTTAGTCGTGACCATATCTGCCCCACTATAGCTAATATACGTCTACAGATCTGCCTTATGTACCTAATTTCGGATTCTCAACTTTCCTGTGCGCTTTCAATCAACGATTGTCTAGGTGGATTGTGTAGATTTATAAGTGACCTATAAAACCCACCCAGTTTTATTTCGACCGGTCTTCCGGTTTAAAAATTATTTGGGACCATACCAGCCCAACTATATCTAATATACGTCTACGGATCTGCCTTATGTACCTAATATCCGATTCTCAATTTCCTGTGCGCTTTCAATCAAAGATTGTGTAGATGAATTTTGTAGAATTATAAATGCCCTACCAAACCCATCCAGTTTCATCTCAACCGGTCTTCCGGTTTAAAAGTTATTTGCGACCATACCTGTCCCACTATAGCTAATATACGTCTACGGATCTGCCTTATGTACCTAATATCGGATTCTCAACTATCCTGTGAGCTTTCAATCAACAATTGACTAGGTGGATTTTGTAGATTTATAAGTGCCCTACAAAACTCATCCAGTTTTATCTTGACCGGTTTTCCGTTTTAAAAGTTATTTGCGACTATATCTGTCTCACTATAGCTTATATACGTCTATGGATCTGCCTTATGTACCTAATTTCGGATTTTAAATTTTTCTGTGCGCTTTCAATCAAAGATTGTGTAGATGAATTTTGTAAAACTATAAGTGCCCTACCAAACCCATCCAGTTTTATCTCAACCGGTCTTCCGGTTTAAAAGTTATTTGTGACCATACCTGCCCCACTATAGGTAATATACGTCTACGGGTCTGTCTAATGTACCAAATATCCGATTCCCAACTTTCCTGTGCGCTTTTATTCAAAGATTGTGTAGATGGATTTTGTAGAATTATAAGTGCCCTACAAAATCCACCCAGTTTCATCTTGACCGGTTTTCCGGTTTAAAAGTTATTTGCGACTATACCTGTCCCACTATAGCTAATATACGTCTATGGATCTGCCTTATGTACCTAATATCGGATTTTCAACTTTTCTCTGCGCTTTCAATCAAAGATTGTGTAGATGAATTTTCTAGAATGATAAGTGCCCTACCAAACCCATCCAGTTTTATCTCAACCGGTCTTTCGGTTTAAAAGTTATTTGCGACCATACCAGCCCCACTATAGCTAATATACGTCTACGGATCTGCTATATGTACCAAATATCCGATTCTCAACTTTCCTGTGCGCTTTCAATCAAAGATTGTGTAGATGGATTTTGTAGAATTATAAGTGCCCTACGAAATCCATCCAGTTTTATCTCGACCGGTCTTCCAGTTTA
This sequence comes from Arcuatula senhousia, assembly GCA_963971305.1. NCBI lineage: Eukaryota > Metazoa > Mollusca > Bivalvia > Mytilida > Mytilidae > Arcuatula > Arcuatula senhousia. The sequence continues at coordinate 38,136,973 of OZ020312.1, forward strand.
AAAGTTATTTGCGACCATACCTGTCCAACCATAGCTAATATACGTCTACGGATCTGCCTTATGTACTTAATATTGGATTCTCAACTTTCCTTTGCGCTTTCAATCAAAGATTGTGTAGATGAATTTTGTAGAAATATAAGTGCCCTACTAAATCCATTCAGTATCATTTCGACTGGTCTTCCGGTTTAAAAGTTATTCGTGACCATACCTGCCCCACTATAGCTAATATAGGTCTACGGATCTGCCTTATGTACCAAATATCCGATTCTCAACTTTCCTGTGCGCTTTCAATCAAAGATTGTGTAGATGGATTTTGTAGAATTATAAGTGCCCTACGAAATCCATCCAGTTTTATCTCGACCGGTTTTCCGGTTTAAAAGTTATTCGGGACCATACCAGCCCTACTATAGCTAATATACGTCTACGGATCTGCCCTATGTACCTAATATCCGATTCTCTACTTTCCTTTGCGCTTTCAATCAAAGATTGTGTAGATGAATTTTGTTGAAATATAAGTGCCCTACTAAATCCATTCAGTATCATCTCGACCGGTCTAACGGTTTAAAAGTTATTCGCGACCATACCTGTCCCACTATAGCTAATATACGTCTACGGATCTGCCTTATGTACTAAATATCCGATTCTCAACTTTCCTGTACGCTTTCAATCAAAGATTGTGTAGATGGACTTTGTGGGATTGTAAGTACCCTACAAAACTCATCCAGTTTGATCTTGACCGGTCTTCCGGTTTAAAAGTTATTTGCGACCATACCTGTCCCACTATAGCTAATATACCTCTACGGATCTGCCTTATGTACCTAATTTCGGAATCTCAACTTTCCTGTGCACTTTCAATCAACGATTGTCTAGGTGGATTTTGTAGATTTATAAGTGCCCTACAAAACCCATCCAGTTTCATCTTGACCGGTCTTCCGGTTTAAAAGTTATTTGCGACCATACCTGTCCCACTATAGCTAATATATGTCTACGGATCTGCCTTATGTACCTAATTTCGGATTCTCAAATTTTCTGTGAGCTTTCTATTAACGATTGTCTAGGTGGATTTTGAAGATTTATAAGTGCCCTACAAAACCCACCGAGTTTTATCTCGACCGGTCGTCCGGTTTAAAAGTTATTTGGGACCATACCAGCCCCACTACAGCTACGCAGGTATGTTAATGCACTTTTCAGGAATTTCCGGCAGGACCACCCCCCTTTTTTCGTACATACCCTATTTTACTGGGACGGAATGTTGTATAGGATATTTTAATAAACCAACAGAAAAAGGATTAGAAATGAATATCTTTGGTGAATTTTTATTCTATTTTATCATTAGTATATCGTAAAAGTTGCGGAAAAGTCTTTATTTAAGGATCGGTATTAAAATAGACTAGAACAAGTTACCACACACCGAATTTCGTCTCGAATTTTTTTTCATGGGAAGATATGATACTTAGTTGTGTAAAAACTGCTGAACCCTAAAAAAAAATCATTTCTTCTATTTCAAAAAAAAATAAAAATGCCAAAATTGAGCAATTTCGCACCATTTTTCTAATTCTTTCAAGCTAAATTCAAGAAATTCGTTGCGATTTGCGAGAGGGTTCAGCGATTTTATGATAGCTGTTTATCTTTGAAAGGATATATTTAAAGGATTAGGGATTTTGTTAACTGTGGTAACTTGTTCTAGCTTGAAAAAGAAAGCCTGTTGTCTGGATTCAAGTATTTCTCCATTGCTGTCAAACGCCGAGTTCATCAAGATCTACGGCGTCAACAACGTGATGACGTCATTATAAAATATTTCTATTTATTTTGCACAGTGCGTGTTTGCTGATAACATGATTTTGTTCGTGATTTTAGTTTCATATTATTATTAAATTGTGAAGAAATGTTTGTAGTTTTGTAGGTAGGCGAAATGAAAGCGGCAGCGGTAGTACATGTATGTGACACAAACGTTAGTTCTTCAGCTAACTAACCCCCCCCCTTTTGTAGAAGTAATGCTAACATGTTTTATCGTGTAAATTTATGCACATATGGCATTAGAGGAATTGGAAATAAAAGATAGAACGTACTTGTTAACCTGGAAAGTATTGTTTGTCTCCATTCTAACCAAAACAAAATTTTGTTAACATTTTCTAAATGGCGCACCTGTTGAGTCGTCGCCGTCAAAACAAAAGCTTCTTCGGGATCATGAGAACCAATACTAAAAATGCTTTACTGTCTCGTTGTTACAAGTATTTGCTGTGATAAATACCTTTCAAATTGACGAGATAGCTGTGTTGTTGTAACAACATATCAAGAAATGTCCTTAAATAGTGTATTATTTACATAAACGTCATAAAACTTAAGCGGATATGACATATTCTCCTAACGTCATAAAATATACAATTCGAGTCAAAAACGGTAAAAATCGAAAATCCGGATATTGTTTCTCAAACGGCATTAACATACCTGCGTAATATACGTCTACGGATCTGCCTTATGTACCTAATATTCGATTCTCAACTTTCGTTTGCGCTTTCAATCAAAGATTGTGTAGATGAATTTTGTAGAATTATAAGTGCCCTACGTAACCCATCCAGTTTCATCTCAACCGGTCTTCCGGTTTAAAAGTTATTTGCGACCATACCTGTCCCACTATAGCTAATATACGTCTACGGATCTGCCTTATGTACCTAATATCGGATTCTCAACTTTCCTGTGCGCTTTAAATCAGCAATTGACTAGGTGGAGTTTATAGAGTTATAAGTGCCCTACAAAACCCAACGAGTTTTATCTTCACCGTTTTTCCGGTTTAAAAGTTATTTGTGACCATACCTGCCCCACTATAGCTAATATACGTCTACGGATCAGCCTTATGTACCAAATATCCGATTATCAACTTTCCTGTGCGCTTTCAATCAACGATTGACTTAGTGGAGTTAATAGAGTTATAATTGCCCTACAAAACCCACCGAGTTTTATCTCGACCGGTCTTCCGGTTTAAAAGTTATTTGGGACCATACCTGCCCCACTATAGCTAATATACGTCTATGGATCTGCCTTTTGTACCTAATATTCGATTCTCAACTTTCCTGTGCGCTTTCAATCAACAATTGACTAGGTGGAGTTTGTAGAAGCAAAGGTGTACCTAAGGGGTAATCAATATCATAAAACCGTAAAGACAAAGACAAAACCGGCAGACAAAAATCATCACAACAAAACAAACCACATAACAACATAAAACACACACACACATAACAACAAAACCGCATTCAGCAACGCGAACTCAAGTCGAAACGAGAGTGAACTCAGGTGCTCCGGAAGAGTAAGCAGTTCCTGCTTGCTATAGCACACCCGTCACGTTGCCAAAGATCGATTAAGTGTTGGTCAAATCCGGAAAGGAAGACATTACAAAACTATATGTCAAACCAACATCTGTGCTCATCTGAGAGATAGAAATCCCGTATTTGTATACAAGCACATGATGTCGTCCGTAAAATTTCTTGAGTGATGACAACAACCTGGGAGCAACGTACCCCTGTGTTAACAATTTGCTTGTCAGCCGTGTAGCTCTATCAAGGAAGTCGTTGTACTCCCCACATGCTATGGAATAACGAATCAATTGTGATACGTAAACTCCATATGCTGGAGCGGACGGAATGTTGCTCCACAGAAAGGGAAAGTTAACTATTGGACAGCTGAAGTCATCACGTTTGTCATAGAGCTTTGTACAAAGCCTGCTGTCTGCGCTTTCAATCAACAATTGTGTAGGTGGATTTTGTAGATTTATAAGTGCCCTACAATACCCACTCAGTTTTATCTCGACCAGTTTTCCGGTTTAAAAGTTATTCGGGACCATACCAGCCCCACTATAGCTAATATACGTCTGTGGATCTGCCTTATGTACCTAATATCCGATTCTCAACTTTCCTGTGCGCTTTCAATTAAAGATTGTGTAGATGAATTTTGTAGAATTATAAGTGCCCTACCCAACCCATCCAGTTTCATCTCAACCGGTCTTCCGGTTTAAAAGTTATTCGCGACCACACCTGCCCCATTATAGGTAATATACGTCTACGGATCCGCCTTTTGTACCTAATATCGGATTTTCAACTTTCCTGTGCGCTTTCAATCAACAATTGTCTAGGTGGATTTTCTAGATTTATAAGTGCCCTACAAAACCCATCCAGTTTTATCTCGACCGGTCTTCCGGTTTAAAAGTTATTTGGGAACATTCCAGCCCCACTATAGCTAATATACGTCTACGGAAGACATTACAAAACTATATGTCAAACCAACATCTGTGCTTATCTGAGAGATAGAAATCCCGTATTTGTATACAAGCACATGATGTCGTCCGTAAAATTTCTTGAGTGATGACAACAACCTGGTAGCAACGTACCCCTGTGTTAACAATTTGCTTGTCAGCCGTGTAGCTCTATCAATGAAGTCGTTGTACTCCCCACATGCTGTGGAATAACGAATCAATTGTGATACGTAAACTCCATATGCTGGAGCGGACGGAATGTTGCTACACAGAAAGGGAAAGTTAACTATTGGACAGTTGAAGTCATCACGTTTGTCATAGAGCTTTGTACAAAGCCTTCCTTGTGTGTCTATTTCGAGAAATAGATCCAAATATGAAGCGGACCTCCTAGAATCTGTAGTGTCCTTTATCTCAAGTTCCTTCGGATATATGAAATGTAAATAGTCTTATGTACCTAATATCGGATTCTCAACTTTCCTGTGCGCTTTCAATCAGCAATTGACTAGGTGGAGTTTATAGAGTTATAAGTGCCCTACAAAACCCAACGAGTTTTATCTCGACCGGTTTTCCGGTTTAAAAGTTATTTGTGACCATACCTGCCCCACTATAGCTAATATACGTCTACGGATCAGCCTTATGTACCAAATATCCGATTATCAACTTTCCTGTGCGCTTTCAATCAACGATTGACTTAGTGGAGTTAATAGAGTTATAATTGCCCTACAAAACCCACCGAGTTTTATCTCGACCGGTCTTCCGGTTTAAAAGTTATTTGGGACCATACCTGCCCCATTGTACTAGGTGGAGTTTGTAGAAGCAAAGGTGTACCTAAGGGGTAATCAATATCATAAAACCGTAAAGACAAAGACAAAACCGGCAGACAAAAATCATCACAACAAAACAAACCACATAACAACATAAAACACACACACACACATAACAACAAAACCGCATTCAGCAACGCGAACTCAAGTCGAAACGAGAGTGAACTCAGGTGCTCCGGAAGAGTAAGCAGTTCCTGCTTGCTATAGCACACCCGTCACGTTGCCAAAGATCGATTAAGTGTTGGTCAAATCCGGAAAGGAAGACATTACAAAACTATATGTCAAACCAACATCTGTGCTCATCTGAGAGATAGAAATCCCGTATTTGTATACAAGCACATGATGTCGTCCGTAAAATTTCTTGAGTGATGACAACAACCTGGGAGCAACGTACCCCTGTGTTAACAATTTGCTTGTCAGCCGTGAAGCTCTATCAAGGAAGTCGTTGTACTCCCCACATGCTATGGAATAACGAATCAATTGTGATACGTAAACTCCATATGCTGGAGCGGACGGAATGTTGCTACACAGAAAGGGAAAGTTAACTATTGGACAGTTGAAGTCATCACGTTTGTCATAGAGCTTTGTACAAAGCCTGCTGTCTGCGCTTTCAATCAACAATTGTGTAGGTGGATTTTGTAGATTTATAAGTGCCCTACAATACCCACTCAGTTTTATCTCGACCAGTTTTCCGGTTTAAAAGTTATTCGGGACCATACCAGCCCCACTATAGCTAATATACGTCTGCGGATCTGCCTTATGTACCTAATATCCGATTCTCAACTTTCCTGTGCGCTTTCAATTAAAGATTGTGTAGATGAATTTTGTAGAATTATAAGTGCCCTACCCAACCCATCCAGTTTCATCTCAACCGGTCTTCCGGTTTAAAAGTTATTCGCGACCACACCTGCCCCATTATAGGTAATATACGTCTACGGATCCGCCTTTTGTACCTAATATCGGATTTTCAACTTTCCTGTGCGCTTTCAATCAACAATTGTCTAGGTGGATTTTCTATATTTATAAGTGCCCTACAAAACCCATCCAGTTTTATCTCGACCGGTCTTCCGGTTTAAAAGTTATTTGGGAACATTCCAGCCCCACTATAGCTAATATACGTCTACGGAAGACATTACAAAACTATATGTCAAACCAACATCTGTGCTTATCTGAGAGATAGAAATCCCGTATTTGTATACAAGCACATGATGTCGTCCGTAAAATTTCTTGAGTGATGACAACAACCTGGTAGCAACGTACCCCTGTGTTAACAATTTGCTTGTCAGCCGTGTAGCTCTATCAATGAAGTCGTTGTACTCCCCACATGCTGTGGAATAACGAATCAATTGTGATACGTAAACTCCATATGCTGGAGCGGACGGAATGTTGCTACACAGAAAGGGAAAGTTAACTATTGGACAACTGAAGTCATCACGTTTGTCATAGAGCTTTGTACAAAGCCTGCTGTCTGCACTTTCAATCAACAATTGTGTAGGTGGATTTTGTAGATTTATAAGTGCCCTACAATACCCACTCAGTTTTATTTCGACCAGTTTTCCGGTTTAAAAGTTATTCGGGACCATACCAGCCCCACTATAGCTAATATACGTCTGCGGATCTGCCTTATGTACCTAATATCCGATTCTCAACTTTCCTGTGCGCTTTCAATTAAAGATTGTGTAGATGAATTTTGTAGAATTATAAGTGCCCTACCCAACCCATCCAGTTTCATCTCAACCGGTCTTCCGGTTTAAAAGTTATTCGCGACCACACCTGCCCCATTATAGGTAATATACGTCTACGGATCCGCCTTTTGTACCTAATATCGGATTTTCAACTTTCCTGTGCGCTTTCAATCAACAATTGTCTAGGTGGATTTTCTATATTTATAAGTGCCCTACAAAACCCATCCAGTTTTATCTCGACCGGTCTTCCGGTTTAAAAGTTATTTGGGAACATTCCAGCCCCACTATAGCTAATATACGTCTACGGAAGACATTACAAAACTATATGTCAAACCAACATCTGTGCTTATCTGAGAGATAGAAATCCCGTATTTGTATACAAGCACATGATGTCGTCCGTAAAATTTCTTGAGTGATGACAACAACCTGGTAGCAACGTACCCCTGTGTTAACAATTTGCTTGTCAGCCGTGTAGCTCTATCAATGAAGTCGTTGTACTCCCCACATGCTGTGGAATAACGAATCAATTGTGATACGTAAACTCCATATGCTGGAGCGGACGGAATGTTGCTACACAGAAAGGGAAAGTTAACTATTGGACAGTTGAAGTCATCACGTTTGTCATAGAGCTTTGTACAAAGCCTTCCTTGTGTGTCTATTTCGAGAAATAGATCCAAATATGAAGCGGACCTCCTAGAATCTGTAGTGTCATTTATCTCAAGTTCCTTCGGATATATGAGATGTAAATAGTCTTATGTACCTAATATCGGATTCTCAACTTTCCTGTGCGCTTTCAATCAGCAATTGACTAGGTGGAGTTTATAGAGTTATAAGTGCCCTACAAAACCCACCCAGTTTTTTCTCGACCTGTCTTCCGGTTTAAAAGTTATTTGGGACCATTCCAGCCCCACTATAGGTAATATACGTCTACAGATCCGCCTTATGTACCTAATATCGGAATCTCAACTTTCCTGTGCGCTTTCAATCAACAATTGACTAGGTGTAGTTTGTAGAGTTATAAGTGCCCTACAAAACCCACCGACTTTTATCTCGACCGGTCTTCCGGTTTAAAAGTTATTTGCGACCACACCTGCCCCACTATAGGTAATATACGTCTACGGATCCGCCTTATGTACCTAATATCCGATTCTCAACTTTCCTTTGCGCTTTCAATCAAAGATTGTGTAGATGAATTTTGTAGAATTATAAGTGCCCTACTAAATCCATCCAGTTTTATCTCGACCGGTCTTCTGGTTTAAAAGTTATTCGCGACCATACCTGCCCCACTATAGGTAATATACGTCTACGGATCTGCCTCATGTACCAAATATCCGATTCTCAACTTTCCTGTGCGCTTTCAATCAAAGATTGTGTAGATGGACTATGTAGAATTTTAAGTGCCCTACAAAACTCATCCAGTTTGATCTTGACCGGTCTTCCGGTTTAAAAGTTATTTGCGACCATACCTCTCTCAGTATAGCTTATATATGTCTACGGATCTGCCTTATGTACCTAATTTCGGATTCTCAACTTTCCTTTGCGCTTTCAATCAAAGATTGTGTAGATGAATTTTGTAGAATTATAAGTGCCCTACTAAATCCATTCAGTTTTATCTCGACCGGTCTTCTGGTTTAAAAGTTATTCGCAACCATACCTGCCCCACTATAGGTAATATACGTCTACGGATCTGCCTTATGTACCAAATATCCGATTCTCAACTTTCCTGTGCGCTTTCAATCAAAGATTGTGTAGATGGATTTTGTAGATTTATAAGTGCCCTACAAAACCCATCCAGTTTCATCTTGACCGGTCTTCCGGTTTAAAAGTTATTTGCGACCATACCTGTCACACTATAGCTAATATATGTCTACGGATCTGCCTTATGTACCTAATTTCGGATTCTCAACTTTCTTGTGCGCTTTCTATCAACAATTGTCTGGGTGGATTTTGTAGATATATAAGTGCCCTACAAATCCCAACCATTTTTTTCTCGACCGGTCTTCCGGTTTAAAAGTTATTTGAGACCATACCAGCCCCACTATAGCTAATATACGTCTACAGATCTGCCTTATGTACCTAATATACGATTTTCAACTTTCCTGTGCGCTTTCAATCAAAGATTGTGTAGATGAATTTTGTAAAATTATAAGTGCCCTACCAAACCCATCCAGTTTCATCTCAACCGGTCTTCCGGTTTAAAAGTTATTTGCGACCATACTTCTCCAACTATAGCTAATATACGTCTACGGATCTGCCTTATGTACCTAATATCGGATTCTCAACTTTCCTGTGCGTTTTCAATCAAAAATTGACTAGGTGTAGTTTGTAGAGTTATAAGTGCCGTACAAAACCCACCGACTTTTATCTCGACCGGTTTTCCGGTTTAAATGTTATTCGCGACCATTCCTGCCCCACTATAGGTAATATACGTCTACGGATCTGCCTTATGTACCAAATATCCGATTCTCAACTTTCCTGTGCGCTTTCAATCAAAGATTGTGTAGATGGATTTTGTAGAATTGTAAGTACCCTACCAAACTCATCCAGTTTGATCTTGACCGGTCTTCCGGTTTAAAGATTATTTGCGCCCATACCTGTCGCACTATAGCTAATATACCTCTACGGATCTGCCTTATGTACCTAATTTCGGAATCTCAACTTTCCTGTGCGCTTTCAATCAACGATTGTCTAGGTGGATTTTGTATATTTATAAGTGCCCTACAAAACCCATTCAGTTTCATCTTGACCGGTCTTCCGGTTTAAAAGTTATTTGCGACCATACCTGTCCCACTATAGCTAATATATGTCTACGGATCTGCCTCATGTACCTAATTTCGGATTCTCAACTTTCCTGTGCGCTTTCAATCAACGATTGTGTAGGTGGATTTTGTAGATTTATAAGTGCCCTACAAAACCCAACCAGTTTTATCTCGACCGGTTTTCCGATTTAAAAGTTATTCATTCGGGACCATACCAGCCCCACTATAGCTAATATGCGTCTACGGATCTGCCTTATGTACCTAATATCCGATTCTCTACTTTCCTCTGCGCTTTCAATCAAAGATTGTGTAGATGAATTTTGTAGAAATATAAGTGCCCTACAAAATCCATTCAGTTTTATCTCTACCGGTCTTCCGGTTTAAAAGTTAATCGCGACCATACCTGCCCCACTATAGGTAATATACGTCTGCGGATCTGCCTTATGTACCAAATATCCGATTCTCAACTTTCCTGTGCGCTTTCAATCAAAGATTGTGTAGATGGACTTTGTTGAATTGTAAGTACCCTACCAAACTCATCCAGTTTGATCTTGACCGGTCTTCCAGTTAAAAGATTATTTGCGCCAATACCTGTCCCACTAAAGCTAATATCCCTCTACGGATCTGCCTTATGTACCTAATTTCGGAATCTCAACTTTCCTGTGCTCTTTCAATCAACGATTGTCTAGGTGGATTTTGTATATTTATAAGTGCCCTACAAAACCCATTCAGTTTCATCTTGACCGGTCTTCCGGTTTAAAAGTTATTTGCGACCATACCTGTCCCACTATAGCTAATATATGTCTCGAATCTGCCTCATGTACCTAATTTCGGATTCTCAACTTTCCTGTGCGCTTTCAATAAACGATTGTGTAGGTGGATTTTGTAGATTTATAAGTGCCCTACAAAACCCAACCAGTTTTGTCTCGACCGGTTTTCCGGTTTAAAAGTTAATCGCGACCATACCTGCCCCACTATATGTAATATACGTCTACGGATCTGCCATATGTACCTAATTTCGGATTCTCAACTTTCCTGTGCGCTTTCAATCAACGATTGTGTAGATGGATTTTGTAGAATTATAAGAGCCCTACAAAACCCACCCAGTTTTATTTCGACCGGTCTTCCGGTTTAAAAGTTATTTGGGACCATACCAGCCCCACTATAGCTAATATACGTCTACGAATCTGCCTTATGTACCTAATATCCGATTCTCAACTTTCCTGTGAGCTTTTAATCAAAGATTGTGTAGATGATTTTTGTAGAATTATAAGTGCCCTACCAAACCCATCCAGTTTCATCTCGACCGGTCTTCGAGTTTTAAAGTTATTTGCGACCATACCTGTCCAACTATAGCTAATATAGTCTACTGATCTTCTTTATGTACCTAATATCGGAATCTCAACTTTCCTGTGCGCTTTCAATCAACGATTGATTAAGTGGAGTTTATAGAGTTATAAGTGCCCTACAAAACCCAACGAGTTTTATCTCGACCGGTCTTCCGGTTTAAAAGTTATTTGCGACCACACCTGTCCCACTATAGCTAATATACGTCTACGGATCTGCCTTATGTACCTAATTTCGGATTCTCAACTTTCCTGTGCGCTTTCAATCAACGATTGTGTAGGTGGATTTTGTAGATTTATAAGTGCCCTACAAAACCCAACCAGTTTTATCTCGACCGGTTTTCCGGTTTAAAAGTTTTTCGGGACCATACCAGCCCCACTATAGCTAATATACGTCTACGGATCTGCCTTATGTACCTAATATCCGATTCTCTACTTTCCTTTGCGCTTTCAATCAAAGATTGTGTAGATGAATTTTGTAGAAATATTAGTGCCCTACAAAATCCATTCAGTTTTATCTCTACCGGTCTTCCGGTTTAAAAGTTAATCGCGACCATACCTGCCCCACTATAGGTAATATACGTCTGCGGATCTGCCTTATGTACCTAATATCCGATTCTCTACTTTCCTTTGCGCTTTCAATCAAAGATTGTGTAGATGAATTTTGTAGAAATATAAGTGCCCTACAAAATCCATTCAGTTTTATCTCTACCGGTCTTCCGGTTTAAAAGTTAATCGCGACCATACCTGCCCCACTATAGGTAATATACGTCTACGGATCTGCCATATGTACCAAATATCCGATTCTAAACTTTCCTGTGCGCTTTCAATCAACAATTGTCTAGGTGGATTTTCTATATTTATAAGTGCCCTACAAAACCCATCCAGTTTTATCTCGACCGGTCTTCCGGTTTAAAAGTTATTTGGGAACATTCCAGCCCCACTATAGCTAATATACGTCTACGGAAGACATTACAAAACTATATGTCAAACCAACATCTGTGCTTATCTGAGAGATAGAAATCCCGTATTTGTATACAAGCACATGATGTCGTCCGTAAAATTTCTTGAGTGATGACAACAACCTGGTAGCAACGTACCCCTGTGTTAACAATTTGCTTGTCAGCCGTGTAGCTCTATCAATGAAGTCGTTGTACTCCCCACATGCTGTGGAATAACGAATCAATTGTGATACGTAAACTCCATATGCTGGAGCGGACGGAATGTTGCTACACAGAAAGGGAAAGTTAACTATTGGACAGTTGAAGTCATCACGTTTGTCAGAGAGCTTTGTACAAAGCCTTCCTTGTGTGTCTATTTCGAGAAATAGATCCAAATATGAAGCGGACCTCCTAGAATCTGTAGTGTCCTTTATCTCAAGTTCCTTCGGATATATGAGATGTAAATAGTCTTATGTACCTAATATCGGATTCTCAACTTTCCTGTGCGCTTTCAATCAGCAATTGACTAGGTGGAGTTTATAGAGTTATAAGTGCCCTACAAAACCCACCCAGTTTTTTCTCGACCTGTCTTCCGGTTTAAAAGTTATTTGGGACCATTCCAGCCCCACTATAGGTAATATACGTCTACAGATCCGCCTTATGTACCTAATATCGGAATCTCAACTTTCCTGTGCGCTTTCAATCAACAATTGTCAAGGTGGATTTTGTAGATTAATAAGTGCCCTACAAAACCCATCCAGTTTTATCTCGACCGGTTTTCCGGTTAAAAAGTAATTTGGGAACATTCCAGCCCCATTATAGCTAATATACGTCTACGGATCTGCCTTATGTACCTAATATCGGATTCTCAACTTTCCTGTGCGCTTTCAATCAACAATTGACTAGGTGTAGTTTGTAGAGTTATAAGTGCCCTACAAAACCCACCGACTTTTATCTCGACCGGTCTTCCGGTTTAAAAGTTATTTGCGACCACACCTGCCCCACTATAGGTAATATACGTCTACGGATCCGCCTTATGTACCTAATATCCGATTCTCAACTTTCCTTTGCGCTTTCAATCAAAGATTGTGTAGATGAATTTTGTAGAATTATAAGTGCCCTACTAAATCCATCCAGTTTTATCTCGACCGGTCTTCTGGTTTAAAAGTTATTCGCGACCATACCTGCCCCACTATAGGTAATATACGTCTACGGATCTGCCTCATGTACCAAATATCCGATTCTCAACTTTCCTGTGCGCTTTCAATCAAAGATTGTGTAGATGGACTATGTAGAATTGTAAGTGCCCTACAAAACTCATCCAGTTTGATCTTGACCGGTCTTCCGGTTTAAAAGTTATTTGCGACCATACCTCTCTCAGTATAGCTTATATATGTCTACGGATCTGCCTTATGTACCTAATTTCGGATTCTCAACTTTCCTTTGCTCTTTCAATCAAAGATTGTGTAGATGAATTTTGTAGAATTATAAGTGCCCTACTAAATCCATTCAGTTTTATCTCGACCGGTCTTCTGATTTAAAAGTTATTCGCAACCATACCTGCCCCACTATAGCTAATATATGTCTACGGATCTGCCTCATGTACCTAATTTCGGATTCTCAACTTTCCTGTGCGCTTTCAATCAACGATTGTGTAGGTGGATTTTGTAGATTTATAAGTGCCCTACAAAACCCAACCAGTTTTATCTCGACCGGTTTTCCGATTTAAAAGTTATTCGGGACCATACCAGCCCCACTATAGCTAATATGCGTCTACGGATCTGCCTTATGTACCTAATATCCGATTCTCTACTTTCCTTTGCGCTTTCAATCAAAGATTGTGTAGATGAATTTTGTAGAAATATAAGTGCCCTACAAAATCCATTCAGTTTTATCTCTACCGGTCTTCCGGTTTAAAAGTTAATCGCGACCATACCTGCCCCACTATAGGTAATATACGTCTGCGGATCTGCCTTATGTACCTAATATCCGATTCTCTACTTTCCTTTGCGCTTTCAATCAAAGATTGTGTAGATGAATTTTGTAGAAATATAAGTGCCCTACAAAATCCATTCAGTTTTATCTCTACCGGTCTTCCGGTTTAAAAGTTAATCGCGACCATACCTGCCCCACTATAGGTAATATACGTCTACGGATCTGCCATATGTACCTAATTTCGGATTCTCAACTTTCCTGTGCGCTTTCAATCAACGATTGTGTAGATGGATTTTGTAGAATTATAAGTGCCCTACAAAACCCATCCAGTTTCATCTTGACCGGTCTTTTGGTTTAAAAGTTATTTGCGACCATACCTGTCCCACTATAGCTAATATACGTCTACGGATCTGCCTCATGTACCTAATTTCGGATTCTCAACTTTCCTGTGCGCTTTCAATCAACGATTGTGTAGATGGATTTTGTAGAATTATAAGTGCCCTACAAAACCCATCCAGTTTCATCTTGACCGGTCTTTTGGTTTAAAAGTTATTCGGGACCATACCAGCCCCACTATAGCTAATATACGTCTACGAATCTGCCTTATGTACCTAATATGCGATTCTCAACTTTCCTGTGAGCTTTTAATCAAAGATTGTGTAGATGAATTTTGTAGAATTATAAGTGCCCTACCAAACCCATCCAGTTTCATCTCGACCGGTCTTCGAGTTTAAAAATTATTTGCGACCATACCTGTCCAACTATAGCTAATATAGTCTACTGATCTTCTTTATGTACCTAATACCGGATTCTCAACTTTCCTGTGCGCTTTCAATCAACGATTGATTAAGTGGAGTTTATAGAGTTATAAGTGCCCTACAAAACCCAACGAGTTTTATCTCGACCGGTCTTCCGGTTTAAAAGTTATTTGCGACCACACCTGTCCCACTATAGCTAATATACGTCTACGGATCTGCCTTATGTGCCTAATTTCGGATTCTCAACTTTCCTGTGCGCTTTCAATCAACGATTGTGTAGGTGGATTTTGTAGATTTATAAGTGCCCTACAAAACCCAACCAGTTTTATCTCGACTGGTTTTCCGGTTTAAAAGTTATTCGGGACCATACCAGCCCCACTATAGCTAATATACGTCTACGAATCTGCCTTATGTACTAAATATCCGATTCTCAACTTTCCTGTGCGCTTTCAATCAAAGATTGTGTAGATGGACTTTGTTGAATTGTAAGTACCCTACCAAACTCATCCAGTTTGATCTTGACCGGTCTTCCAGTTAAAAGATTATTTGCGCCAATACCTGTCCCACTAAAGCTAATATCCCTCTACGGATCTGCCTTATGTACCTAATTTCGGAATCTCAACTTTCCTGTGCTCTTTCAATCAACGATTGTCTAGGTGGATTTTGTATATTTATAAGTGCCCTACAAAACCCATTCAGTTTCATCTCGACCGGTCTTCCGGTTTAAAAGTTATTTGCGACTATACCTGTCCCACTATAGCTAATATATGTCTCGAATCTGCCTCATGTACCTAATTTCGGATTCTCAACTTTCCTGTGTGCTTTCAATCAACGATTGTGTAGATGAATTTTGTAGAAATATAAGTGCCCTACAAAATCCATTCAGTTTTATCTCTACCGGTCTTCCGGTTTAAAAGTTAATCGCGACCATACCTGCCCAACTATAGGTAATATACGTCTACGGATCTGCCATATGTACCAAATATCCGATTCTAAACTTTCCTGTGCGCTTTCAATCAAAGATTGTGTAGATGGACTTTGTAGAATTGTAAGTGCCCTACAAAACCCATACAGTTTCATCTTGACCGGTCATCCGGATTAAAAGTTATTTGCTACCATACTTGTCCCACTATAGCTAATATATGTCTAAGGATCTGCCTTATGTACCTAATTTCGGATTCTCAACTTTCCTGTGGGCTTTTTATCAACGATTGTCTAGGTGGATTTTATAGATTTATAAGTGCCCTACAAAACCCATCAAGTTTTATCTCGACCGGTCTTCCGGTTTAAAAGTTATTTGGGACCATACCAGCCCCACTATATAGCTAATATACGTCTACGGATCTGCCTTATGTACCTAATATCCGATTCTCAACTTTCCTGTGCGCTTTCAATCAAAGATTGTGTAGATGAATTTTGTAGAATTATAAGTGCCCTACCTAACCCATCCAGTTTCATCTCAACCGGTCTTCCGGTTTAAAAGTTATTTGCACCCATACCTGTCCCACTATAGGTAATATGCGTATACGAATCTGCCTTATGTACCTAATATCCGATTCTCAACTTTCCTGTGAGCTTTTAATCAAAGATTGTGTAGATGAATTTTGTAGAATTATAAGTGCCCTACCAAACCCATCCAGTTTCATCTCGACCGGTCTTCGAGTTTAAAAGTTATTTGCGACCATACCTGTCCCACTATAGCTAATATAGTCTACTGATCTGCCTTATGTACCTAATATCGGATTCTCAACTTTCCTGTGCGCTTTCAATCAACAATTGACTTGGTGGAGTTTATAGAGTTATTAGTGCCCTACAAAACCCATTGAGTTTTATCTCGACCGGTCTTCCGGTTTAAAAGTTATTTGTGACCATACCTGTCCAACTAAAGCTACTATACGTCTACGGATCTGCCTTATGTACCTAATATCGGATTCTCATCTTTCCTGTGCGCTTTCAATCAACAATTGTGTAGATGGATTTTGTAGATTTATAAGTGCCCTACAATACCCACCCAATTTTATCTCGACCGGTTTTCCGGTTTAAAAGTTATTCGGGACCATTCCAGCCCCACTATAGCTAATATACGTCTACGGATCTGCCTTATGTACCTAATATCCGATTCTCTACTTTCCTTTGCGCTTTCAATCAAAGATTGTGTAGATGAATTTTGTAGAAATATAAGTGCCCTACAAAATCCATTCAGTTTTATCTCTACCGGTCTTCCGGTTTAAAAGTTAATCGCGACCATACCTGCCCCACTATAGGTAATATACGACTACGGATCTGCCATATGTACCTAATTTCGGATTCTCAACTTTCCTGTGCGCTTTCAATCAACGATTGTGTAGATGGATTTTGTAGAATTATAAGTGCCCTACAAAACCCATCCAGTTTAATCTTGACCGGTCTTTCGGTTTAAAAGTTATTTGCGACCATACCTGTCCCACTATAGCTAATATACGTCTACGGATCTGCCTCATGTACCTAATTTCGGATTCTCAACTTTCCTCTGCGCTTTCAATCAACGATTGTCTAAATGGATTTTGTAGATTTATAAGTGCCCTACAAAACCCACCCAGTTTTATCTCGACCGGTCTTCCGGTTTAAAAGTTATTCGGGACCATACCAGCCCCACTATAGCTAATATACGTCTACGAATCTGCCTTATGTACCTAATATGCGATTCTCAACTTTCCTGTGAGCTTTTAATCAAAGATTGTGTAGATGAATTTTGTAGAATTATAAGTGCCCTACCAAACCCATCCAGTTTCATCTCGACCGGTCTTCTAGTTTAAAAATTATTTGCGACCATACCTGTCCAACTATAGCTAATATAGTCTACTGATCTTCTTTGTGTACCTATTACCGGATTCTCAACTTTCCTGTGCGCTTTCAATCAACGATTGATTAAGTGGAGTTTATAGAGTTATAAGTGCCCTACAAAACCCAACGAGTTTTATCTCGACCGGTCTTCTGGTTTAAAAGTTATTTGCGACCACACCTGTCCCACTATAGCTAATATACGTCTACGGATCTGCCTTATGTGCCTAATTTCGGATTCTCAACTTTCCTGTGCGCTTTCAATCAACGATTGTGTAGGTGGATTTTGTAGATTTATAAGTGCCCTACAAAACCCAACCAGTTTTATCTCGACCGGTTTTCCGGTTTAAAAGTTATTCGGGACCATACCAGCCCCACTATAGCTAATATACGTCTACGGATCTGCCTTATGTACCTAATATCCGATTCTCTACTTTCCTTTGCGCTTTCAATCAAAGATTGTGTAGATGAATTTTGTAGAAATATTAGTGCCCTACAAAATCCATTCAGTTTTATCTCTACCGGTCTTCCGGTTTAAAAGTTAATCGCGACCATACCTGCCCCACTATAGGTAATATACGTCTGCGGATCTGCCTTATGTACCAAATATCCGATTCTCAACTTTCCTGTGCGCTTTCAATCAAAGATTGTGTAGATGGACTTTGTTGAATTGTAAGTACCCTACCAAACTCATCCAGTTTGATCTTGACCGGTCTTCCAGTTAAAAGATTATTTGCGCCAATACCTGTCCCACTAAAGCTAATATCCCTCTACGGATCTGCCTTATGTACCTAATTTCGGAATCTCAACTTTCCTGTGCTCTTTCAATCAACGATTGTCTAGGTGGATTTTGTATATTTATAAGTGCCCTACAAAACCCATTCAGTTTCATCTTGACCGGTCTTCCGGTTTAAAAGTTATTTGCGACCATACCTGTCCCACTATAGCTAATATATGTCTCGAATCTGCCTCATGTACCTAATTTCGGATTCTCAACTTTCCTGTGCGCTTTCAATCAACGATTGTGTAGGTGGATTTTGTAGATTTATAAGTGCCTTACCAAACCCAACCAGTTTTATCTCTACCGGTTTTCCGGTTTAAAAGTTAATCGCGACCATACCTGCCCCACTATAGGTAATATACGTCTACGGATCTGCCATATGTACCTAATTTCGGATTCTCAACTTTCCTGTGCGCTTTCAATCAACGATTGTGTAGATGGATTTTGTAGAATTATAAGAGCCCTACAAAACCCATCCAGTTTCATCTTGACCGGTCTTCCGGTTTAAAAGTTATTTGCGACCATACCTGTCCCACTATAGCTAATATACGTCTACGGATCTGCCTCATGTACCTAATTTCGGATTCTCAACTTTCCTCTGCGCTTTCAATCAACGATTGTCTAAATGGATTTTGTAGATTTATAAGTGCCCTACAAAACCCACCCAGTTTTATTTCGACCGGTCTTCCGGTTTAAAAGTTATTTGGGACCATACCAGCCCCACTATAGCTAATATACGTCTACGAATCTGCCTTATGTACCTAATATCCGATTCTCAACTTTCCTGTGAGCTTTTAATCAAAGATTGTGTAGATGATTTTTGTAGAATTATAAGTGCCCTACCAAACCCATCCAGTTTCATCTCGACCGGTCTTCGAGTTTAAAAGTTATTTGCGACCATACCTGTCCAACTATAGCTAATATAGTCTACTGATCTTCTTTATGTACCTAATATCGGATTCTCAACTTTCCTGTGCGCTTTCAATCAACGATTGATTAAGTGGAGTTTATAGAGTTATAAGTGCCCTACAAAACCCAACGAGTTTTATCTCGACCGGTCTTCCGGTTTAAAAGTTATTTGCGACCACACCTGTCCCACTATAGCTAATATACGTCTACGGATCTGCCTTATGTACCTAATTTCGGATTCTCAACTTTCCTGTGCGCTTTCAATCAACGATTGTGTAGGTGGATTTTGTAGATTTATAAGTGCCCTACAAAACCCAACCAGTTTTATCTCGACCGGTTTTCCGGTTTAAAAGTTTTTCGGGACCATACCAGCCCCACTATAGCTAATATACGTCTACGGATCTGCCTTATGTACCTAATATCCGATTCTCTACTTTCCTTTGCGCTTTCAATCAAAGATTGTGTAGATGAATTTTGTAGAAATATTAGTGCCCTACAAAATCCATTCAGTTTTATCTCTACCGGTCTTCCGGTTTAAAAGTTAATCGCGACCATACCTGCCCCACTATAGGTAATATACGTTTGCGGATCTGCCTTATGTACCTAATATCCGATTCTCAACTTTCCTGTGCGCTTTCAATCAAAGATTGTGTAGATGAATTTTGTAGAAATATAAGTGCCCTACAAAATCCATTCAGTTTTATCTCTACCGGTCTTCCGTTTTAAAAGTTAATCGCGACCATACCTGCCCAACTATAGGTAATATACGTCTACGGATCTGCCATATGTACCAAATATCCGATTCTAAACTTTCCTGTGCGCTTTCAATCAAAGATTGTGTAGATGGACTTTGTAGAATTGTAAGTGCCCTACAAAACCCAAACAGTTTCATCTTGACCGGTCTTCCGGATTAAAAGTTATTTGCTACCATACTTGTCCCACTATAGCTAATATATGTCTAAGGATCTGCCTTATGTACCTAATTTCGGATTCTCAACTTTCCTGTGGGCTTTTTATCAACGATTGTCTAGGTGGATTTTATAGATTTATAAATGCCCTACAAAACCCATCAAGTTTTATCTCGACCGGTCTTCCGGTTTAAAAGTTATTTGGGACCATACCAGCCCCACTATATAGCTAATATACGTCTACGGATCTGCCTTATGTACCTAATATCCGATTCTCAACTTTCCTGTGCGCTTTCAATCAAAGATTGTGTAGATGAATTTTGTAGAAT
Organism: Arcuatula senhousia; assembly: GCA_963971305.1. Taxonomy (NCBI): domain Eukaryota; kingdom Metazoa; phylum Mollusca; class Bivalvia; order Mytilida; family Mytilidae; genus Arcuatula; species Arcuatula senhousia. The sequence goes on from OZ020312.1 coordinate 38,157,214, forward strand.
TATAAGTGCCCTACCTAACCCATCCAGTTTCATCTCAACCGGTCTTCCGGTTTAAAAGTTATTTGCACCCATACCTGTACCACTATAGCACTATGAACCAAAAAAATTACTGTCAATACCAGACACAGTCATTTTTTTACTGCCTTACACTGCTATTTACTGTGAAACTACTGCCAAACAACAGTGAACTACCATTATTACCCTATACAATCAAGGACAGTTTGTGACAGTGATTACCTTCCGCCTATAATGCACTGTCCTGCATTGGCCTGCACTGTCCGACATTGGTACAGTTTCTCATAGATCGTGACAGACTTTACCTGGATTGTTAATCACTGTCCTAAATTGTTACAATTTTGGGCAGTAGTTAACAATTTTACTTGTATTGTTTATCACTGTCCTGATCCGTTACAATTTTGCACAGCAGTTGACAATTTTTCTTGACCTATTATGCACTGTCCACCATTGCCATAGTAAAAGGCAGTACTTGACAAGATATCCACTAACTGTAATGCACTGTTGTGAATTGCTGCAGGAAATATTAGGTCATGACAGATTTGTGTTTTCTGTCTTGAACTGTCATGAACATAAGCAGGAAATAATAGATGGTAACAATTTATAACGGTCTCTTATTTGCTGTCCTTCATTTTGTGAGTTTTTGGCGAAGACGAGATTATTTTTATTTTCATTTAATTATTATGCTTTAAATGCTTTGTACATAGAATCTTTTATAACCTAGCCCGCCACACCGAATGCGCGAGTTCTATGGGTTTTTTATTTTTATTTTCACATCTTTTTCTATCAGAATCAGAACCACAAATTTATAACTGTCACATGCATTCGTAAAGCCATCTGGAAAAATCTTCTTTTTAAAAAAATGAAAGAAACTTTTCTGACACAAGCTCTTAAAATCGCTGATATTTGTTGTTCAAAATGAAGATTAATATTTTTTTTGTTCAAACATCGTCATGCATAAGATATAATATGCCTTTCTTACACTTACGTTTTCAATGTCAATTTTAAAACTCGGAAATAATTATTTTTATAAGTTTCGTGTCAGTTATAATAATTGGAGAAGAAAAAACCACTACAAGTAATAAAAGAAACTAGAAGGAAAATGTGTTTATGAGAGATGGGTGAACCGCCCGTACTTGAAATATCGCCACCACCCCTCAAACATTAAGTTCTTAGTGACCTAAATTTACTTGGGCGGTAGCAGTACATATTATAGTGTTTAAATATTATTGTCTCCAAACATGCATCGAACATTAAGTAAACAAAGAAATAACCCATAGTCGTTCATGTGTAAAATATAGGACGCAGTGACCTATTTTCAAGTGGATGGTGAGTTTCTATTCAAATCAAATCTAGTATATTGAAATATCATCAATGATCATTGGCATCCACTATGTAGTATTCAAGATCACCAAAGTGTTACAGATACACCGATGATTGGATGCACGGACGTACATGCGTAAAAATATAGCTCTAGCCAACATACATAACTATTAAAGCAATGAAAAAAACTTCTTTTCCGTGTTAAATGTATCTTTCAATATGATGAATAGTTTTGTTTCTAATTGTAAAATTACAAGTCTATGGTTCTAAAGGTAGAAATTAAAACGGGTCTATAATTCCAAAGACTTACTCAATAGTTAAAATACATCCTTACCACACTTGTACATACGCCTTTTACGCTTTTACTATTTTCCAGCTGATCGCTATATTCTCCGCTTTGTATACTTATTTATTTCTGGGAAATAAATTTAACTTGAAAAAATATTTTGGCAGCAGAGGTTATTTCTGCAATATAAAATTATGCTAATAAAGAATAAATAATAAACTATTTTGTCTCTTTCCCTTTAAAAATAAATATTTTTTCCAACCAAAACATAAAATAACCCCCCTTTTTTAAATGAAGTTAAATGGTCCGCCCCTGAGCCCGGTCTACATTATTTAAACATTATTAAAATGCATTTGTAAATTAACAAGTTACGCAATACTGCCGTGGTATCCTGCTGTGTGTGACCAGGCAGTAGACAGGATGTTTATTGTGAACGACATGTACATGTATAAAACTTAATACCTGCATGTCTGTCTAGGTAGCAGGTTAATTAGCCAAACGCCTACCTGAGGCAGTTTACACTCAGAGTATACAGTTCACAGTAACAGTTTTAGAAAATCACCAGTTTTACTTTGAACATTTAACGCAGGAAAATGCATGCACTTGACAAGAAATGAAAGTATTTTATGCATGTACACATACTTCTTATTCGTTCCGTTTTGTATAACAATAATTTAAAAAGTGGTAGAAACACTTAATACAATCAAACATCACATGATTTTATATGGATGCATTGACTAAGAACTTTTCATGAAAGATCGACCTATCTTCGTGTTCTACTATAAGACCCCTTCCAATCTAATCATACCAAATCTAAGTAGACATAAGCTAATAAAAATTATTATTTCTCGAGAGAGGTGAGCACACACTTGTCTTATTACTTAATTATTTTTCTTTAAAAGTCTTTTTTTTACTCTCAGACTCCTCCATATGCACATCATTATTGCAAGTTTTATGAAAATTAATTGTGTTATATAGATCTATAAGGAGGTGTGAATAAATGTTACAGATTGTAGCGCACACACGGTTAATAAACCTTTTTATTTTTCTGGGCTCCATATTTTGTACATGAAAAACAGATACGTCATGTACGTGTTGCATTATGCGTCATCAATGGCCTAAATAATACATTATCATTTAAAGCGTGTATGTTGCAATTATTAATAAATCCCTGTCGCACATCTACTTCCTGTTTTTTGAAAATTCAAGGCATAAAATCAGGACGCTAGCCTACTAATAGTTAATCGTTCTATGAGTGTTCTTGTTGTTTAGTCTAACAAACTTATCTTAAAGATCTTCAAAATTCATTACTTTTCTATACAAGAACTTCCAAGAATTTACAAGTAATAACTCTTAATTTTCAAACAATTTTAGATAAACAGGCGGCAGATGTCTCTGCTGAGAATTCCCGGGGGAGCGGGTGAGGGCTTCTGCGAAAAAAAAAAAACTTCCCCGCAAAGACAGGTGGTGAGAAAATATCTGTATCCCGACTACTGAGGCTTTCATAATAAATCAAGATTAGGAAACATTATAATGGATGTTGTTTAATTTAATAAATGTGTTATGTTGATCAAAAATCTGTTAATTTAGTAGTGACAAAGGGGCAAATGCAAATGCAACATTGGGTCCATTCAGCAAAGAATTGAATGAATTGTCGCAAAATGTGTCACCTTAAAACTATTTCTGGGGAAAAAGGGTTACCGGCTATGCTTTACCGCTGGTAAACTAAAGACGTACATTTCATTAAACAAATTAATGGTGTACTATGATTTTGACAAGAAGTGGATAATAAGAAATAATAGCTAGACAAATACTAGGATATATTAGACTGCTGTTTACCGCTTAGACCTATTGTTCTTTTCTACAAGTCATGATAAGGTGTATTATTTTGGACTATCTTCTTTGTAGTCGGTGACAAGGATAGCATTAATGCAACTCGTTCGACATATTAAAGTACATCTCACCTTTCCAGCTATCGATAAACATTCCAGTGTTGCAGATCATAGGACCGGCCTGAACCAGATTCAAAATAAACATGAAAAGTATAAGGTGGCAATGTGTTCATAGAATTGCAATTTTTTTTATTTACAAAAAAATCTAAAAAGTGTTTTCCCCATATTAAAAAAAATCATTTAAATAGTAAGTAAAATAAATATTAATCTTATGAATACGTAATGCTTTAAACAAGTTAGTAATTGATCCTATATGTAAAGGGAAACAATGATATAAAAAGTCCACTTCAACTAGAATGGTGGAAGAAATAGAAGATTTGTGCTTTGAATTGTTACTTATATTTTGCATCGGCGTAGCTTCCATTGAGGCAAGCGAGGCAACTGCCTCGCCAAACTTTTTGGCAAGTATGGTACATGCATGTATCTTTTTTGGAATAATAAAAAAATTGTCGGCTCTGTAAATGGAAATAAATTAATAGTTCAGTAATACGTGTCTAACACTGACCCAAACTTCTTTACCGTTAACCCAATTTCCTGAAATCTTTAATTTACCTCGCCGTATCGGTATCGAATTTAGTTTGAAATTTTGTTATTTTAAAAGTTTGTATCCCGGCATTTTTTAACAATGAAAAAAAAAATGAGCTATTTTCTACTGCTAAAAAGATAGTAAGAACTAACACGCAGAATGCAGAGGAACCAAAGTCACCAGTTAATGTAGATGATCAAGATATTTCGTCAGAGACACTCATGCACATCGTCAAAAAGGTAGCATAGATCTTCAAATTGTTAAAATATTTTTTCATGAATGTTTACATTATATGTCATATAACTACAAATGTACTATAATTTGAAATGACTAGGTAAATCGTGGTAGCATGTTTAGGGCCGAAAATTAAAAATATATGGCGTCTGTCCGACTGGCACCAAGTCAACTTAACTACATGTATATTATACAGAGTACATACCCGTAGCCAGGAGAGAGTTCGAAGGGTTAGGACAAACTCCACTTGGAAATAAAAATTGATCAAAATAGGGAAAAATCAGCTGAAAAATTCTATTAAGCACTTTTAAAGTCAGAAAAAAAAAATGAAAATGGACCCCCCCTTAACATTTTCAAACCCCCTCTTGAAAAATTCTGGCTACAGGTATTCAGAGTACATAATTTGATAAAACAGGTCTCCTCTGGATTTCTAGAGACATGTATATAGTAATATTTGTCGATTCCGAAGTCTATTTTCAAAGTTGTAATTACATTGTAATAGGGTCTGCATTGAAAACGCGGCGCCACATAGCTTCACATAGTTTTCACCTTGTCCGTCTGTCTGTACCCTTCGTCAACAATTTTTGTTAACACTAAAACTAAAACAAAACATATGAAGTAGAGTTCTGAAATTTCCATGTACCATTTGAAGATTTGCGGATCAAATCTTATTTTTTATGTAAATTTTATGTAAATCCGTCACATATTTGTTTTAGAAAATTTTTACGACCGCCCGGGCCCCTCCCGACTTGTCAAATTTCTAGTCTAAGTTGTACCCATCGCAATGTGAAGTGGAGGCATATAAATGTCTAGAGTGTCCATCTATTTTCCCTCGTTTTGAAGTGACGTAGTATAATATAACCCATTCGTGCACCCGTCCCGTGCGTTCGTCTACAGGTATGTCCGTTACTCTTTTTTGTGGGCAATTCTCAGTAAACAGGCTGGTTTAACCGTATCTACGAGATTTTCAAATTATTGCTAACTATGCCAGTTGGGTCAGTGCCTTGTGAACGGTCATTCTCAGCCCTACGAAGACTTAAGCAATGGAACAGAACAACCATGAAAGAAGACAGGCTATGTGGGCTAGCTATGCTTCACATACATAGAGACAAAGATATCAGCAGGGAACATGTCTTAGACAGATTTGATTCAAGCGGGACAAGAAGGATCGGTGCCTTGCATTTCTAAATTAATAAAATATTTCACTACTTGAATAGTCTCTGTTTTTTAATAAGTATCAAATTTTCAAAATAAAACTTGAAGAGAAAATACAATAGTGCATGGTTACAAAACAAAGTTCATAGCAAATAATTAGGTAGTTTCTTTCTGTTAATTACATTGGTATGCCTGTAAAAGTTCAGTCTTGCAAATCAAGGATAGGTCTGATATTTCATGTGGAAAGTGCACGTTCATTTTCCTAAAGGTCGTCAGCTTCTGGGGGGTTGCCGCCCCCCAGACCCCCTGCCTCCCCTATTTCCAGGAGCAAGCTACGCCCCTGTTTTGACAAGCATTGGTTATTTAGATTTTTTGTCCGGGTAAATTTTGATTTATTATCGTTTACAAGGATTTTTTGGGGTAAATTTTGATGCAGACAGCTACATTCAACATTGTTCAACGTACTTACAAATCACGGGGGGGGGGGTGTTACTCTTAGTACTTTAGGGTACAAATTTTATACCCACCCCATTCATATGTAGGCCTGCTTAAAAAATAAACCCATTCATATATTTTTAATGCATTTAAAATTCCACAGAATATACTTAAACTTGACATATTTTATAGATATTCTATTTAAATCAAACTGTTTGAATGCTCAAAGTTATCGAATGCATGTACAGTAAGGGTTACATGGAGGCAAATTGTGAATACGAATTGCATATTTTAAAATTGTATATCGCACATACAAAATAAAATTAGATAAAACATAAACAAAAAACAGGAACTGAAACATGTGAATGTTTATTATTTATTAAACCAGTGAATGAAAAAAAATAATGGTTTATTTAATTTCATTTAATATACGTGCGTGCAGTCTTGAGCGTTTGATTAATTTAATGTTTGAATAAGTTAAAAAAAACTTTTTTTTTATTTAAGGTCCTTTATTTGTAAAAATAGTCCTGTGGTTAAAATGAATTTGTATAAAAGGGATAAATATCTATAAAACTGATGGTACATTGTATATCTGTGAAATATTCCTTTGAATTGGTTTAATGAGTTTAAATGTTTATTGTGCAATAAGTTTTGACATGTTTATTGTAACTACCAAAACAAGCCGTACGTGTATTCTGATACTTAAATGCACCCAAGGACGCAAATCTTTTTTATAATTCTGAATTAAAAAACTCGTAATAAATTAACAAACTACTGTAATACTGGTGCATGTACATATAATATATAATCCTTTTTATTCTGTCATTCCAAATTTACTATTTTAGTTATAAATTTTAATTCTAATTCTTTATCTAGCCTTTATTTGTATCATTGAACAATATCATAATCATTAATTAGATATTTTTCATTAAACATTGTATGACCTTACCCAAGTCCGTCTAAAGACCTAAGTTGAGTCATGTTTTCGAAGGTCTCTCAATTTGGGATACTCCGTAATTTTTCTCCTAACTTTAGGACACCTGACGTTCCATATGTATTTCAACCCTATTAATGATTTTAATTATAAATTCTTAAACACGAATCTAGTCATACTTATGCAAGAAACACCAATATTTTGGCAGGAAAAGATTTTGAAGGATTTATATTATTAAATCAAATTACATTAGAAATGTTTTGAATAGAAGTATATCTATGTGCATGGTCGGAAAATATATTATATTATTTTCTGTAAGTATTTCTTCTTTGACTTTATTTTTCTTCATATGTTCGGGTCCGGTAGCTGAATTGGCCCGCAGCAGAGTCTAGTTTGCCGTAAGAGGCGACTAAAGGTCTTAAGATTCTGATTCTGCAAGTGCGACAAAGTGTGTACCCTTGGTGGGTGAATAGGATGACCCTCGTCCGCGGGTGTTTTCAGCTGGTGTATAATACGGAAATCCTGACCGCTGACCATAGTGAGCCAACGTTTGTTGAGAGTGTCACGCTTCTTGCACGTAAGCGTTAGAAAATATAAACGTCCGTCTGTTCTGTTTACTGGAATGCCATCACTTAGCATCCGTTGCTCATTTTCTACTTTCGGGTACAAGCGACTCTTCCGAGTCTTATATTGGTGAAACTGTAGCACTTAGTAGTGTGTTAACGTGGTTGTTGGTTGGTAAACTAAGGCAACGACCATTTAATTTTCGGGGGGGGGCTGGGATTTTCACCCGAGCCGAGAATCTTTTTCGACCGCTGCGCGGGCAAGCTTATTTTTTCCCATGCACACAATGCTAGAAAATTTTGTTCATAAAACTCTTTATTTCTAATGCGCAAAATGAGGGCCAGTTTATTTTTTTCGCCTTATAAGCTGGCCAGACTATTTTTAGGCCAAAAATCAGAGCCAGAATATATTTTTTTTTAAATTCCAGCCCTCCTCCCCCGAAAATCTAATGGTCGGTGCCTAATCAAATGTGTCGAAATTATTTCATGTGTGATGTACACATTTGTATAGAAATTTAATTCATATATGATATATGGACACCACATTGAAATAGAAGATCTTTTTTTGTCAGCTGTAAACGTTAATATGATGTTTGGCATAAGGATAAGAGGTTACATGTGTGCTCAATGAAGTTGTGTTAGAGGAGTTCCTTTAGTTTTTTTTAAATATAGGAGTATTTCCGGGTTGCTTATAAACTTGTGGTTTTGATTCCGATTCTGATGTAGAAATATATGCAAATAAAACACATAGAATTTCGAGCATGCGTTGTATCAGGCTAGGTTATTATTCAGTCCGAAAACCGGTGGTATTTGAACAATAGAATGTGAGCTCTTCATCGGAAAAGATAGGAAAGTCAATTCGAATGTTTATCCTGGTTGTCAAGTGAATCAAAAGTTCTTTTTAGTACAAAATTTCTTCCAATTTTAAGTTATGCTGATAAAATAAACTTTTTTGAATTAAAAAGAGTTTTTAAAAGTAACAGATTGCATTTTAATGCATGTTATTATGTGGATATTTATGAAATGCATACGGTGCAAACTGAAATGGATCGCACAACTTTAACTTTTATATAAAAAATTGAAAAAAATCACACTATTTGTTAAAATGTATATCTTCCCATCTGCAAATTTTCAGACATGTACTGCAAGAGGTAAAGCCAAAATAAATTAAGAAAAAGACCTATTTTTCTAGTCCGTCTTGACAACCTTCTTTTTAAAAGTACACGATTTACCTGTTGAATTCGATTATGTCATAGAACATGTTTACCTTTTTGACCGATATCCGTAAACTGGGATCAACGGTATGTGAATTTGCATTGTAATGGAGTAAATGTCCAATTCAATATTCAGTCATCCGTTTTAAAAATAGGAATGCCTCCCATTTATCATGTTTATAATTTATTAAAGATAGAACTTGGTTGTGTCCCTTGAAAGTTTTTCATAGTTACACATTGAATTCAAATGGATCGTTATATGATAACAGTAAAATATAATTTTCAAACTTATATCTGTCGAAAGAAAAGGTAATAACCTAACATTCCCACAAGTTTCGAAAATGTACTGCAGGTATTACGCCTTGTGTGATTTTTTAAAGGTTGAGTTGACATTTTAATTTTTTCCAACGGCCAATAAGTTTCACTCGATTTGTTAAAATATGCACTTTTGTTGACCTTATAAACAACTGTTTACGCAACAGAAAAGATTCGTTAATAACATAACATGTCCAACGTATATGATAGTAGTCAAATCCATGCGTAATAAATGAAAATTGAAGATTGTTTATATGCCGTCGCCATCGTTGTTGTCATCGTTAAAAATTTAAAAACACATTAGCTGTTTTCTGCAGGGGAGATAATTGAATACCACTAGATATTAGACTGTATTAGTATAAATATTCTTGTCGCCACCAAAAACTAACAAAATGAAGGACAGTAAATAATAAACCATTATAAACTGTTACAATCTTTTGTTTCCTGCTTAAGTTCATGACAGTTCAAGACAGAAAATACAAATCTGTCATGACCTATTATTTCCTGCAGCAATTCACAACAGTGCATAACAGTTATTGTATCTTGTCAAGAACTGCCTTTTACTATGGCAATGGTGGACAGTGCATCATAGGTCAAGAAAAATTGTCGACTGCTGTGCAAAATTGTTACGATTCAGGACAGTGATAAACAATACAGGTTAAATTGTTAACTACTGCCCAAAATTGTAACAATTTAGGACAGTGATTAACAATCCAGGTAAAGTCGGTCACGATCTATGACAAACTGTACCAATGTCGGACAGTGCAGGCCAATGTAGGACAGTGCATTATAGGCGGAAGGTAATCACTGTCACAAACTGTCCTTGATTGTATAGGGTGATAATGGTAATTCACTGTTGTTTGGCAGTAGTTTCACAGTAAATAGCAGTGTAAGGCAGTAAAAAAATGACTGTGTCTGGTATAGACAGTAATTTTTTTGGTTCATAGTGTAGGTAATATACGTCTACGAATCTGCCTTATGTACCTAATATCCGATTCTCAACTTTCCTGTGATCTTTTAATCAAAGATTGTGTAGATGAATTTTGTAGAATTATAAGTGCCCTACCAAACCCATCCAGTTTCATCTCGACCGGTCTTCGAGTTTAAAAGTTATTTGCGACCATACCTGTCCAACTATAGCTAATATAGTCTACTGATCTGCCTTATGTACCTAATATCGGATTCTCAACTTTCCTGTGCGCTTTCAATCAACAATTGACTAGGTGGAGTTTATAGAGTTATTAGTGCCCTACAAAACCCATTGAGTTTTATCTCGACCGGTCTTCCGGTTTAAAAGTTATTCGTGACCATACCTGTCCAACTATAGCTACTATACGTCTACGGATCTGCCTTATGTACCTAATATCGGATTCTCATCTTTCCTGTGCGCTTTCAATCAACAATTGTGTAGGTGGATTTTGTAGATTTATAAGTGCCCTACAATACCCACCCAATTTTATTTCGACCGGTTTTCCGGTTTAAAAGTTATTCGGGACCATTCCAGCCCCACTATAGCTAATATACGTCTACGGATCTGCCTTATGTACCTAATATCCGATTCTCTACTTTCCTTTGCGCTTTCAATCAAAGATTGTGTAGATGAATTTTGTAGAAATATAAGTGCCCTACAAAATCCATTCAGTTTTATCTCTACCGGTCTTCCGGTTTAAAAGTTAATCGCGACCATACCTGCCCCACTATAGGTAATATACGTCTACGGATCTGCCTTATGTACCTATTTCGGAATCTCAACTTTCCTGTGCGCTTTCAATCAACGATTGTTTAGGTGGATTTTGTAGATTTATAAGTGCCCTACAATACCCATCCAGTTTCATCTTGACCGGTATTCCGGTTTAAAAGTTATTTGCGACCATACCTGTCCCACTATAGCTAATATATGTCTACGGATCTGCCTTATGTACCTAATTTCGGATTCTCAACTTTCCTGTGCGCTTTTTATAAACGATTGTCTAGGTGGATTTTATAGATTTATAAGTGCCCTACAAAACCCAACAAGTTTTATCTCGACCGGTCTTCCGGTTTAAAAGTTATTTGGGACCATACCAGCACCACTATAGCTCATATACGTCTACGGATCTGCCTTATGTACCTACTATCCGATTCTCGACTTTCCTGTGCACTTTCAATCAATGATTGTGTAGATGAATTTTGTAGAATTATAGGTGCCCTACCTAACCCATCCAGTTTCATCTCAACCGGTCTTCCGGTTTTAAAGTTATTTGCGACCATACCTGTCCCACTTTAGCTAATAAACGTCTACGGATCTGCCGTATGTACCTTATATCGGATTTTCAACTTTCCTGTGCGCTTTCAATCAACAATTGACTAAGTGGAGTTTATAGAGTTATAAGTGTCCTACAAAACCCAACGAGTTTTATCTCGACCGGTTTTCCGGTTTAAAAGTTATTTGTGACCATACCTGCCCCAATATAGCTAATATACGTCTACGGATCAGCCTTATGTACCAAATATCCGATTATCAACTTTCCTGTGCGCTTTCAATCAACAATTGATTAGGTGGATTTATAGAGTTATAAGTGCCCTACAAAACCCACAGACTTTTATTTTGACCGATCTGCCAGTTAAAAAGTTATTTGCGACCATACCTGTCCAACTATAGCTAATATACGTCTACGGATCTGCCTTATGTACCTAATATCCGATTCTCTACTTTCCTTTGCGCTTTCAATCAAAGATTGTGTAGATGAATTTTGTAGAAATATAAGTGCCCTACAAAATCCATTCAGTTTTATCTCTACCGGTCTTCCGGTTTAAAAGTTAATCGCGACCATACCTGCCCCACTATAGGTAATATACGTCTACGGATCTGCCATATGTACCTAATTTCGGATTCTCAACTTTCCTGTGCGCTTTCAATCAACGATTGTGTAGATGGATTTTGTAGAATTATAAGTGCCCTACAAAACCCATCTAGTTTCATCTTGACCGGTCTTTCGGTTTAAAAGTTATTTGCGACCATACCTGTCCCACTATAGCTAATATACGTCTACGGATCTGCCTCATGTACCTAATTTCGGATTCTCAACTTTCCTCTGCGCTTTCAATCAACGATTGTCTAAATGGATTTTGTAGATTTATAAGTGCCCTACAAAACCCACCCAGTTTTATCTCGACCGGTCTTCCGGTTTAAAAGTTATTCGGGACCATACCAGCCCCACTATAGCTAATATACGTCTACGAATCTGCCTTATGTACCTAATATGCGATTCTCAACTTTCCTGTGAGCTTTTAATCAAAGATTGTGTAGATGAATTTTGTAGAATTATAAGTGCCCTACCAAACCCATCCAGTTTCATCTCGACCGGTCTTCGAGTTTAAAAATTATTTGCGACCATACCTGTCCAACTATAGCTAATATAGTCTACTGATCTTCTTTATGTACCTATTACCGGATTCTCAACTTTCCTGTGCGCTTTCAATCAACGATTGATTAAGTGGAGTTTATAGAGTTATAAGTGCCCTACAAAACCCAACGAGTTTTATCTCGACCGGTCTTCCGGTTTAAAAGTTATTTGCGACCACACCTGTCCCACTATAGCTAATATACGTCTACGGATCTGCCTTATGTGCCTAATTTCGGATTCTCAACTTTCCTGTGCGCTTTCAATCAACGATTGTGTAGGTGGATTTTGTAGATTTATAAGTGCCCTACAAAACCCAACCAGTTTTATCTCGACCGGTTTTCCGGTTTAAAAGTTATTCGGGACCATACCAGCCCCACTATAGCTAATATACGTCTACGGATCTGCCTTATGTACCTAATATCCGATTCTCTACTTTCCTTTGCGCTTTCAATCAAAGATTGTGTAGATGAATTTTGTAGAAATATTAGTGCCCTACAAAATCCATTCAGTTTTATCTCTAGCGGTCTTCCGGTTTAAAAGTTAATCGCGACCATACCTGCCCCACTAGAGGTAATATACGTCTGCGGATCTGCCTTATGTACCAAATATCCGATTCTCAACTTTCCTGTGCGCTTTCAATCAAAGATTGTGTAGATGGACTTTGTTGAATTGTAAGTACCCTACCAAACTCATCCAGTTTGATCTTGACCGGTCTTCCAGTTAAAAGATTATTTGCGCCAATACCTGTCCCACTAAAGCTAATATCCCTCTACGGATCTGCCTTATGTACCTAATTTCGGAATCTCAACTTTCCTGTGCTCTTTCAATCAACGATTGTCTAGGTGGATTTTGTATATTTATAAGTGCCCTACAAAACCCATTCAGTTTCATCTTGACCGGTCTTCCGGTTTAAAAGTTATTTGCGACCATACCTGTCCCACTATAGCTAATATATGTCTCGAAATTACCTCATGTACCTAATTTCGGATTCTCAACTTTCCTGTGCGCTTTCAATCAACGATTGTGTAGGTGGATTTTGTAGATTTATAAGTGCCTTACCAAACCCAACCAGTTTTATCTCTACCGGTTTTCCGGTTTAAAAGTTAATCGCGACCATACCTGCCCCACTATAGGTAATATACGTCTACGGATCTGCCTCATGTACCTAATTTCGGATTCTCAACTTTCCTGTGCGCTTTCAATCAACGATTGTGTAGATGGATTTTGTAGATTTATAAGTGCCCTACAAAACCCACCCAGTTTTATTTCGACCGGTCTTCCGGTTTAAAAGTTATTTGGGACCATACCAGCCCCACTATAGCTAATATACGTCTACGAATCTGCCTTATGTACCTAATATCCGATTCTCAACTTTCCTGTGAGCTTTTAATCAAAGATTGTGTAGATGATTTTTGTAGAATTATAAGTGCCCTACCAAACCCATCCAGTTTCATCTCGACCGGTCTTCGAGTTTAAAAGTTATTTGCGACCATACCTGTCCAACTATAGCTAATATAGTCTACTGATCTTCTTTATGTACCTAATATCGGATTCTCAACTTTCCTGTGCGCTTTCAATCAACGATTGATTAAGTGGAGTTTATAGAGTTATAAGTGCCCTACAAAACCCAACGAGTTTTATCTCGACCGGTCTTCCGGTTTAAAAGTTATTTGCGACCACACCTGTCCCACTATAGCTAATATACGTCTACGGATCTGCCTTATGTACCTAATTTCGGATTCTCAACTTTCCTGTGCGCTTTCAATCAACGATTGTGTAGGTGGATTTTGTATATTTATAAGTGCCCTACAAAACCCAACCAGTTTTATCTCGACCGGTTTTCCGGTTTAAAAGTTTTTCGGGACCATACCAGCCCCACTATAGCTAATATACGTCTACGGATCTGCCTTATGTACCTAATATCCGATTCTCTACTTTCCTTTGCGCTTTCAATCAAAGATTGTGTAGATGAATTTTGTAGAAATATTAGTGCCCTACAAAATCCATTCAGTTTTATCTCTACCGGTCTTCCGGTTTAAAAGTTAATCGCGACCATACCTGCCCCACTATAGGTAATATACGTCTGCGGATCTGCCTTATGTACCTAATATCCGATTCTCTACTTTCCTTTGCGCTTTCAATCAAAGATTGTGTAGATGAATTTTGTAGAAATATAAGTGCCCTACAAAATCCATTCAGTTTTATCTCTACCGGTCTTCCGGTATAAAAGTTAATCGCGACCATACCTGCCCCACTATAGGTAATATACGTCTACGGATCTGCCATATGTACCAAATATCCGATTCTAAACTTTCCTGTGCGCTTTCAATCAAAGATTGTGTAGATGGACTTTGTAGAATTGTAAGTGCCCTACAAAACCCATACAGTTTCATCTTGACCGGTCTTCCGGATTAAAAGTTATTTGCTACCATACTTGTCCCACTATAGCTAATATATGTCTAAGGATCTGCCTTATGTACCTAATTTCGGATTCTCAACTTTCCTGTGGGCTTTTTATCAACGATTGTCTAGGTGGATTTTATAGATTTATAAATGCCCTACAAAACCCATCAAGTTTTATCTCGACCGGTCTTCCGGTTTAAAAGTTATTTGGGACCATACCAGCCCCACTATATAGCTAATATACGTCTACGGATCTGCCTTATGTACCTAATATCCGATTCTCAACTTTCCTGTGCGCTTTCAATCAAAGATTGTGTAGATGAATTTTGTAGAATTATAAGTGCCCTACCTAACCCATCCAGTTTCATCTCAACCGGTCTTCCGGTTTAAAAGTTATTTGCACCCATACCTGTACCACTATAGGTAATATACGTCTACGAATCTGCCTTATGTACCTAATATCCGATTCTCAACTTTCCTGTGATCTTTTAATCAAAGATTGTGTAGATGAATTTTGTAGAATTATAAGTGCCCTACCAAACCCATCCAGTTTCATCTCGACCGGTCTTCGAGTTTAAAAGTTATTTGCGACCATACCTGTCCAACTATAGCTAATATAGTCTACTGATCTGCCTTATGTACCTAATATCGGATTCTCAACTTTCCTGTGCGCTTTCAATCAACAATTGACTAGGTGGAGTTTATAGAGTTATTAGTGCCCTACAAAACCCATTGAGTTTTATCTCGACCGGTCTTCCGGTTTAAAAGTTATTCGTGACCATACCTGTCCAACTATAGCTACTATACGTCTACGGATCTGCCTTATGTACCTAATATCGGATTCTCATCTTTCCTGTGCGCTTTCAATCAACAATTGTGTAGGTGGATTTTGTAGATTTATAAGTGCCCTACAATACCCACCCAATTTTATCTCGACCGGTTTTCCGGTTTAAAAGTTATTCGGGACCATTCCAGCCCCACTATAGCTAATATACGTCTACGGATCTGCCTTATGTACCTAATATCCGATTCTCTACTTTCCTTTGCGCTTTCAATCAAAGATTGTGTAGATGAATTTTGTAGAAATATAAGTGCCCTACAAAATCCATTCAGTTTTATCTCTACCGGTCTTCCGGTTTAAAAGTTAATCGCGACCATACCTGCCCCACTATAGGTAATATACGTCTACGGATCTGCCTTATGTACCTATTTCGGAATCTCAACTTTCCTGTGCGCTTTCAATCAACGATTGTTTAGGTGGATTTTGTAGATTTATAAGTGCCCTACAATACCCATCCAGTTTCATCTTGACCGGTATTCCGGTTTAAAAGTTATTTGCGACCATACCTGTCCCACTATAGCTAATATATGTCTACGGATCTGCCTTATGTACCTAATTTCGGATTCTCAACTTTCCTGTGCGCTTTTTATAAACGATTGTCTAGGTGGATTTTTTTTATAGATTTATAAGTGCCCTACAAAACCCAACAAGTTTTATCTCGACCGGTCTTCCGGTTTAAAAGTTATTTGGGACCATACCAGCACCACTATAGCTCATATACGTCTACGGATCTGCCTTATGTACCTAATATCCGATTCTCGACTTTCCTGTGCACTTTCAATCAATGATTGTGTAGATGAATTTTGTAGAATTATAGGTGCCCTACCTAACCCATCCAGTTTCATCTCAACCGGTCTTCCGGTTTAAAAGTTATTTGCGACCATACCTGTCCCACTTTAGCTAATAAACGTCTACGGATCTGCCGTATGTACCTTATATCGGATTTTCAACTTTTCTGTGCGCTTTCAATCAACAATTGACTAAGTGGAGTTTATAGAGTTATAAGTGTCCTACAAAACCCAACGAGTTTTATCTCGACCGGTTTTCCGGTTTAAAAGTTATTTGTGACCATACCTGCCCCACTATAGCTAATATACGTCTACGGATCAGCCTTATGTACCAAATATCCGATTATCAACTTTCCTGTGCGCTTTCAATCAACAATTGACTA
Source organism: Arcuatula senhousia (assembly GCA_963971305.1). Lineage (NCBI taxonomy): Eukaryota > Metazoa > Mollusca > Bivalvia > Mytilida > Mytilidae > Arcuatula > Arcuatula senhousia. Next base: position 38,173,967 of record OZ020312.1, read on the forward strand.
GGTGGATTTATAGAGTTATAAGTGCCCTACAAAACCCACAGACTTTTATTTTGACCGATCTGCCAGTTAAAAAGTTATTTGCGACCATACCTGTCCAACTATAGCTAATATACGTCTACGGATCTGCCTTATGTACCTAATATCTGATTCTCAACTTTCCTGTGCGCTTTCAATCAACGATTGACTAAGTGGAGTTTATAGAATTATAAGTGCCCTACCAAACCCATCCAGTTTCATCTCAACCGGTCTTCCGGTTTAAAAGTTATTTGTGACCATACCTGCCCCACTATAGCTAACTTTCCTGTGCGCTTTCAATCAACAATTGACTAGGTGGAGTTTATAGAGTTATAAGTGACCTACAAAACCCATCCAGATTTAGTAGGTACATAAGGCAGATCCGTAGACGTATACTAGCTATAGTGGGGCTGGTATGGTCCCAAATAACTTTTAAACCGGAAGACCGGTCGAGATAAAACTCGGTGGGTTTTTGTAGGGCACTTATAACTCTATAAACTACACCTAGTCTATTGTTGATTGAAAGCGCACAGGAAAGTTGAGAATCCGATATTAGGTACATAAGGCAGATCCGTAGACGTATACTAGCTATAGTGGGACAGGTATGGTCGCAAATAACTTTTAAACCGGAAGACCGGTTGAGATGAAACTGGATGGGTATTGGTAAGCACTTATAATTCTACAATATTCAACTACACAATATTTGATTGAAAGCGCACAGGAAAGTTGAGAATCGGATAGTAGGTACATAAGGCAGATCCGTAGACGTATATTAGCTATAGTGGGGCGGGTATGGTCCCAAATAACTTTTAACCGGAAGACCGGTCGAGATAAAACTGGATGGGTTTTGTAGGGCACTTATAAATCTACAAAATCCAATAACACAATCGTTGATTGAAAGCGCACAGGAAAGTTGAGAATCTGAAGTTAGGTACATAAGGCAGATCCGTAGACGTATATTAGTTATAGTGGGACAGGTATGGTCGCAAATAACTTTTAAACAGGAAGACCGGTCGAGATAAAACTGAATTGGTTTTGTAGGGCACTTATAAATTCTACAAAATGCATCTACACAATCTTTGATTGAAAGCGCACAGGAAAGTTGAGAATCGGATATTAGGTACGTAAGGCAGATCCGTAGACGTATTTTAGCTATAGTGGGGCTGGTATGGTCCCAAATAACTTTTTAACCGGAAGACCGGTCGAGATAAAACTCGGTGGGTTTTGTAGGGCACTTATAACTCTACAAACTACACCTAGTCAATTGTTGATTGAAAGCGCACAGGAAAGTTGAAAATCCGGTATTAGGTACATAAGGCAGATCCGTAGACGTATATTAGCTATAGTGGGACAGGTATGGTCGCAAATAACTTTAAAACCGGAAGACCGGTTGAGATAAAACTGGATGGGTTTGGTAGGGCACTAATAATTCTACAAAATCCACCTACACAATCGTTGATTGAAAGCGCACAGGAAAGTTGAGAATCGGATAGTAGGTACATAAGGCAGATCCGTAGACGTATATTAGCTATAGTGGGACAGGTATGGTCGCAAATAACTTTTGAACCGGAAGACCGGTCGAAATAAAACTCGGTGGGTTTTGTAGGGCACTTATAACTCTATAAACTCCACTTAGTCCATTGTTGATTGAAGGAGCACAGGAAAGTTGAGAATCCGATATTATGTACATAAGGCAGATCCGTAGACGAATATTACCTATAGTGGGGCAGGTGTGGTCGTAAATTACTTTTAAACCGGAAGACTGGTTGAGATGAAACAGGATGGGTTTCGTAGGGCACTTATAATTCTACGAAATCCATCTACACAATCTTTGATTGAAAGCGCACAGGAAAGTAGAGAATCGGATATTTGGGACATAAGGCAGATCCGTAGACGTATATTAGCTATAGTGGGACACAGGTATGGTCACGAATACCTTTTAAAACGGACGACCGGTCGAGATAAAACTGGGTGGGTTTTGTAGGTCACTTATAACTCTATAAACTCCACCTAGTCAATTGTTGATTGAAAGCGCATAGGAAAGTTGAGAATCCAATATTAGGTACATATGGCAGATCCGTAGACGTATATTAGCTATAGTGGGACAGGTATGGTCGCAAATAACTTTTAAACCGGAAGACCGGTCGAGATAAAACTGGATGGGTTTAGTAGGGCACTTATAAATTTACAAATTCCATCTAGACAATCGTTGATTGAAAGCGCGCAGGAAAGTTGAAAATCCGAAATTAGGTACATAAGGCAGATCCGTTGACGTATATTAGCTATAGTGGGACAGGTATGGTCGCAAATAACTTTTAAACTGGCAGACCGGTCGAGATGAAACTGGATGGGTTACGTCGGGCACTTATAATTCTACAAAATCCATATACACAATCTTTGATTGAAAGCGCACAGGAAAGTTGAGAATCCGATATTAGGTACATATAGCAGATCCGTAGACGTATATTAGCTATAGTGGGACAGGTATGGGCGCAAATAACTTTTAAACCGGAAGACCGGTCAAGATGAAACTGGATGGGTTTCATAGGACACCTATAAATCTACAAAATCCACCTAGACAATCGTTGATTGAAAGCGCACAGGAAAGTTGAGATTCCGAAATTAGGTACATAAGGCAGATCCGTAGAGGTATATTAGCTATAGTGGGACAGGTATGGTCGCAAATAACTTTTAAACCGGAAGACCAGTCAAGATAAAACTAAATGGGTTTTGTAGGGCACTTATAATTCTACAAACTACACCTAGTCAATTGTTGATTGAAAGCGCACAGGAAAGTTGAAAATCCGGTATTAGGTACATAAGGCAGATCCGTAGACGTATATTAGCTATAGTGGGACAGGTATGGTCGCAAATAACTTTAAAACCGGAAGACCGGTTGAGATAAAACTGGATGGGTTTGGTAGGGCACTAATAATTCTACAAAATCCACCTACACAATCGTTGATTGAAAGCGCACAGGAAAGTTGAGAATCGGATAGTAGGTACATAAGGCAGATCCGTAGACGTATATTAGCTATAGTGGGACAGGTATGGTCGCAAATAACTTTTGAACCGGAAGACCGGTCGAAATAAAACTCGGTGGGTTTTGTAGGGCACTTATAACTCTATAAACTCCACTTAGTCCATTGTTGATTGAAGGAGCACAGGAAAGTTGAGAATCCGATATTATGTACATAAGGCAGATCCGTAGACGAATATTACCTATAGTGGGGCAGGTGTGGTCGTAAATTACTTTTAAACCGGAAGACTGGTTGAGATGAAACAGGATGGGTTTCGTAGGGCACTTATAATTCTACGAAATCCATCTACACAATCTTTGATTGAAAGCGCACAGGAAAGTTGAGAATCGGATATTTGGGACATAAGGCAGATCCGTAGACGTATATTAGCTATAGTGGGACACAGGTATGGTCACAAATAACTTTTAAAACGGACGACCGGTCGAGATAAAACTGGGTGGGTTTTGTAGGTCACTTATAACTCTATAAACTCCACCTAGTCAATTGTTGATTGAAAGCGCATAGGAAAGTTGAGAATCCAATATTAGGTACATATGGCAGATCCGTAGACGTATATTAGCTATAGTGGGACAGGTATGGTCGCAAATAACTTTTAAACCGGAAGACCGGTCGAGATAAAACTGGATGGGTTTAGTAGGGCACTTATAAATTTACAAATTCCATCTAGACAATCGTTGATTGAAAGCGCGCAGGAAAGTTGAAAATCCGAAATTAGGTACATAAGGCAGATCCGTTGACGTATATTAGCTATAGTGGGACAGGTATGGTCGCAAATAACTTTTAAACTGGCAGACCGGTCGAGATGAAACTGGATGGGTTACGTCGGGCACTTATAATTCTACAAAATCCATATACACAATCTTTGATTGAAAGCGCACAGGAAAGTTGAGAATCCGATATTAGGTACATATAGCAGATCCGTAGACGTATATTAGCTATAGTGGGACAGGTATGGTCGCAAATAACTTTTAAACCGGAAGACCGGTCAAGATGAAACTGGATGGGTTTCATAGGACACCTATAAATCTACAAAATCCACCTAGACAATCGTTGATTGAAAGCGCACAGGAAAGTTGAGATTCCGAAATTAGGTACATAAGGCAGATCCGTAGAGGTATATTAGCTATAGTGGGACAGGTATGGTCGCAAATAACTTTTAAACCGGAAGACCAGTCAAGATGAAACTAAATGGGTTTTGTAGGGCACTTATAATTCTACAAAGTCCATTTACACAATCTTTGATTGAAAGTGCAAAGAAAAGTAGAGGATCGGATATTTGGTACATAAGGCAGATCCGTAGACGTATATTACCTATAGTGGGGCAGGTATTGTATCGAATAACTTTTAAACCGGAAGACCGGTGGAGTTAAAACTCGGTGTGCTTTGTAGGGCACTTATAACTCTACAAGCTACACGTAGTCAATTGTTAATTCAAAGCGCACAGGAAAATTGAGAATCCGATATTAGGTACATAAAGCAGATCCGTAGACGTATATTAGCTATAGTGAGGCTGGTATGGTCTCAAATAACTTTTAAACCGGAAAACCGGTCGAGATAAAACTCGGTGGGTTATGTAGGGATCTTATAAATCAACAAAATCCATCTAGACAATCATTGATTGAAAGCACACAGGAAAGTTGAGAATCCAAAATTAGGTACATAAGGCAGATCCGTAGAAGTATATAAGCTATAGTGGGACAGGTATGGTCACGAATAACTTTTAAACCGGAAAACCGGTCGAGTTAAAACTCGGTGGGTTTTGTAGGGCACTTATAACTCCATCAACTCCGCTTAATCAATTGTTGATTGAAAGCGCACAGGAAAGTTGAGAATCCGATATTAAGTACATAAGGCAGATCCGTAGTCGTATATGAGCTATAGTGGGACAGGTATGGTCGCAAATAACTTTTAAACCGGAAGACCGGTCAAGATGAAACTGGATGGGTTTTGTAGGGCACTTATTTTTCTACAAAATCCATCTACACAATCTTTGATTGAAAGCGCACAGGAAAGTTGAGAATCGGACATTTGGTACATAAGGCAGATCCGTAGACGTATATTACCTATAGTGGGGAGGGTAAGGTCGCAAATAACTTTTAAACCGGAAGACTGGTCGTGATAAAACTGGGTGAGTTTTGTAGGGCACTTATAAGTCTATAAACTACACCTAGTCAATTGTTGATTGAAAGCGCATAGGAAAGCTGAGAATCCGAAATTAGGTACATAAGGCAGATCCGTAGACGTATATTAGCTATAGTTGGACAGGTATGGTCGCAAATAACTTTTAAACTGGAAGACCGGTCGAGATAAAACTGGATGGGTATCGTAGGGAACTTATAATTCTACAAAATCCACCTACACAATCTTTGATTGAAATTGCACAGGAAAGTTGAGATTCGGATATTAAGTACATAAGGCAGATCAGTAGACGTATATTAGCCATAGTGGGGCAGGTATGGTCGCAAATAACTTTTAAACCGGAAGACCGGTCGAGATAAAACTCGGTGGGTATTGTAGGGCACTTATAATTCTATAAACTCCACCTAGTCAATTGTTGATTGAAAGCGCACAGGAAAGTTGAGAATCCGATATTAGGTACATAAGGTAGATCCGTAGACGTATATTAGCTATAGTGGGACAGGCATGGTCGCAAATTACTTTTAAACTGGAAGACCGGTTGAGATGAAATTGGATGGGTTTGGTAGGGCACTTATAATTCTACAAAATTCATCTACAAAATCTTTGATTGAAAGCGCACATGAAAGTTGAGAATCGGATATTAGTTACATAAGGCAGATCCGTAGACGTATATTAGCTATCGTGGGGCTGGTATGGTCCCAAATTACTTTTAAACCTGAAGACCGGTCGAGATAAAACTCGGTGGGTTTTGTAGGGCACTTATAAATCTACAAAATCCAACCACACAATCGTTGATTGAAAGCGCACAGGAAAGCTGAGAATCCGATATTAGGTACATAAGGCAGATCCGTAGACGTATATTAACTAAAGTTGGACAGGTATGTTTGCAAATAACTTTTAAACTGGAAGACCGGTCGAGATGAAACTGGATGGGTTTCGTAGGGCACTTATAATTCTACAAAATCCATCTACACAATCTTTGATTGAAAGCGCACAGGAAAGTTGAGAATCGGATATTTGGTACATAAGGCAGATCCGTAGACGTATATTAGCTATAGTGGGGCAGGTATGGTCACGAATAACTTTTAAACCGGAAGACCGGTCGAGATACCACTCGGTGGATTTTATAGGGCACTTATAACTCTATAAACTCCACCTAGTCAATTGTTGATTGAAAGCGCACAGGAAAGTTGAGAATCCGATATAAGGTACATGCACATAAGGCAGATCCGTAGACGTATATCAGCTATAGTGGGACAGGTATCTTCGCAAATGACTTTTAAACCGGAAGACCGGTTGAGATGAAACTGGATGGGTTTGGTAGGGCACTTATAATTCTACAAAAATCCATCTACCTTAATCTTTGATTGAAAGCGCACATGAAAGTTGAGAATCGGATATTAGGTACATAAGGCAGATCCGTAGACGTATATTAGCTATAGTGGGGCTGGTATGGTCCCGAATAACTTTTAAAACGGAAGACCGGTCGAGATAAAACTCGGTGGGTTTTGTAGGGCACTTATAACTCTATAAACTCCACCTAGTCAATTGTTGATTGAAAGCGCACAGGAAAGTTGAGAATCCGATATAAGGTACATGCACATAAGGCAGATCCGTAGACGTATATTAGCTATAGTGGGACAGGTATCTTCGCAAATAACTTTTAACCCGGAAGACCGGTTGAGATGAAACTGGGTGGGTTTGGTAGGGCACTTATAATTCTACAAAAATCCATCTACCTTAATCTTTGATTGAAAGCGCACATGAAAGTTGAGAATCGGATATTAGGTACATAAGGCAGATCCGTAGACGTATATTAGCTATAGTGGGGCTGGTATGGTCCCGAATAACTTTTAAACCTGAAGACCGGTCGAGATAAAACTCGGTGGGTTTTGTAGGGCACTTATAAATCTACAAAATCCAACCACACAATCGTTGATTGAAAGCGCACAGGAAAGCTGAGAATCCGATATTAGGTACATAAGGCAGATCCGTAGACGTATATTAACTAAAGTTGGACAGGTATGTTTGCAAATAACTTTTAAACTGGAAGACCGGTCGAGATGAAACTGGATGGGTTTCGTAGGGCACTTATAATTCTACAAAATCCATCTACACAATCTTTGATTGAAAGCGCACAGGAAAGTTGAGAATCGGATATTTAGTACATAAGGCAGATCCGTAGACGTATATTAGCTATAGTGGGGCAGGTATGGTCACGAATAACTTTTAAACCGGAAGACCGGTCGAGATACCACTCGGTGGATTTTATAGGGCACTTATAACTCTATAAACTCCACCTAGTCAATTGTTGATTGAAAGCGCACAGGAAAGTTGAGAATCCGATATAAGGTACATGCACATAAGGCAGATCCGTAGACGTATATCAGCTATAGTGGGACAGGTATCTTCGCAAATGACTTTTAAACCGGAAGACCGGTTGAGATGAAACTGGATGGGTTTGGTAGGGCACTTATAATTCTACAAAAATCCATCTACCTTAATCTTTGATTGAAAGCGCACATGAAAGTTGAGAATCGGATATTAGGTACATAAGGCAGATCCGTAGACGTATATTAGCTATAGTGGGGCTGGTATGGTCCCGAATAACTTTTAAAACGGAAGACCGGTCGAGATAAAACTCGGTGGGTTTTGTAGGGCACTTATAACTCTATAAACTCCACCTAGTCAATTGTTGATTGAAAGCGCACAGGAAAGTTGAGAATCCGATATAAGGTACATGCACATAAGGCAGATCCGTAGACGTATATTAGCTATAGTGGGACAGGTATCTTCGCAAATAACTTTTAACCCGGAAGACCGGTTGAGATGAAACTGGGTGGGTTTGGTAGGGCACTTATAATTCTACAAAAATCCATCTACCTTAATCTTTGATTGAAAGCGCACATGAAAGTTGAGAATCGGATATTAGGTACATAAGGCAGATCCGTAGACGTATATTAGCTATAGTGGGGCTGGTATGGTCCCGAATAACTTTTAAACCGGAAGACCGGTCGAGATAAATATCGTTGGATTTTGTAGGGCACTTATAACTCGATAAACTCCACCTAGTCAATTGTTGATTGAAAGCGCACAGGAAAGTTGAGAATCCGATATTAGGTACATAAGGCAGATCCGTAGACGTATATTAGCTATAGTTGGACAGGTATGGTCGCAAATAACTTTTAAACCGGAAGACCGGTTGAGATGAAAATGGATGGGTTTGGTAGGGCACTAATAATTCTACAAAATCCATCTACACAATCTTTGATTGAAAGCGCACAGGAAAGTTGACGATCGGATATTTGGTACACAAGGCAGATCCGTAGACGTATATTACCTATAGTGGGGCAGGTATGGTCGCAAATAACTTTTAAACCGGAAGACCGGTCGAGATAAAACTCGGTGGGTTTTGTAGGGCACTTATAATTCTATAAACTACATCTAGTCAATTGTTGATTGAAAGCGCACAGGAAAGTTGAGAATCCGATATTAGGTACATAAGGCAGAGCCGTAGACGTATATTAGCTATAGTGGGACAGGTATGGTCGCAAATAACTTTTAAACCGGAAGACCGGTCGAGATGAAACTGGATGGGTATCGTAGGGAACTTGTAATTCTACAAAATCCACCTACACAATCTTTGATTGAAATTGCACAGGAAAGTTGAGAATCGGATATTAGGTACATAAGGCAGATCTGTAGACGTATATTAGCCATAGTGGGGCAGGTATTGTCGCAAATAACTTTTAAACCGGAAGACCGGTTGAGATGTAACTGGAAGGGTTTGGTAGGGCATTTATAATTCTACAAAATTCATCTACACAATCTTTGATTTAAAGCGCACAGGAAAGTACAGATTCGGATATTAGGTACATAAGGCAGATCCGTAGACGTATATTAGCTATAGTGGGGCTGGTATGGTCCCAAATAACTTTTAAACCAAAAGACCGGTCGAGATAAAACTGGGTGAGTTTTGTAGGGCACTTATAAATCTACAAAATCCATCTACACAATCGTTGATTGAAAGCGCACAGGAAAGTACAGAATCCGAAATTAGGTATATAAGGTAGATCCGTAGATGTATATTAGCTATAATGGGACAGGTATGGTCGCAAATAACTTTTAAACCGGAAGACCGGTTGAGATGAAACTGGATGGGTTTTGTAGAGCACTTACAATTCTACAAAATCCATTTACACAATCTCTGATTGAAAGCGCACAGGAGAGTTGAGATTCGGATATTAGGTACATAAGGCAGATCCGTAGACGTATATTACCTATAGTGGGGCAGGTATGGTCGCAAATAACTTTTTAACCGGAAGACCGGTCGAGTTATAACTCGGTGGGTTTTGTTTGGCACTTATAACTCTACAAACTACACCTAGTCAATTGTTGATTGAAAGCGCACAGGAAAGTTGAGAATCCAATATTAGGACATAAGGCAGATCCGTTGACGTATATTAGCTATATTGGGACAGGTATGGTCGCAAATAACTTTTAAACTTGAAGACCGGTTGAGATGAAACTGGATGGGTTTGGTAGGGCACTTATAATTCCACAAAATTCATCTACAAAATCTTTGATTGAAAGCGCACAGGAAAGTTGAGAATCGGATATTAGGTACATAAGGCAGATCCGTAGACGTATATTAGCTATAGTGGGACAGGTATGGTCGCAAATAACTTTTAAACTGGAAGACCGGTCAAGATGAAACTGGATGGGTTTTGTAGGGCACTTATGATTCTACAAAATCCATCTTAACAATCTTTGATTGAAAGCGCACTGGTAAGTTGAGAATCGGACATTTGGTACATAAGGCCGATCCGAAGACGTATATTACCTATAGTGGGGCAGGTATGGTCGCAAATAACTTTTAAACCGGAAAACTGGTCGAGATAATACTCGGTGGGTTTTGTAGGGCACTTATAACTCTACAAACTACACCTAGTCAATTGTTGATTGAAAGCGCACAGGAAAGTTAAGATTCCGAAATTAGGTACATGAGGCAGATCCGTAGACGTATATTAGCTATAGTGAGACAGGTATGGTCGCAAATAACTTTTAAACTGGAAGACCGGTTGAGATGAAACTGGATGGGTTTGGTAGGGCACTTATAATTCTACAAAATTCATCTACAAAATCTTTGATTGAAAGCGCACAGGAAAGTTGAGAATCGGATATTAGGTACATAAGGCAGACCCGTAGACGTATATTACCTGAAGTGGGGAGGGTAAGGTCGCAAATAACTTTTAAACCGGAAGACTGGTCGTGATAAAACTGGGTGAGTTTTGTAGGGCACTTATAAGTCTACAAACTACACCTAGTCAATTGTTGATTGAAAGCACATAGGAAAGCTGAGAATCCGAAATTTGGTACATAAGGCAGATCCGTAGACGTATATTAGCTATAGTGGAACAGGTATGGTCGCAAATAACTTTAAAACCGGAAGACCGGTCGAGATGAAACTGGATGGGTTTCGTAGGGCACTTATAATTCTACAAAATCCATCTACACAATCTTTGATTGAAAGCGCACAGGAAAGTTGAGATTCCGAAATTAGGTACATAAGGCAGATCCGTAGACGTATATTAGCTATAGTGGGGCTGTTATGGTCCCAAATAACTTTTAAACCGGAAGATCGGTCGAGATAAAACTCGGTGGGTTTTGTAGGGAACTTATAAATCTACAAAATCCACCAAGACAATCGTTGATTGAAAGCGCACAGGAAAGTTAAGATTCCGAAATTAGGTACATGAGGCAGATCCGTAGACGTATATTAGCTATAGTGAGACAGGTATGGTCGCAAAAACTTTTAAATCGGAAGACCGGTCAAGATGAAACTGGATGGGTTTTGTAGGGCACTTATAATTCTACAAAATCAATCTACACAATTTTTGATTGAAAGCGCACAGGAAAGTTGAGAATCGGATATTTGGTACATAAGGTCGATCCGAAGACGTATATTACCTATAGTGGGGCAGGTATGGTCGCAAATAACTTTTAAACCGGAAAACTGGTCGAGATAATACTCGGTGGGTTTTGTAGGGCACTTATAACTCTACAAACTACACCTAGTCAATTGTTGATTGAAAGCGCACAGGAAAGTTGAGAATCCGATATAAGGTACATAAGGCATATCCGTAGACGTATATTAGCTATAGTGGGACAGGTATGGTCGCAAATAACTTTTAAACTGGAAGACTGGTCGAGATGAAACTGGATGGGTTTCGTAGGGCACTTATAATTCTACAAAATCCACATACACAATCTTTGATTGAAAGCGCACAGGAAAGTTGAGAATCGGATATTTTGTACATAAGGCAGATCCGTAAACGTATATAAGCTATAGTGAGCTGGAGGCAGGTATGGTCACGAATAACTTTTAAACCGGAAGACCGGTCGAGATAAAACTCGGTGGGTTTTGTAGGGCACTTATAACTCTACAAACTACACCTAGTCAATTGTTGATTGAAAGCGCACAGGGAAGTTGAGAATCCGATATTAAGTACATAAGGCAGATCCGTAGTGGTATATGAGCTATAGTGGGACAGGTATGGTCGCAAATAACTTTTAAACCGGAAGACCGGTCAAGATGAAACTGGATGGGTTTTGTAGGGCACTTATAATTCTACAAATCCATCTACACAATCTTTGATTGAAAGCGCACAGGAAAGTTGAGAATCGGACATTTGGTACATAAGGCAGATCCGTAGACGTATATTACCTATAGTGGGGAGGGTAAGGTTGCAAATAACTTTTAAACCGGAAGACTGGTCGTGATAAAACTGGGTGAGTTTTGTAGGGCACTTATAAGTCTACAAACTACACCTAGTCAATTGTTGATTGAAAGCGCATAGGAAAGCTGAGAATCCGAAATTAGGTACATAAGGCAGATCCGTAGACGTATATTAGCTATAGTGGGACAGGTATGGTCGCAAATAACTTTTAAACCGGAAGACCGGTCGAAATGAAACTGGATGGGTTTCGTAGGGCACTTATAATTCTACAAAATCCATCTACACAATCTTTGATTGAAAGCGCACAGGAAAGTTGAGAATCGGATATTAGGTACATAAGGCAGATCCGTAGACGTATATTAGCTATAGTGGGGCTGGTATGGTCCCAAATAACTTTTAAACCGGAAGATCGGTCGAGATAAAATTCGGTGGGTTTTGTAGGGAACTTATAAATCAACAAAATCCACTTAGACAATCATTGCTTGAAAGCGCACAAGAAAGTTAAGATTCCGAAATTAGGTACATAAGGCAGATCCGTAGACGTATATTAGCTATAGTGGGGCTGGTATGGTCGCAAATAACTTTTAAACCAAAAGACCGGTTGAGATAAAACTGGGTGAGTTTTGTAGGGCACTTATAAATCTACAAAATCCATCTACACAATCGTTGATTGAAAGCGCACAGGAAAGTACAGAATCCGAAATTAGGTACATAAGGTAGATCCGTAGATGTATATTAGCTATAATGGGACAGGTATGGTCGCAAATAACTTTTAAACCGGAAAACTGGTCGAGATAATACTCGGTGGGTTTTGTAGGGCACTTATAACTCTACAAACTACACCTAGTCAATTGTTGATTGAAAGCGCACAGGAAAGTTAAGATTCCGAAATTAGGTACATGAGGCAGATCCGTAGACATATATTAGCTATAGTGAGACAGGTATGGTCGCAAATAACTTTTAAACTGGAAGACCGGTTGAGATGAAACTGGATGGGTTTGGTAGGGCACTTATAATTCTACAAAATTCATCTACAAAATCTTTGATTGAAAGCGCACAGGAAAGTTGAGAATCGGATATTAGGTACATAAGGCAGATCCGTAGACGTATATTAGCTATAGTGGGACAGGTATGGTCGCAAATAACTTTTAAACTGGAAGACCGGTCAAGATGAAACTGGATGGGTTTTGTGGGGCACTTATGATTCTACAAAATCCATCTACACAATCTTTGATTGAAAGCGCACTGGAAAGTTGAGAATCGGAAATTTGGTACATAAGGCAGATCCGTAGACGTATGTTACCTGTAGTGGGGAGGGTAAGGTCGCAAATAACTTTTAAACCGGAAGACTGGTCGTGATAAAACTGGGTGAGTTTTGTAGGGCACTTATAAGTCTACAAACTACACCTAGTCAATTGTTGATTGAAAGCGCATAGGAAAGCTGAGAATCCGAAATTAGGTACATAAGGCAGATCCGTAGACGTATATTAGCTATAGTGGGACAGGTATGGTCGCAAATAACTTTTAAACCGGAAGACCGGTCGAAATGAAACTGGATGGGTTTCGTAGGGCACTTATAATTCTACAAAATCCATCTACACAATCTTTGATTGAAAGCGCACAGGAAAGTTGAGAATCGGATATTAGGTACATAAGGCAGATCCGTAGACGTATATTAGCTATAGTGTGGCTGGCATGGTCCCAAATAACTTTTAAACCGGACGATCGGTCGAGATAAAATTCGGTGGGTTTTGTAGCGAACTTATAAATCAACAAAATCCACCTAGACAATCATTGCTTGAAAGCGCTAAAGAAAGTTGAGAATCCGAAATTAGGTACATAAGGCAGATCCGTAGACGTATATTAGCTATAGTTGGACAGGTATGGTCGCAAATAACTTTTAAACTGGAAGACCGGTCGAGATAAAACTGGATGGGTATCGTAGGGAACTTATAATTCTACAAAATCAACCTACACAATCTTTAATTGAAATTGCACAGGAAAGTTGAGAATCGGATATTAGGTACATAAGGCAGATCCGTAGACGTATATTAGCAATAGTGGGGCAGGTATGGTCGCAAATAACTTTTAAACCGGAAGACCAGTCGAGATAAAACTCGGTGGGTATTGTAGGGCACTTATAAATCTATAAACTCCACCTAGTCAATTGTTGATTGAAAGCGCACAGGAAAGTTGAGAATCCGATATAAGGTACATAAGGCATATCCGTAGACGTATATTAGCTATAGTGGGACAGGTATGGTCGCAAATAACTTTTAAACTGAAAGACTGGTCGAGATGAAACTGGATGGGTTTCGTAGGGCACTTATAATTCTACAAAATCCATCTACACAATCTTTGATTGAAAGCGCACAGGAAAGTTGAGAATCGGATATTTTGTACATAAGGCAGATCCGTAAACGTATATAAGCTATAGTGAGCTGGAGGCAGGTATGGTCACGAATAACTTTTAAACCGGAAGACCGGTCGAGATAAAACTCGGTGGGTTTTGTAGGGCACTTATAACTCTATCAACTCCGCTTAATCAATTGTTGATTGAAAGTGCACAGGGAAGTTGAGAATCCGATATTAAGTACATAAGGCAGATCCGTAGTCGTATATGAGCTATAGTGGGACAGGTATGGTCGCAAATAACTTTTAAACCGGAATACCGGTCAAGATGAAACTGGATGGGTTTTGTAGGGCACTTATAATTCTAAATAATCCATCTTCACAATCTTTGATTGAAAGCGCACAGGAAAGTTGAGAATCGGACATTTGGTACATAAGGCAGATCCGTAGACGTATATTACCTATAGTGGGGAGGGTAAGGTCGCAAATAACTTTTAAACCGGAAGACTGGTCGTGATAAAACTGGGTGAGTTTTGTAGGGCACTTATAAGTCTACAAACTACACCTAGTCAATTGTTGATTGAAAGCGCATAGGAAAGCTGAGAATCCGAAATTAGGTACATAAGGCAGATCCGTAGACGTATATTAGCTATAGTGGGACAGGTATGGTCGCAAATAACTTTTAAACCGGAAGACCGGTCGAAATGAAACTGGATGGGTTTCGTAGGGCACTTATAATTCTACAAAATCCATCTACACAATCTTTGATTGAAAGCGCACAGGAAAGTTGAGAATCGGATATTAGGTACATAAGGCAGATCCGTAGACGTATATTAGCTATAGTGTGGCTGGCTTGGTCCCAAATAACTTTTAAACAGGAAGATCGGTCGAGATAAAATTCGGTGGGTTTTGTAGCGAACTTATAAATCAACAAAATCCACCTAGACAATCATTGCTTGAAAGCGCTAAAGAAAGTTGAGAATCCGAAATTAGGTACATAAGGCAGATCCGTAGACGTATATTAGCTATAGTTGGACAGGTATGGTCGCAAATAACTTTTAAACTGGAAGACCGGTCGAGATAAAACTGGATGGGTATCGTAGGGAACTCATAATTCTACAAAATCAACCTACACAATCTTTAATTGAAATTGCACAGGAAAGTTGAGAATCGGATATTAGGTACATAAGGCAGATCCGTAGACGTATATTAGCAATAGTGGGGCAGGTATGGTCGCAAATAACTTTTAAACCGGAAGACCAGTCGAGATAAAACTCGGTGGGTATTGTAGGGCACTTATAAATCTATAAACTCCACCTAGTCAATTGTTGATTGAAAGCGCACAGGAAAGTTGAGAAGACGATATTAGGTACATAAGGTAGATCCGTAGACGTATATTAGCTATAGTGGGACAGGTATGGTCGCAAATAACTTTTAAACCGGAAGACCGGTTGAGATGAAACTGGATGGGTTTTGTAGAGCACTTACAATTCTACAAAATCCATCTACACAATCTTTGATTGAAAGCGCACAGGAGAGTTGAGAATCTGATATTTGGTACATAAGGCAGATCCGTAGACGTATATTACCTATAGTGGGGCAGGTATGGTCGCGAATAACTTTTAAACCGGAAGACCGGTCGAGTTAAAACTCGTTGGGTTTTGTTGGGCACTTATAACTCTACAAACTACACCTAGTAAATTGTTGATTGAAAGCGCACAGGAAAGTTGAGAATCCAATATTAGGACATAAGGCAGATCCGTAGACGTATATTAGCTATAGTAGGACAGGTATGGTCGCAAATATTTTTTAAACCGGAAGACCGGTCGAGATGAAACTGGATGGGTTTCGTAGGGCACTTATAATTCTACAAAATCCATCTACACAATCTTTGATTGAAAGCGCACAGGAAAGTTGAGAATCGGATATTAGGTACATAAGGCAGATCCGTAGACGTATATTAGCAATAGTGGGGCAGGTATGGTCGCAAATAACTTTTAAACCGGAAGACCGGTCAAGATGAAACTGGATGGGTTTTGTAGGGCACTTATAATTCTACAAAATCAATCTACACAATTTTTGATTGAAAGCGCACAGGAAAGTTGAGAATCGGATATTTGGTACATAAGGCCGATCCGAAGACGTATATTACCTATAGTGGGGCAGGTATGGTCGCAAATAACTTTTAAACCGGAAAACCGGTCGAGATAATACTCGATGGGTTTTGTAGGGCACTTATAACTCTACAAACTACACCTAGTCAATTGTTGATTGAAAGCGCACAGGAAAATTGAGAATCCGATATAAGGTACATAAGGCATATCCGTAGACGTATATTAGCTATAGTGGGACAGGTATGGTCGCAAATAACTTTTAAACCGGAAGACCGGTCGAAATGAAACTGGATGGGTTTCGTAGGGCACTTATTACTCTATCAACTCCGCTTAATCAATTGTTGATTGAAAGCGCACAGGAAAGTTGAGAATCCGATATTAAGTACATAAGGCAGATCCGTAGTCGTATATGAGCTATAGTGGGACAGGTATGGTCGCAAATAACTTTTAAACCGGAAGACCGGTCAAGATGAAATTGGATGGGTTTTGTAGGGCACTTATGATTCTACAAAATCCATCTACACAATCTTTGATTGAAAGCGCACAGGAAAGTTGAGAATCGGACATTTGGTACATAAGGCAGATCCGTAGACGTATATTACCTATAGTGGGGAGGGTAAGGTCGCAAATAACTTTTAAACCGGAAGACTGGTCGTGATAAAACTGGGTGAGTTTTGTAGGGCACTTATAAGTCTACAAACTACACCTAGTCAATTGTTGATTGAAAGCGCATAGGAAAGCTGAGAATCCGAAATTAGGTACATAAGGCAGATCCGTAGACGTATATAAGCTATAGTGGGACAGGTATGGTCGCAAATAACTTTTAAAGCGGAAGACCGGTCGAAATGAAACTGGATGGGTTTCGTAGGGCACTTATAATTCTACAAAATCCATCTACACAATCTTTGATTGAAAGCGCACAGGAAAGTTGAGAATAGGATATTAGGTACATAAGGCAGATCCGTAGACGTATATTAGCTATAGTGGGGCTGGTATGGTCCCAAATAACTTTTAAACCGGAAGATCGGTCGAGATAAAATTCGGTGGGTTTTGTAGGGAACTTATAAATCAACAAAATCCACTTAGACAATCATTGATTGACAGCGCACAAGAAAGTTGAGAATCCGAAATTAGGTACATAAGGCAGATCCGTAGACGTATATTAGCTATAGTTGGACAGGTATGGTCGCAAATAACTTTAAAACTGGAAGACCGGTCGAGATAAAACTGGATGGGTATCGAAGGGAACTTATAATTCTACAAAATCCACCTACACAATCTTTAATTGAACTTGCACAGGAAAGTTGAGAATCGGATATTAGGTACATAAGGCAGATCCGTAGACGTATATCAGCAATAGTGGGGCAGGTATGGTCGCAAATAACTTTTAAACAGGAAGACCAGTCGAGATAAAACTCGGTGGGTATTGTAGGGCACTTATAACTCTATAAACTCCACCTAGTCAATTGTTGATTGAAAGCGCACAGGAAAGTTGAGAATCCGATATTAGGTACATAAGGTAGATCCGTAGACGTATATTAGCTATAGTGGGACAGGTATGGTCGCAAATAACTTTTAAACCGGAAGACCGGTTCAGATGAAATTGGATGGGTTTTGTAGAGCACTTACAATTCTACAAAATCCATCTACACAATCTTTGATTGAAAGCGCACAGGAGAGTTGAGAATCGGATATTTGGTACATAAGGCAGATCCGTAGACGTATATTACCTATAGTGGGGCAGGTATGGTCGCGAATAACTTTTAAACCGGAAGACCGGTCGAGTTAAAACTCGTTGGGTTTTGTTGGGAACTTATAACTCTACAAACTACACCTAGTAAATTGTTGATTGAAAGCGCACAGGAAAGTTGAGAATCCAATATTAGGACATAAGGCAGATCCGTAGACGTATATTAGCTATAGTGGGACAGGTATGGTCGGAAATAACTTTTAAACCGGAAGACCGGTCGAGACGAAACTGGATGGGTTTCGTAGGGCACTTATAATTCTACAAAATCCATCTACACAATCTTTTATTGAAAGCGCACAGGAAAATTGAAAATCGGATATTAGGTACATAAGGCAGATCCGTAGACGTATATTGGCTATAGTGGGGCTGGTATGGTCCCAAATGACTTTTAAACCGGAAGATCGGTCGAGATAAAATTTGGTGGGTTTTGTAGGGAACTTATAAATAAATCAACAAAATCCACCTAGACAATCATTGATTGAAAGCACACAGGAAAGTTGAGAATCCGAAATTAGGTACATAAGGCAGATCCGTAGACGTATATTAGCTATAGTTGGACAGGTATGGTCGCAAATAACTTTTACACTGGAAGACCGGTCGAGATAAAACTGGATGGGTATCGTAGGGAACTTATAATTCTACAAAATCCACCTACACAATCTTTGATTGAAAGCGCACAGGAAAGTTGAGAATCGGATATTAGGTACATAAGGCAGATCCGTAGACGTATATTAGCCATAGTGGGGCAGGTATGGTCGTAAATAACTTTTAAACCGGAAGACCGGTTGAGATGAAACTGGATGGGTTTTGTAGAGCACTTACAATTCTACAAAATCCATCTACACAATCTTTGATTGAAAGCGCACAGGAGAGTTGAGAATCGGATATTAGGTACATAAGGCAGATCCGTAGACGTATATTAGCTATAGTGGGACAGGTATGGTCGTAAATAACTTTTAAACCGGAAGACCGGTTGAGATGAAACTGGATGGGTTTTGTAGAGCACTTACAATTCTACAAAATCCATCTACACAATCTTTGATTGAAAGCGCACAGGAGAGTTGATAATCGGATATTAGGTACATAAGGCAGATCCGTAGACGTATATTACCTATAGTGGGGCAGGTATGGTCGCGAATAACTTTTAAACCGGAAGACCGGTCGAGTTTAAACTCGTTGGGTTTTGTTGGGCACTTATAACTCTACAAATTACACCTAGTAAATTGTTGATTGAAAGCGCACAGGAAAGTTGAGAATCCAATATTAGGACATAAGGCAGATCCGTAGACGTATATTAGCTATAGTGGGACAGGTATGGTCGGAAATAACTTTTAAACCGGAAGACCGGTCGAGACGAAACTGGATGGGTTTCGTAGGGCACTTATAATGCTACAAAATCCATCTACACAATCTTTGATTGAAAGCGCACAGGAAAGGTGAGAATCGGATATTAGGTACATAAGGCAGATCCGCAGACGTATATTAGCTATAGTGGGGCTGGTATGGTCCCAAATAACTTTTAAACCGGAAGATCGGTCGAGATAAAATTCAGTGGGTCTTGTTGGGAACTTATAAATCAACAAAATCCACCTAGACAATCATTGATTGAAAGCACACAGGAAAGTTGAGAATCCGAAATTATGTACATAAGGCAGATCCGTAGACGTATATTAGCTATAGTTGGACAGGTATGGTCGCAAATAACTTTTAAACTGGAAGACCGGTCGCGATAAAACTGGATGGGTATCGTAGGGAACTTATAATTCTACAAAATCCACCTACACAATCTTTGATTGAAATTGCACAGGAAAGTTGAGAATCGGATATTAGGTACATAAGGCAGATCCGTAGACGTATATTAGCCATAGTGGGGCAGGTATGGTCGCAAATAACTTTTAAACCGGAAGACCGGTCGAGATAAAACTCGGTGGGTATTGTAGGGCACTTATAACTCTATAAACTCCACCTAGTCAATTGTTGATTGAAAGCGCACAGGAAAGTTGAGAATCCGATATTAGGTACATAAGGTAGATCCGTAGACGTATATTAGCTATAGTGGGACAGGTATGGTCGCTAATAACTTTTAAACCGGAAGACCGGTCAAGATAAAACTCGGTGGGTTTTGCAGGGCACTTATACCTCTATAAACTCCACTTAGTCAATTGTTGATTGAAAGCGCACAGGAAAGATAAGAATCCGATATTTGGTACATAAGGCAGATCCGTAGACGTATATAAGCTATAGTGGGGCAGGTATGGTCACAAATAACTTTTAAACCGGAAGACCGGTCGAGATGAATTTCGGTGGGTTTTGTAGGGCACTTACAAATCTACAAAATCCACTTAGACAATCGTTGATTGAAAGCGCACAGGAAAGTTGAGAATCCGAAATTAGGTACATAAGGCAGATCCGTAGACGTATATTAGCTATAGTGGGGCTGGTATGGTCCCAAATAACTTTTAAACCGGAAGACCGGTTGAGATAAAATTCGTAGGGTTCTGTAGGGAACTTATAAATCAACAAAATCCACCTAGACAATCATTGATTGAAAGCACATAGGAAAGTTGAGAATCCGAAATTATGTACATAAGGCAGATCCGTAGACGTATATTAGCTATAGTTGGACAGGTATGGTCGCAAATAACTTTTAAACTGGAAGACCGGTCGAGATAAAACTGGATGGGTATCGTAGGGAACTTATAATTCTACAAAATCCACCTACACAATCTTTGATTGAAATTGCACAGGAAAGTTGAGAATCGGATATTAGGTACATAAGGCAGATCCGTAGACGTATATTAGCCATAGTGGGGCAGGTATGGTCGCAAATAACTTTTAAACCGGAAGACCGGTCGAGATAAAACTCGGTGGGTATTGTAGGGCACTTATAACTCTATAAACTCCACCTAGTCAATTGTTGATTGAAAGCGCACAGGAAAGTTGAGAATCCGATATTAGGTACATAAGGTAGATCCGTAGACGTATATTAGCTATAGTGGGACAGGTATGGTCGCTAATAACTTTTAAACCGGAAGACCGGTTGAGATGAAACTGGATGGGTTTTGTAGAACACTTACAATTCTACAAAATCCATCTACACAATCTTTGATTGAAAGCGCACAGGAGAGTTGAGAATCGGATATTTGGTACATAAGGCAGATCCGTAGACGTATATTACCTATAGTGGGGCAGGTATGGTCGCGAATAACTTTTAAACCGGAAGACCGGTCGAGTTAAAACTCGTTGGGTTTTGTTGGGCACTTATAACTCTACAAACTACACCTAGTAAATTGTTGATTGAAAGCGCACAGGAAGTTGAGAATCCAATATTAGGACATAAGGCAGATCCGTAGACGTATATTAGCTATAGTTGGACAGGTATGGTCGCAAATAGCCTTTAAACTGGAAGACTGGTCGAGATGAAACTGGATGGGTATCGTAGGGAACTTATAATTCTACAAAATCCACCTACACAATCTTTAATTGAAATTGCACAGGAAAGTTGAGAATCGGATATTAGGTACATAAGGCAGATCCGTAGACGTATATTAGCAATAGTGGGGCAGGTATGGTCGCAAATAACTTTTAAACCGGAAGACCAGTCGAGATAAAACTCGGTGGATATTGTAGGGCACTTATAACTCTATAAACTCCACCTAGTCAATTGTTGATTGAAAGCGCACAGGAAAGTTGAGAATCCGATATTAGATACATAAGGTAGATCCGTAGACGTATATTAGCTATAGTGGGACAGGTATGGTCGCAAATATCTTTAATACTGGAAGACCGGTTGAGATGAAACTGGATGGGTTTGGTAGGGCACTTATAATTCTACAAAATTCATCAACAAAATCTTTGATTGAAAGCGCACAGGAAAGTTGAGAATCGGATATTAGGTACATAAGGCAGATCCGTAGACGTATATTAGCTATAGTGGGACAGGTATGGTCGCAAATAACTTTTAATCCGGAAGACCGGTCGAAATAAAAGTCGATGGGTTTTGTAGGGCACTTATAACTCTATAAACTCAACTTAGTCAATCGTTGATTGAAAGCGCACAGGAAAGTTGAGAATCCGATATTAGGTACATAAGGCAGATCCGTAGACGTATATTAACTATAGTTGGACAGGTATGTTTGCAAATAACTTTTTAACTGGAAGACCGGTCGAGATGAAACTGGATGGGTTTCGTAGGGCACTTATAATTCTACAAAATCCATCTACACAATCTTTGATTGAAAGCGCACAGGAAAGTTGAGAATCGGATATTTGGTACATAAGGCAGATCCGTAGACGTATATTAGCTATAGTGGGGCAGGTATGGTCACGAATAACTTTTAAACCGGAAGACCGGTCGAGATACCACTCGGTGGATTTTATAGGGCACTTATAACTCTATAAACTCCACCTAGTCAATTGTTGATTGAAAGCGCACAGGAAAGTTGAGAATCCGATATTAGGTACATGCACATAAGGCTGATCCGTAGACGTATATTAGCTACAGTGGGACAGGTATCTTCGCAAATAACTTTTAAACCGGAAGACCGGTTGAGATGAAACTGGATGGGTTTGGTAGGGCACTCATAATTCTACAAAATTCATCTACCTAATCTTTGATTGAAAGCGCACATGAAAGTTGAGAATCGGATATTAGGTACATAAGGCAGATCCGTAGACGTATATTAGCTATAGTGGGGCTGGTATGGTCCCGAATAACTTTTAAACCGGAAGACCGGTCGAGATAAAACTCGGTGGGTATTGTAGGGCACTTATAACTCTATAAACTCCACCTAGTCAATTGTTGATTGAAAGCGCACAGGAAAGTTGAGAATCCGATATTAGGTACATAAGGTAGATCCGTAGACGTATATTAGCTATAGTGGGACAGGTATGGTCGCTAATAACTTTTAAACCGGAAGACCGGTTGAGATGAAACTGGATGGGTTTTGTAGAGCACTTACAATTCTACAAAATCCATCTACACAATCTTTGATTGAAAGCGCACAGAAGAGTTGAGAATCGGATATTTGGTACATAAGGCAGATCCGTAGACGTATATTACCTATAGTGGGGCAGGTATGGTCGCGAATAACTTTTAAACCGGAAGACCGGTCGAGTTAAAACTCGTTGGGTTTTGTTGGGCACTTATAACTCTACAAACTACACCTAGTAAATTGTTGATTGAAAGCGCACAGGAAGTTGAGAATCCAATATTAGGACATAAGGCAGATCCGTAGACGTATATTAGCTATAGTTGGACAGGTATGGTCGCAAATAGCCTTTAAACTGGAAGACTGGTCGAGATAAAACTGGATGGGTATCGTAGGGAACTTATAATTCTACAAAATCCACCTACACAATCTTTAATTGAAATTGCACAGGAAAGTTGAGAATCGGATATTAGGTACATAAGGCAGATCCGTAGACGTATATTAGCAATAGTGGGGCAGGTATGGTCGCAAATAACTTTTAAACCGGAAGACCAGTCGAGATAAAACTCGGTGGATATTGTAGGGCACTTATAACTCTATAAACTCCACCTAGTCAATTGTTGATTGAAAGCGCACAGGAAAGTTGAGAATCCGATATTAGATACATAAGGTAGATCCGTAGACGTATATTAGCTATAGTGGGACAGGTATGGTCGCAAATATCTTTAATACTGGAAGACCGGTTGAGATGAAACTGGATGGGTTTGGTAGGGCACTTATAATTCTACAAAATTCATCAACAAAATCTTTGATTGAAAGCGCACAGGAAAGTTGAGAATCGGATATTAGGTACATAAGGCAGATCCGTAGACGTATATTAGCTATAGTGGGACAGGTATGTTCGCAAATAACTTTTAATCCGGAAGACCGGTCGAAATAAAAGTCGGTGGGTTTTGTAGGGCACTTATAACTCTATAAACTCAACTTAGTCAATCGTTGATTGAAAGCGCACAGGAAAGTTGAGAATCCGATATTAGGTACATAAGGCAGATCCGTAGACGTATATTAACTATAGTTGGACAGGTATGTTTGCAAATAACTTTTTAACTGGAAGACCGGTCGAGATGAAACTGGATGGGTTTCGTAGGGCACTTATAATTCTACAAAATCCATCTACACAATCTTTGATTGAAAGCGCACAGGAAAGTTGAGAATCGGATATTTGGTACATAAGGCAGATCCGTAGACGTATATTAGCTATAGTGGGGCAGGTATGGTCACGAATAACTTTTAAACCGGAAGACCGGTCGAGATACCACTCGGTGGATTTTATAGGGCACTTATAACTCTATAAACTCCACCTAGTCAATTGTTGATTGAAAGCGCACAGGAAAGTTGAGAATCCGATATTAGGTACATGCACATAAGGCTGATCCGTAGACGTATATTAGCTACAGTGGGACAGGTATCTTCGCAAATAACTTTTAAACCGGAAGACCGGTTGAGATGAAACTGGATGGGTTTGGTAGGGCACTCATAATTCTACAAAATTCATCTACCTAATCTTTGATTGAAAGCGCACATGAAAGTTGAGAATCGGATATTAGGTACATAAGGCAGATCCGTAGACGTATATTAGCCATAGAGGGGCAGGTATGGTCGCAAATAACTTTTAAACCGGAAGACCGGTCGAGATAAAACTCGGTGGGTATTGTAGGGCACTTATAACTCTATAAACTCCACCTAGTCAATTGTTGATTGAAAGCGCACAGGAAAGTTGAGAATCCGATATAGGTACATAAGGTAGATCCGTAGACGTATATTAGCTATAGTGGGACAGGTATGGTCGCTAATAACTTTTAAACCGGAAGACCGGTTGAGATGAAACTGGATGGGTTTTGTAGAGCACTTACAATTCTACAAAATCCATCTACACAATCTTTGATTGAAAGCGCACAGGAGAGTTGAGAATCGGATATTTGGTACATAAGGCAGATCCGTAGACGTATATTACCTTTAGTGGGGCAGGTATGGTCGCGAATAACTTTTAAACCGGAAGACCGGTCGAGTTAAAACTCGTTGGGTTTTGTTGGGCACTTATAACTCTACAAACTACACCTAGTAAATTGTTGATTGAAAGCGCACAGGAAGTTGAGAATCCAATATTAGGACATAAGGCAGATCCGTAGACGTATATTAGCTATAGTTGGACAGGTATGGTCGCAAATAGCCTTTAAACTGGAAGACTGGTCGAGATAAAACTGAATGGGTATCGTAGGGAACTTATAATTCTACAAAATCCACCTACACAATCTTTAATTGAAATTGCACAGGAAAGTTGAGAATCGGATATTAGGTACATAAGGCAGATCCGTAGACGTATATTAGCTATAGTGGGACAGGTATGGTCGCAAATAACTTTTAATCCGGAAGACCGGTCGAAATAAAAGTCGGTGGGTTTTGTAGGGCACTTATAACTCTATAAACTCAACTTAGTCAATCGTTGATTGAAAGCGCACAGGAAAGTTGAGAATCCGATATTAGGTACATAAGGCAGATCCGTAGACGTATATTAACTATAGTTGGACAGGTATGTTTGCAAATAACTTTTTAACTGGAAGACTGGTCGAGATGAAACTGGATGGGTTTCGTAGGGCACTTATAATTCTACAAAATCCATCTACACAATCTTTGATTGAAAGCGCACAGGAAAGTTGAGAATCGGATATTTGGTACATAAGGCAGATCCGTAGACGTATATTAGCTATAGTGGGGCAGGTATGGTCACGAATAACTTTTATACCGGAAGACCGGTCGAGATACCACTCGGTGGATTTTATAGGGCACTTATAACTCTATAAACTCCACCTAGTCAATTGTTGATTGAAAGCGCACAGGAAAGTTGAGAATCCGATATTAGGTACATGCACATAAGGCTGATCCGTAGACGTATATTAGCTACAGTGGGACAGGTATCTTCGCAAATAACTTTTAAACCGGAAGACCGGTTGAGATGAAACTGGATGGGTTTGGTAGGGCACTCATAATTCTACAAAATTCATCTACCTAATCTTTGATTGAAAGCGCACATGAAAGTTGAGAATCGGATATTAGGTACATAAGGCAGATCCGTAGACGTATATTAGCCATAGTGGGGCAGGTATGGTCGCAAATAACTTTTAAACCGGAAGACCGGTCGAGATAAAACTCGGTGGGTATTGTAGGGCACTTATAACTCTATAAACTCCACCTAGTCAATTGTTGATTGAAAGCGCACAGGAAAGTTGAGAATCCGATATTAGGTACATAAGGTAGATCCGTAGACGTATATTAGCTATAGTGGGACAGGTATGGTCGCTAATAACTTTTAAACCGGAAGACCGGTTGAGATGAAACTGGATGGGTTTTGTAGAGCACTTACATTCTACAAAATCCATCTACACAATCTTTGATTGAAAGCGCACAGGAGAGTTGAGAATCGGATATTTGGTACATAAGGCAGATCCGTAGACGTATATTACCTATAGTGGGGCAGGTATGGTCGCGAATAACTTTTAAACCGGAAGACCGGTCGAGTTAAAACTCGTTGGGTTTTGTTGGGCACTTATAACTCTACAAACTTCACCTAGTAAATTGTTGATTGAAAGCGCACAGGAAGTTGAGAATCCAATATTAGGACATAAGGCAGATCCGTAGACGTATATTAGCTATAGTTGGACAGGTATGGTCGCAAATAGCCTTTAAACTGGAAGACTGGTCGAGATAAAACTGGATGGGTATCGTAGGGAACTTATAATTCTACAAAATCCACCTACACAATCTTTAATTGAAATTGCACAGGAAAGTTGAGAATCCGATATTAGGTACATAAGGCAGATCCGTAGACGTATATTAACAATAGTGGGGCAGGTATGGTCGCAAATAACTTTTAAACCGGAAGACCAGTCGAGATAAAACTCGGTGGATATTGTAGGGCACTTATAACTCTATAAACTCCACCTAGTCAATTGTTGATTGAAAGCGCACAGGAAAGTTGAGAATCCGATATTAGATACATAAGGTAGATCCGTAGACGTATATTAGCTATAGTGGGACAGGTATGGTCGCAAATATCTTTAATACTGGAAGACCGGTTGAGATGAAACTGGATGGGTTTGGTAGGGCACTTATAATTCTACAAAATTCATCAACAAAATCTTTGATTGAAAGCGCACAGGAAAGTTGAGAATCGGATATTAGGTACATAAGGCAGATCCGTAGACGTATATTAGCTATAGTGGGACAGGTATGGTCGCAAATAACTTTTAATCCGGAAGACCGGTCGAAATAAAAGTCGGTGGGTTTTGTAGGGCACTTATAACTCTATAAACTCAACTTAGTCAATCGTTGATTGAAAGCGCACAGGAAAGTTGAGAATCCGATATTAGGTACATAAGGCAGATCCGTAGACGTATATTAACTATAGTTGGACAGGTATGTTTGCAAATAACTTTTTAACTGGAAGACCGGTCGAGATGAAACTGGATGGGTTTCGTAGGGCACTTATAATTCTACAAAATCCATCTACACAATCTTTGATTGAAAGCGCACAGGAAAGTTGAGAATCCGATATTTGGTACATAAGGCAGATCCGTAGACGTATATTAGCTATAGTGGGGCAGGTATGGTCACGAATAACTTTTAAACCGGAAGACCGGTCGAGATACCACTCGGTGGATTTTATAGGGCACTTATAACTCTATAAACTCCACCTAGTCAATTGTTGATTGAAAGCGCAGGGGAAAGTTGAGAATCCGATAT
Source organism: Arcuatula senhousia (assembly GCA_963971305.1). Classification (NCBI taxonomy): domain Eukaryota; kingdom Metazoa; phylum Mollusca; class Bivalvia; order Mytilida; family Mytilidae; genus Arcuatula; species Arcuatula senhousia. The sequence goes on from OZ020312.1 coordinate 38,201,849, forward strand.
TAGGTACATGCACATAAGGCTGATCCGTAGACGTATATTAGCTACAGTGGGACAGGTATCTTCGCAAATAACTTTTAAACCGGAAGACCGGTTGAGATGAAACTGGATGGGTTTGGTAGGGCACTCATAATTCTACAAAATTCATCTACCTAATCTTTGATTGAAAGCGCACATGAAAGTTGAGAATCGGATATTAGGTACATAAGGCAGATCCGTAGACGTATATTAGCTATAGTGGGGCTGGTATGGTCCCGAATAACTTTTAAACCGGAAGACCGGTCGAGATAAAACTGGATGGGTTTTGTAGGGCACTTATAAATCCACAAAATCCACCTACACAATCGTTGATTGAAAACGCACAGGAAAGTTGAGAATCCGAAATTAGGTACATAAGGCAGATCTGTAGACGTATATTAGCTATAGTGGGACAGGTATGGTCGCAAATAACTTTTAAACCGGAAGACCGGTCGAGATAAAACTCGGTGGGTTGTGTAGGGCACTTATAACTCTATAAACTCCACTTAGACAATCGTTGATTGAAAGCGCACAGGAAAGTTTAGAATCCGATATTTGGTACATAAGGCAGATCCGTAGACGTATATTACCTATAATGGGGCAGGTATGGTCACGAATAACTTTTAAACCGGAAGACCGGTCGAGATAAATATCGTTGGATTTTGTAGGGCACTTATAAATCTATAAACTCCACCTAGTCAATTGTTGATTGAAAGCGCACAGGAAAGTTGAGAATCCGATATAATGTACATAAGGCAGATCCGTAGACGTATATTAGCTATAGTTGGACAGGTATGGTTGCAAATAGCTTTCAAACTGATCAACCGGTCGAGATTAAACTGGATGGGTTTTGTAGGGCACAAATAAATCTACAAAATCCACCTACACAATTGTTGATTGAAAGTGCACAGGAAAGTTGAGAATCTAAAATTAGGTACATAAGGAAAATCCGTAGACGTATATTAGCTATAGTGGGACAGGAATGGTCGCAAATAACTTTTAAACCGGAAGACCGGTCAAGATGAAACTGGATGGGTTTTGTAGGGCACTTATAATTCTACAAAATCCATCTACACAATCTTTGATTGAAAGCGCACAGGAAAGTTGAGCATCCGATATTAGGTACATAAGGCAGATCCGTAGACGTATATTAGCTATAGTGGGACAGGTATGGTCGCAAATAACTTTTAAACCGGAAGACCGGTTGAGATGAAACTGGATGGGTTTGGTAAGGCATTTATAATTCTACAAAAAACATCTACACAATCTTTGATTGAAAGCGCAGAGGAAAGTTGAGGATCGTATATTTGGTACATAAGGCAGATCCGTAGACGTATATTACCTATAGTGGGGCAGGTATGGTCGCAAATAACTTTTAAACCGGAAGACCGGTAGAGATAAAACTCGGTTGGTATTGTAAGGCACTTATAATTCTATAAACTACACGTAGTCAATTGTTGATTGAAAGCGCACAGGAAAGTTGAGAATCCAATATTAGGTACATAAGGCAGAGCCGTAGACGTATATTAGCTATAGTGGGACAGGTATGGTCGCAAAGAACTTTTAAACCTGAAGACCGGTTGAGATGAAACTGGATGGGTTTGGTAGGCCTCTTATAATTCTACAAAATTCATCTACACAATCTTTGATTGAAAGCGCACAGGAAAGTTGAGAATCGGATATTACGTACATAAGGAAGATCCGTAGACGTATATTAGCTATAGTTGGACAGGTATGGTTGCAAATAACTTTTAAACTGATTGACCGGTCGAGATAAAACTGGATGGGTTTTGTAGGGCACTTATAAATCTACAAAATCCACCTACACAATTGTTGATTGAAAGCGCACAGGAAAGTTGAGAATCCGAAATAAGGTACATAAGGAAAATACGTAGACGTATATTAGCTATAGTTGGACAGGAATGGTCGCAAATAACTTTTAAACCGGAAGACCGGTTGAGATGAAACTAGATGGGTTTGGTAGGGAACTTATAATTCTACAAAATCCATCTACACAATCTTTGATTGAAAGCGCACAGGAAGGTTGAGAATCCGAAATTAGGTAGATAAGGCAGATCCGTAGACGTATATTACCTATAGTGGGGCAGGTATGGTCACGAATAACTTTTAAACCGAAAGACCGGTCGAGATAAAACACGTTGGAATTCGTAGGGCACTTATACTCTATAAACTCCACCTAGTCAATTGTTGATTGAAAGCGCACAGGAAAGTTGAGAATCCAATATTAGGTACATAAGGCAGAGCCGTAGACGTATATTAGCTATAGTGGGACAGGTATGGTCGCAAATAACTTTTAAACCTGAAGACCGGTTGAGATGAGACTGGATGGGTTTGGTAGGGCACTTATAATTCTACAAAATTCATCTACACAATCTTTGATTGAAAGCGCACAGGAAAGTTGAGAATCGGATATTAGGTACATAAGGCAGATCCGTAGACGTATATTAGCTATAGTGGGGCTGGTACGGTCCAAAATAACTTTTTAACCGGAAGACCGGTCGAGATAAATCTTGGTGGATTTTGTAGGGCACTTATAAATCTACAAAATCACCTACACAATCAATGATTGAAAGTGCACAGGGAAGTTGAGTATCCGAAATTAGGTACATAAGGCAGATCCGTAGACGTATATTAGCTGTAGTTGGACAGGTATGGTTGCAAATAACTTTTAAACTGATCGACCGGTCGAGATAAAACTGGATGGGTTTTGTAGGGCACTTATAAATCTACAAAATCCACCTACACAATCGTTGATTGAAAGCGCACAGGAAAGTTGAGAATCCGAAATTAGGTACATAAGGAAAATCCGTAGACGTATATTAGCTATAGTGGGACAGGAATGGTCGCAAATAACTTTTAAACCGGAAGACCGGTCAAGATGAAACTGGATGGGTTTTGTAGGGCACTTACAATTCTACAAAATCCATCTACACAATCTTTGATTAAAAGCGCACAGGAAAGTTGAGAATCCGATATTAGGTACATAAGGCAGATCCGTAGACGTATATTAGCTATAGTGGGACAGGAATGGTCGCAAATAACTTTTAAACCGGAAGACCGGTTGAGATGAAACTGGATTGGTTTGGTAGGGCACTTAAAATTCTAAAAAATCCATCTACACAATCTTTGATTGAAAGCGCACAGGAAAGTTGAGGATCGAATATTTGGTACATAAGGCTGATCCGTAGACGTATATTACCTATAGTGGGGCAGGTATGGTCGCAAATAACTTTTAAACCGGAAGACCGGTCGAGATAAAACTCTGTGGGTTTTGTAGGGCACGTAAAATTCTACAAACTACACTTAGTCAATTGTTGATTGAAAGCGCACAGGAAAGTTGAGAATCCGATATTAGGTACATAAGGCAGATCCGTAGACGTATATTAGCTGTAGTGGGGCTGGTATGGTCCCAAATAACTTTTAAACCGGAAGACCGGTCGAGATAAAAATGGGTGGATTTTGTAAGGCACTTATAACTCTATAAACTCCACTTAGTCAATCGTTTATTGAAAGCGCACAGGAAAATTGAGAATCCGATATTAGGTATATAAGGCAGATCCGTAGACGTATATTAGCTAAAGTTGGACAGGTATGGTCGCAAAAAACTTTTAAACTGGAAGACCGGTCGAGACGAAACTGGATGGGTTTCGTAGGGCACTTATACTTCTACAAAATCTATCTACACAATCTTTGATTGAAAGCGCACAGGAAAGTTGAGAATCGGATATTTGGTACATAAGGCAGATCCGTAAAAGTATATTAGCTATAGTGGGGCAGGTATGGTCACAAATAACTTTTAAACCGGAAGACCGGTCAAGATAAATCTCGGTGGGTTTTGTAGGGCACTTATACTTCTATAAACTCCACTTAGTCAATTGTTGATTGAAAGCGCACAGGAAAGATAAGAATCCGATATTAGGTACATAAGGCAGATCCGTAGACGTATATTAGCTATAGTGGGACAGATATGGTCGCAAATAACTTTCAAACCGGAAGATCGGTTGAGATGAAACTGGATGGGTTTGGTAGGGCACTTATAATTCTACAAAATTCATCTACACAATCTTTGATTGAAAGCGCAGAGGAATGTTGAGAATCGGCTATTAGGTACATAAGGCAGATCAGTAGACGTATATTAGCTATAGTGGGGCTGGTATGGTCCCAAATAACTTTTAAACCAGAAGACCGGTCGAAATGAAACTGGGTGGGTTTTGTAGGGCACTTATAAATCTACAAAATCCACTAAGACAATCGTTGATTGAAAACGCACAGGAAAGATAAGAATCCGATATTAGGTACATAAGGCAGATCCGTAGACATATATTAGCTTTAGTGGGACAGATATGGTCGCAAATAACTTTCAAACCGGAAGATCGGTTGAGATGAAACTGGATGGGTTTGGTAGGGCACTTATAATTCTACAAAATTCATCTACACAATCTTTGATTGAAAGCGCAGAGGAATGTTGAGAATCGGCTATTAGGTACATAAGGCAGATCAGTAGACGTATATTAGCTATAGTGGGGCTGGTATGGTCCCAAATAACTTTTAAACCGGTAGACCGGTCGAGATAAAACTGAGTGGGTTTTGTAGGGCACTTATAATCCTTCAAAATCCATCTACACAATCTTTGATTGAAAGCGCACAGGAAAGTTGAGGATCGGATATTTGGTACATAAGGCAGATCCGTAGACGTATATTACCTATAGTGGGGCAGGTATGGTCGCAAATAACTTTTAAACCGAAAGACCGGTCGAGATAAAACTCGAGGGGTTTTGTAGGGCGCATAAATTTCTACAAACTACACTTAGTCAATTGTTGATTGAAAACGCACAGGAAAGTTAGAATCCGATATTAGGTACATAAGGCAGATCCGTAGACGTATATTAGCTGTATAGGGGCTGGTATGGTCCCAAATAACTTTTAAACCGGGAGACCGGTCGAGATAAAAATGGGTGGATTTTGTAGGGCACTTATAACTCTATAAATCAACTTAGTCAATCGTTGATTGAAAGCGCACAGAAAAGTTTAGAATCCGAAATTAGGTACATAAGGCAGATCCGTAGACGTATATAAGCTATAGTGGAGCAGGTATGGTCACAAATAACTTTTAAACCGGAAGTCCGGTCAAGATAAAACTCGGTGGGTTTTGTAGGGCACTTATACCTCTATAAACTCCACTTAGTCAATTGTTGATTGAAAGCGCCCAGGAAAGATAAGAATCCGATATTACGTACATAAGGCAGATCCGTAGACGTATATTAGCTATAGTGGGACAGATATGGTCGCAAATAACTTTTAAACCGGAAGACTGGTTGAGATGAAACTGGATGGGTTTGGTAGGGCACTTATAATTTTACAAAATTCATCTACACAATCTTTGATTGAAAAGCGCAGAGGAAAGTTGAGAATCGGCTATTAGGTACATAAGGCAGATCCGTAGACGTATATTAGCTATAGTGGGGCTGGTATGGTCCCAAATAACTTTTAAACCGGAAGACCGGTCGAGATACAACTGGGTGGGTTTTGTAGGGCACTTATCAATCTACAAAATCCACTTAGACAATCGTTGATTGAAAGCGCACAGGAAAGTTGAGAATCCGAAATTAGGCAAATAAGGCAGATCCGTAGACGTATATTAGCTATAGTGGGGCTAGTATGGTCCCAAATAACTTTTAAACCGGAAGACCGGTCGAGATAAAACTGGGTGGGTTTTGTAGGGCACTTATAACTATATAAACTCCACTTAGTCAATTGTTGATTGAAAGCGCAAAGGAAAGATAAGAATCCGATATTACGTACATAAGGCAGATCCGTAGACGTATATTAGCTATAGTGGGACATATATGGTCGCAAATAACTTTTAAACCGGAAGACTGGTTGAGATGAAACTGGATGGGTTTGGTAGGGCACTTATAATTCTACAAAATTCATCTACACAATTTTTGATTGAAAAGCGCAGAGGAAAGTTGAGAATCGGCTATTAGGTACATATGGCAGATCCGTAGACGTATATTAGATATAGTGGGGCTGGTATGGTCCCAAATAACTTTTAAACCGGAAGACCGGTCGAGATGAATTTCGGTGGGTTTTGTAGGGCACTTATAAATCTACAAAATCTTTGATTGAAAGTGCACAGGAAAGTTGAGAATCCGAAATTAGGTACATAAGGCAGATCCGTAGACGTATATTAGCTATAGTGGGGCTGGTATGGTCCAAAATAACTTTTAAACCGGAAGACCGGTCGAGATAAAACTGGTTGGGTTTTGTAGGGCACTTATAAATCTACAAAATCCACGTACACAATCAATGATTGAAAGCGCACAGGAAAGTTGAGAGTCGAATATTAGGTACATAAGGCAGATCCGTAAACGTATATTAGCTATAGTTGGACAGGTATGGTCGCAAATAACTTTTAAACTGAAAGACCGGTCGAGATGAAACTGGATGGGTTTGGTAGGGCACTTATAATTCTACAAATTTCATCTACACAATCTTTGATTGAAAGCACACAGGAAAGTTGAGAATCGGATATTTGGTACATAAGGCAGATCTGTAGACGTATATAAGCTATAGTGGGGCAGGTATGGTCACAAATAACTTTTAAACCGGAAGTCCGGTCAAGATAAAACTCGGTGGGTTTTGTAGGGCACTTATACCTCTATAAACTCCACTTAGTCAATTGTTGATTGAAAGCGCCCAGGAAAGATAAGAATCCGATATTACGTACATAAGGCAGATCCGTAGACGTATATTAGCTATAGTGGGACAGATATGGTCGCAAATAACTTTTAAACCGGAAGACTGGTTGAGATGAAACTGGATGGGTTTGGTAGGGCACTTATAATTCTACAAAATTCATCTACACAATCTTTGATTGAAAACCGCAGAGGAAAGTTGAGAATCGGCTATTAGGTACATAAGGCAGATCCGTAGACGTATATTAGCTATAGTGGGGCTGGTATGGTCCCAAATAACTTTTAAACCGGAAGACCGGTCGAGATACAACTGGGTGGGTTTTGTAGGGCACTTATCAATCTACAAAATCCACTTAGACAATCGTTGATTGAAAGCGCACAGGAAAGTTGAGAATCCGAAATTAGGCACATAAGGCAGATCCGTAGACGTATATTAGCTATAGTGGGGCTGGTATGGTCCCAAATAACTTTTAAACCGGAAGACCGGTCGAGATAAAACTGGGTGGGTTTTGTAGGGCACTTATAACTCTATAAACTCCACTTAGTCAATAAATGATTGAAAGCGATAGGAAAGTTGAGAATCCGATATTAGGTACATAAGGCAGATCCGTAGACGTATATTAGCTATAGTGGGACAGGTATGGTCGCAAATAACTTTTAAACCGGAAGACTGGTTGGTATGAAACTGGATGGGCTTGTTAGGGCACTTATAACTCTACAAAATTCATCTAAACAATCTTTGATTGAAAGCGCACAGGAAAGTTGAGAATCCGAAATTAGGTACATAAGGCAGATCCGTAGACGTATATTAGCTATAGTGGGATAGGTATGGTCGCAAATAACTTTTAAACCGGAAGACTGGCCTAGATGAAACTGGATGTGTTTTGTAGGGCACTTATAATTCTACAAAATCCATCTACCCAATCTTTGATTGAAAGCGCACAAGAAAGTTAAGAATCGGATATTTGGTACATAATGCAGATCCGTAGACGTATATTACCTATAGTGGGGCAGGTATGGTCGCGAATAACTTTTAAACTAAGAGACCGGTCAAGATAAAACTGGGTGGGTTTTGTAGGGCACTTATAACTCTACAAACTACTTCTAGTCAATTGTTGATTGAAAGCGCACAGGAAAGTTGAGAATCCGATATTAGGTACATAAGGCAGAGTCGTAGACCTATATTAGCTATAGTGGGACAGGTATGGTCGCAAATAACTTTTAAACCAGAAGACCGGTTGAGATGAAACTGGATGGGTTTGGTAGAGCTCTTATAATTCTACAAAATTCATCTACACAATTTTTGATTGAAAGCGCACAGGAAAGTTGAGAATCGGATATTTGGTACGTTGATGTTTAAAGTTAGTGCGGACGACATTTAAACTACTATGAGTTAAGCTCAGTGTGAACGCGGCTTTAGATGTATACATCTTCATTTGCAAAGTTTGAAAAGCCAGCTAGACTATAGGAGAAAGACAAACTTTCCAAATCTGGAATTTTACTTACATGTATAATGTTTTTACCAGCTATTACATTTTATATGTGTTCCAGTTTTTTTAATATATCATTTTCCCTACCTGAGTAACCTGAGTAATGGTTTTTAAGGACATTTGTCTTGTTATTTGCAACTTTGAGCACAACAATTTATCGGACAGATAGATTTAGCTTTCCAACAATTAATGATTGAGTACAGTGGCAATTTGTCGAACAGAGATGGAGTGAGCAGTGCTCTTACAAATCTGATTATTATAAACAATTAAAACTATTTTCATCAAATAATTTGACACCAAAGGATTTTCTATTTAAACAGCTTTCATTTGAGATACAATGCACTATTTCAATGTTGTAAGTGGTTAACTAATAATTTGATGTTTCTTTCCCTGCAATGAGGTTCCATTATTAAAAATACCAATGATTAAACCACTTTTTTTTTTCGAAAATTTAAATCATACACACTATATTAAAATCGATAATTTGAATAGTGATAAGTAACATTGTAAACAAATTGTACGCTTCATTTTTATACCCTCGCTTCGAAGAAGAGGGGGTATACTATTTTACCCTTGTCCGTCCGTTCGTTCGTCCGTCCGTCCGTCCGTTCGTTCGTCCGTCCGTCCGTAACAAAACTTCCGTGGCAGTTTTCTAATAGAAGAAAATGAGATGTGGAATAAGTGTACGCGACACAACCTACATTATAAACGTATGTTTTAAATATCCACAATGGAAAACAGCCAGCAGCCTTCAATGTGACCAGCGGTCGCTGCTCGCTGTCTTTCAATTGGCCCCTGGATTGAAAATAAAATACATATGATTCAAGCCCAATCCCAAAGTGCATTGAAAGACCCTCTTCTTGACAAAAAACAATTAACAAAAATTCGACTAAATACACACATAAGCTTTGGTAAAGATTCCTGGCTTAGGACAGGCACATTAAAATGTGGCGGGGTTAAACTAGTTTTTTGGCGCCAACCTTCCCCCTAATGATAATCAATAACAAAGCACACACTGACACAGCAACTATTACTCTATTTTCTTCACAAGGTTGGGTGGAGCTTAAATTTCTCTGTCTTTTAGATAGGATTTAAACGAACACAAGCCCGAAATAATTGACCCGTGACCAACCCGGTCAATAGAATAGAGTAATACATGAGATAGAGTTCTGATATTTTGTATACAGCTTTATCCTATAGTACCATATGGCATGTACGGTGTATACTGATTTTATACTTCTAGGTAGTCAACTTCCTGTTTACCGAATACTCAATAGGTTTTTACACATAATATGGACATAAATGCAAAATTTCCGTCACAGTTTTCCAAGCAATTACATGCGATAGAGCTCTGATATTTTGTGTACAGCTTTATTCTATAGTACCATATGGTGTATACTGATTTTATACTTCTAGGTAGTCTACTTCCTGTTAACCGAATACTTAGGTTTTTACACATAATCGGACATAAATGCTAAATTTCCGTTATAATTTCCCAAGCAACTACACGAGATAGAGTTCTGATATTTTGTGTACAGCTTTATCCTATAGTACCATATGGTGTATACTGATTTTATGCTCCTAGGTAGTCTACTTCCTGTTTACTGAATACTTTTTTTACACATAATGGACAAAATTCAAAAACTACTTTCTGTTTACCGAGTATGGATGCCTGTGAAATCCCTCCTATATCAGGAGCACCCTCATTGAATGAGGTAAAGAAGGGATCTGGGCATTCCTTTCGTGGATTACTGTGGTGTCCATTTTAGTCGGACCCTCCCTAGGGCCTAGGCGTCTGGACTAACTGCAACAAAATGGCGACTGAAAGCCAACATGAAGGACTCATTAGGAGAGACTCGACCAACATGTTAATGGCAAAAATATGCAGGAACTACCTACAAGTGCAAGGAGTGTGTACAAAAGGGGAAATGATGTGGGAATAAATCAACCACGATGCGCCGAGAAGCAAGCCACACTAAAAAAGGTCCCCGTGCGGGGAATACCGACATGGACAACAAGCTATCCAGTCGAGTAGACCCAGACACCCAACTGTATTAAGATGGAGGAAAGCCGAAAATCCTTCGAAAATATCTCGAAAAGAAATAAGCTTTGGTAAAGATTCCTGGCTTAGGACAGGCACATTAAAATGTGGCGGGGTTAAACTAGTTTTTTGGCGCCAACCTTCCCCTAATGATAATCAATAACAAAGCACACACTGACACAGCAACTATTACTCTATTTTCTTCACAAGGTTGGGTGGAGCTAAAATTTCTCTGTCTTTTAGATAGGATTTAAACGAACACAAGCCCGAAATAATTGACCCGTGACCAACCCGGTCAATAAAATAGAGTAATACATGAGATAGAGTTCTGATATTTTGTATACAGCTTTATCCTATAGTACCATATGGCATGTATGGTGTATACTGATTTTATACTTCTAGGTAGTCAACTAACATGTTAATGGCAAAAATATGCAGGAACTACCTACAAGTGCAAGGAGTGTGTACAAAAGGGGAAATGGTGTGGGAATAAATCAACCACGATGCGCCGAGAAGCAAGCCACACTAAAAAAGGTCCCCGTGCGGGGAATACCGACATGGACAACAAGCTATCCAGTCGAGTAGACCCAGACACCCAACTGTATTAAGATGGAGGAAAGCCGAAAATCCTTCAAAAATATCTCGAAAAGAAACCATCAAACTATCAGAGGAACAGTCAAAACCCACAGACATCAAAAGAATGGTCTGCAAATTAAACATCCAATATGGAAGTTTTCTGATAGCACCTCTGATAGTATTTAAACTTGTATGCGTGGCTTGGTTTGAGGAGCGGGGGTATCACTAGTGAGCATTAGCTCACAGATCTACTTGTTTCTTACAATTTAGTCCTGATGGAATGAGGGCTTAAATTAATGGCAAAATCATACATTTTTTAAAAATCAACTAGGATTTTACTGCCGGACAGTGATCAACTTCCGTGATCGCTTACTGTCCGGTTATACACTGTGATTAAAATCTGTAAAAATGGCAACTTTTGACGTTCTACGGGGAATAAAACTAAAAGGAACAGTCCTCCATACAACTTTTACCATGTCACACCATTAGTAGATCCTGATGTACTGAACAATATGCATGCAATTTAAATTTCTCAAATATCTTTAAAAGTTCAAGATATTGAGCTTAATAAGTACAAAATGTGGAAAAATCCAGAAAAGGGCACCAACTCCTACATGGGTTATTGGACCTTCTTCAAAATTTCAGGGCAAGTAGATGTTGAGGTGCTGATCACTTTTATCCTATGCAAGAATTTTGATATATGTCACAGTTTCTTAATCATTTGCAAAAAAAACCCTGCAATTTACCCCTTTGTTATAATTTTAGCCACAGCAGCCATGTTTTTTTACAAATCAAAAATCCATTTTTTTTTTAAGCACCCATGCCAGTAGATAACGGTACCAAGTTTGGTAGCTATTGGGACTTATGGTGTGAGAGGAGTTAATGTTTAAAAAAGTTAACAGACGATGGACACCAAGTGATGACAGTAAAAAACTTAGCCAATGATTTTACTAATTGGCAGTATTATAATATCCTTGCATTGTTGTATATTATAACTGTAATAAACTGGTTTTCATCATTAAATCAGAAACACCACTGCATGCAGATCCGAGCAATCTAATACTAACTCGCACAGTGACTGAATATAACCTCTGTAAAAAGACTAAGAGTGCGCTTGTGGCAAATCTTTGCCTCCCCAGAAAACATATTGAGCTCTATTAAGTTAAGCATTTAAACAAGCAAATGGGTTATACAATCTTCTATGAAACACAATCCAAATATCACGTACAATCTACTTTTTTGTCATTTAATGGGCCATAACTCCTATAAGGGTCATCTAATAATTTAGGCCTAATGCACAATTTTGTTGATCAACAGCTTTTCTCTATCTGCAATACCGTAGTTTCATTCTATAGGCAAATAAAAAGCTACGCCGAGCGCAGCATGATACGACCGCAACAAGTTGAACCCTGTACGTTGGAGGCCCAGTATGGATAGTCCATTGCTTTGGTCACATGAAGCCCATGGTGGACTTACAAAGCTTTTTGACACATGCATCCTGTGGTGGACTTAAAAATGCATTTTTGACACATTTATATTTACATCAACATCTAATACAAAAAGCCTTATTTATATGGCACAAGCTCCTGTTACGTCCAATTACGTAACTTTAAGGCAAAAATTTATCTCTGCTCCTGTTACGTTCCTTCCGGGACAAAATAAATTCCGGACCCATTACGGATGGGGGGAACGAATCAAATACGGATGTATTATCAACGTAACAGTAGAATTTAAACACTTCACATGCTACAGTTACGTGAGAAAAATAATTACAAGATTATGTAAAATGTTGGGGTTTTTTTTGTTCAAAACTCTTGTTGTATTTTTTAAATTGTAAATTATATGATTATTGTTTTAATTGATAAATATTCGATCACTTATTGAGATCGAAGTCTGTATGCCCAAGGCCTTAATTTGCACTCGATCCTTGACGTAAAAGAGATGCCTTCCGAGTTATTAACTGTTGAAGACTTAAAATCAGTCGATGATATTTCACTAAAAATGCTTGATGAAAATGTAAACATCAACCGAATCAAAAAGCATGTTGTAAAACAGACTTACATCCCCTTGACTGTATTGAGTGTGACGTTTGCCTAAACTGGTATATCCTTAAATGTGTTGCTTTGAAAACGCTCACGGCAAAGCATAATGGACGTGCAGAGAATGCTATAAGAACTGACTAATTGTGTACTTAAGGTGGTTCGGGAGTATAAAACTGAGCATCTTTTTCAGGCATCTTGCAAATTTTAGTCTGGATTTCAATTAAAATGACTTAAAATAAGGCAAAAGATGCAAAATTTAATTCTTTATTTTATTTTATTAATGAAATAAATATAACATAAATATTTAAAAATAAATTAAGCTTTTTATGAAAAGTTCTATTTTCAGGGGAGATAATTGGCAGGAAACTGTGTGACAAATTTTTATATAGAAATGTGTAGGAAAAAATAGTGTTTTAAAAATAGTTTTTAAAAATATCTTGAAAAGAAGGTCCGTGACCCCAAGTTTTTTTCATGTTTTTCAAAAGATAGTAAATGTGTCTTGTCATTTGTGAAATATAACTAAAATCTGATGGGTTTCCAGTTCACAGTGATGCTAAATAACTCTTTCCCTTTATAATCTGTTGAAAAACAGAGCTCTATAGGTCACCAACTTCGCAAGGTCATAAATCTGAAGAAAGGTCCGTGCCCCCCCCCCCCAAATTGTTTTTGCATTTTTTTCAATGTTGGTTTATGGAAGTTTAATTCTGCAAAATTTAATAAAATTCTGATGGATTTTGCTTATACCCCCGAACCACCTTAATTAATTCAAAACTAATAACTTGACGGAATTTCATATACAAGATAATGCTCTTTACTATTGTTTAATTGTTTTTAGATAACATTAATATTTAATATCTGATAATATTTAATATTGATATCTATTATCATTATTATTTACAATTACCATGTATATTCATACTTAAAAATACTTACCCTAAATTTTATTAGAAATATTTGTTCACGTAACTTTAGGGTTTAAATTCTACAGTTACGTTGATAAAAAAAATCCGTATTTGATTCGTTCCCCCCATCCGTAATGGGTCCGGAATTTATTATGTCCCGGAAGAAACGTAACAGGAGCATAGATAAATTTTTGCCTTAAAGTTACGTAATTGGACGTAACAGGAGCTTGTGCCTATTTATATACATGTATTAATTTACAATTTTGGCCCTTTGACCCCTAATTTCTCAAAAACGGTAAAAATATTGCAAATCCGAATAAAAGATAAGGCAGAATATTCACAAGGAATCCACCCTTACCAAAAAAAGAGGTCTTCCGCAACCTGTTGCCGCTGATCTGCAGCAAAGTTGCTGTAAATTTATAGCGGTAAACTGTCTGCTGCAGACTTGCAGTGACTTTTTACCATGCAAATTAGGTTTGCGGCAAGTCTGCAGCAGATGAATTCTTTGACCTTATATGGGCATTTAGCTGCAAACTCTCGCGAACATCGCAGCTAGCTGCAAACCTGCAGCAAGTTTTCTGCGAACTTTGCCGTAAGTCTGCTGCGACTTTTTACCATGCAAATTAGGTTTGCGACAGGTCTGCTGCAAACTCTTCATAACCTTATATGGACATTTTCATCAGATGTTGCAGTAAATCTGCATGAATGAACAATTTATATTAAGTGATACAAAATTTAATTATACATATATGGTCTTTAGTTTGCATGCATTAAGACATTTTTTCAAGCACGAAAAAATCTATTAAAAAAAAATTATTCAAGATGTGAACCATTAAATTATCACTGATTTGAAAATTTAAAACTGAAAATAACAAAAAAACAGCAGATGAGAACTATATATAATACTTTTGTAGAAAAGTGGAAAGAACTATACATGTACCTAAAAATAAGAGGACCTTCTAAAACTGTCAATGATTTCTAAAATTTGAACTCTTAAACTGATAAAAAATGCCATTCATTTTTTATTTGTTTGCATATCTCTACCTTAAAAAAAGGTAAAAGTTTTGCAGGTAGCCGCAAACATCTGCAAACTATTATCTTTTCTTTCTGCGAACTAAAAAGTTTGCTGCAAGCTTACTGCAGACTTGCGGCAGGCTTACAGCAGACAGTAGTGTTTTGTAAGGGCAATGAAAAAAAGATTTTGAAAATTGAACCACAAATAATAAGTTGAATTTATGGGCGTGGCCTGTCTTTAGCCCCCCTGTAGCAATGTAATTGTGACATACATATCAAAATCATTGACACATTTAGTAGATAGAATTTAATGATGAATTCAATAAAAAAAGAATTTTCAAAACCGAATGAATGATAAACATTCTACAACAGGCTTGTCAATACACCCGTTGTAGCCCTTTTTCTAAAACAGAAGGGGCCACAAACCCCAAATACAAAACCAACATTCCTTTAGTGGATATAATCATCATATTAAATCTTCATAACAATTGGCAGGCCCACTACAACTTAATTTTTGGTAAAAACTATTTGCCTTGACAAACTTTTAAAAATGGCGTTTTTGGCCCATTTGACCCCTAATTTCTCAAAAACGGTAAGATGTATTACAAATCTGATTGAAAAACGCAGGCAGGGATTTTCACAAGGATTCCAATGAAAAAAAGATTTTGAAAATCAGACCACAAATAAAAAGTCAATTTTTTGGGTGTGGCCCCTTTTTGACCCCATGTACAAGATACATCAAAGCCGTTGATACATTTTGTTGACATAATTTATTGAGGAATACAATAAAAAAAGAGTGATCAAAATCGGATGAAAATTAAACATTCTACAGACATTTTGTCAATATACCCATTTTTGCCCCTTTTGGCCCTTTTTTCTTAAACGATAAGGGGCAGAAACCGCAAATGCAATACCAACCTTCCTTTAGTGGTTATAAACATCATATCAAAATTTTATAACAATCGGTTCACTACAACTAAAGTTATTGCACGGAAACCAAAGTGTCTACAGACGACAACGACGACGACAACGACGACATCGCCATAACATAATATGATCGCAAAAATTTTGCCGTCGTATAAAAACATGATAAAATGCTAATTTAGGGGCTGTAACCCCTAAAAGGGGTCATCTAACAACTATAACCCTAAGGAGACTTTTGAGGAGCTCAAAAAGCTAAACATTCACAACCTATAAGACTAAAACCACTATTTTTTGGCATTAAAGGGGCAATAACCTCTATATGAGGTTATCTGAAAAATTCAACCTAATTGACAAATTTATAGATCTCAATAAGCTGAGCATGTAAGCAAGCAAAACATTTTTTCTAGTGTGTATAAAGTTTCATGATGATATCATACATCCTTGATGGAAGGTCACTGAAATCTGATAGGTGGAATTATCAGAAGATGGACAAAAAGAACCAAACACCCTTGAAAGCAAGGCATTAAACAATGTCTGGACATAAAAAAAAAACATATTTCAACATTAGATGTTTTATTGTGTTTTTTTAAATTAAAACAAATATTTGTTGATGTAACATACAAACCACAGATATTCTTGTTGCACTCTTAAACAAGGCACCAAAACATTAATAAATTACAATGATATCATAATTATAGTTTGTCTGAAACTCAACAGCTAAATTGTATTGCTCTGTTCCATAGTTAAATGATACAAAACTTTAAAGGCGTAATTAAAAGATCAAATTCAATAATAGAAAATTTGTCAAAAGTTAAAATGGCCAGATTTTGTTAAACAGGAAAAAGGTAATCGACAAACCTAAAATTTTTGTATTATGCTGTATTATCAATAAGCTGTGATTAGTAGTTGCTGAGAAAACTGTTACACAAATTTCTTCCCAGCCAGAAAAATTTTTCGGTAAAATCCAGCCAAAGCTAAACTCAAAACTTTGATATATAAATACATTAAACATAAAAGTAATTGATACATATATAAATGTCCATTTTTTGGTGGGGAAAATTTTCCAAACATTTAATTTAATAAAATCTTAAAAAAAAACATTGAATTTCAGACAAACTATGTATGGAGTTATGTCCCCTGAACCGAGGCGAAAATTGTCCATTTACAATTGGATATAGCTGATGTATGTACACTGTATTTACAAAAATAGATTTTCTGTAGTAAAATGGTATTAAAACTCATGATACATCTTATTTTGTTAAATGACCAAAAAATCTATAGTTTATTTAAAATTTCTAAATGAGTTGTGTAGGCAAATAGGCAGTGAAAGCTTCATCTTCAATTTTTAAAAGCAAAAAAATGTAGAAAATGAATTTTACAAATCAAGTAAGATCATTTTCATAATGAGACCACCGGCAAATTAAAAACCTGACAGAAATGATTAAAATTCAAATGCAATTTAAAATCAATTATTCAAATATGTAAAACAATAATCAGATTAAATAAAATATATCATATTCGCCTGCGTTAAATTAATGAGATAAAACAAATTTTTTGCTGTGACATTATATTCATTTACTGCCATATTGAATAAATAATCTAAAAAAAAATCACAAAGATTTTATTTTCCAAAGTTCATTTGCAATTACAACTACTAAGAATGATGCAATGATAAAATGTAAAATAAATTAAAACTAAAGTGAAAAAAATCATTTAACAAGATAAAAACATGATACATGTAACGAAAACAAAGTATGGAGTTATTTAGCTGCTCTCTTACACACACATCAAAATTCTAACAATTACACATACATTTCACACACATACATATACATACATACACATGATTATTTCATCTCTTTCACACTATCACATATTGCGCTATAAATATAATTCTAAACAGCCAATCATTTACCAGGAATGTTGCGTTTTAGACCTAGAATTTGCTCTTGACCCAGAGTTATTTTGTCTTCAAATTCTTGCATCTCAATAGTCAATTTTGATTTCATCTGCACGAAATATTTGTAATCTTCAAACTCAGAATCGGATAGACTCTCCTGTAAGAAGGTAGAAACTTGAGCACTTCTTTTGTCGATGTCGTCCTTTAGGGTTTTAGCCTCCTCATGTTGTGCTTGTAATCGGTCTCGTTTGTCAACAGCCATTTTCTGAAAAATAAGATGAACAATGTTTAAAGAAAGATAACTCTATCAGATTTAAAACATCAAATCAATTTTGATGCTAACAACTCTATTCCTTTTTGTTGCCCCAAAATACCAAGGTAAATTGAAGCCATTGATAAATATCATTATTGAAGTTCTATTGTGAGGCAACTTAAATTATTGAAGAAATTGAACAAATGGTGTATTAAAGGTCGTGCCTGTGTAATAATGTGATTATGTTTGTAGTGTATCCATTTTCCACGGTCTGCAGTAGGAAGCTACTAAAAGTTATTCCCAAGGATTTAATTAGGGAAAATTTACAATTCATCTATTAAATTTGATGCATACAAAATTACTGTTATAAAAAGACTTCTAAGATAATTAACTCATTTGGTTTAAGGAAAATTCTTTTAGGCTCCATTCAAACCTCTTGAAAAATCTAATTATTTTTCATATATGCCAGTATTCCTTTATATTTCTTGCATACCTTAATGGTAGGACTTGAGTTCTCAGGCAGGCTCTGTAGTGCATTTTCTGCTCTAGCCAATAAACCTGACAGCTTCAGTAACAATTTGATGATTTTCTCCATGTCGGTGATGTAGGAATTAAATTTATCCTTCTCTTGCTGTGTTCGACATTTCTCCTGAACCAATTTAACAATCTACAAACAAGAAAGTTAAAGATTACAAATCAAAATATCAAAAATCTATTGACAACTTTAATTCTCAATCTCAATACATGTACTATATACGATGAAATTTTCTCATAAAATGCAGTACATGTAATTTGTCATATAAACCACATTTACCTTGTATGTTTTTACTTAACAATATTAAAGGTAAATATGAAAATTCATAAAAGTGGAAAAATTCTAAGTCAGATTATCTCCTTGAACAAAGTTAAAGACCAAGAAAAAATCACCACACAGACTCTCCATATAATGTAAATTTTCCTTTCTTTTAATTTTTCATCAAACTCTTTTTAAAATTACTAATAGTTGTCCTTGTGAAGTATGTTCAGATAAATAAACTATAATACTTGATTGTTTAGGGTGCATACAATTTTTCCTCTTTTCATATGTTGACTATCACAGGGTTGCCACTATTTTGTTGTTGCTAAATTCAAAGGTTTTTCCAGGAATTTTCAAGGGTATTTAGTCATTTTCAAGGATGAAAATAGTCAACAAAATTTCATTCTCCCTTTGAAATTTTCTGTGAAACAGTTCAATCATGAACCTTTGATTATGGAACTAGTTCAAAATACTGACAAATGAAATTCAAGAGTTTTTCCAGATTTCAAAGATATGTGGCAACCCTGCTATCAACACGAATATGTGATCAAATTTACCTTCATCCCAACTTCCTCTACATCGTCCAGTTCTCTCTGTAGTTCTCCCTTCTCTTCCTTTAACTTCTCTACTTTCTTCTGAATACTTCTAACTAACTCTTCCTGTAAACAATCAAGTTTTAATATTAACAAATACTATATTTTTAGTATTTGCTTCCATAAACCTTCATTTTATTGACATCATGGACATATACTGTGGTTTCATTATTATTCGTGGGGTATCAATTTTCAGGTTTTTAGTGGATAACCTTCTCCCACAAAATTTGATACCTAAAAAAAAGGAAAATTAACATTGATCTGTATGCCGGAGAAATCAGAACAACTCAATTCAGATTCCACGAACAGATCATTTTTCAACAAACCATGAAAATTGGTAGGGTTAAGGTTTTTCAAATTTATGCAAGGTTCACAATAGTTTTTTCATGTTTTTGAGTGTATGTAAGTTATTAGTGTATATAACATACACTGATATTTTAAAATTGTTTGGTACTATGACTGTATACTGTATGGCTTCATTCAACCTTCAAGTTGGTGGTAATGAATGATCTAAGCCTTACATTTTATTTCTATGAGAGTATCAGAGCATGATCACAGTTTTACTGTATCAAAAGCTTGCTTTACAGTTTTTTTTTTGCCTTATCTTAGTATTTTAGAATGTAAGAAGGACTCCCTTGAGATTGTTTAGTCTACTGGCAGTGGCGTAGCTAGGGTATTATTAAAGTGTACTCCCAAGTCGGCAGGGGGTTAAGGGGGCCGCTCAAGGCCCCCTTATGGGTCCAGGGCAAAGCCCTGGTGGGGGCCAGGGGGCGAAGCCCCCGGAAGCTAACGAATTTTAGACAATTTGGGTATAGATTTTGACCATTCTGAAACTACAGATGACTTCAATTTTTTAAATTTTTGTTATTTTTTTTTTTACTTAGGTAAGCGTGTTTGTACCCTAAATCACCATTGGTCACTATTGACATATATATTTCATTTGGATTTCGTTTTTCTATATTTAAGTAGTTTTTATATGAGATATATATGAAAGATCCTGGATAATCAGATTAAATTTTAAAGAAAAGAAGTACACACCTACATTATGTCACAAAGATTGCGTGAAAGGTTCATGAAATTCCATTGAGAGTTTGAAGAGTTGCAAAAACTAGACTGAGATACGAGAAGGGTAATCTAAGGCGTAACGGTGGTGCATCTATGGACGGACATCCCAGACCCTATCTATATACCTTTAAATACATTTCATGCAGGGGTAAAATTAACTGTTTTGATTGACTTTTTAAGGTTGAGGGTGTCGATATTTTTCCCCTCTTTATTGAATTCAATTGGGAATGCTAAGTATAAAATGCTCAATAATAAACCCTTAATATATCTCTCTTCTGTCTTGGGATCTGTCGTGCTTACACGGTCGGACTTCTTCCAACCACGAACTAAGCGACCCTGTTTGATTTTTCAAATAAAACATTAAAATCGTAAAAATTCCTACCTCACGAGAAATTCATATCTATGTGCGTCTTCCCACGATCCAGAAAGTCCGAAAAGGCAGAGACAAAACCAGTAAACACCCACCACCGAGAACGGGACAAAAACAGACAACATGTAAAACATGGAAACACAAAATAATTGAATATCAATCAACAACGCAAACTCCAGTCGAAGAGTGAACTCAGGTGCTCCGGAACAGAAAGCAGTTTCTGTTTTCTATAGCACACCCGTCGCGTTGCCAATAGTCCATTCAGGGTGTCAAATCCTGTAAAGGAAGACAAAACAAAACCCTATGACAAACCAACATCTGCACTCATCTGAGAGATCGAAATCCCATATTTGTCTATAAGTGCATGATGTCTTCCATAAAATTTCTTGAGTGAAGACAGCAACCGAGGAGCAACATAACCCTGTGTGAGCAATTTTTGCGTCAGACGTGTCGCTCTGCTAAGGAAATCGATGTAAGTCCCGCACGCTCTGAAGTAACGAACAATTGAGATACGTAAACTTCATAGGCTGGAGCGGACGGAATGTTGCTACACAAGAAGGGAAAGTTGACGATTGGAAAGTTGAAGTCATCACGTTTGTCATACAGCCTTGTTGAAAGTCTTCATTGAGTGTCAAATTCGAGATGTAGATCTAAATATGAAGCAGACTTCCTAGAATCCGTTGTGTCCTTTATCTCAAGCTCCTGGGGATATATGAGATGGGGAAAGTCACCAAATCGAAAATTGTTTAGTGAAAGGAAATCATCAATATAACGGAACATGAGCTGTTGAAAGAGAGGGCTAGTCTACGGGTTTTTTTGTCTAGAAGAGATTGTAAGAAGTCTGCTTCATATGAATGAAGAAACAAATCAGCAACGGCAAAGGTGCACAATTAGTGCCCATTGGAATCCCTATTGTTTGCTGAAAAAAACTTCCACCAAACTGAACAAATATGTTGTCAATAGGAAAGTTGAAAACAAGTCCGGGTATGGTACCTGACAAGAGCGTTTAACGTTAGAATGTTTACTACTGGAACATGATGGTTGACTTGAAGTTTCAGAGGTCGTTAAAGTTTGTTCTGGTGTTTCAATGTTCGGTTGTTGTCTACTTGGATTGATCTTATTGAAAACATCTGCAATTTTCTTTTGCATTTTGGGATGATTATCTTATTCTAGGTACCAAGTCCGTGCTCCGTTGTTTTGAAAAGTACGCCATTAAACGGCATGTAGAAAAGAGACACGAAAATTTCCGTAATATTATTACGTTCAGGATACAGATATAGCTGACCAAGATTTAATATACATGTACAACACATGCCTAAAAAAATCCCAGGCCACCGCTAAGTATGTATATGCATACATCAAGACTTAAAATGTATATATACCTACCGAAAGCCCCATATATCAGACTAATATTAAAACTGGTGTTCTTTCTAAAATCATTTTTTTATATATTTTTTTTTTTTGGTGGAAATGATGTGGACGTTTTGGAGTACAAGAGTACGCTTAACTACGCCCCTGACTGAAGTCAATATATGTAGTTCTCACCTTAGTTTTAATCAGTGTATCAGGGTCTCTGATCTCTTTGGATACCTCTTGGTTCAGTTCGTCACTTTTACCTCTCATGTCCATCTCTATCTTAGCCTTGGGCGAAGACTTGAAATAATCAGGGGGCAAAGACGAAGGATCTCTGTAATAGAAGAAAGGAAAATTGAATGAAAAATTTTCTTGTGTTGTCTTTTGGTGTTTAGTGTTTGTGTAAAAAAAATATTCTGCAAGCATTGATTTTTTTGGCTTTTGGTTTGTCATACGATAGTGGTTTGCAATTGAGACCAAAAAAAAAAAAAACAGATTTAAACTTCCAACAGTGCTAATTCTTCTTCTTATCATTTGTATACTACATGTACATAGAATAATCTTCAAGATTTCACTGATGTCAACTGAGTATATTTGTAATTTTTTCCCCTTTGACCACAATTTGAGCAACAGATTCCAATATGCAAAATAAAGTATTCACAAATACCTGAATTATGAATTAATGACCTGTAGATAATTTTACATTTCTAGTGGCAGATAAAAAATGGTTGATATAAAATTGACATAAAAGAGATAAAACAAATTTTAAAAGATAACAATTTTGCAGAAAATAGATTTTTGGTTTTATTATTATAATGATAAATATGTTATCCATTTCCCAACGTTCAAAATACTATCATTTTGTGCCATGGAAGTCATGACAACCTTTACAGCATAAGTACTCTAGCTAAGCTACTAGTGATATTTACAAACAAACAGTATACCTGACGAAGACAAATTTCCTACTCTGCCAAAATCAACATGATTGTGTCCAAACAATTTCTCATTATTATCTCCCCTGATTTAAGCTAATTTCTTTCCAAATTTTTTATGTATTTTTAGCAACAAATCAAAACATTGATTTTAGTTTCAAAGATGCAACATAAAATAAAAGATAATTTAATGCAAACCTTTAAAATAACCACTTAACATTACAATATCGAAATATTTTTAAATATTGACGAAAAACTAAGTATTTTTCACAAAAAAGCAAAGATCCTACCTGGGTCGTGAGTTCGGAATGCGGGTATACATTTGAGGTATTTAACTATCACTGACCACAATGAATAGAAAGATAATCTCTATTGTCCTAAACTATTGAAAACCATCTTACAAAGTCATTATAGAGCTACTTCAAAATGGCCTGTCTGGGCCTAGGTCTAATTTACTACCCTCATTTGAACCACAGGCGTTTGGGTTCAGGATTATTTTTTTTTATTAATACGTGTATATAAAAATTTTCATACTCGTCTATATACTATTTCCACAAGGCAAGAATGTTTGACAGTTCTAAAAATAGAGCAAAATTTACCCTTGGAAAACCCCCTATTTTCTCATAGAATTAAAGGTTTTGTGAAAAATATTGGTGATTTTCTTAATCCTTTCAGTTTTATCTAGCAATAAATCACATATATATCGTGTAACAATGCACAATGACTTTAAATCTAACCTTTTTTTTATTCGAAGTGAGCCACAAAACCACCAGGGACGGAAGTAGATAAGGGAGACAATATTCCGCCCCTTTTACCAATTTTATCATTGAATTTGAATAACCACATATATTTTATCCTGTTACGTCTTTTTGTAAAACTATGGTACACATAACAGGTCCTAATATAAAAATGTGCGTTTTTGCTACTATCTCCGTAGTAAAAAATAATTCAAATATGATCGTGACCATATTTTTTCCGCCAAGAGATTTTGTTCGAACTCGCCTAGATTTTACCTTACTGTAGCGTCACTCGGAATTCCTTTTATTTGGCGGAATATTGTTTCCCTATCTACTTCCGTCCCTGGTGATATTTTTGGTCCGGTTCGGAGGAAAAACGACTAGATTTGACGTTATTACACATTTATACACTATAATTTTGAGCCCATAAGAGAGAGAAAACTAAAAGGAATGAGACAATTGACAATTTCATTTCGATGGAAAACTACTTCTATAAGAAATTCGTAGATTTCCCAAAGTTCTATTTTTAGAACTGTCAAACATTCTTGCCTTGTGGAAATAGTATATAGACGAGTATGAAAATTTTTATATACACGTTATTAATAAAAAAAATAATAATCCTGAACCCAAACGCCTGTGATTTGAACAAATTTATTGCCAGAATAAAATGACATTTATTAGATAATTACTCAAAGTAGTAAAATAAAGGTGAACCCATAAAATATATTTTGCCTTGTTTTTGTTAGGACACAATGGAGATGGACCTCAATTTTTGTAACTTAATTTTGCCAAGGATTTTACCCCATAAGATGTTAATCATTTTTAATCTATTAAGTAGGCACTGTAAGACCAATTGAGTTCATATCATCAAAATCATAAAATAAGAAGTTTCAAATAAATTTTTAAACTATTATCATGATCATAGCTAGGCTAAAAGAAAGATTGAAAAAAAGTTTAAATGCTTGAAATCTGTTCAAATAGATGGACAAAAACAGAGTGATGTCATGCCTGGTTAAGAATGGGTTTTAACTGTATCTTTAATCTTATCCTAATCAAGATTCAAGTCCAGTTAATTTAGTTTTAAAGTAGATAAACAGCCATAAAATTGACCATTAATCAGGCAAAATGACCACAGGAGAAAACATCAACAAAGACATCACAGACTTAATAGTCAAGCCAGGGTCAATGATTAAATTAGCACATTGTTGTGGTATATCAAGACCCTGTATAAAATTTCAGTGACTCAGGGTTTTGTCAACCCAGAATTTCCTCAGTAGAATTTGTGTTTGTCTGTTCAAAATTCTCCTGCAAGGCGTATTTCAGATTTTCCACCGTCTTTTAGACCAAAATCTATTTATTTTGTACATCTGTGTTGAATGCATGGGAGTTGGGACACATAATCAAAGTAACATATTTTTTTTTCATGTAATGGTTACAAAAATGTACAAAACTGGAAAAGATTTGATTGTGCAAAATAATGACAGTAAACCCAAAATACCTGGACCCAGCTCTTGTGGGCAGATGAACTACTTACAATGGAGATTTCTGGTCCTCCTGTCTGTTGGCACTTTCATCTCTCACGCTGGAAGACTGAGGGGAATGATTTGGGGAGGAGTGTTGTCGTACTGGCTCATCAAGGGGAAATAATCCATTCATAAAGTCCATTCTAGCTTTATTGTCTACTTGTAGCACCTGTTTTAATCTTTGATCTTTCTTTGCAATTTCAGACACTTTTTCATCGCACTCAAGCTCTTCTTGCGACCGCTGTCGTGTGTGACACGACACAATTTCTTGTTCATTAGCACTATTGAAATTACTAGTTTGAGAAGAATGTTTGCTATCAAAACGACTAGTGGAAATTGACTGTTGGGAATTATTGTCATGTTCAGGGTGATACTTTGAGTAGCCATCCCTTTGCGAAAGATAAGAACTTTTCTTAGACTCTGAAGGAACATTTCCATTAAATTCCACATGAGAAAACAATTTTTTGTCATCATATTTTGGTAAATAATTCTGTTTGTGTCGTTCTGGTGGAAAAGATGTCCGTCTTGGTGTTGATGAGGAATCATTGTCAAATGTGAGTCTAGCTGTTCCATCTTGAACACCATTATTTAAACTTTCACTTTGTTGTGGTAAGCTTGGTCTACCGGAGTCCTGACTATTTCTATCTCCACTGTTAAATGAATGATTTGATACAGGAACTCTGTCTGGTGTAGCTTTCTTCTCATAGGATGAAATTTGATCACGGACAGAAAGTCTATCAGCAGAGTTACTCTCCTTGCGCAGATTTTCGGTCACAGAGGTGAAAGGACGTGGAGTTTGAAGAGCACTTGCACTATAAGAGTTCCCTAAAGGTCTCGGCTGAATGTGATTTTTATCGAGTGGTTGAGCTACAGACTTGACTACAGTTGGATTAACTCTGCTTTCTGAAGCGGAGAACCTTGGCACAGCGTTATTGTCAGTGTTTTGCTCTGAGTTTTCGGACCCAAGATTTTGTTGTTGCCATGGTTGATGTAATCGTCTTCGTGGAGGTTTTTCTATCTTGTTGTTGTTTGTCTCTGGTGAGATTTTGTGGATGTCTCCAGCTGTTGCTGAACGTTTATATTGCCCAATCTGTCGACTGTCCCCTTTTGTCTTGTGTGATAAATAGGAATCATCAGAAAACCTGAAAGATAGAACATTGTAATATTTAAAATCTATTAACATTGTCCTTAGTCAAAAATACCCAAGGCACAAAGTTATGACAGAATAAGTAAATGTATCTTGTATTATGTGTACCCTGATTAAGTATAAAATAAACATGTAGCTTTTTTCTTGTTTTCTGGCAAGCAACTTTCATAAAGAGGGAATTATGATTATGATAAATTTATGACATCTGTAAATTGGGCAATTATTTCTGCATTCAACACCACTATTACATGATAAATGTCAAAAATAATTGTCCAATTTGCGTTAATATCATGAATATAGCTGAAGGACTGAATGGGCTCATTTTTAGTCTATGCATGCATCATTATTATATCACACAAAGATATAGATAAGCTTGTCCGCATGACCAATATTCAAAAAGTTTTAAAAAATACCTTATGACTTTTAAATTTTTAAATTCTAAATCATGTGACTCAATATTGAGTGATGGTCACTTACTTTAAACCCCATCTTTGGTAACGGGCATACATAACCATTTCCTAATAGAGTTTTCTACCCTTAATCCATTTAAAACTTAAGGTCAATTGACAAATGATTGAACATATCGAAGTTGATCCAATTTGTAAAGGAATTCACTAGCTTAAAAGCACATGCCAGTCAGTGACAGTAAAACAATTTCAAACAAAAGAAAAAATCCTTCTTTTTGAATCTTCATAAAAAGATGAATGTCATATGTGATAAGATCAAGTCCAATATTGGCGGGCTAAGATTTGTATCGGAATTTCGGTCCATCGAACCATGTCATCCAATCAGTCTACCTTGTAGGTCATTTATATACAGTCCTCAGGACATATCATGTCCATAAAAATCACCTGACCAAAACTGTACATTAATTACCATCCGAAAATGAACAAAAACAGTGTAAGTGAGCATTTAACTATTGGAAACGGAAAATGTCACATGGCTTATTTGAAAAATCTCGTATTCACCTGCTGTACTTTAATCCAATTTTTATTGATGATTTTTTTACCTAAGCCTGATGTTGCACTGATAAAAAACTTTCTGTATAAAGAAAATTATGAGTCACAGGTTCTTAAAAATGCAACACCTCTTTCCTGTGTCAGCTTAACACACTTATCTGAAAGGAGTCTCTTTGTCCAATTAGAGCTTAAAAACTTTCATAAAATACATCCAAGGTTGAAATAAGCCATTCTTTCATTCATCATAAAACTGCAGCCAAATTGATCAGGACCCACAAATTGTATATAATTGACTCTCAGTTTTCGCTGTGTGATGTTCACTGATTTACAAGAGAATCTTCATTATATACACTAGGTAATGTTATTTAACATGTGAAGACTTCAAACAAAACACAGAACTCTGCAGCATAACCAGATGGTATAGGTATTCACATAGTGAAATTCCATGATAAGAAAATCAGGTCACCCAGGGAGCCCAATACACATCCAATCAAACTAACTTTGATCTTTATCTAACACTGACCACAACTGATGAGACAAGTACACCAGAGGTATTAAATTCCTAATAAATGTCAAGATAATAGATAGGCCAGTGGAGAAAATTTGCACCTGTTACATACTAATTCATAGTAATTGCTGATTTCTTATGCACAATAGAAGCAGGGAACTTTAAATGTTTTTTTTTTTGTCATAAACACCTTTAAATTATTAAAAAAATATCAAAACATATTGCTATAATAATTGTCAGATTCCTATAATGCAAAAACTCAAAAATGCTATCTGCTGTCTGCATTTTTCAAACAATGTCAAGCAAACACTACAGAAAGCCAGGTAGTCTGAGACAGCCCCAGACAAATGTAAATTATTTATATTATATTATATAAACCAAATGGTGGTGATTCTCAGACACAAGTCTTCTCCATTAATTAATTCAGTACTAACAGGTGCCCCCTTGTTACTGAGCCAGAACATATTAGATAGCTTTAATGGACACTTGACCTTACTAATGTTAAGGTCACATTCTTGTTGGACTTCATATATTTTTTTTCAATTTTAGAGTTCGCTATAGCTTTGATAGTCCTTTAAAGAACCCTGCCATCCTTATTGTAAATTTGGCAAAATTAAAGTACTCCTTAATCAAAGCTCTGGTTACTAGGTTTATTGCTCTTTTTTTATTTATAAACTATAAACTAAGATTATTGGAAATTAATGTTTTGTATCTTTTTTCTTTTATAAAAAAAAAAAGGAAAACAGCAAATTTAAGTCTAACAAATGGTATTCAAGAAAAATACCTGTGTTGGTACATGTATCAGCATATATCCAAACTAAGCTAAATATATCTCCCTATCTGACAACTTAAAATAAACCATTGTATGTTTAAATGATGCATGTAAATGCCACTCTATAAATAGATGGTGTATACCAAGATAAGTAAATAATGTTATCTTGTGTAAACACCTGAGAGGTAATGGCTTTTAATTAAATTGGGCTAACTGCTGGTGGAAATGTCAAACAAATCAGTTAGAGTTACTCCCCTTAGACCATTGGTTAAGGAAAATGTCAATGTTTATAAATGATATTCATATTTGTCAGGATCATGTCAAGATTGGTACGCCACAAATATGATTCAACAGTACAGTCTTTTTTAGGTTTAAACGTACAATGTACACATCAATGAAATGTAAATACTTATAGTAAATAGAATTGTATTGACATTTTTGTTCTTCCATTCAATACAAGTTGCACTGACTAGATTTCTTGATGATATTCTAAATATTACTGTGTATGAAAAATATTTTAATATATAAGATTATATATTATACTCACCCTTCTTTTGTCATTTCTTGACCTTGGATGACCTCTGGAGGAGGGGGAGGTAACTCCTGATCAAACTCATCAATGTCCTTCATTGGAGTAGGAGGAGGAGGAGGTTCTGGCGAGCTGATCTGTCGTAACAACGATGGAGTTGGGCTGTGGTGAGGACTCAGTTTCACCGTAGGACTTTGCCGAGGGCTCTGTCTAGGGCTTGGTGGCGGCTGGCGGTTGTCATGGCGATTCTCAATACTACTGTCTGAGCGTGATGAAGATGGACTTTGTCGAGACACAGATGGCGAAGTATTCCTCGGTTGTGAAGACTGCACTAGATTCTGTGTATATTGCTGTGGGCTATCTCTAAGTGTTGGAGATGTGGCCTGAGGCTGTGTGGCCTCTAAAGACTTCACCTCCGGTTTCTGATATGACTGGGTTATGTGTGTTTGTGTCTTTGATGAGAGATAGACCATTGAAGCAGACTGTTGTTCAGAATAACGTCGTGAAAACTTGCGTAATTGTTCGACATAATTTTCATGAGATTCTTCCTGTGGTGGTTGTTTATAATGCCGAGGAGGCAGCAATTGAGAGTCGGATTGTGATATGTCTTTCGAACGATAATTCCTTGGTGGTAGTTCCGGGGGCTTCTCCTCGTCTGTAGGTGGCGTTGGTGGCAAAGGCTTCCTGTATCCACTATTGTCTTGCATTAAGTTTTGGTAGATGGTTGATGGACCCATTCTAGGACTGAAAAAACAAAAAGAGAACATTAATAGTGGAGCAAACACATAAAATTTATAGAACTGAAGCCTTATATCCATTAGGAATGCATGCAAGTAGCCAAACTTAATAAATTCCATTTCTCTTGAAGTTTGAAGTGTTAAATTTTCTTCAAAACTAATGAACAATTCGTAAATATAGAGTGATTCAACAGAATTCCAATTTAAGTCCAAACACAATCTGTAAAATGTGTTACAGGGAGCAACAGCTATTAGCCCTAGCAAAATGGAAATCAACAAGTGTTAAATTAGCAACAAGCTGAAATGAGATGACTCAATATTGCCCATCAAGTGGACAGCCACCAGATTTTTCCTATCAGTGACAGTTATCAATTTTCTCATCAACAATTCTGACTCATAGTGTTTTGTCATTCAGAACTAAAAGACAAATCTCTAAAGGCAAATGTTTAGTCACAAGACTGCAATAAATAGACATCAATTCCTATTAATTTCCCATACAATTTATTTTATGCCAATTGTTTAAGCATAAAATAAATTGCTTTTTTCTTTTAAGGTAGAGCGTGGCACTTAGGTCCAAAATTAAGTTGTCAATAGATTTTCTTTAAAATTGGCATAAATGTCCAAAATAATGTACTCTTTCATAATTTGATTCAAAATTCATGGGTTTCTTCCCTACTTTTCGAGTTATATCAAGTTAAAGTATCAATATTTTACTATGAATTATATAGGAAAAGCCATAAAAACACACAAAAATGTTCCATTACTTTTTTTCCTGTCAATAGATTTCCCTCATTTTTTGACATTTTATAGATCTTGCAATAATTCATCATCTTAAAACATTTTAAATTGGGGTTTCTTCCCTTGATTTTTACGTACAAGCAAAGATAAGAGCCAAAAACGATGATTTTTCATGATTTTTGCCAAATTACCTCCCTTGACCATACTTTAGCTGAGAATTTATACTACTTTAAGAATACAAATTTTAATCATATTGATAAAACGTGTCTAAACTAGGTATACAGATTCTAAAAACACAAAAATCTCAAAATATTTTTCAAATTTCATTTTATTTTGGGCAAGTCACATGACCACTGTCCTTCTCCACCTTAAAATCAATTTATTTATAAAACAGATTGATGGAAAATATTTGTTTTTTTTATGAAATATCAATGATCTCGTTTATTAGAGCACCATCCTCAATGTCCTACAGTAGTAGGATTTTACTCACATTTATAATAGGAAATCTCATTAATATCAATTATGAACCACGTCAATATTCAATCTTTGAAACTTTTTGCCAATATTTCCAAACTCATACAAAAAATAAATACACACAATCACCAATGTTGGTTAAAAATATGTCAAAATGAACCCAATCAAATAAATAGATATGGAACATTCACAGGTTAATTCACAAATATTTCCAATCTCTCATACAAACACAAGCAAAATATAACCACAATCACAAGTCTTGGTTGAAATAAGCTACATTTTTTAAAATCCAAAAAACATTCCATTTGCCCATCAATCCAGAATGCCTAATTGTTTCTGGACAATTCATCCCATATATCATTGACAAGTATGGTGCAGATAGTTTTTCCAGTCACTTCAAAAATCATATTTTAATCTGATGGATTTTTCAGACCAGCAAACACATGGTAGATTTTGATAATAGTAAATTAATTGAGCAGAAGTTCTGGAGAAGTTCATGACAGTTCAATTAAAGGTCAACTATGAAACAGGGTATGGAATGTCCACTTATCCCCCTGCAGGCCAAAGACAAGAAAATTCTTAATCCCTCTTCAAGACAAAAGATGAACTAGAAGCTTTGAAGTTTTCTTAACAAATATATAACCTTTAGTTTTCTGCCAAGGGTTGCATCTATATTAAATCAACTAATATTTTTTTTGGATTTTCCACACTAATCTATTCTATGGGGAAATTATATTTGTGCAATCTTAATTAAATTTGGGTTTATGAATTTATTGAGTTAAAACTGTCAAATTTTTACACCTTTAATCTATAAGAAATTCTTTACTATTAATCAAGACTTATTCTTTGAACATTTTAAGACCAATTTTAGCCAGAGGGGGAAAGGATTTGAATATTGATATGAAATACATGAGAAAAATGACAGATTAGTTGATTTTAATCTAGTCCTGTGTGTTTAAATATTTCAAACAACACCAGAGGGCAATAAAAACAAAAGGTTTGTATAATGGACCCAAAAATGTGTTAAAAGGTCAAATAACACAGGAAATTTAACAATAAGAAACAGGGCTGGATCCTTGCTACTTAGAGACCACAAAAATCTTATCTGTGGTAAAAAATAAAAAAGAATTCTTTATAAAAATGTGACAGGCAAACATAT
This sequence comes from Arcuatula senhousia, assembly GCA_963971305.1. Classification (NCBI taxonomy): domain Eukaryota; kingdom Metazoa; phylum Mollusca; class Bivalvia; order Mytilida; family Mytilidae; genus Arcuatula; species Arcuatula senhousia. The sequence goes on from OZ020312.1 coordinate 38,234,117, forward strand.
CCAAAAATATTCTTATTTTCTTTTTTGTACTTAGTCTGGTTTCGAAGTTTAAAAATTCATCAACTTGGAATGTCAATTCTTGTATTTTATCAATACTAAAATTAGAAATTTTATAGATTAAAATTACAACAATTAGTTCCAGCTATGCCTGACACAAGTTTCATCTATTCAAGACTCATCAGGGGCGCTCTACCCAAAATATTTAGAAAAGCCACACACTTTATAATTATGAAGAGCATAGAACAATAAAAAATACCAAATGGGAAACCAAATTAAAACTAAGATCACCAAACTCTGTCTGGGGTAAGGAAGAATCATAGTAGAGAAAAACTTTTTTATTTAATGATCCATAAAAATTGGTGTGCATGAAAAATACAGTACGTACTTTCAAAGAAAACTGAATTTTATTACAGATTATTAAAATGATAAAACTTTTAAACCATTCAATTCCAAATTTACGAAAATTGACAACACTCCCCTTAATATAAAAGTATTCAGTGCAAAAAAAAAAAAAATTTGAATGCCAATGACTATGGTAAATAAATTGTAAAAAAAAAAAAGGTTAACTAGCTAGCTTACCCAAAGAAATAGGTCCTTTGAGAAAAATCCATTTCTATCATTTTGCACTTGAATATGGAAATGTTACTATATAATTTCCCGTACTTTTATGGTATGAACAATCATTGAAAAGACAACATAGGACTACTACCACCTGATGGTACAAATGGTTTAAATGTTACCATACAATGAACCATATCAGAGATATTTCTCTTGGACCAGGCCCAAACTTCACAATCATGTGTCATCTAACCAAGGACCAACTCACTTGTTTGACAATATTTACAGTATACAGTCGGAACAAAAGATTATGAAATTTCTTTTGAAGTTAAACATGATTGTAAGGGAGGTAATTATAATGAGAGGATTACAATGGATTAAAAAACAGCCCACACTCAGGGGTTTCACAGCTATATAATAATTATGTTAAATGGATGTCAATTTGTAACAAATTATGTATTAATATAATCATAACCTTACACTCAGTGCGAAAGAATTAAAAATTTAAGAAGTATTAAAAAGATCATTTTTTTTGTTCTTAATTCTATCAGGTTATTCAGTTCAAAATTCTGTTTTTGTTTTTAGGTTAGAATGCACTGTGTTAAAAAATATGCATATTTAATGATTTATTGACCCTTAAGCTAAGTAATCCATTTAAAACAGTAATGACCTAAAGCTGAAAATGCAGAATAATTATACAATAACCGTTATTTTTACCTCAAAATAAATATACTTTGCAGTGTAAATTCGGATGTAAATTTTGACTTTCACTCTACTTGCCATTAATAATTTCAATAGAATTATTTGGGAAATTTGGACCATAAATTTTGGTGTAAAATAGTTGTTTTTGAAGTAGCAAGAATGCACACAAGGTCCCTAGATGAACTTCATGCAATATGGCTTTTGTTATTTTATGCCCCATCTACGAAAGTAGGGGGCATATAGTGTCTGGGTCTGTTTGTCTGTCCGTCCATTCGTCTGTCTGTCCATAATGTTGTGATATGAGGCATTACTGTCTTTTAGACATTATTCTTGATCTCTATTAAGAATAATTCATTATAATGATATTTTTAATGACAAAAATAATTATCTCCTGCAAGGTTTAAACAATATTTTATCCTAAATAAATATGTTAAAGTCAGTAAGATCAAAGTAAAAAAATTAAATCAATTTAATTCTATTACATTAAACAAAATTCCTTTAAAGTGATGTCAGTTCTTCTTTAACATTTACAAGGAAAATTTATATTCTTAATTATAGATAAATTCAATGAAGAATTTAAATTTAAGATATTTAGTATGATTAGGCCAAACAAAAAAGTATGTGTGTTTACTGTCACATGCTGAAAAAAATTAGGGTGGGTAGGTAGGAAATTATTTTTTTTTTATAATTTTTTTTACCTTGAGTCTATGGGGGCAGCTTTGTGACTTTAATAGTGCTTAATGGAAAATGCTCAAAAAAACTTTAGGGTAGGGGGGTAAAAATTAGGTAGGGTAGGGTGACAGTAAACTCACCTACTTTTTTTTTTGGCCTTATATCATTCAAGTTGTAAGACATTAAAACGAAGATCCTCGTTTAAATGGTTAGATATGTTTTTAGTTGAAATGACAATCTGATCTAGGTAAAATGCATTAACATATTCATTTATCTATGAGTCACAAATCACATTCATACAAGGTCAAAAACATGAAAAAATCTTGGTATATTATCATGAAAAAAACAACGACAAATGTCACTTTTTAAATTGGCAGCTAAACCACTTTGTGAATTTTCAACCCTGAGACAGCAAAATAATCTTGTGACTATCAACAATTAGCAATTTGCATAGAAAGACTTAGTTTTTGAACATGACACCATATTTTGGATGAAAATAATAATGTTGGTTAACATATATCCTACTTGACCAAAATATTTTTTTTCTTAGGATAGAAGAAAATGATATGCAGAAATGATATTTAATAGAAATAGATTTAAATAACAAGACATCAAAGGTTATTCTGCAGCTTTAAAATACAATATACTACAGCATTCCTCATTGATATCAAATATCATTTTATAAATCATGTATGTCATTTAAGAAACTTGAAGGTTGAGCATCTTTTAAAAATACAAAGAATGATAGAAATTGGGTTAAAAATGCAACATCAGATCAACTGTTTAAGAATCCTTAAGTCAGTTTATCACATAATCAAAACTACAATTCATAAATTTTACCAAAATAATTAATAACAAAGTTAAAAGCTCCTGGTCCAATGAATGAAAATTTGGTTTGAAGATTTACAGAAGCAATGAAGAATTGATGGGGCATTCCAGAAGGCCAAGACACTTAAATATTCAGTAGATTGAATACTAGACCAGATCTCAGGTCAAAGGGAAACCTCATCCCTTAGGTCTGAATGATCTCAATCTAATAAATGGATCTTAATTTTAATTGTCTTAAACATTGTATATCAGACTACTGAGATGTCACGTGGCAATGGAATCTGCTGCATTTAGAATGGTTGTTGCAGGGGTATCTTTAGAACAGGGGCCTTCTGACCTTGAGATCCTAGAGACAACAGACTAATAACAATCATATAACTTTGTCTTTACTGTCAATCAAATGCATGATCACATTAGATAATCAATCATACATTACATGTACAGTAGTCCCCAATACACATTATAATAACTTATTTTTTCATCTTGTACACAACAGATTTAAGACTGATGACAACGGCTTGTCTTTTAAAGCCTGTGAATTATTATGCTGACCAAAGATTCATTTAACATATATCATATTTACTTTTTTTTTAAAAAGTCATTGCAAAGATGAGTTTTCATACAAAATTTCTCATAAAATGGATTAGATGATGCAGTGTATGTTAATTCTGGTTTATGGTCTGTGGACAGATATACATGAAGTATATTAATTTCTTGTTTTTTATTTACATTTTAGTTTATTCATGGCCTAAATGACATCATAAACCCCAATAAAAGGAGAGCTATCACTTTAAATCGGACATCTTTAACATGTCCTCAGGTGAAATCACCTGAACGAGTTTCCTCGTTAGATAATAAGACCACAATTGTTTCCCCTGAATCAGACCAAAAATGACCACTATACTGAACAACTTAGGGTCAATCGTACTATTCTCATTGGACAACCTATGTATAAATAGATGACAGTTTGATAATAATATCAGTTGGCGAGTTTCAGCTGCAGAGCATCATATCTGTTTTTTGCTGTTATATTTAATTGATTAAATAATCGTATCAAAATGAAATTAAACAATGATGTTGCGTTTAATTCGGATCAATTTATGCAGTTATTAGTTATGTTTCGAGAAAAAGATCATTATACAGAATTGAATAGTTACCAGGACGGTGTTGCATTAGATACTTTAGGGGATGATGATCTTGTCAAAAGAGTGTTAAAAAGTTTTGATGTTCGGATCGATAAAATAGAGACAATAGTTGGACACAAACTAAGTTCAGGTGAATTGATCAATATTAATCATTGCGCAATTGAAGTGGCTAATAAATTTGTTATACCTGGGAATATAATTACAAATAAGAAGAGGTCAGTACCAAGTGCCGCAGCAGGTAGCGAAAGCCAGGAAGAAGAAGTGAAAAAGAAAAAGAAAGATACAAAAGCTGATGAGCTATCTGTAAGTAAAATACATTTGAAATGCAAAATAGTTTATTTTTTTTTTTAGATTTTGTTAAGTAATATTGTATTTCCTGTGACCCCCTTTTTAAGCATTACAAAATTGCAGTTAAATGTGAGAAGAATGCTGCAGGTTTAGAACTTAGGTTTGCTCTGTGAAATCTAATATGCAGAAAGACCTTTTTAAAAGTAAATGAGTTGTAATGCAATATTTTTAAATCCATAGCGGGCATGCGAAAGGAACAGGAGCTATGGTATATTTTGCATGAGAATTGTAGAAAAAAGTAGACAAAATGTAAATTTGGGCACAGGAGATAAATATTTGATTTGTTAGAATTTCTTTAGAAAAAGAAAAAAAAAAAAAAGAAAGAGAGAAAAAGGAAAAGAAAAAAAAAAAGAGTTATAAATGATGAGATGAATAGAAAAAGAAAAAAGAGTTATATATGATGAGATGAATAGAAAAAGAAAAAGAGTTAATGATGAGATGAATAGGAAAAGAAAAAGGGTTAATGATGAGAGTACTATAAATGATGAATTATTATGTTAATGTGGAAAGAAGATGTTTTATGAGATTGAAAGATTTACATGATTAATACAAGTTATTCAAGAAGAAAATTATTGGTTAAATATTGATTTAGTTAAGATGAACAATCTGATAGTATTAACTGTGGTATTAATATGTTAATTTTTGATGGAGGAAAAAGTTTAATGTTCTGATTATGGTATCTACATGTAGTAAAATTTATTTGGATATAGAATTTTAAGTACATGTTTATTTGATGGTGAGTTTTTTGTGATTAATTTGTAGGGTGAACAAAGTTGTAAGGATTATAATGATGTTTACATCGATGAAGATAAAATCCAATCTCGGTTATTAGAATTAGACAATTTAATGGATAGCACAAAATATTCAAAACAAAAAGATTCTTTAACAGTGGAATTAAGTGGATTTTTAAGGTCACTAAGTCCGAGAAAAACATTAGCAGATGCTGTACCAGAAGATATAAGAAAATTTTTAGTTTTTAAAGATGATAAAGGCAAAACAAAAGTTCATAAAATTACATGTGAATTTAGTGGATCTAAAAAGAAAAACGATCCGTGTCAGTGCCCGTTAAGACAGTCAGCTGGATCTATTGATAGTCTTTTAGGCAAATTAAGAGCAATTTTTAGAGATTTAGGATTGGGTACAGAATGGAATTCTATTTATGCTATTGGAAATCCGGCATCTTCCCCCCTTGTAAAAAGATATCTATCGGCAATTCGTTTAGAACAATCAAATAGTGCAGTTTGCCCAAAACGCCCCCCACCGCTGTTTATTGACAAGTTATTTAAAGTATCACGTCATATATTGTATAAATTACATAATCCAAGCTTGACTCTTCTTCAAAGATATGTTTACAAGCGTGATTTGTTGTTTTTTAATTTGTTATCATATACTGGTGATCGGGCAGGTGATTTAGGTTTACTATTAGTGTCACAAATACGTTCTTTGCCTAATAATGAAGGAATTATTTTCTCTTTGACAACTGGGAAAACTGTTGATATTCGAGACCCTAGAGTGGTTATTGTTATTAATTCTGACAAATATGAATTTTGTCCTGCTAAAGATATTCGAAAATTTATTTCTTTTTGTCAAGAAAATGAGTTATTGACGTCTAAATGTGGCTATTTATTCCGAGTATTACATTCTTCTCAAAAACAGCTTACTAATAACCCCTTTTCTTCGTCCTCAGCAAATGCTCGGTTAAAATTATATCTGACAAATATTAATATGTGGGAAGGAGAAACACCACATAGTGCAAGAAGTGGATGTGCTTTGACATTGTCATGGTTAGGTGTTGATAAAGATAATATTAAGAATCATGTTGGATGGAAGTCAGATGCAATGCTTAGTCATTATACTACAGGTGATGACCTTTGTCAAAGGGTTGTTTCATCAAAAACTTTATCAGAGGGGCGTTGTGAGCAATTATCAGATAAATTTGATAAGTATAAAGATTTTCATAATTTCGAGAAGTTGATTCTGTAGTTAGTGTTGTTTATTTTACAGAATTTTGAGTTGCAAAAGCAGATTGATCAAATGAAGAAAAGCATGAATGTAGATACTGTTGAACATGCCCTTAGAGAAGTTAAAGAATATGCTTCACGATCAGTGGATCTGAATATTGATACACTACAACTCAAATTAATGCATCTTGATGAAGTTGGTAGACGTTTTGATCATAAGGATAAAGAACTTTTTTCAATGGTCTTAGCTAGGTTTTTGAGTCATAAAGCGCATCCACAGATAGGATATTTAGTCACCTCTCTACTATGTTCCCAAGCAGAAGCTAAGATTTATGAAAAGGAACAAAAATTTTTGAAACTTCATGGAAAAGGAAATCAGAAAGAAAGTTCTCCTAAACAAGAAACGGTAAAGGTTGAATCTCCTAAAGAGGATTATTTAGCTTCCATGTTTCATTTTATGCAAGCGTACCTGCCCCAGCAACAGTCTCCTCGGTATGCTTATCAACCACGTTATCAAAATTTTCATATGCCTCGTCGAGGTGTTCAAAGCCCACGTTTCCGTTCAGGGGGAAACCCGCCAGTTGGGTGCTATATTTGCGGAGATCCATCTCATTACAGGGTTGACTGTCCAAAAAAGCAATAGAAAGGCAGTCGGTTGACAATGAAGTTATTTTTTTTTTTTTTTATTATTATAAAATTATAGTTTTCTAGAAATTTTTTTTTTAGTGTATAGTGAACTTATATTGTTCTTTACAGACTCGTCAAGATCCGCAGGTGTATACTTGGGAGTATTCTCAAAATTTTGAACCTACGACAATATCTGCTAGACCTCTAACAACATATTATATAAATCATAACGGAGAGAGACAATTTGAATTTGATGCTATGAAAGAGTTTCCACCATCGGATTTGGAATCTTTACTGAAAGAGGACTTATTGTTTTATGATCCAACTTTTTTCATCGCTGGAAATGTTAACCGTCATTGGAAGGTTTGGTACAATTATGTGTTAAGAGATCAAAATACTAAGCAATCAGAAGAAGTGTTTCGTTGGTTAAAAGATGGTGTAGATATTTATTCATTTATGCAACCATTCTCTGGTGAGTTTTGGGGAGTGAAATATAATCATGATTTTCCACCAAGTAGATGTTTTAGCAATGCTAGAAATTGTGAGGATTTTACAACATTTATTGACAGAGAACTTAAAGAAAGGTTATTATCAGGATCTATTAGTTATGTCGGAAAGGTTGGAGAAGTTACGCCACCGTATATTGTTTCACCAATAACAATTGAACCTTCTAAACCTAGACTCTGTATCAATTTAATGTATTTAAATTGTTTTATGAAAGACAGGCCGTTTACATTAGACACATTAGTTGAAGTACCTAAGATAGTTAAGGCAAATAGTTTGTTAACAAAATTAGATGATAAATCAGGTTATGATAATATTTTTATGTCCGAATCTTCAAGATCGTTATTGTGTTTCCAGTGGGGTGGATATTATTTTCAGTGTAATACATTGCCTTTTGGGTGGAAAGAAAGTGCATTTGTTTATAACACAGTTAATTTACATGCTATGACTTTATTAAGACAACATTATGTTTCTTGTTTGCTTTATATTGATGATAGATTGTTTGAAGAATATAATGGAAACCTTCAATCTCATTTAGATACACCCATTATTCGTTCTCAGATAGCTATACGATTAGCTATTAAATTGATTGTAAATTTGGGATATTTTTTGAATATTTCTAAATCTATAATTGTGCCAACTAGAAAATTAACATTTTTGGGAATGGTCATTGATACTGAAAAAAGGTCATTTTTTCTGACTGACAGTAGGAAACTTAAGTTTCTAAATTTAAGAAAGTTAATTTTGGAATCAAAATGTGTAAATGTCCATACAATTCAACGTTTCACAGGAATGTGTGTATCCATGTCTATGGCTATTCCAGGGGCAAAATTATATACATCTGCTTGTAACATTGCCATTTCTCATGCAAATAAATTTTCATCTTTGATTTACATTGATTTAGAAATTAAAAAAGAAATAGAATATTGGGGTTTTTTAGAATCTTGGGACAAGCCATTTGTGTGGATTAATGAGAGACATTATGTGTTAGAAATGGCAACAGATTCGTCAAATTATAAATGGGCTGTGTCCATTATGGGAAATGATGTAAATAATGTAAATCTGTCTGTATCGGATTACTGGAATGATGAGCAATTACAATTGCCTATAATGATAAAAGAAGCATTAGCTATACAATATGCTTTGAAAAGTATCTGTGAGTCTATCACTGATAAAAGAGTTGTAATACATGTTGATAACCAAGCAGTTGTTTATGCATGGTTAAATCAGTATTCAAAAAATGAATATCTTAATAATGTTTTAAAAGATATTTTTCAAATTGTATTTAAGTGTAATTGTTTTTTATCTTTGGTATATATTAACACTAAGATTAACCCAGCAGATTATTTTTCTAGGCAATTATCAAAATCGGATACAACACTCAGTTTAAGAACATGGGCATATATACAACATTTATTTGGTAGACACACTGTTGATATGTTTTCATTAGACAGCAATGCTATGAGAAATTGTGAGGGACTTATATTAAAACATTTTACACCAAGTTCATCTCCTTTGTCAGCAGGAATTGATGCATTTGCACAAAAATATTCTAAAGAAGAAAATTATTATGCATTTCCTCCATTTTGTTTATTGTTCCCAGTAATAAAATTTATTGTTGAGATGCAAATAAATTGCACATTGGTAATTCCAAAACTAAGTCCTACTCCAGTGTGGTTTCCATTTCTTTTGAGACATATAAAATGTTTGAAAGTAGTAGGATATAAAGGTGATAAAGGGGTGTTGTTATATCCATCTAAAAAAGGGTATGTTGCAGATAAACATGGTTTGCAATTTGATTTGTATGCTGCTAGATTTTTAGCAGGTAGTTGCAAAGAAACTTGTGTTTCTTCGTGCATTAGTACGGTATTACAACCATTGAATTTTGTTCCTTCTGTTTTTATAGGGGACTCTATGATTAGATTTTTAATTGATAAAAATGTAAATCTAAAAGTATGTTCGGTAGGAGGTGCAAAGTTGCTAGATGTGTTGCAATTACTTATTGATGAGTTAAATATGATTAGCACCTTTGTGGTTATTATACATGTAGGCACGAATAATGTAAATAAGGTTCATGTTCCAGAACAGATACAGTTAGAAAACGCACATAAAGACCTTCTGTATATTAATGAAGAAATTTATAAATTGCAACAGAAATGTGGTTTTGCTGTGATTTATTCTGGATGTATGTTTACGAAATCAGAAAAAATTAATACTCGAATAAAATTGGTTAATGAGTGGATTTTACAAGAGTGTAAAAGATTAAATTTTTACTATGTTGATAACACAAATGTCACAGCTAAGCATCTGCGAGATTTTGTTCATTTGAATGGGTGTGGAGAACAATTGTTTATTAAGAATCTCAAGGGTCTGGTATGAAATCATATCTATGGTTCACAAGGTTAATGTGTTGGTATTGTTCAGCAAAATAAAATGTCATGTTTGTATGTTTTATGAGTATTAAAATATATTTGATATAATAAACAATTGATTAAATCTGACAGTTGTTATTTAACATTTCACTGGTATGTCTAAATTTTTGTCAGGACAGCATTTATGGGAAAGTATAAAAAAGGGGTATTTATGTAATGGGTTGTTAGTTAAGTGAGTGTTGAAATAGGTGTCATTTACATAATTGGTTTTGTTTTTGGAAGAGGTATTAGTAAGGATGGGACATGGGGTGTTCAAGAGGGTAACTTTGTTAAGGTACTTGACAGGGGAACTTGGAATCTTTCTTTAGTTTTATCTGCATAACTAAAATCTATTTGTACATAGGGGTACCTTTGAGAATAGGATACTATTCTCATTGGACAACCTATGTATAAATAGATGACAGTTTGATAATAATATCAGTTGGCGAGTTTCAGCTGCAGGTTGATTGTAGCTGTTGTGCAGTTATTTTGTGATTGGGACAATAGGTCTGTGATAATGCAAAGAGACATTCAAACAAACAAACAAAAAAACAAAAAACAAAAACAAAAAGCAAAAAAAAAAAAAAAAAAAAAAAAAAAAAAAAAAAAAAAAAAAAAAAAAAAAAAAAAAAAAACCACACACACACACACAAAAAAAAAAACAAAAAAAAAAAAACAAAAAAAAAAAAAACAAGGAAATATAGAGGAAAAATTAAATAATAAACAGTAAATTAAAAGAAGAAAATACACAAGAATTAATATATGTCGGTAAGCAAGTAAGAGATAAATATTGAATAAAAACATTTTTTGACCATATAAAGGTTTGTTTCTTTTAAGATTTGGTTTACAGGTACATTACTTTGAAAAAGTGCACGGAGATAGAATAAGGTGTTAATATTTATGTGTGGATAGAGAACTTATATGTTATAAAACATTTATACAATGTTTATATGATCTAACTCTAAGTGACAGCGAGAAGTTTGGTTATTTGTCCTTATTCTTTGTTCTCATACCAAATTTGTATTATGGTACCCTTTGTGTACTTATTGAACTTTCTTTAGTTTTATCTGCATAACTAAAATCTATTTGTACATAGGGGTACCTTTGAGAATAGGATACTATATGTTTCCAGAACCTTATTTGATCATTATCCTTCACTGAAGAATTATGCTTGGATTGATGTTTCAATAAAGAGCAAAATCTATCAACGCTGTAAATTTGTTTCTGTGCAATGCTGAAGTTCTGAGTTTTGAGACATTAAGTCAAATGATACTTAAGCATCTGCATCTATTATAAATTTCAAGTTGGAACTTAATCAGAACATCTGAATCAAACAAACAAAGTAATCTATGACCGACAAAGGAATTCCATTTACAAATTAAACTTTATCTGACAACACTCAGAGGAATTATCATTTCAATTATAGCAAATAATCAACCCCATATGGCACCCTTCACAGACATTAATATTGATTGTGACATTCCTGGAATATTTCTGTCAGCTGCTGATGGCAGCATTATTGTTACCTGAGAACACAGGTAAATAAATTAATCAATGATTGATTATGATATCATATTCCACTATTACAATTATCTATAATCATTGACCTGACATTGGTTGAGGAATCACATTAAGTTTATTTTTCAAATTTTAGAAACATTTTGAACTGATCGAAACATAAAGAAATCTGAACATCCAAATCTCATAGACTTTAAAGAGACTTCAACAAAACAGAAAAATGTCTTTGTTTTCTTTCCTTCATTATATGACATTCAATCTTAAACAGCAATTTAACTGTCTAGCCATTTTCCTTGAACTAAAAATGATGCTGTATACAAAATTTGTGAAATTTTGGAAAAAAATCTAACTTTTATCATAAATTCTTAAGATTTGCTTACCTCTTTCTGTTGGCAAAACAGATCGAACAAGAGTCATACATTTTCTATATCAATCCTCTACTTAAACCACAGTCAATGAGCATAAAAAGGTGCAGGCTGGCCTGAGAATACCACTGTCATTAAAAAAAGCGACAAGTTGTCCTATCCACAGTCTACATCAATGGGAAAAGTCATGAAGTTTTAGATGTTCATACCTATCCTGGGCTATTATCAAATTCTCACGGAAATAATCACTAAGTATGGCTAAGTATCTACTGTCAAGTATGTCACAACATCAGGAAGTCACACAACTTATATCCAGACTCCTGTCCCATCACAACAATCAATAAAAGGTCCTCAGTGTAGATTAACTTAAGAATCTGTCCACCCTAATTGTTTATAACCCTCAAATACAATATTGAAGCAGTCAGACGAATCTTTATAACACAGACTCCTGTCAGTTGCAGTAGTATCAAAACTTCTTCAATGAATTCCAAAAATAATGAAATTAGCCTGCTTTTTCTGTATCTTATAACTTATAAATTCAAAATCTAACAATAGAAAGGAAGTCCAAACTGTGGAGCACCCTATATCCTTAAGCTTTCAAAGCTTATGGCATAAACATCCTTCATAAACATCCTGCTCCTAATTTCAACTTTTACTCTTAAACTAAACTCTTGCACTAAATCCATACACTTCTCTAAACAATTTAACTACTGAAGATGAGTAATTGTTTCTACCATCAAAGAATTCTAATTTTGTTTCTCAAATTATCGACTGATCAGAGAAACACATTCTTCAAGAAAATCAGGGGTAATTTTTCTACCAGACAGAGGAAATTAGCACTTTGGTGTTCAGATCTAAAGTCAATCAAACAATACAGGGGGAAATAGGCTTGCGTTTTTTGTGAAACATTATGAATTTTAGTTTCTGTTAATATCAACATTGATATTACACCAAATTTATATAAAGTTAAATGAAGCAGCATCATATCTGAGTGTGTCAAGTTAAAAATAGTTCTTAAAAGCAGCTCAGATTCTGTTTTTGTTACAAGTTCGTTTATTTCAGGAATAAAGTATGAATCCAATATACAAACCAAGTCCATGATAATCCATACAAAACTTTATTATTTTATCAAATATTTAGAATTTCTGCCTTAGAAAAATGTCCAAGATTCTTAATTCCTAAATATGTAACAAATCCATTTACTCACCAAAATAAAATCCCTGTTGATTAAATAATGATAATCTCCCCACATAAGTAACTTGGATTAAAATTCCACAAAACCCATTAATCTAGTGTTAAATGCTTCTATTGTTAAAATATTGACTTGATGACTGGTATCTGATTACCTGTCATTATGGGAGTCAATAGAATGGAGGGGGAACCAGTGTTTGGTCATTATTACTATGATAATTATCACAGCATGAAAACTGTGTTCATAAAACCACAATATTATCAACACTAAAGGAATTTATGGTCAATGATAGGTATTTCTTACTAACTAAAATAAAGTGATGGTTTTGATACTTAAGGTTAATTATGAAAAGAACAAATCTAGAGATACAAATTTTCACAAAATAACAGTTTTGATATCAATAAGAATTACAACTTTAAAAGGTTGCTTAAGCTGAAATCATTCTCAAGAGAAACTTTTTGTACAGTTATTATATGCAATATTTACTGCCGTCTACGACTTTTGATCTTTATATAGCTTCTGTCATGTTTTTTATTTGCCAAATAAATGATTATGTCATAAAACCGATGAAAAAAATCACGACACAATAATCTTTTTAAAGACATTTTGGGATACCTATGTAGGAATAAAGTTTACCTAAGTAACCATATAAAATGGTCAACTACTGAAAAATGGTGAAAACTGAATAAATCTTTACTGTCAATGATGTCGAGGTTGTAACATTACATACAACTGGCTTTAGGTAGATTTGATACACACAAACATTCGACAACATATAAAACTGTCAAAATTTGAACCTTTCACACCTTTTGGGGAAGTTCTCGTCAGTTCCTTGACCAAAACAACATCATGTGACTTCAGTCCTCCACCTTAATTTTATCTTGTTATGTCAAAACATTTCAAAAGACTGCATGACTGTAACAATTACTTTGTATTTTAGGTACGACCCCTACACATAAAAGATGTATGTAAAGTAACAAGCATGATGCTCAAGTTAAAGCAAACAACACAAACTTAAACTATAAAACAAAGTCAATGCCAAAAAGTATCAATACATATGTACCAAAGATGAAAAGCAGCATGAAATATCTAAATCAAAGAAAGAACTTCCTCCATCCCAAAAGCTCAGAACTCAAATGTGAATCTGGGTTTAGACATTCAGTAACAATTACTTTCAACATTTCAGTGGCAAAGCAAAGGGAGCCAACTCCCACTTCAAATTTTTATGCCCGATCTACGAAAGAAAGGGGGCATATTGTGTTCGGGTCTGTTCGCCTGTCCACCTGTATGTCTGTCCGTCCGTCTTTCTGTCTGTCCCAAAATGCGAGAAGGTGCATTATGTCTTTTGGACATCATCCTTGTTTTTTTAATTTTATTTATTGAAAATTAATCTTTGTTGGCAAATTTACTAGCCTTAAAGTTTTTCCTTTTTTAGCAAACCCAAAGTTGGCCTGATCATCAATTTACCCTGGATCTGCACCTCCAAAAGCTTTGAATTCTTAACAAATTAACAATACAAAGAAAGTTAGACTAGAGCATAATAGTTGCTGCATCATAATGTATATTTTGGAAGCCTTTGACAATTGTTTGCCTTGTGCTCAATACAATATAAAAAAGAGGTTACTAAGCTTCAGCTGTTATATTTGAAAAGACGAACATTCCAAAGGAAAAGACTTAAACAATGTTAACACAAGAATTGAAAGGAATGTCACTGAATGAAATTGTAAAGCCTACAAAATATTTATCAAATATATGGGAAATGTCAACATAATTGATAACTATGTATGGCTTTTTCATACCTGAATGTGAAACTTTATAATAAAATAGGTGTACAAGTATATGTAGGGCTACGTACCTATATTCATTGTAACGTTTTGGTACCACCGTATTTAGAGGTAAATTCCTTCGATCTAAATAATTATCTCCATCTACTAGATATAAAGGAAATTCCATAGTTTAATTAATCCCTGACCCTTTCCGGGACAATATCACAAGTCCGTAAAAACAACAGTACGAAATGATAAATCATTGTTTAAGAGTAACACAACACAAATCTGAGGATGGACCCTCATGACGAAAAAAAATAAAGGTCTGCAGTTGATTGATGTACCAAAACTGGACTCCGAGACCAAACATCAACAGTCTACCTGGCTAAACACCATACTTCATATCATTAATGACAAACTACTGGGGTGCCCCAGGGGCAAAATATGAATACACTACAATATGACAATATTCCATCATTTTTAACATTCCTTCGACTTCAATAGTACATCAGTGTTGTTTAAATTGACTTAGGTCTCTTATTATCTGGTGAAAAACTAAAAATGATATGATCCAAGACAGGTAGAAAACTATTATCAAAACAATCAAATATCAGGTGGATATTACACAATAAACTCAATAAAAAAAGAGAGAGAATTATAAATAGACAGAACTCATGTTGTTTTAATGGATTTATCTAAAGATCTTTTAAATATATAGAGTAAAGGATTATTGGTAAATTCTTACAACACAAAATTGACACAATATTGGGGTTCCTTTTGATGTAACCTTATATGGGAATATGATAATATATTTTATTGATTCTGTTCCATTGTGATTTTAGACCTATATGTAAACATATGTCACCAATAAAATATGTATTGGCCTCATTTATCAAATTGATGGATTACAATAGAGTAATAACTGCAGGGAGAGAAAATAGTCTTTGGGGGGGGGGGGGATATGGACCAATTATATACAATTTCTTAACAAGAACATAAATTGAAATACCCTGCCACTTTTAAATTATACTGCGATTAAAAGAATTTGCAAAAATATGCAAATTTTGGAAAGAAATCACCCTTAATTTTTAAATTTACATCAATCATTTCTTTTGGAAAATTGGAAATATGGTAGAATTTTTATTTACAAAGCCATATTTAGAGGTAAATTTTAGCAATCACAAAAATTCAAACTATGTGGCTGTAAAAATGATAAAGTATAGATTTCACACACCATTTAAACATTTGAATTTAGGTCATTTGTGAATTGTTTTGACAGAGTATTGTCCAATTGTTGACAGTTCTAGAAAAAAAGGGATTTTCAGTTAATTTGAAAATAAGATAGCAAAATGGTCAAGATGAATGATCAACAAATAACCACCTCTACCCACAAGATTGCCATTAGATAACATATTTATAGATACAAAATCTGATGATGTTTCAAGATATATGAAAGCAAGAAAAAAATATACCCCCTTTCCTTTAAATGCCCCTTCAATGTTTTAAGATTTATAAAAATAACATTGATCTGTCAAAGGTGATGATATCAGTTTCTATTTAATGAAAATTTACATTGATTTGTCATGTCTCTTTGTGGTTTATAAAACAACCACAGTAGCTGGTATTTGTTCAGTTAGTCCTGTCAATTTAAAGAAAAGAGATTTAAAGATTTCTGGAGGATTTTCAGCTAGCATAGTAAATAATTCTGTTAGAGAACCAAGGGTACATACATATAATAGTATATTGCCAAATGCTTTATAAAGTGATGGTTGATCAAGAGGCAGCTAGGTTTTTGTGCCAAGAAGGCAAGATTTTATCAACTTTATTTATTAATGTTTTTTAAGCATTAATTTTCCAAATAATGATGAAAAAAATGAGACCCATCTATAAAATGTCCCAACTATCCAATTTTAAAGACAAAGGCCAAACAAACTTATACTTAGCTATATTTTCCTGCTGCAGACCCCTACCTTTCATACCTGAATTAATGACCAGGTGAAAATGTACACCTGTTATCAGCATACCTGAACATCATTATTTTTATAATATAGTTTTTTCTACATTGTTTTATGTTATAATAAAACAATAATTCTAGGTTAACCATTCAGACATAAATGACAATAATGAGTGGGCACCAGAAAGATAAGAGACAAAACTGCAACAACAAAAATATGAATTCTTTCCGGAAATGTTTGACGGATTTTCATAAAATTTAGATTTCTCAAATAGAGTGGTACTTTTCTGTGTTTCTTTGATTTTTCAATGATATACATAATCATGTGCATTATGGTTTTATGTATGGCAGATTGTCAGAGTGAAGTCTCTAAGGCCCAGATGTTAAACAGTTCTAAACAAATCAACACTAAGTATACAGAGGGTCAAAAACCTATTTTTAATAAATTAAAATAATAAAAAAAAGGTTAACAAAAAACTCCCCATACTAATGTTTTTAAATAATATGGAAATGCTTATTAAGTTTTAATTTTTCAATCTTATAACCTAAAGTATTTACATGTTAATCAATTTTACTGAAGGCCCATAATTGGATCATAATGAAATTATGTTAATTTTTAAATTATCAAAAATTTCTATAAAAAATACAACAAAAAGATCTTTTGTTAGAGAAAGTTAATAACCTTTCATGCAAATTAAACCCTGATGAAGTACCAAACATATAAACTATCACATCATAGTGTCAGACAAGTCATTAGACAGCACATTACAAAACAAATCAGATTTTAATATCTCGACATTAAATTAAAATACATCCAGGGCATTGACTGTAATATTAACAAGACACCAATGACCGACAAAATATTCAAAATTACATTCAAAATTATAGCTATACACAAGATAAATGTTCCCTTTTCTATGTTAAACAAACACATCTACATGCTAAAAACATAAAAATAAAAATATCACCACCCAATCTAAAAATCCTGTTAGAGTTATTCCCCTTTGGTTAATAATTACAATATCCATTCCAGATGTTACGTAATAACCACATAAAAATCTTACCCAGAATATCGTGGTGAGGATATTATTATAGGAACATGTTTTCTAGGTGCGATGGAATATCTTTAAAGTAAATCAAAAATATTTTGGACTAAAAATATTAAAACAATGTTCAACAAACTAGAATTAAGCACTCAAGTCCAATCTTAAACAAATAACATATTATTCTAACAATATCCCAAAAAGTAAAAAAAAAAAAATAAAACAAAAACAAAGTATGAACATACATTTTCTACACTTGAGCTCTACTTCACAAAATTTCAATGATTGAGTGAAAGGCAAACAATACAACACTAATCCAAATATGATCATAAGATTAGTTGATGTATAATGCTCTGAGTTGATTGTTCAAACAATTTAGAGACAGGACGACAAACGCTCATGATATCATGGTGTCCTAATTTAAATCTAGTTCAAAATAAAAAAAATAAGGGAAGGGTTACAGGATATAAGTTTTTGAAAAGGAAGATTTTTTATGACGTTTCTTACTAAGACAAATGATAGTAACTAAAATCATTTTTTTTAAAGGTTATCAATGCTGGTTTTCAGTCCAACAAACATAGCTTAATCCAAGCACAATGGGTACTGATTTTGTTTTTCTGCTTCAAAATTTAAAATGAAATGAAATTTTTCAAGATCCTTTACTTTAATTCTTGATTTTATACCAAAAGATTTTGAAGATATCCTTAATGTTTGAAGTCTTATTGCTAAGATCTAAAAGCTTAGAAATTGTCTATATATCTTAATTTAATCTTACCTCTGGGGTGTGGAATCTCGACTGCTCACAGATTCTCTCAAATTCTACAATAGCAAATAGAGTTATCTCCCTTTATATGAAAAATAATCGTTTTTGTTTGGTAAAACACAAGATTTATAGTGTTTATAAATAAAGTAACTTATAATTTATTGCTTTCAAATATTTACATGTTAAATACAAGCAATTCCAACAAAGATTTCCTGCTTTGCATTGATTGTTTAAAAAAACAGTTGTTTTTTAAGGGTATTTAATTTCTTTTGCGTAACTTAAATATTCATAATGAGCAAATTTAAAGATTAATTTTGTTGAGACATCACAAACACAATTAAAAGTACAGGAGTGCAATTCTTCTATTCAATTGCTGATGCTGCATTCCAAATACCTTAAGGCTGTGTGATAAGAAGTTGCTAAGGTAACTGTTATGAAAGTATTTCCCCACCCGCCCAAAAAATATTTCCCCCGTCCTTTCACTATGTAAAATCAGGCCAAAAATTGATTAACAAATTGATTTTGCCCTACTCCATTTGACTTTTGTTTCACAGATTTTCATTCAATGCAAATGAAGGCCATTGTGGATTATTTAAAATTGTCGTTTATATTGTAGGTAACATGTTGCGTACACTTATTCCACATCTCAATATTTTACAATTAGTACTGGCAAAGTGAAAAAGACTATAAAGTAATATATTATACCTGGTCAGTCCTTGGAGATTCTAAAGAATCACTGGGTGTTCTGGTATGGTCCCCTGTAATAGGTGTCACTGCATACGGGTCCACCAAACTAGCACTAGAATCAGACCCAATGGATAATGGTCTCCTGGTCTGCGATCGAACCCTGGACCATTCAGTCTGTTGTGGGCGAATAGGTGGTCTCATCTCTGTATAATTACCACTATCAGTTGATGAAATGGACCTTGACCTTCTAAGTTTGTCACCCTCTGCGTATTTCTTACGGAATGATTCAGTAACGGAAAGTCTTGTTGGTCTTTCAGGCATTGTTTGCTGTGGCTGGCCATTACTAGGACTGTTCGATGGAACTTCTTCATCAGAAGGCAGACGACCAGTTTTTGTGTACATGAAATTCTGTAGCACTCTTTTCAAGTCCTCTTTCTGACCACCCAAGTCTGTCTGAGACTGAGCTGGTGAAAGGGGCTTCCTGTTCTCTGATTCTTGTCTCAGATCTGACCTTGACCCTGATGGGGAGAGTCGTCTCCCTGTAGATGACTTCCTGTCTGAGTCCATCCTGAGATCTGTCCTTGAAGCAGACGGCGAGGTCATTCTTCCACCCTCTTTCCTCTCAAAAGAACTTCTGAGATCAGTTTGAGACTGAGAAGGGGACATCCTATCTCTAGAGTTAGACCTCTGCATTTTACCTTCAAATTTTGATTCAGACGGAGTTCTTATTTTCTCTTTCATAGGTCTAATTTGTTCAGAGGATGTTCGTTTTAAATTTCTTTCTAGTTCAGTCTTAGATTGATATTCACGTAGCTTTTCGTTGACATGTTTTTTTACATCAAGATCTGTATATGGCTGATCAAATGAGCTTTGGCTTGATCTTTGAGACTTGCGTAGAGCATCCTGCCATCTTGTTTCGGAAGACTCTTCATTAATTGCACCAAGCTGCTTTTCACTATTTTTACGAATTGCGTCCATGGGTAGATAGTTTGTTTCAGATTGTGAGCGTCCATGCATAATTACCAGATGATTATCACCAGAACTTGAAGAAGAAACATCACTTTCTTGCTTTTTGTGCCATGTTTGTGTTTCATCATAAGTTCCGTAAGCCTTTTTCATAGACTGGGTTCTTCCAACCCAATTAGGAGACTTTTTCTTATCATTCATATTTAAATAGTTTTTAGAATTATCTCCCCTTTTGTCTGGTCTATCTTCAGTAAAGACTGAATCACTGGATTCTCTTCTACCCTGTATTGACTGTGGAACAAAAGGACCAGGTGATGCCTCAAAACTATAATGGGTACCAGTCGATGAAAAAGTACCAGTAGAACTTCCTGTTCTATGAGAGGGTGTAGATGAGTCACTTGTACTAGGGTGGGACATTTTTGGTCTGTTGTCCTCCCTAGCTGAGCTAGGCACATGTATATTTGTCATGCTCATTGTATGATCCTTACTACTACCACTTGAAAGATGTACTTCAGATCTCGCACTTTGCAACCCTCGGCTGTATTTTTGTGAAAACATTGACGGGTCTAAACTTCGTCTAGCACTTTTTGATCTATTCTCAAATTGGTGTAAATGTTCTTGTTCACTATATATAACATCATGCCTAGATGGCGTGATTGTGTCGGCTTCCGACACATCATCATGAATAATCACACTACTACAAGAGTCCGATTCCCGTAATTCACCAAAATAATGTGAATAATCAGAGCTTGGGCTACGTAATCCACTACCTCCACTTGAACTTGTTGAACGCCTTTTGTGTTCTTGGCTCTGATTGGCTAAGAGATCACGTGCCAACCTTCTCATAAACGGTGCTGAATGTTGATCATTTGAGTCAAGTTCCGAGTTAATATTGCTCAATAAAATTTTATCTTTCTCACTTGTGCTCTTGGGTCGTGAGTGAGATTCATACCTATCCGATCCTTTCTGAGAATTTTTGCGCATGTGAACAAATTGATCATCTCTATTAGTGTTCTCAGGAGAAGTCTGAATTCCTTGATGCGACAAGTCATAATTGAAATGTGAATTTAAACCCGGCGACACGGGAGACTTTTTCTTGGGCGAATTAAATTCTGTCTGTGTCCCTGTATTGAAACACACCATTGTTTTTTTATTCACGATATAGCTGTGCATTTTCGGATCGTTGGTCTGAACATTGTCCATTGTTGCAGAGTGTACTGGTTTTGATTGATTAGGGCTTTGCATTGGACTAGTACTACTGTCTGTAAACTTATTAGTGACCACATTTAAAGATTTGTCAGAATTAGGAAAATTAAATGATGATTTAGAGTCCTTTGTTGGACTTAAAATGGGATTGGACCCAGAGTCTCTCGTAATCCTTGGATCATTATATCCCTTATACTGTGGCACATATCGATCATGTCTATTGTCTATTTTGTGAGAACCCCTGTGATTCCCAGAGCTCTCTCGTTCAGGAGGCGACACATTATATTTTTCATCTCCTATTCTATGTCCATCTTGATCAAAGATTGGCTGCTGGTAGCCTGGTTCTCGTTCAAAGAATTCATCGATCTTTGCATTGCTTTCCTCTTTCTTATTTGCGTCACGACTTCCATATTGTACATGTTTTTGATCAGGACGTTTCATAAACACTGCAAAAGGAAGTGTTTTCTTAAATCCTGGATCACTTGCATTCCTATCACTAGCCTTTCGATCAGAATTTGGACTGTTCCTGTCTTTTAGCGATCGAACATTATGTAGATTGGCATTTTGTTCATTATACAAATTGTGTGGAGAATTAATAGGCTCTCCACTATCATTTGTTTCAGCACTTGGTTGTGTAACAGGCCATGATGGGTACTTAGCATGGCTCTGTTGACTAGTCAATGGCACAAATTTCAAACTTGAAATATCTCTCGTTGGTGGAGCAGGCGGAGAACACAAAGGTCTATTATCTCCCTTGGTTAATCCTTGTAATTCTGGATCTTCCTCCTTTTCAATTGGAGGAGGAAGATTATGCGAGATCAAGTTACTTTGGTTGATGCTTTGTTGTATATCTTGCAAATTTTGATAATCGTTAGAATTATGTTTAGAATAAGACGGTGAATATGTGTTGTTGAAAGGACGTGGTGATGGCTTTTGATAGGCACTTGTTGGGAACCATTTTTGATTTGCTAAGTTTGTTGCTGATGAACTGGATGATTTCTTAATGTCATCATGAATATTAGGACTAGATTTGTTTAACAAGGGTGATGAATAGTTTACAGATTTCATATCGTATGACTCGTCCTTGTCTAGATTTGGCGAGGATTTAGACGGAGACAGATGAGAATTGTAGTATCCATGGTGACCAGAGTTTTGTTTTTGTTGAGACAGGTCAGCCATTGTCGGCCATTCTTTTACTTTCGTTGTTGGTGTTGTTGCTGGTTGTTCCATAGGTAATGAGTTATCTTCCTTGGCATTCTGTACAGTGGCGCCCTCTTTCACGTCTTTGCTGTCTGCGGTGTGATAAGAGTGAGCGCTTGCGTCAGTTGATGAGCTAACTGAAGGAGTTTGTTCCCTGTATTGATGACGTGTTCTTGAACCACTGCAAAAGAAAAAAAAATATGCTTAGTTATAAAATCGTTTAAAAACAGTTTTAAAATGCTACATATTCATAAATATTCATAAACTTCAGAATGTATCATACAGAACTGAAAGGCAATATTAATCTTTAGCAAGCCGACTTTTTTTTCAAATCACTACATGCAAAAAATTTCTCACAATATGGTGGTGTTTGTGATTTGTTGTTCTATTTTTAACTTATTTTAGGTACTTTTTGGATATCTTCTGATTGACTGCAGTATTAATATCCCCTTTTCCCTTCTCCTAAAATATTATAGCGACATACAAAAAAGGATTCAAAATATACCACTCTTACACTTCAGCTAATTAGATCCGCCTACATTTACAATGTGCATATATGCATTTTTTTTTTTATTCAATCATGCGGCTTTTCAAGGTCCTGTTCAATTATTATGCAATATTAAAATATTATTATGTAATATCTTAGATCAAAATCAAATTAAATTAAGTAAAAGATTTGCATAATATATTTCAGTTTCAATAAATGATAGAAAATATACATAATATACATAATACATTTTCATACCCGTAGCCAGAATTTTTCAACAGGGGGTTCGAAATGTGAAAAAGGAGGTTCGGTTTCCCATTTTTTTCTGACTTTAATAGTGCTTAACCGATTTTTCACCTGATTTTTCCCTATTTTTATCAAATTATTTGTCCAAGGGGGGTTCGTCCGAACCCCTCGAACCCCCCCTGGCTACGGGTATGATTTTCTTTTATTAATTGGTATTAAACATCATCTGGAGATTCCAACAAACTGGGTAGAGAGTTACGTAATAATCTCTTACTCAAGAATTTAAAGCAGCTCTTATTTTGAAATTACAATTTCAGTAAAATGACAGCCTATTATCAGGATTATTAATTACCAACTCTCAAGCAAAGCAAAAAAATTTCTAATATCTTATCAAATAATTAAAACGTTTAAGGTAACAAAAAAATTTGTTCTCAAGTATTTTCCCCCTTTAGATGGCCCCAATTAGTTTTAAACTTCTGTCTCAAATTTCCAAATTTAAAACATGACTGACAGACATACATGGATAAACTTTAATTAAATTAGATATCAGACAAAAGGATTTAGAAACCTGATATATAACCAAATCTGCAGTGGTGACATGCATAGCATGTTCATTGATATACATACTTCTTACATGCAAAGTAAATATAGGTGAGACAAAGAAGATATCACGAATGATAAAATACTTTATCCTAAAACTTCAATCGTCAGCTAATAATACTCATTATTACAGTGTGTTATGTAATAAATTGAAAAATTGCAGACTTGCAACTAGAATTATAAGAAGTACTTTACAAATATTGCAATTTTAAATGATATTGCCTCTACATTTAACTTTCAAACAACTAACATAATAGATAAAGCTAGTCTTGCTATAAGAATTATTTCAAACTAAAATATATTAAGCCTTTGATATTTGGTAAAATTTGCCTAAACTCAAGAATGCCTATGACTTTTCTTTATTTAAGTATCAGGTGTACAACATGTCTGCATATCAAACATTTTATAAAATGTACATGATTTTGAAACTATTGGTAAATCTAAAATAGTTACCTTACTCATACAGTTTTCATATAACACATATCAAGTTTTAAAAGTTGTAGTCTTGAATCTTTGTAAATGAAAATAACAAATAGTTAATGCAAATACTTTTTTTTAAAACAAACCGAACATGACAAAATTCTTTAAAATCTTACAAGTAAACCTAAAAATATATAAGTGACAAACCTTAAAGACAAACTAATCTATTCCATTTCAGGTAAAAAACCAAAACACATTATGTAAGATTACAAGTTTTAAGATAGACAGGTACAACATTCTGCGTAGTTTGTGATATGTAA
The DNA here is from genome assembly GCA_963971305.1 of Arcuatula senhousia. Classification (NCBI taxonomy): domain Eukaryota; kingdom Metazoa; phylum Mollusca; class Bivalvia; order Mytilida; family Mytilidae; genus Arcuatula; species Arcuatula senhousia. The sequence continues at coordinate 38,258,606 of OZ020312.1, forward strand.
ATATGACAGGGAATGAGACAGGGAGACCCTATGTCCCACTTATTATTGTCTTTGTTAATTTGTAATCCAATAAATTTAATAATTAGCTGCCAAAAAATGCCTAAGAGAAATTTCAAGAATTTGATACCAGACAATTTTTATTTGATTTATTTATCTATGGTAGTTCACAAACAAAAATTGTACCTACATTTTAAAATAAGACGTAGTACAGAACGTAAAAAAAAAATTGTTTTTCCCTCAACATTTTCATGAACTGTACTATCATTTTGTCATTTATATTCTCTTGTATCAATATATGTACAGCATAAAGCTTTAAATCAAACTGCACCTGTTTATAAACTTTTTTTCATATCATAAATTAAAAAAAAAAAAAACAACAATAGCCTAAAACTGTAGAAGCCATCTTATAAGTCAGAAATTATGTGCCATCTGTTTGCAAATTAAATATTTAGTGTCATCCACCTATATAAACATAGATAATATACAGTTTATACAACAAATTAACGGTGAATTAATTCCTGATAAGTCCAATTCCTCCAGGTATTTATGTAAGGTAACGAGAATTACTACTTTACACCTGTACAGGTATCATGTGTTTCGCCATCATTCAAATATATTTTTAGGGAAAAGGAATTGTCATCATGTTGAAAATTGGTACATGTTTTTAGTAAAACAAAGGTATTCTATGTTTTATTTCACAATTTTTATGCTTAATATATTATGACTATTAAGAAAGAATAAAAGATTCATGAGTATAAGGCAGTAGGCCCTGATCATTTTCAAATAGCCACTCAAAAGATAAACTAATAATATTGTTATAACCTCACAACAAAGTTCTAATTAATATTTGAAAACAAAACACATTAGCATGACACAAAAGAACGTGCCATATATCTATATACACATGTATAGCTAATGGCCTAATCCTGAAGAAATAGCTGCTTTTGAAAACCAAAAACAACATCATATAACACAACTGTAGGTGACCAATTATAAGCTCAATGTCAAAGATATCTACAACCAAACCAAATATTGTCAGACCAACTTACATGACATTAAATCACAAACAGTTTGAAACTCCACTTAAAAATACTTAGTATAAAATATTTTCTCACATAAGCGAGACTCTAAGACCCTGTGCAAGGACATTTTATTTTAAATCAAAAGATAAACATTAAACTAAAAGAATAAAAATAATCTGTATGTAAAACATGATCATTTCTCTCAAGTGTTTAGTCGAGACTTAAAACATTACAAAACTGATCTTAAAATAGTTACAATTGTATAATTTATGGTACATTAAAGCGGGAATGTATAAAAACGGTCTTTTTAGTCATCAAATATCTTCAATTTGCTTTAAAGATATACTTTAGTACTAGTTTTACCAAATGTAATCTTTTATTTACAGCAAACAGAGAAAAAAAAAGACTTTTGAAAATATAAAACTTATCTCTTAAACACTGATTCTAATAATCTAAAAAATGATAATACAATATACCAGGAATATATTGGCCTAGAACTTATTCTTAAAAAAAACTGAATTAACACTGATCGAAATGGCATTGATTCAGCAAGTTTTTGATGCCAGTACATTAACAAATATTAGCTATGAAATGACTGCTATCTTTTTGCCGTTTACTTTGATATCATTGTTTTTACGATCTAAGATTATATACAGTTTACATTTTCCATTCTATCTTGTCTGTAATTTCTCTCTACTCTGAACTGTCTTTAAACTGTCATGAAAGGACTCAGAAATAGTTCCTTTCATCCTCCCTTTTAATAAAACACAGCCCCTAGTACTTCAGTTGACTATCAATTTCAATGCTATGCCTCTTTATGTAGAGATAGGTTCAATATAATACATCACAATAATAAACATATAAAAGGTATGCATGTAATTGTCGATCGGCAGTCATGTGTACTTGGTGAACCTAACCTATTCATTACAATGGCATTAAAAACTTTTATAAAACGGTCTTATTAGATTTTAATTAATAATATTTTCTCTCATTGCCCTGTAATCTGAATGCACCAAATAACTTCTAAATGCAATCTGCTCAAGTTTAAGTATTTTTTTAACATGGAATTTTTCAGAGTGAAAAAAAAACTTTGATTATCTAAAAATGTCAGTGCTTTGAATTTGTTTAAATTTATCTCAATCAAAGTATAGAAACTGTCTTTGGGAAGCCTTATAGTTGTGAATTAAATAAAATCATTGGTGGTCATTCTAAGACCCAAATACTTATCAGTATCAAAACAATTTAGTTGAGAGCTTTTACAGATTTTCAAGTTGTTTGAAGAGTGGCCAAGACTACTCACGTTTAAAACACTGGATATCTCAAAAACAGTTTTAGCTTTTTGTATTTTCCAGCTTGTGCTTTAAAAATACTCTGAGATCACAAAATTTATTAGATAAAATCAAAAGCCTAACATGTACCGGTACAAATATGTTTAAAATTATTTTTCCCTTATAATGCTTCAAATCTTAGTAAATAAAATGCATATTAACTTAATTCAAATTCAGATAAGTCAGTATTAATCTTAAGGTAAAGTAAAAAACAATGGTTTGAAATAAAAAAGAATAATAGAAATTTATTGATTTACATAAAACAAGACATAATGCTGAATAATCACAGAATTTTCCCATGAAAGGGGGGGGGGTCAAGACCCCCTGGAACCCCCCCCCCCTCTGGATCCCCCACTGAGACACAACACAAAAAGACTGTACAAATTGTAAATGCTTTATCAAACGAGCTTTAGGCAGGGGCAGATCAAGAATTTTAGTTTAAGGGTGGCCTAAAAAAATTGTGATGATGTTTTATGCCAAGCCATTAGCAAGTCACGAAATGTTTTCATGGTTTTTTACATGGATTTTGTAATAAAAACATAATTTTGAACAATCTTAGGGGGTGTTATAATACCGGGTACATTGTCTTTCCTTGGATTATAGACTGTGCCTTGTAGGTGAAATTTATACCAACCTGTGTTACATAAAATTCCTACAGCCAATTTAAACCATTGTTACATGTAGAATAGTCACATCACAAAAAGACTGTCTGACTTTTTTTACACAATTTTATCAAAGCCAAGATGAAGGCAGATTGAATACAATCTATGTCACTAGTCAAACATCCACATGTAGAATTATATTATAATTCTAGACACCTTCCAAAAGGACACTTATACACAAAGCTCTATCAGAGCTGAACTGAAGGCATAATTTAAACAATATACTTCGCTGGTATCCAAAACTTAACCATATCACATGAAGAATAGATACATGGCAGCAAAAATGACTGTATGGCTTATTACAGTAAGTTCTATCAAAGTGGATACGTAGCACAATTTACTATCAACGATTTACATCACAGTGGTAAAAGGTGAATTCTATTAAACTTCATAATTTAATAACCGTATAAAATTGGCAGCTTAACTTTTAATGCTTGCCCCGACCTTCCGAACCAACGACTGAATAGAATTTTAAATAAATATATCCCATTTGACCCCAGGAATAATTTTTACGATTTAAAAGCATGTTATAAATTATTAAAGGATCAAAAAACATAAATATGAAATGGTTTAATTTAATAGATTCGAACAGTGGACAGGCTCATTCAGCCATGATTTGAAGATTAAATATAAAGATACAATTCCGTCAGAACAAAGAACTTCATACATTACAACAAATGTTTTGAAATGCTATTAAAGGGGTGATAACATTTTTTTTCAAATATGCAGATCAAAAATTTTGATTGGTTTCAAATTATGATGATTTAAGACACATTTCTCATAAATTAACTGATAAAGAATATCAAATATAGAATAATATAAAAGCTGGTTGCATTTTAAAGTTTCGCCCCTAAAATAAAACATTTTACTGATAAAATGCTATGCTGCACCGCAACGATGCAAGATCGAATCAGTTCAAATAAACAAAATGCAAATCTTTTGTGAAAAATGGTTATATCTTTGAACAATCGCAATGTTGTCAACCTGACTTGAAATAAATCGTAAATTAAATTACACAAATATTTAAAGATAAATCGTAGCACCAATTTATACACAAAGATCGTGGCTGTTTTGACAAGTTTATCAGCGGGCTTTTCCCAGACATTTTTCAGTATTGCCTACAAATTGTACACCTGCACCATTTAGTTAGTGATCTTTCCATTCCATTGCATCAAGACATCAGTACTTTTACAAAGGTGAACATCTTGTAGTTTGTTTGCCTTTTGTAGATGTTTTCCAGCACAAACATATTTATATTGCACAATGTCAAGAGTCAACAATTTTAGCATAAAGAAAGAATCAAATACAAGAAGTTTTTTCACTGACATGAAAAAAAACTTGTGACAGCAATGAAGAATGCACTACATGTATTTACAATTTGCGTATTAAGGCTAAATTATAATTTTACAGAGAAAACTTGGGTTTGTCCTACCTCACAGGTTCAGCTACCAAATAGCACCAGAAAGTCTCCCTCATATTAATCTAATTTCAAACATTTCAAAACACTTTAAATATGTCCGAAATTGACAGGATACAAAAAACGTGCCTTAGTCCATCTAACTTTAAAATCAGGGGTCAATTAGTCAAGCACCTGCCAAAATACCAATCTTCCATTCAAATGACTTTTACCAATCACACGACACAAATATTTGAACATGACCTTTGACCCCAAATCATTCAGTAAAGTACAGCCAGGGTAGATTTACATCGAGTTATGACCCTGAAATTTTTTAGATAGCATTGACGGCCAATTTGTTGACCAATCGATAACAATGGACAAGGTGTGAAATCCTCGGCAAATATACAGGTGTGGTCATTATAATTACCGAGAACACACTGACAGACTATAATTATGACCAGGTAGCTCCAAGAATCCACATAATAGGGGCTTTATGTTTGTCTACATACAGAAGTCAACACTAAATAACTTGTTACTGATGACACCTGAATAATTTGACACTGTAAACCCATCATTGTGTTATTAAAGAAGGACATCTTTAAAAAAACAATGCTCAGATTATAATCTTAAAGCAAAACCTAAATAAGGTTCTGAATGCACATATTCTTCTGCATGATTTTGCAAGTAAATGCATTTTAAATGTTTTGAGGTTTTTAAACACAATGTATCAAATTTAAATAATTTCAATTAGGAATCCTATTCCTTTAGATAACTGACCCTTAAGTGACTGTGTCAATGGTATCATATCTTATAAGATCAACAAATAAAACCACAATGTATCACAAAGCCAACAAGATCAGGCTACCGAACATTGGGTAGCGTGATCACACAACATTACATCAATTAAAACACATTAAGAAACAAATTGTAAATATGCAGTAAAATAATGTCTTAATTGGCCATGTGCATGTGGTGGATGCAAAGTTTATATTTCTAAGGTCATAAAAGACTTAGGGTAAATAGAGGATTTGTATGCAAATAGCGACATGCATGCACCTTTAACTTAGCAGTTAAAAAGTTTACAAAGATCAAAGATATCCTAAGATACTGTAGATGTGTCAAGCACTTTCATTTATTGTTAGTACAGTTAAACTTTTCTAAACTGAACTCCTTTGGGACTGAACAATATATTCGGTATAAATCAGGTGTCTTTATATAGGCTCATTATTAATTATTAGAAATTAAGGGTACGAACTGAAAAACAGCTAGGTTGAGATAGCTTTCACTGTACAAGTTCAATAGGCACTGTGATAAAACCGGCCTTGCTTCATATATTCAGGGTAACAAGTTTTTTTCATGATTTTATAAGCCAAGGGCAAACTGTCATTGTCTCAATTTATCCTTACCTTGATTTATGAAAAATTATTGCAATTTATTATTTCCAAAAAAATATAAAAAATAATTAAATCCCTAAATTGTTGACATGTTTAACTTTCAAAATCTTGAAATGAATGCAGTACATGTATCAGCAAATACAAGATCGTTCCAGAGGTCTTTTACAATATCTTAAGACTGGGAACCGATTAGTTCAAAGAACTTTGAAAATATCAGAGAAAGTCTGTTGCCAGATAGATGTCTTAACAACAACACACACCACAATGTAAGGTTAATACATTTATTGCCCCTAGGGCGATAGCAGTTCCTTGGCCATTGTGTGACTTATCCCTGGCTTTAGCATGACTTTAATCTCCGTGATCCCCTCAGCGACTTGACTGTTGACATATTATAAGAGCCTCTAATCTCTCGTCTTTACTCTATAGCTATTGTATTAATCAGTTTTAATCCCTCAGTTAATAGTCTAGTATATACAAACATAGTTGGAGACTTAAATATAAATAAAATGCATTAGCTCAGCAAATAAAACTCACATTCTATGTTTGAACAAGTAACTAGTACTTTTACATGAACAAAATAGGTTGAAAAACACAGAGCAAAGGTGATAAATTCTTCACATATTTTCACATTTTATGACCATTTAATGAAGGTGTGATTTTACAAATTCTTGGCAGGATTCAAATTTAGTCTAAAGCAGCAACCATCAGAACGATAAATTTCTTAATTTCATGTCTTGAATGTACTTTTTGTATACACCAACACAGCTGGACAGAGGCCTTGGGTTTCTGTACAAAATATGTCTATTTTATCATAGATGTCAGCAAATTAGAAAGAGATGTAAAAATATTTATTGCCTTGTAAATTGGGGGACAATTGACCTTGTTTTATTAGAGTACGTTGACATTAATGTTTACGATAAAATCTACCTAAATTGACCAAAAGTCCTCATGTGTCCGAGTATGTCAATCCACCAGCACAGAGGAAGGGAAAATTAAATCAGTAAATGGACCAGATATTTATTTAGTCAATTATAAGTTCATTAAAATATTTATACAGCTTATAACAAATATTTGATAATTTATTTATCACACCTTAATGTTTTATTAGGAATATCAATGTTAACATATAGAAAAAATAATCATTCATAGGTATTTTTGTGCTTTGGAAGAAAACAAAATAATTCATGACTTCATCATTATTTCTTATCTTTTTATTAATATCTTGTAACACATTTATGTTAAGTGAAAAAATAAAATGGTAATAAAAGTATGTAGAATATATATATTTTTTTTTAAACCAGACGCTTTGAGTTCCCCCTGAAAAAAAAGTCCTTTTAAACATTCAGATTTAAATGATTAAATAAATTCATTTTTTTAAGATAAAAACCCTACAATCACCTTGAACATAAAAAAAAAATCTAAACAAGTTAAATCAGACCAAAGACTCCAAATTAAAGACTGAAGAAATACAAATGGTCAGCAATGACAAAATCTGATGTATGTTTGGGGACTACAGCCTAATTGTTATGTTTTGAAGGCCTCTGTAATTCACTAGAGATAAAAATCACACAGATTGTATCAAAACATTTAAATTAACTTCACTTTTTATATCTGTATATCAGTAAATATAATTGCCTGTTCTGAATGGCAAGTTTTCAAAACATCACACTATTACTTTCTAGCCCACAAAAGTTACAAAAAAAAGTACCATAAGGGGTAAAAAAAAACAGTGGGTAAAAATTATCAACCAAGGGTTTAATATTTTTCATGAAAGACCCTAGAAATAAGCAGAGACTTAGTATCAAAGAGGCTGTTAAAAATTAGAAGTAAGAAAGAACATAAACAATTGACACCAGAGACAACAGCAACTTGAAGAATCGACACACTGCACCACAAAACAGCAAAAAGCAAAATACACTGGAACTAAGTCAAAATTATAACATTAAAATTACTTGTACTTCAAAAGGAAACTTTTTTTGACAAAAATGCCTACCATTAAATAAAGTTATATTTGCTGTCTGTGTACTTAAATATTTGCTTCGCTGGAACAGTGAGTGATTCATATATATGACTTGAAAAAGTTGTGAACCAAAAGTTCTCAAATTGTCTTGACAACTCACTGTCTAAAATAGAATGATTATGTAATGTGGTTTACCCACTGCATACCTAAATATTTTTACAAAAGTTTTTGTTGGTCCTGAGCGTTTGTTTGCTGACAGCTCTGACCTTGAGTATGTATTCTTTTAATGCCTCAATTTCCTAAACAAGGAAATAAACCATAAAAACAGGAGTAAACTGTTATATTATCTCTGGTTTATATTGACCATAAATATTTACATAGTCATTACATAAACATGTTAAATGCATGTTATTATTTATATACTATTACTCATGTAGTTTGCAAAGATTTACATGTTGAGGTCAAAAAGGGGAGATAATTCCTGTCTGTAACATTAATTCCTTGTTCATGCCATACTAAATAATTATGAATCATAAATTCATTCAGGTGATTTCAAACCGGATAAATATCATAATTTATATGTAATTATATGAATTAAAAATGTAATTTTTAATATTCATCTGTTAAATTGTTTGTTCAAGCATTTAAATTGTTTCAACGTTAGTAATATTTGGTAATGGCTCAATCATAAAAGAATTATGAATTTAATAAGGACGTAATTTAATAACCAAATTTTATTTGAGATTAAATTGTAAAGTTTCAAATATGATAGAATTGTTTGAAACTATTTTAAATGATGCAAAGATATTACTATATTAACACAGCTCCTAGAATTAAATTTGGCCTTTTAACTTCTATTATGGACCCTTTGAACCAACACTCTACTTAATATGCACATATTATTTCCATAGAAATATTAGGGACAGATGGACATTCTTCAAGTATACAGACTCAGCTGAATAAGCATTTTCCTTTAATAAAGAATTTTAACAAAATGATAAAAAAGATATTTTCAAAATTTTAGTGACTGAAGAAAATTGAACTTTTGATTTAAGCAGGTGTTCCATATAAAATAATCTTATTTTACTATCAAAATACTTAAATCAAAGATAAGTTATTAGATTTTCTGACCTTTATGGTGATATTAGAGCAGAAAAGATTTAATGTTGGCAACACCTTGATCAATTGTAAAGAATAAGACCATTGTTTAATCAGAAAAAACATTTCTCCATCACATGCCATCGTTTTAACTTTCAATTAACTATTTTTTTTAAGTAAATTGATCAGACTGAAAATCCCTAATTAAATCATTAAAAATTATTCCACTTCAATATTTTTAAATTCAAATCATGGAGATGATTCAATTTATCACTGAATATTCACTGAATTTGTCAAAAACAACATTTTTGTTTAATTTGGTTATACCAAAATGTGGAAAATGGCAGTGCATATACATATTGATGCTATTTAAGAGTGAAAGGACTGTAACACTTAAGGTTTTTTGCTGACAAAGTAAATTTAGTTCAGGAAAGCTCAAAATAAAACTATGTTATAAATAAAAAAATAAAAATTCAAATGAGAAAAAGTCACTTTCTTTGTTTTATCTTATAAACAGGAATTTGGTAAATAAACAAAAACACCATGTACCTATCTCTGACATTCTTATCCCGTACAAACGTGACAAATTACTTCCCTTTCCTAACTTGTTTTGTGGTTAGCAAAGTACCAACCCACTGAGATGGTAGTTAATTACTTGTGTTTTCCGTTAAAATTACAGATCGGCAGACATTGATGTCCTGTATGGCATGACAACAAAGAGATGTCACAATAACTAGATACCACGCTACAGGAAATTCATCTTACGTTACTTCACTGCCAAAATATCTCCCGCTCATTTATATCAATTGTTTGATAATCTGGAATTTATAAATGTCTTTGACTTCCAAAATTGTCAACATAAAATTCCACACTGTATTTTATCTGGCAAGCTTATAACTATAATGTGTTTGAAAATTAAAGTCAAAAGACTTCAAGTTGTATGAATTTAGAACTCGCACACACTGCATTTGCTCTAAATCTCCATCGAAACTGTTTTTTTTTTTTTTGTTAGATAACTGAAATTAACATAGAATTTTAAAATATTAATAAAACTATAGGTGCTTAAGTTCTTTCTCATCCCAAATTTCAATTTTGTTGTCTGATGCGGTCCAACATTCCGTCAAATTTTGATAAATAAAGCCAAAAAGATTAATCTATAAATTATACATCCCAAAATTAATCACATCTTCATATATTAAGCTTCTGGGATGGTTATACAATAGACCTTTATATTAATTAGACATCATTTAATAAGAGGTTAGGACTGCAACATTTATCACATTCCTCCCTGGATGAAATATTTAACCACAATCAGGGATATTAAGCCTAGCATTATATGTATCAACTTTCTGAGGTGTGAGTCAGGGACTTATTTAACTGATATCAAGAGACCAAGATTAAGTAAAGACTAATAGGGCATCAATTTATACTGATACTGAGGGATATACTAAACTGTGAATTAGGGTATGGGAATGGAACTCGGATTTGGTACTGGAAATTGAAAGCATCTAGTAAGCAATGCTAATAATTATCAAAATGGTTTTTTTCTGAGATTATAGTCATGGCTGCAGTGTCATCTTAATACAATTCAAACAGTCAGTTATGTCCTTAATCAATTTTGACTGTTATTATTTTTTCTTTCTGTAATTTTTTCTTATAAGTAAAATTTGTTCACAATCAGAAGGTGACAGACAGCAAAAAAATAAATGGTCAAAGGAACTGTAGCAGTCTTTTTTATTCCCTTGAAGCCTTTGTTTACAATATCTTACAGGGCAGACAAGTTTAGACCATGCCTTTGTGTTTATCAACGTAAATTTTTCACTGTCAAAGTTGTTACAAATACATGTATGAGTATTCAATCCAGATAAGATAATTTATGTTTATTACCCCTGGATGTACACCTATAACATTGAAGTCAATGACAAGTCCGAAACATTTTGTCACCTTCCTTTAATATCTGATGATCCCCAGGCCATTTCTGAAAGTCACTACACATTCCGAGTCCATAATCTGACAATATGTTTTATCTAGATATTTATCATTTTTAAAGAAAAAAAGATGAAATTGAGCTCAATGATAAGGCAGAATTGCCCTTGAGGTGAGATATTATAGGACTAAAATGACATTGAGATCAGAAGGGGGAGGGGTGGGTCAAAGTTGACCTAATACATGTATCTGTAACATGTAGCAATGCTTGTGTGTGCGTTGGTGTGTTGTTGGTTGTAATTTGTATATTTTTGTCAATTTTAAGTCAAAATGTGATATGTCTAAAATATATAGGAATATTTTAATTTCATTTGGAAAAATTCAGACTTAGACCTTAAAGTTAATTTGACCACAACTTAAAATCACCAAACCATTTCATCAAATTATTAAAGAGTATTAATGTACATTAAAATTCTTCTAAAAAACTTCAAAACGAAAAAAAATCTTGCAAAAATCTAAATTTTATTTAGCACCAATACAAAACTCACATAAAAGCAAAATAAATAAGAAAAAAATCCTGTTCTTTCAACTTGAATCCTAATATGTCTGGATGTTAAACCAAATGTGATTTTGTGGTTTTGAGAGCCTATTTGTTATACATTTAAATGTCTAGTCTAAGTTCCTACACGAAGGCCTAATGGTTAATTCCACTTTTAAAGCTGTTAAATCTTATATTTATACAGAGAAAAATCTAACTATAAAGTCCAAAGTCTTACATGCACAAATTTTAAGTCACATGTGTAAACAACTGTTTTTTCTTATTTTGTTGGCAATTAAATTTACCAAGATAACAGTCTTGTCAGTAACAGTGTTTTTGTTTCTCCTTGCATTTAACTCAGGGTTTGCACTAGCATAATTGAGTTTTCATCATTTAACTCAACACATCTTAAAACCTTGAAACAGTCAATTCGTGAGTATTCTGCATTTTTTTAAGGATTTAGACAAATAGTTGTTCATGTCAGCACTTCAGAATGGATGTTTACTTTTAGTCTTACATATGTCTCATGGAAAATAGTCAATATGTCCCAAGATGTCACCTTCTCTGATAATCTGATTATAAAACAAATAAATATCTAAAATAACTGGATTTCTGGAATTTCCCTCAAAATTACATAAAGTCATACTCATTATAAAAACATGTAATAAATGGCTACATATAAATTATTGGAATTGTTTTATTCTTTTTATAATTTTTTATAAAAAGACATACAGTATTTATTATTTATATCATGTGACAGCTGAGAAGACTGATCAATAATCGACAGTCCTTAATGCTAAAAGATGTTAAAATATATTTTTATGGGGGTCACATTAATGTCTTGCAAGTCTGGTAAGGTTTTTTCAAGCACAATTTGGTTAACATCAACAAGCATTGAAATGGGAGCATAAAACATACATAAGGTTGTGATATTTTTTTCATTTAAGATGACAATATGCTCTTTTACCAACAAATTTTAATTTGTTTTAAAGTTAAGTCTTAATATATTTTTTTCATATATAGCAAATAAAATAAAAAAGAATTCTTCTCTAAACTGTTTTATAACTCAAAATTATGAATCTAAATTAATAAAACATTATTACTTATTATGGCTTACCCTCGTTAGGATTTGATTATATCCAATATTATAAATTAACCATTATAAATACAATTTAATTCCAATCAGTTTAACACACGTTAAATCACTCGTCATAAGAATTTCTACAATATACATCTTAACAAACTGTTGTCTACAGGTAAACCTAAGTAACGGATCTTTTGATTGGTCAGTCGTTACCTTTAACAGTTACATCATAAGGTTATACAGGTACAGGTAAAAAGTCACAGAATCAGGAAGGGGGCCTAATTAACCTGTAATTATCCTAGGTGGCTATCAACATATCTAATGAATGGGAAAACAGTTTAACATGGCTAAGTATAGGGGAGGTTTAAAAAGTAAAAAGGAGAAATAAGATAATTTTGACACTTCACATTTTCCCTTTTAATTAAAGTACCAAAAACATAACAGTAATGTAATGTCAACCAAGGTTTTTTTTCAAGGGTGATATTAATGGCACAAAAGTTACAGAATTTATTCTTACAAAGCTGCCACTTGCAATAAATATTTAGTATTTTCAAGTTGACAAAATCATCCTTTTTTTTTAAATGTAATTCAGACTTATTAAGCATAAACTAGGACAACTTGATGATTTTTCGAATTCAATTGACCAAAAAAAAAGCAATCAATGACAATTGCATGGTAATATTGAAGTAAATTTTTTTGGGTTTTTATTTTTTTTTTATTTTTGAATGTTCTTGATTGTAGGTTGTGTCACTTCCACATCCACATTTCATTTAATCTTTTATTTTAAGCATTGCATATTTCATTTTAAAAAATAGAGAAAAAATGAATCACTATTACATAACATTTATACCTGAGTTTACATTAAAATAAATAGTTATCACTAGCATATTAATAAAATAACAATTTACAAACAACTTAATAATGATCAAATAAAAAAGAAACAATTTTAACCTCAAGTGAACTGATACCCTTTGGTCATAGTCTGTCAATAAAAAAATCTCTTAGCAAACACTAGGTCTCCAGCGAGTCCCTCTTGTATTTTCTAGAGAGATTAGCATTTGATATAATTTCCTCTGATCTTCATTTTCTTCTCATTTACAATAATTTGAGTATCAACCTAAGTATATTTACCTCCGACTTTCCGTACAATCCGGTAGCACGGCAAATCGTAGATCAATTAAAATTCTGGCAAACAATTTTTATCGTAAAGTAGACTCGTTTTCAAATATAAATTTGTATTTTCCGTCTAAAGATGTTGACATTATTAAACCTGAGCCCTATTGAGAGAAAATAAAAAGTAGAAACTTTTACCAAACAAGGACAAAACTTGTATTAATTTAACAATTCTTAAGAGCGTGATTTTAAATTGGATAAAATTGTATAATAGCAGACCTTTATGTTTAGATTTGTTTACATTGGAGGAATAAATATATCCAATGTGTTTTAAAGTGTATGTTTGGAATGTTAAGATGGTATTACAGTAAAACAACATTTTAAACTTCTCGTTCTTGATACCCACTTTTTCATTTGATTTCGCTTGTTTTAAGTAGCAAGTCATGTCAACACTTTTAACCTCAATTTATCTGGAGAGTAGCTTTCGGTATTTTGGTCAGCAATTTATATTAGGATTTAAAAATCATGCAGTTAAAATTAAAATATTTTTAGTAGGTCATTAAAACAGTGAAACAGCTTGCAAAATGGTATTAAAAGTATGCTTTATACTGCTGTTAATAACTTAACATAGTGTCCAGAATACTAAGCACTCTTTAATAGAAGATGCCTTCATTTTGAACATTTTGTTATGGGGGAAGCACTGATAAGTAGTTATGGATGGGCATTAATAGAATTTTCTTTACATAGGATGAAGCAAATTATAAACAATAGCAAAGAGACTATGGATGATGGAGTTGCCCAGAAATTTAATAATGACAGAGTTTTGTGTGAATGCTTCAGAAAAAAAAACATTGACACAAATTAAAACAACAGAGTACCAACAATTGCCACTTATATGTTGTTTAGCAAAATTTGTGGCTGACAATTATATATCAATAAAAACTTTTCTATATAATTATGTTTGCTAAAAATGATCTTACATTATATCAGTTCAAAATTGAGGTAAACTTTAAGCACAAGAAGAATCTGTTGCAACCCATTTTTACCCAGTAGCTCAAGAAACTATTAATCAAGATACATTTCCATTCATGACCCACCTCAGAAAACTTGACCAAGTAGTCATGAAACATGACCTTGTATTTGATTATTAGGAACTTACATTTCTGTCTCTGAATCTTCTACTAAGTCCCCCTCAGAAACATCTGTTGCCTCACTACATTTTCTTTGCTTAGAATCAATATTCCCCATTGTTAAGCCACTTTAAACAAAATCTCCACTTCTTTTGACAGAAATGTCCATCATTTTAATGCTCATATCATTGCAAACTAAAATCATCAAACAATCTTGAAAATGTCCTCAAGTAAATTAGTGCCATCTTGTACAAAGCCCTCCATTGAAAAATCCTAAATATTCTGTCTACCCAAGAAGGCAGCCAAAATTAAACACAAAACAAAGCAACCCAGTCAACCCTACCTAACTAATAATATTTTTACCATAAGAAATACCTCTGACAAAGTAATCATATCTGTGCATTGTACAATCAGGTAGCCGTATTTTTTAACAAGAGAGAAAGGTATACCCTATTGTCTTCTGAGGTTTAACTACATAAGTATGGCTTAATCTGATCGCACCTTCTAACCTTCAGTGGTGTTAAAGGGCTTCAGGTAGTAAAACTTATAGGGAAAGTTCTATGTGGATATGGTGGTTTTTCAGTGCAAGGTAGCACTGGCATCAAGGGATGAGACTGCATCCACAGATCAAATAAGGGAGGTCAAATGTCAAGTGAACTTTAAGTTTTAATTTAGTAAAGAAACAAGAAGTTATATGCAAGCAAAGCGAAGCTCACCAATGTACAGTGAACCCAAAATATGAGCAAAGAAATGTTGACCTGGCATACATTCAGATTTTCAGAAGTTTTCCAAAAAGTCTGCACATGCGCAGAAAAAAGGCTGGAAATACTATCACACCGTCTCTATCTCATTGTAATTGGCCCAAATTTACTTTCCTATGAAAAGTATTTTATTTTTGTTTCTTCGCTAGCATTTAGGGCAATTGCCATTATCATATTAATGTATAAAAGACATGGTACCTTTATGCAACATCGAAGAGCAATTTCAACCTAAAGGTTAACCAGTCATTTGGAACGGACAAAAGTACAGACAAACAGACCAGAATACAATATGCCCATTTTCTTTCAAAGGCAGGGCATTATTAACAAAAAATTCTGATATTATACTTCAACATTAAAACAGCAACAGTGAACACAAAACCTCAGCATATATTCTAGGTTATTAATGATTACCAATTTATATCATATATATCATATTAACCAAACTTCATTAAATCTTTTCATTATATGAACAGATTGTATTATGATCCCAAATTAATGAAATTCCTGTCATATCTAAACTTCGACTTTTCGACACCCCTTACAATAACTTATTGAGTTTATACATAAGGGAATTATTCTTCTATGAAATATCCCAAACAATAGTAATATCAATGTACGTAAGCTACGATAATTGTCTCAGAAAATCCAAGGTCAAGATTGCGGTAACCCTCGAAACAGTGTAAAACTTAGAGAACTTGAAAAAAGTGCATTGTTAAATCATTTGCATGGTTGCATATACGAAATCTCCTTTGTTTTCTTTTGTTGGTGGTGACAAAACTGATTCAAAACAAAAGATGATTTAAAACAGAACACGGTGACTTGCATTATCTCAAATATTTAAAGTAGATTGTTTTGTAAATTTCTATGTCTGACATACCAAGCTGAGGACCATCAAATAAAATAACCCAAAATGTAAATTAACCATCTGAGGTAAAATATTTTAATGTGGGGCATTCTATGGTTAAAGTACAATCTAGAGTGACGTAGAAAAAATTGCATAATTCATCTTTTTCCTTTAGATTATTGTACGGGGCTACTGATGATAAATTTAAATTTGGTGGCAGAAATGTTTGGTTATTGTAAGAAGTAACATCATCTCTTATTGATATTGGTTATACGTCAACATTAAACAATATTTGTTGGTTAGCCATTTTTAGTCTCCTCATAAGTTATTATGGTCTGACTTTAAATTTTTTTTCTAAGTAAAGGTTTATGAGAGGACGTTACAAGACAAGAGGATGTAAAAGTCCTTCAACTTTCTGGAAGCAGATAATTTATATACTGATAAACTGTAAAAGGGGATAATTTCGTGTGGTTTAAATTTCGCATTTTCAGTACCAAAATACATTCGCAAGGTTTTAATTTCTCGTTTTATTAGATTATGGAATATTGGGTCCTTCTAAATGAAATTTACGCTAGGGGATATTTTGGGGAATTTGTTATGATCGCAATATTAGCGAAAATAAACCCCTTTTACAGTATGCAAACTCAAATCCTTCATGTACTCTGGGCCACAACACATACTACTAATCTGCCGATTGAAATTTAAACGTGGGTCCCAATGCAGCAAATATTCATACTCTACCTTTATTTGCTTGTGCAAACAAACAACAAACAAAAAGTAGAAAATTCAAACATTGTGACAATCGAACAGATTAAAAACATGTTGACCCAGCCACTATCATTATATTGATATGTGACGCTGAGACCATTTTCACAAGTGAGGTGCAGCCATTAATTAACAACAACCTGAAGTAGTACATATTATTTATCAATGCCAAGCTTTATTAATGCCTTCATTTTTCCCCCTACCCTGCATGTTACCCGTGAGTAGAGGCCATCTTCTTGTTCGGTGGTCTATCATTGCTTTGATTCGTCTAATGACAGGGTTAGATAATTGCAGGTTATGGCACACCTCGTGGCAAGATGCACTTGCATTCAATTAGGGTGCAAGATCTTCAGATTACTATCGCACGTATCATTTGATATTTACTGTTACATTTATAGTTTGGTTAGAGGCTTTTTAAAAGGTTTTAAAGTGCATACAACAATGAAATGAATAAATATGATATTAAAAAAGCATTCTGTAATTTAGTACTTTACTTAATACTTTTAAAAGACTATTTTTCAGATTTCAAATAAAAACATGAATCATTTATCACCATTTGAAAAGTTTAACTGTTGCAAGTCAACAATCTTTTTTTTGTATTTACACATATTTATTTCAGGTTTATTAAAAATGCCTAAAAAATGATATAAAACATTTTTAGGGCATATCAAATTTATTTAGTGAATTGTAACATTAGAGTCAAAATATGTACTTATTCATTTTACATAGATTTTGTATTTATGTCCTCAAAAAAAGGTTCTTTCCTCAAATGATTAAAAATACACTTAAAGAAGCTTTTTTGCCGAAAAGGTAAAAACTTTGATGAAATTGACATATGGTTTAATGTTGTGGTTATCTGGAGGTAAACTGCAAAATGACCAAAGGAACCACACTGGTCACATCAAAACCTGGAAGCTATTATAAATTCAAAATTTTCAAATTCAAATTATTAATTAATTATTGGAGATTGTGTCATTACCACTTATTATAAAGGACTAAAGCCACGAACCCTCATATTTTGCCCTAAATCGGGCCATTTTTTCAAATTCATTTGTTAGATAAGATTTTTGTGGCCAAGTAGTCTAGAATGATTACTTGTTACAAAACAAAATCAATTTTAAAGTTTTCTGTACTTGTGACGTTGTAATGACGTCATAAAGTGACGCTAAAATTAAACATATGCTAATTTCAGCTAAATTTTACAATTTTCCACCTGGTTTTTGGTGAAAATGACATGGGCGCCACCCCTCGCCCATAGATATTTTTGCTTAAATTTTATAAATACATTATTTTCTCCATATTTCAACAAAAATTTCGATGGGCGAGGGGTGGCGCCACATAGAAAATCACAAAATTGTGACTGAAAAACAAGTCATTTCGGCCAAAAGTGAAAAATCACTGATTTAGGCTATTTTTGAAGGGTTAGGGTACTTGAAAATTCATTTATACACCATAACCAAATCTTTTCTCTTTTAACACAGACATTCAGCTATACATACACAAATTTTGGTGTAAAACAAACCAATTTTGATATTTGAGTATTAACAGGGCCAAATATGGGGGTTCGTGGCTCTAGTCCTTTCATCTTTGCTTTTTGACTTTTGACAAATGTTTGACATTCAGATGCACCATTGGTACCTTTTTGCTTCATTTGTAATCAGGTGTAGAGTTTAGTTTAGGAGATGTGTAAAGATTGATTTTTGTCAAGCAAAATGAGGGGCTCCAATTTTTTAGTGTTTTTTTTTCAGGAATTTTGTAAATAAAACTTAATTTTTGTCAGTTTAAGGGGGTCACAATTATCGGGTACACCTTTCCTTGGATATTTCTGTTTACTAAGTAAGTTTACAGTGATTGTGTCTTCATAATCTCATTGTTGCTACTTACTGGAAGCTTTCAATCCTTCGTGGCTTCTGTTTCATGCTCTTAGAGGATTCTTTGTGTACGATGCTGTCATCTTGTATTCCTAACCTTGTTCTTTCCCTCTCTTGGGCCTCTCTGGCTTTCTGTAGGAACGATGAAGATCTCAGTACTTTAACACTCGACTCTAACTTTGATGTGCCTCTGAAAGTAGAATGAAATTTGATTTAACCAAATAATGTTACAAAATTTTTGTTTATTTTTCATTTTTGGTACATGTACATGCTGCTTCATGTGCATGCAGTTTAAACATATTTTTAGCAATTGCCTTTTCTTTATACCAGTCCAAAAGGCCACTTGTAAGATGTACATGTGAGTGCAATATATATTGCATCCCATTGTAGCATACCATGACAAGCAAATTTCCTAATCCTTTTAACATGTTTAATGTGCAAACCATCAAGAACCATTTCATCTCTTTTTCATTATTAGCCCTTTGAAATTTTTCAATCAAACAAATGAAATCCATTGAACTTTAAGACCAATGTAATCATGCAAAACCTGTAACAAAAGTTAGCAGGGAAAAATGTGACTTTTTGAGAATTTGATCAGTAAAGTGACTCAATGTTACTGTATCTTTTAATCAATTTACACGAGATCTTTATCAGAAATAAACAGGATTTTAAGCCCTGTGCACGCCTAAACAACAATCGGACCACATACCTATGCTAACCAGGTGAAAAATCGGCCTAATCTAATGAAGTTGTATTATAACATTTAATAAAACTCAACCTTCTTGCATCAAAGTGACATTTCAAATCTTACTTCAACATCAAAAAAGTTCAACACCAATTAAAAACTACTTGTACAATAGTCAAACGACCCCTTCTGACATCAAATTGTGTGGTTTGTTCCCTGGATATGCTAATCAGACGTACCCCGTCTTAAGTTTATTTCTCTTTAATTTCCGAGTTTGGAGTATATTTACATAGATGTCCTCGCCACCTACTGGGGGTCAACTAGGACTGACAATAAATATTTACATTGATTTTAACTTTAAAGGATAAAAGTTAGAATCTTGCTACAGATTGTTTTTGAGTTTATAACACAGTACCTCCCCCTTTAATAACAATGTCAAACTCATGAGGCTTTGTTAGATTAAATAAAATGTCTACAGCAGTTAATAATGCTAAAAATTTCATAAAGAGAAACTTTTTCTTAATTGGTGAACAGAATGACTAAGAGGTTTATTGCATTATGTTCTCAGAAAAAAATATGTATAAAAGCAAAATGATTTATTTCAATTTTAACAAGAATGGAATTCCTGGGTCCCCTGCCGAGTGGCAAAAATTCTAAGTCTTCTCCCTTAACAAGGAGTATATAAGCATTACAGATCTGAAGACGCAATCCCACCAGTATGAGACCCATTATCAAAGCTGTATACCAAATATGGAAAGCCTACCAATAGTTATCCATGTAGCTGAGAAGTGTTACAAAATTTTTCCATTTTTGACCCTTAAAAAATTCTACGTTGGGTTGTCAAACAGGAACACATCCCACCATATGGGACCCCTACCTACAGTTGCAAATATTGAAAGCCTCCACAGGATTAATAGAAGCTGAGAAATCAGTTACAAAAAAATTTAACAAAGGGACAAAATTGCACCCACGCAAAGAAGGACGCCCGGCATTACTACATCCCCACTAGGCATTGTGGTGGAGGACAATTCCCCTGCAATACGTGTATGGTTTAAACAATTTTCGTTAAATTGAACACCATGAACAACCATGGTCAACCATGGTTGTTGAGTGACCATGGTCAACCATAGTTGAATGACCATGGTTGACCATGGTGTTCCATTTAACGAAAATTGTTAAAATTATATTATTAACTTAAGTTCTATTAGTTTTTCATTCTCCAATTCATTATCTCTTTGCAAATGGTGATTCTCAATCCCTATATGTGTAGAACCATTTCTGAAAAATGCTTTGATTGGTTGGCCATGCCTCAACCATGGTCAAAGCAAGGTCAACCATGGTTGGCCATGGTAAAAAAATGGGGTAAACCATGGTTGACAGTGCTTCATATATATAACTATATATAAAATTGTAACCTCAGATTTAGTACCGTAGGTCAAACAGACAATGCAAATAGAACTGCAAGCAAGCTCACTATAACCTTAAGCTTCATATAAGAATATAGTTTTCAAGTAATTTTTGTCTTACCTGATGGACCTTAAGTAGTCATTGTAATTAAAGCTGGCAGACCTTCTAGGAGAATTAGCCTTATATTCATTCATATTAAACATGTTACAATTGTACGAGATTTCTTTTGTATGTCCAATTTGAAACTGTCAGAATTTAGACAATGTGAGTTTGCAATCCATTTCTATCAGTTTTTCAGCAAATTTCTGATCATTTTTAAAAATTTTCACTAATCATTAGTTCCCATCCTATAATTCATTCAGAAAATTTTCTGGTTGATGAAAAAATAAATCTGTTATCATATAATTAGGCAATCATTATATAAGAGTAAAAAATCTAAATTCCTGGTAACAATTAATCAATGGTTATTCAATCAACAATTTATAGAAAAAATCGTGCTTGGGTTATCAAACATGACATCTCCAGGTGTACAAGATTCTTTCATATCCTAATTAAGTTACTTTGCCAGAAAGTTAATATAAATTGTTCAGCACGATATAAACTCAAACAGACAACAAACGGTTTCCCTCTTTACTTTGCCACCAAGTATAGAAATTGTGTTGACAGGATTCAAACTCGAGTTTCCCTTCTTGCTCGTGTTTTAATAAGAGCCACAAAAAGTTTAAATAAATTCATGTTTATTTAAAAGTTTTCCAAAAAGTATATGATCTAAACTCAAAGCAACAAACTTGCTCTTCTTGCTCCAGTCATGTATAATTTATAAAATCAAACCACTAAATTCACAACAAATAGTTTTACTCCTAATGCTCCTACTTTGCTAAATAAGAACCATACCGAATAAAATTGGTTTATTTTTAAGAATACAAATCCAATTACTGTGTTTATCAATGATTTATCTGAATTAAAGACATAACACTAATCTCCAATACACAATCTTAATTGTTTAAAGACTTTGATCATCCCACTTTCTTTGATCATCTTCGTCCTTTAATCGCTTAATGTTGTGCAAGAGCACTAACTTCTACCATGCAATTCAAAAACAGGTACTAAAATGTCCTATTTCAATAATGTAGTCCCAACAATGCAGTCCAACAGGAAGTTATTTTACGGCCTACTATCACAATCTGTGTTATAGCTGGTCCCAATGAAAAATTGTCCAGTGTATCATTGTCCGTCTCGACTTTTTTCTAATGGAACACAAATACAATTGAATGAAAAATTGTCCAGTTTATCACGATTTCCTGTCCATAGATTAGAAGGCATTTAAAGCGTAAACTTCAAACATTCCAGCGGACCTTTTGTGTCGACTGTCACACAGTAACTAATTCTATTATCTCCTCTTTTGAGTTTTTTAAGTGAATGAAACATCACCCCTGTATCATTCTATTGTTAATGACAATTGGATCAAATGTCCGTGCTATTGTCAGCATGCCCGCGTAATACATACGACAAAAAAAATAGTCATCTAAACCTAGCTTTTCAATTCACTTCTTCAAATCCAAAAGTTTTTAATCTCCCTCAGCAAACAAATTTTTGAGTAAAAGTGTCAAACCTCAGCCTTTGAAATACTTTTATTAGAATTTAAAATTAGTATTTGCTTACAATTAAATCCCTTTTATTAATTTTTGGACCCCTCAATCCAAAACATTGTAAACATTTGTTCACTACATAAATACTATCAAGCTAAAACATCTAACTGCAGAAATGTAAGCTATTTCCAACAAATTTATGAAAAGAAATTCATTTGTTTGAGTTAAGTAAACTATAGAATGAAGATTGAAGCGATAGTAAAGAGGTCATATTGTCAACAAGACTTTTTTGTTGTTCTTTTATAAAACAGGTCAAACTTATCATATTTAGAATGGAAAAAGTCAACCATTTAGCTAACAAAAGAGTCTACATTTCCACACTTTCTTAACCACTAATTGTCTGGTGTCAGTGACCATATAGAATTATGTGCCACTTTATAACAAAGTCTAGATTTAAAGTAGGGAAAGGGTTCGTTTGAATTGTTACATGTTAGGGTTGTTGCATTCTGGGGTTGCCTTTCAGTTTAACTCTATACAGGCATGAATGCAGTTTTTGAATAGAAATAATATATAATATATAATGCCAAATTTTACTGAGAATAGATATAATATAGAATGGATATGGTGAGCTGCAAAGTTAGAAAGGGGTGTCAGTGTGCCAACAGTGATGAAAATCATCTTTAAAAGCCGTTGACACAAGAAAATCCACCATGGGGTTGAGCTAGAATCAAACCCATACTCTGTCATCTATGGAAACTTCGCCTGCAATGTGTCCAGCGCCCTAGACCACTAGACCACCTAGGCTAGATAAAAATCTAGCTTTCGGATGCCTAGTTAAGCCTCCTCGTAGACAATCTAAGGTTGTAACATATACACGATGAACATTAGGTGGGTAAGGAGAGAAAGATAGAGAATTGGTCGCAACTAGTGGTATTGTAATAGAATTTTATAAATATAACTGGTGTTGCGCACAGCTCTGTAAAGTAATTGATATAATATATAATGGATATGGTGAGCTGCAAAGTTAGAAAGGGTGTCTGTGTGCCAACAGTATGAAAATCATCTTTTTAAAGCCGTTGACACCGGAAAATCCAGCATGGAGTTGAGCTGGTATCGAACCCATACTCTGTTGGCACATATAATTGGACACCCCTTTCTAACTTTGCAGCTCACCATATCCATTCTATATTCTATCAATTACTTTACAGAGCTGAGCGCAACACCATTTATATTTACTGAGAATAACCTGCATCACATGTCAGGTCCCCCACCTGGCAAAAGTGTGACCTTGTTGTTTAGTCAGGAATCCCCCAAAAACAAGAGGCTTCTTTGTAACACCATAAGCTGTAATGTGGGCAAGTTTCATAAAAATATATCATGGCATTCAAAGTTATGCAATTGAAAAAAAATTATTCTGAAATTTTTCACAATAAAACTTGTGACCTTGACTTTGATCGAAATATCAATAGGTATATTCCTTACATCAAAAGCTAAAATGTGAGTATTAAGTTTCATAAAAATCAATCAAGATGCAAAAAAAATGGCATCTAATGAAACATTATCTGATCACCATTTACAATCCCCTTTCTTTAAAAAAAATCCACACACTGAATAAAATAAAACAACAACAAAATGTGGCCAATCTAATGTCCAAACGTTTTGAAGAAATTCATTATTTTGAAATGAAAACCATTTAAAATTTGATTCTGCCTTTATGTAACGACTGTTATGTATTATAGATTACAAAATCAATTGTTTACCTGAAAATATGTAAGAAGAGCTTTTTAATAATTCAAAAATTTCTGGAAAGGTGTATCTAATGACATCAATCCTTTAATGCCAATTCAGCAAACTAGAGTTCAAGGTCATTATAGATTTTGTATTGTTATTCATGTTGTACGTTTTAGCAAACTTGAATACAAGAAGTGGTCTGAAAAGAGTCTGATCCAATGTTTCTTTAAGACTAGCTTTTATCCAATTAAATTCCTTTCTGTATCAAAAATAAAAGAATAGTAATATGGGAAATATTTTTTCAGTATTTTTTAGATTATCACTGAAAATAACCAAAACAAGAAAATGGTCACATTAACTTTAATTTTCAGGTCACACTTTACTGATCCAATTAAAAAAAAACATTCAGGGGAAATAACTCAAACATTTTTCTCAAAATATAAAGAATTGTGGGACAAAACAAATGGTGACCTGATACTTAGATTATCATAAGATACAAATGCACAATACCTTATGAAACCTCCTAACCTTTCTTTTAAACATTTCGTAAGAAACCATTTAAGGCATTCTATTGTGTCTAAAAGTACATAGACTGAAAAAATAGTCAAATTTAAATGTCAGGAAAACAAAGGGGAAAATACCTCAATGGATGTGATCAAAGATTCCCAAAACAAAAGACGTGTAATTTACCATAGACAATCCTGTTTGATCTCTGAACTTGATACTAATGTATGAGACATACAAACAAACAAAAAACAACAATGGCAATAACAAAAGCCCTATCAACAAAATGGGCATTTAATTTAATTTTACTGCTTTGTGAGTTAATTAAGCGTCTTCAGTTATTTATATTTTAATGGATTGTGACAACTGTGGAAATTACTTTAAAAGGGGAGATAACTTTGTTTATAAAATGACCTAATTGGTTTCTTAAGATCATAGCGTGAAAAAATACTCTACAGGAATGTCCATGTAGCTCATTTTTGCAATGTGTGTCTTAACAAATTTCAAGATATAAACCATTTATTCAAGAAAATGAAATTCAACCAATTTAAAGGCCCACCAATGACATCATCAGTAGTTTAAGGCCCATTCACTTGAAACTTAACTTTTTATTATTAAAGGGGCATAACTCCCACAAAAACTGTTGACCAAACAATGTACTCACATTCAAACTTGTCCCAGGTTAATATCATACAACCATGATTAATTTTATCAAAATCTGTTGAAAATTAAGTTCTTACAAGTGTGATGGACTTCCAAACAAACTTACTGGCAATAATAACTCTAACAATGTGGAAAATGGCATAAAAAGTCCAACAACTGGCAGCTAAAATACATTGTATACCTGTCTGTGGTCAGTGTGGAATTTCTAATTCATGTGCCAATGTAAAAACGCCTTTTCCTTAAATCTTGTTTTGTAACAAGTAAGTATATAGGTAATAACAAACAATGACACCTAACTAAGTTAAGGGTAAACTTGTTTATCTACATCCTTGAGGGCCGTACCAACAGGAAAATTTGTGCTTTTCCAGTCTTATGAAATCCAGATGTTGTTTTGGAAACTTAACTTGGTTTAAAAACTTTCCTTAACAGATCCGGTAGGTGTGTATATAACAGTTATATGTCAGAAAAAATACTTTCTCTGCTAAAACAACGACCACAATGTCACCTTGTGACACTTTTTCTTTCTTAAGATGTGTCATCGGTCGAACAGGCTACACAAGATGATATTTACATGTCACTTTGTTCTTCAAAGATCACAACCCCAAAAATTACAAGGAATCATTATGAAACAAAAATAATTGAAAATAATATATGACGCCTCAAACCTTGCAACATTGAACTGAAACCTTATAGTTTTGGGTGGACCGATGGACAACCATACCCAATCAGTAAAGTTCTCTTAAATTACCTTTGGGGAGCATAATAAACAGGAGAATGCATTCATAAGGTCATACAGATTATCCATTTGGGATCTCAGAAATGAGAAACATTAAAAAACAGAAGTCTTATCATATCTGAAAACTATATGCTTAAGAAATACATTTGTCATACAGAACGACACAGTAAGTGATATAAAATTATTCTTGTAGGCGGATCCAAGTGGGTCTGGGGGGCCCAGGCCCCCCTTTTGAAGGAAAATGTGGTTGAATATATAGGTGACCAAAGCTTGCCCCCCTCTTAGGCCAGTAAGTGGGCCCCCTCATTTCAGAATTTCTGGATCCGACTCTGATTCTCATGTTCAGAGTCTGAGAAAAGCTTGAATAAAAATGTTTGTTTGAGAATACACATATTGCATTTTTATTCTGTAAATAAACAAAGCCAACCAATATACAGCACTATATATTAACACTTAGGTTTAATTTATCAATTAAAATCAAACATTAACAGAAGGGATTCAAACTAAAATGCAAATTACTTGGTACTGGCAAATCCTGGAAGACCAAACAATACCTAGTATAGATACATATCTCTAAAATCATAAAAATATCAAACTTACATGGTCATGTAAATCTTATCACAAGTGCAACAGACAGAGTCTACCAAAATATGTATTATCCAAAAGAAGAACTGACAGACAGACAACTAGTGCCGAGGAGACATACAGGTGATGAAAAAAAAGAAAAAAATATAACATTTTTTTACCTGGACTTAGAGGACATACAGTTAAGGAATTTAAAATCCTTCATATTGCATAACACTGTTTACCCAACAATGAAAACCATAGACTTTTAAAAAACATGCAAAGACCCTGACAGGAAGCCACACGGTGCCTTATCTAGATCTAATTAAAGCCATGTCTATATACTAAATTAACGATTACTGTGCTGGTTTTACAGGTGAGCTACTTTCATGATCTTTTCCTAAGATAAGTATAAAGTATAGATAGGTCTTAATTAACCTGTGATTCTCAGGTGGATTAAGATCTCGTTAATAATTTTACAGCACACTGCCAGCAGGAGGAATCATCATTTTTCATCAAACATCAGTTAGTCCCTTCTTACACCATGAGATTTTCGTTTGACCTTGACAAAACTTCAGGTGTATTGCATACATCAATCATGTGCCTCCCCTTCCTGAGCAATGAAAACCTGTCCTATAGATCATATGTACAACTCCTACTTTCTGTTTCAATTTCAGACCTCAGCCTCAAAACAAAAAAATATTCCGAAGGCTGAGAACATTCTCAACTCCTATAGTTATGTGGTGCCTGGGCCAAGACTGACTGTCATCTTAAATGTAGCTCTGATGGTTTAAATTTTGGAATATGTGGTTTGGTATGATGAACAATAATGTCCATAGCATGGTGGTCCAACCTGTCAGACAGATTGGGGTTCCCACACGGTTTCATATTCCTCCCTTTTTTGTGTGTTTTTGTCTTTGTATAGTGTAAAAGTTGCTACATACATCTTAAGCTGGTGTGTGTGTTATCATTTGGTTGTATTTAGCATCTCTTCATATTGGGCTGCACCGGTACCTAAAAATATGGTATTTCTTTGCTTATTGAAAATGTTTAGAGTCTCAATCAGCAAGTTCTTTTATAGAGAATATTGTCATACTAGACATGTAGTTGTAGAAGTTTACTTTTTTTCAAATTCCTGCAAGTTTAAAGGGAAATAACTCCTACATATTTTACAAGATCCTGCAGTACTGTTATGATGTATTATACAAGACATTCTGGAAAGAGACTAAAATGTTCACAATTAATACTAAGACACACTAAGTAATACAAAGTGAGAAAGGGACGCCAATAAATTATCTTAACCTATGAGCATGTCATTAATTGCTGTCACCAGGACTAATCAGATCTGGCTTGAGGTCAAGCTTGGGGTAGCCAGTCATTTATGCACATAATTATAACCTGACATCAGCCCATCATATGTGCCAATATAAAGTTATGGCTTCTATATATGGAAACTTGAAGAATAAGCTTATTATTTTCTGAGACAGATAATGATTAAATCAAAGAGGATATGTCAAGAATAAAACAATCAACTGGTAAAAGGAATAAAGAAATGCATATTGTTATTAAAAAAAAGTGTCTTTTTTTACCAACCATCTACATGAATAAATTATTAGCTCAAATTTTCATAGTCCCTTCCAAAACTTACTAGTACATATAATTTTGAAATGCTTATAAAACAACAACAAATCAACAGTTTGAAAATAGCATTATGGTTAAAATGAATAAGAACTTCAGTGTAACCTGGTCGTCCATGTGGAAAACATAGGTCACCACCAGCCTCTGAAGCATGCATTGTGCTTAGCATCAGTAAGTGCATATCAGTATGGTTGATGTGGCAATTGTCTGTAATTCACTATTCTTCTGTAAGTGGATTGTGGACCGTACCATCTTAAATCAGGGTATCAGATATGTAAGCTCACTTTGTGAAGTGAACTAA
This sequence comes from Arcuatula senhousia, assembly GCA_963971305.1. Lineage (NCBI taxonomy): Eukaryota > Metazoa > Mollusca > Bivalvia > Mytilida > Mytilidae > Arcuatula > Arcuatula senhousia. Next base: position 38,287,319 of record OZ020312.1, read on the forward strand.
AAACCCTTAGAAATACATTATCCATGTAAAAAATGTGCATGTCAATCTAGAAATAAACAATAGAACACTTAAACTAAGGCCCTTCTTATGCTCTGGACATGATCTTCATGATCAAAGGGGGACAACTCCCAAAACTATCGCCATGACACTTCTGAATTGTGAACTTGTCCATGTGAATCTATGGAATCGGAATCAAGATACTGCTTAAATTTTAAAAAAAAACTGTAAAGCGTTCACAAGAGTGTGATGGAAGCAGAATGTTCCCTGCATAAGCATGAATATCCCACTTTGCATTGAACAATATCTGAATAGTTGATTCACAGAGATGTACCACTTCAGTCTGGGAGCTCCGTCAGTCTTACATTATGCCTACAATATGGGTCCTACATTATTGCACTAACTATTACGTTGTGTTCCTTTTGTGGGCAAATTCATCAAACAAAAAGTTAAAGCTTAACTTATTAATCATAGTTAAAGAACATAAGATAAAACCCATATGTTCCATAAACATGCTGACATAATGTTTTATTCAAAGAAAATCATTCAAGTTTCAATTGTCACATGCTTTGATGTGCATTCAGAAATAAGATGCATTTTCAGTGAATCAATATTTTAGTCATCAAAAATAAGTATAATGATGCAACTAATTTACATAGAAAATGAATCTCATTAAATCATTTAACTTTGATCGTTAAATTCCTTTTAAAGTTTGAAAACAATAAATTAATCAACAAGGTTTTTTACATCAAATTTTTGTATTATATCATCACAAAAATATGCAATGATGTGAAAGACATCAATCACTCTAACAACATGAACCTGGACGTGTATCTAGGTGTGACTATATTCTTTGTGAAAGACAATTTCCTGGTCGTCATTTCAGAATGTTAGTAATAATAATAAAATTGTAACTTTCATCATCCTCCAAAGTAAGGTTTTTGACTCTATGTCCCCCTTTTTAAGGGACTGGCATGTGTACTTGTGAGGATGAACTTTCATCAGATTTACAAATTATTATTATATAGATATAGGTGAAATATCGTGATTTCCAAGTTAAATAAATTTCTAGATTTTCTGGAGTTAATTACAGGATTTATCTAACTCGCGTGTGAATTTATTTAACCCTAGGGAAGTTTCCCGGAAACTTCACTAGGGTTAACTAAATTCGAACGAGAAACTTCAACAGTGTCGATTAACGCTAGGGGATTCAACTCGTGCCCGGAACAAGTTCCGCGCACTTGTTGAATCCTGGCGTTATTCAAGACTCGTGACATTAAAATTGATATTCGCCACCCCTCATTAGTTATACTATAATTATTTACTATGTTACTCAATAATATCTACATGAGGCCCTTTTAAACATTTTGATAAGAGCACCTCTGATGAGTCTTAATCTAAAATAGACACTTCAATGTGTCAGAAACATTAACAAATTTGTTTTCTACCTATTTTCACTCCCTGACCTTATTTGAACGTAACTAACAGTACAATTGTATGTACAGCAAGGATGAAAAAGCATCACGAAATAATTTGTCTCTTTTTCAATATCATGATTTTTAATAATTACCTTTCTGGCCAATATGGTTTTCAATTACATGTTAAAATAAGAATAAATTAATCCATTTAACGACAAAATTATATAAAGAAGTTTAAAACGTGATTTGTTCAATTCTTTGGAGCCTTGTGTCAATAAAGATTTATATTATCGTTTAAGGTTCCTTCAAATGGCATACATGAAATGTACCTGGTTGTCATGGTAACACAAAATAAGCTCATTTAGGTTGTAAATAGATATGCAGTTTTGATATTTTGATCTATAGTATAACTATAGTCCATTTGAGTTCTATAAATCAACGAAAATTCTTTTAAATTTTTTTGTCTCTCAAATAAAATTTATTTTTTAAACACAAATAAACTTTTTATTAGTATACGAACTCTTATAACAAAAACCAAGATGTTGTCGTCTAAAACAAAAAAGTTTTCCATATGGTCAAATGCTAAATATTTCACAAATTTTAATAATACCTAAAATGGTGTGTTTATCTGATGGAACAGCCAGGTGTTGGACCCACCTGAACATAATTGAAAGGACTAACAATAGGAGATTAGATGACCAATTAGCTCCACAAAGGATTTTTAAAGGTATAGGGAGCAAATGCTGTTCCTGGTCACTAGGTTGTACTCCCATGGATTTCTATAAATTTTTGGTCCATTTTTACTATAAAGGTCTATGGAAAACATTTTTATTAATCATGCAAAAATTTTGAATTTTTTTGCCTGAGTTCGTATGCCATTAAAAAGTCATGACATACTAAAATAGTTTAAATATTTTGTGAGACGTAAATTTACAAGCCATTTTTCGTTGATTTATAAAACTCAAACGGACTTTATCTACCTATAGGCTAGACAATGTCATTTTATTCCTCTAACATTTTTTTGTATAAAGGGGGATAACTCAAATCTTTTCAAAAACAAATAAAAGAGCATTATTGTAATTCCCACAAACATTTACCATAAAAATGTTAAAGTGACATACATGCAGCTAGAAAAATATTTTATAGATTTTGCTGCAAAAGAAAGTTAATCAACATGGCCTTTATTTTACCATAAGAACTTATAAGCTGTAAAAAACTTTATGCAAATGCAATTTTTAGTCATCTGATACAAAAGAGATAATTGCTGACCCTGAATGAAAAGATGTATACTATACAATTCCTTTGAAATTTCAATTTTCATGTGACTAATTGGATGGGTATAAAATTGAATGTCTACCCATATATTTGGTTATCTCCAATTAATCTTATGTCCATCGTATTATAATTTTGTGTTTGTTTGAACTTGCCAAACGGATGTCCAGTTGTTTGGACTTCCTATCTCCCTGTATGATCATTAGCATACCAACTCACCAAAGAATGTCACTAGGAAGTGGACAAATTGATTAAGTCTACATGTAGGGGTGTAACTGATTTTTTTTTGCATAAGAAGCCAAGAGTAAATATTAATGACTTTTTCAGTCTAAGGCAGCAACAATTTGAATTTTGGGGTGGGGGGGTGGGAGGTGGTGGTATGAATTTTAGCCCCTCGACAATTTAATTTTTTCAAAATTTTTCGAAAACAAGAATTTTTATTCGAAGGACACTGAAAACAATCTTTTTATTCGCAATTTTGTTTATGCTGTGTAGCCCAGGCTCACCGAAACAATTTATTTTTTTTCTTTTTGGGTCAAGGACAATTTTTTTTTTTTTAAAATTGAAAACAAAATTATTTTTTTTCAATAACCCCCCCCCCCTCCCCCGGAATTTCAAATGGTTGCTGCCTATAAATATGAAGGCCTGACATTTTTTCAGCAAAATTATTTTGAAGTACAATGTCTGTCAATAAGGCCAAGGGCAGAAAAAAAAACTTATGTAACCTGAAGTTCATTTTAAATAAAATATAAATAAATTCATGCATTTTAAATTCCTATACTGCAATTATAAAACCCTACAAAACTTGCATGACTTAAGAGAACGTACTTCTGTATTAATTTTTAAAAAATATAACTTATGTAAACATTGAATCTTATTTCAAATAAAACAAACATGTATCTTTTACCAAAAGAAGAATATATTTGTCAAACATATGTTGCTATCTGTCTTTTGTTACATTGTGGTTCAATTTCTTTATAATTAAAGCAGATCCATAACACATTGACCACAACATGATACAAGGGTTTTCTATAATGCTTTTTACATCTTTAGGATCAATATGTACACAAATGTATTTACATGTAATACACAGGAATACTTTTTACTGTAGTTTACTATAATGAACAAAAAATACTAGTCTGAAACGGAAAGCTGAAAAGTCAAAGTTGGATTAAAAACCAGCACGCAGGGCACATGCCCTTCCATTTGACAGGAAATATTGGTTAGGTCTTTAACTGTATAACAGAAGAGGTCCCAGAAGATTCTCTTAAAATTCATATTTTAATTGTGCACCCTCCCATTTAAAAATTTCTGGATCCACCTCATATGATAGACTATTGCATATATATCAAGGAAAGAACATTTCAATATAAGATTGAACTTATAATGTCCCAAGGGGCCATGCCAAAGGAGCAACTACTTCAAATTGCTTTTTCAATAAAAATCATTCTTCCTTTTCCTCACTTTATTCATGTTCAACCTTTTACAACTAAAAATTACAGTGTATTAGATTTGTATTTTAAATCTTGAAAAATAAAATGAGAACATCAGACTAAGTCCTGGAACAGCGATACCTTTGTTGACCAAAACAAATATGGTGGAATCAACAAACCATGTGAACTGATGAACAGAGGAAAAACAACTGTCGAAGGATGTGTTCTGAATAATATATTTGTATTAGTTCTGTAGAATTTCCATGAAACTCAGACTTAAGTCTGTTAGTTTAAAGCAAGGAGCAGACTCTGAGGACACAACTTCAACTTCAGTGGTTACAAGATTCAGGATCATAAAACATGTCTCACTTATATGTACAGCTACATTTACATGCACACTGAATGAAGAACCAATCACCAGACATTCTTGTGAGGGATCCAGAGAGGGGTTCTAGGGTTTGGACACCCCAGTTACCTTGGAAAATTTTGTACTTTTTGTGCAGATTTTAGGCTAAATTGGCCTTGGCCTTCCAGCAGGAATAAAGATAGGTATGTGAATACAGATAATACATGTACATGTAGGTCAAAGAAAAACTAAAATATACAATGTCTTATCAAAAATAATGAAGGAATGTGTCTAGGGTACATAGATGCCCCCTGGCCCCAAACAGGACGTAGATATCCCACAGGTCTGAAAGTTGCTTAGAATGTACAGTTTCGCATACTGAACAAATACTATCAATATACGATATTGAGATGTGGAATAAGTGTACGCGACACAACAAACATAAACAAACAGCAATTCAAAAAATCACAACGGAAAACAGCAAGCAGTCTTCAACATGACCATAGGTCACTGCTTACCGTCTTGCATTAGCCCAAGACTAATAATACAATACAAAAGTATCAAAACCAATCCCTAAATCATCAACGAAAGACTCAATTCTTGACATAAAACAGTTAACATAGAATGACAAGGACAAACAAAGGTCCTGGCTTAGGACAGGCGCATATAAAATGTGGCGGGGTTAAACTAGTTTTTTGGATCCAACCTTCCCCCTATTGATAAGCTTGCACAAAGCTTCATATAAAACACACTGTAAAACTCAATCGACAAAAGTTCAATTCAACAAGAGAGAACCTAAGACAAAATACTGTACGCAGGCGCGGATTCAGAGGGGGGCGTGAGGGGCGTGCGCCCCCCCTAAAACTTGCAAAAATTATATTTTTATGCATAAAATCCACGTAAAAACACTAAAAAAAATTCGCGCCTCGCTCCGCTCGGCGAAAAAAAAGGTTCATACCCCCCCTAAACTTAAATCCTGGATCCGCCCCTGGTACGAAAGTTTCAAATGATGAAATCATTCTCAAGTACAGTTTCTAAGAAAAGCTTGACACAAATTTTCATGTAAATTTTTATATTAGCCCAGACCCGAACAGGAAGTAAAAGTCCAACAGGTCTGAAAATCACTTAGGACATACATGTACAGGTTGTCAATTACTGAACCATCCTTACAAGTTTCAAATCATTATCATGTACAATTTCTGAGTAAAGTTTCATGAAAATTTATACAGATGGACAGACAGACATTATATGATAAAACTTAATACCCCTCGACATGTCGTCACAGGGGCATATTTAAACACACAAACAAACAAAATATTTTGGACCCAATTCTTATCAATTTGAGTGCAAAATTATGATTCACTTGAGCCCAGCGATCAGGATTTTTCCTGTCTCATATCAGATAACTTGTTTTGAATTTCATATCTAAATTTTTTCTATTTTTATTTTGGGGGAGAGGGAGTGTTAGGGTTCACAAAAATTTTGGACTGACAGATGGACAGACCAGAGAGCGAGTAACACATCCTTAATGCAGGACCCTTTGTGTTGAAAACTACTGGGCTATAATGACCCACTACCTAACTGCTGCCCTTATTAATGACTTGATTTGACTATTTTGACTTGATCAGATCAATCACATGCATGTTCTCAGAATATGGTAACAATTTTTAGTTCAGTCAATTAAAAGGATAATGGAGAATTATATACAATTTGAATTATCATTTTGTGATTTTATGATTTTAAGCTACATTGTTTGATTCTTACCATTAAAATAAAATATTTCAGGTACACATGATCACCTGTTATTTTGATCAGGTAAACTTGTGACATCATCATATTTTGTGCACATACTTTACATTTTTTGCTTCAGGTGTTATTTTTGACTTGAATAAAGTTTGAGTTACCTCCCTTTAAACATAAATAAAAAATTGAAAAATGCTAACCAAAATGAAATTATAAATCTTGTAGATTTGATTATGTATCAAAAATATATAATAATAAGAGCTAGGACAGAAATTATTTGAATTAGTGACAATTTAAGTCTTATTCTAAGAAATTTACATTGATCTAGAGTACTAGCATGTGAGAGACAGTACGTACAGGGGGCAAGGGGACATAGAACTTTATCTGATGCCATTGGTTAAAGGCCCCCATGTCATATCATAGACCTGTATATTAGAATATTTAATATACATGTCTATGATCATATACAGCTCTGGCAAATCACTAATACTTTGAGTAAGATAAATATCCTAGACTTAGTTTTTAAAATGTTGGATATTAAAAAAAGAGGTGTATAGTGGTGCAATTTTATGTACGCGAGTCATTATTATTAAGAACAGATACTAAATTTTCTTAAGACATTTGAAACCCTGCTATTACACTTTTATTATTTCTACCCATTTACTTATAATTGGCAAGGTCATCTGAGGCCAAGCCATTCACAAAGACTTTATAATTTCTGCTGAAAAGTTTAGACACTTCAAGGTCGGTCATGACACAGCAATTCAATTTACTCACCTTTCTGCATTTACAAATATTGTTAAAAAATAACACCCTCAAACCATATTTTAATATCTTCTTTAATAAAATTTCTTTACAGAATCATTGTCAAAGTATTATTATTGAATTTTAATTTCCCATAAGTACCAGTAATTTAAATTGCTTTTCAAAAATTCAAAGTAACTGTAATTTTAATTTTAAAAATTTGTGTCCTTTCAAGTTGTTCGTGTTATTTTTTACCTTAAAGCTGAAAAGAGAGTTCATGGTTTTATTATTAATTTAAATGAGGTTTTTCAAAAGTTAACAAAGTTTTTCTAATTTTTTAAAAAGTTTCTAAATAAGTTTACATGCACAAATGCATGTTTCATTTAAATATCAATTACTTTTATAATCATTTCAATTTCCATATTGGTTAAGATATTCATGCAGCAATTATCAAAAATGATTCTAAACAATAAATAGTTTAAATATTTAAATTTATACAACATTTTTGAATGATGAAAAAGTAAATTGACGTAAATCTAAAAAAAAATCTTCTGTGACATCATCATAATTATCATCTGCATATTTTTTAAAGCAATTTTAAATTATAAACACAGACTTTATCAGAACAAAAAAGGGACTTAATGGAAGAATCTTGGACTATTTGTTAATAAAAAAGATGTCATTAATTTATTCACTCAGGTATTCAATATCTTACATTTGAATTTACATGTGTATTTAGGTCTAACTTGAAAGAAAGGGAAATGGGGTAAATATGCATGATACAAAGTCACAAGACATCATAAACCTGTATTGTGTGGTCTACCATAGGTAATGTCTCCTGCTTATGAAAAGTTTTCTTATAATTACATCACTGTACTAAAAAATGAAATGCGTAAACTGTGACAACGGCAAGGTTTTGGGGGAATTTTCAATGGTAATGGAATATTTAGTGACTGACATTGTCAGGAAGTAGGCAAGGGGACAGAGCGTCATTAAATTATTTGTTCTGACCCCTCTATTTGAATTTGCAATACATCCTGACAATAAAAAAAATACCATGTAAACTTATTCCTCTTTTACTAAGGTAAATTGCAAGGGTGTAAAACACCAGCTCACTCACTAAGGTAAATTGACTACCTAATTACAGAGTCAATTACAACTTTACATAAGGTTTAGAAACAAGAGGCTCCCAGGAGCCTGAATCGCTCACCTGGTCTTAATGTCAACCCTTTGAAGACTTTTGTATAGTTAAATGAGCTGAATGTTTAAGCAATAAAAAGCTTTTCTCTATCTGCAATAGTTTTCATTCCAAAGCAAAAAACACTATTTTTCACCTTGAAAGGGCCATAACCCCTTAAAGGGGTCATCTGACAACTTCGACCCTAAAAAGACTTTTGTAGAGCTAATTAAGCTGAACATTTAAGCAAGTAACATCTTTTCTCTATCTGCAAAAGTTTTCTTTCTCTAGGCCAAAAACACAATTTTTTGCCTTTAAGGGGCCGTAACCACTATAAGGGGTCATCTGGCAACTTTGACCCTATGAAAACTTTTGTAGAGCTAAATGAGCTGAACATTTAAGCTAGCAACAACTTTTCTCTATCTGCAATAGTTTTCATTCCATAGGCCAAAAACACTATTTTTTGCCTTTAAGGGGCTGTAACCCCTATAGGGGGTCATCTGACAACTTCGACCATAGGAGACTTTTATAGAGCTAAATGAGCTGAACATTTAAGCAAGTAACAGCTTTTCTCTATCTGCAATAGTTTTCATTCTATAGGCCAAAAACTCTATTTTTTGCCTTTAAGGGGCCATAACCCCTATAAGGGGTCATCTGACAACTTTGACCCTAGGGAGACTTTTGTAGAGCTAAATGAGCTGAACATTTAAGCAAGCAACAGCTTTTCTCTATCTGCAATAGTTTTCATTCTATAGGCCAAAAACACTATTTTTTGCCTTTAAGGGGCCGTAACCCCTATAAGGGGTCATCTGACAACTTCGACCCTATGGAGGCTTGTGTAGAGCTAAATGAGCTGAACATTTAAGCAAGCAACAGCTTTTCTCTATCTGCAATAGTTTTCATTCTATAGGCCAAAAACTCTATTTTTTGCCTTTAAGGGGCCATAACCCCTATAAGGGGTCATCTGACAACTTTGACCCAATGGAGACTTTTGTAGAGCTAAATGAGCTGAACATTTAAGCAAGCAACAGCTTCTCTCTATCTGCAATAGTTTTCATTCCATAGGCCAAAAACATGAAAAAATGCTATTTTTCACCTTTAAGGGGCCGTAACTCCCATAAGGGGTCATCTGACAACTTCGACTCAATGGAGACTTTTGTAGAGCTTTTGATGCTGAAGCAGTAGCGTGGCATCAGATTTCATCTATCTACAAGCCAAAAACAGTAGTCTGACCCCCCTGGTCTATTTTTAGCAACGGCGGCCATGTTTTTCGACGAATCAAAAATCCCCACATCAGTTCTGTGGGGGATACCCTAAAGTACCACCAGACCAAATTTGGTTTGAATCTGTGCAGCCGTTACAGAGGAGAAGAAGTTTGAAGAAAAGTTAACGACGACGACGACGACGGACGACGACGACGGACGCCAAGTGATGGCAATAGCTCACATGGCCTTTGGCCAGGTGAGCTAAAAAATGAAACAATGTCCATCCAAGGACACAAATGCTCTTGCTAAGTAGCCTCAAATGAGCAATAGGTGTCCGACAGATTTTGAAAATTATTAGGACATAACAGTTTGTCATACCAAACCTTACCATACCGAATTTTAATACATGTACATGTATTCTCTAGTATTTTTTACTAGTAAATTTAAACTTGACATAAAATCTTGATGTCCAAGGACAGATGTGATACAGGCAGACATATTAAAAGTTGTTTTAAATGACACTAGTCGAAAAATAATTGTGGAAAATAAAATTCCTGTATTATTTTTGAAGTGAAATTCAAAAACATAAGTTTTCATACCATGAGCTAAAGACAAATTTGTGAAAACTGACAAAGGGGATATTTTTTTATCATATAAAGTTGATTTACTCCCTTTGATCATGCCATGAAAAAAGACCTTACATTAGAAACAAGAAGCTTACCCATCCAGTCCCCAGCTATGTCTGGTCCTCTTTAATATATGTTCCAGTAACGATGGTGTACTACATCGCATTGAAATACTAGGACTAGGGCTGCGAGGACTTTGAGGGACCACTGCTGGGCTAGGACTCCTGCCCCTAGGTGTGAGGGGTGACTTTAGGCTCCCGCCAATACTGTCACTTCTTTGTAAAGACTTATAGGATAAGTTAGATTGACTTGATGCTCGTATAAGTATTGGAGCCGGCCTTGGTCTTGGTGTCCGACTCCGACGGTCTGTTTCCATATCATACAAGTTTTTCCAAGGACCTGGGCTAGAATTTCTAGGTGTCAAAGGAGTTCTATCCATCATGAAACACTATCAAATTTGGTTCCCGTATTGATCCCAAATAATATTATCTCATAATCCAAACATCTAACTGCTTTTCAAAAGCTTAACTTATTATTTTCACCACTTTTTCAAAAAGCATTGTAAATCCTGAATCACTATATGAAAAAAAAAAACACTATCATTTTAATTTACAGTGTTAAACCACATTCCATTTACTCAAAAAGTTTTCAAAGTCTTTTTTTCTCTCTCTTAACTTATATCCAGCAGTTAATATTAAAGTATTTGTTGCTAAGTCCAAGTCAAGAGCATACTTAAAACACTGCACAAATATTCCCAATCAAATACACCTTCAAAAACACAGTCATAAATTCCTCTTGTCAAAAATTTAGCTACAAATTAATTAAACCCCTAGTCACAAACTTCAAATTACTCAAAAATGTAATTATAAAAATTATATTTTTGTATAGAATTAGGTATTTAACGGTTGTCTGTTTGTTTGTGAACAAAAGGCTACATTTGTTAAGCTTGTCTATCATTTTCTATTCTTCTATTTAAATTTATAAAAACGTCTTCAACTTATTGTAATCTTCTTAAAATATTATACTATTCCAAATTTGTAACAGAACAAAACGCAAAACCTGGCAAAAATTAAATCCCCGTGATCGCAGTCTAGAATATTGAGGAGGGGCAATGTTATTTCACACTTCTAACTTTCCATATCTTGCCCATTAACATTTTATAAACTTCCAGAAACTAACAAGTTCTTTTAACCATGAAACATTAAGGACAAGCCAATTACCTTATTATTTATATCATATTTTGTAAACTTAATTATTTTTAAAACTCTCCACATGAATGGTTGAGTGGTCGAACAAGGAGATTTAGAGTTTTAAAATGATCATAGCATTTGTCCTACTTTCATTGGCCACATAATAATCTTATTATGAGGGATAAGTGCTGTTCATTGTCTTTTCACAACATTATGAAAATGAATTATACCGTCTTTTATATTTGTCTTGAACATGTATTTAAATTAAGTTTTGAGGTTTACTTTTATATATAATAGTAATTCTATTATATTTGATTGTTACATTTTACAAGATTTTCAAATCAGGTTTAAACTGGATACACAAAAAACAACATAACAAATTGAAAAGAAGCAATTGCACATTTAACAAAATACAGTTGGGATGCTATTTTAGCTACATGCATGCAAAGGTTACCAATAGGACATTCAATAAAAAGCTTCGCCGAGCGCAGCATGATACGACCGCAACATGTTGAACCCTGTACATTTTAGGCCTAATATGGATAGTCTATTGTTCTGGACACATGCAGCCCATGGTGGACTGACAAAGGTTTTTGACACATGCTTCTCTGATGGACTTTCAACCCAGGGGCTAAAAATATAAATTTTGAATGTTGTATTCTACTCTTTAAAAGAATAATGTTTGGGGAAAAAATTAAAAATCAAACCAGAATTTTTTTAAAATTATGATTACAGCCCCAAAAATTTATTCTTAAATTTAGAATCGCTACCTGACAAGAATAAATTTGCTAAAAAAATTTTCAAAATCGGACCACAAATAAAAAAGCCCCATTTGGCCCCTAATTACGTAATAGGGGGAAAAAGGGGGGGTCGCAAAAATTAATTCTTAATTTTGTATTCGCTATTTGACAAGAACAAACATGCAAAAAAAATTTTCAAAATCGGACCAGAAATAAAAAAGTTTCAATTTCGGCCCCATTTGGCCCCTAATTACGTAATAAGGGGAAAAAGGGGGGGGTCGCAAAAATTAATTCTTAATTTTGTATCCGCTATTTGACAAGAACAAACATGCAAAAAAAAATTTCAAAATCGGACCAGAAATAAAAAAGTTTCAATTTCGGCCCCTTTTGGCCCCTTATTACGTAACAGGTGAAAAAGGGGTGGGGGTCGCAAAAATAAATTCTCAAATTTGGATTCGCTACTTGACAAAAATAAACTTGCAAAAAAAAATTTCAAAATCGGACCACAAATAAAGAAGTTTCGATTTTGGCCCCATTTGGCCCCTAATTACGTAATAGGGGGAAAAAGGGGGGGTCGCAAAAATTAATTCTCAATTTTGTATTCGCTATTTGACAAGAACAAACATGTAAAAAAAAATTTCAAAATCGGACCACAAATAAAAAAGTTTTTATTTTGGCCCCTTTTGGCCCTTAATTACACAACGGAGAAAAAGGGGGGCGCAAAAATTCATCAGGTTCATTCTTTTATTGTAAGAAACATTCTTGACAAATTTCACAGCAATAGGCCAACTAGGACCAAAGTTATGGTGGAAACAAGTAAAATATTTGAATTTTTTTCCCCTTTTGGGCCCCTAATTTCGAAACAAAAAAAGGGGGGACCCCCAAAATCAATCCCATTCATCCTTGTATGGTAAGGAACATCACTGTAAAATTTCATAGCAATTGGATAACTAGAACTAAAGTTATTGTGGAAACAAACAAAAAAGTAGTATTTTTGGCCCTTTTTTGGCCCCTAATTTCTAAACGAAAAATGGGGGGACCCCCAAAATCAATCCCATGCATCCTTTTATGGTAAGGAACATCATTGTAAAGTTTCATAGCAATCGGATGACTGGAACTAAAGTTATTGTGGAAACACTAAAAAGTTAACAGACACCGACAACGACGACAACGACGACGACGACAACGACGACAGCATCATACCATAATACGTCCGCAAATTTTTTGCGGTCGTATAAAAATCAGTCAGTCTGAAAAGGCTGCAGTCAACAAAACCTGAGGCTACGACAACAATATTAACAGTAGTTTTAAAAATGCACATAAAAAACAGTGGCAGATACAGGGTGTAATCAGGGGGTTAGAACTGCCCCTTTGTAATTTTTGTTATTTCTGTGTAGATTTTCAGAAGAAATGCTCTGGAATTCCCCTTTTGTCAATAGTGAATGCTATGCCCCTTCCCCTTTAAGAAAATTTCTGGATTACGCCCCTGAAATATACAACCACTAGATGGAGCCTTCCCCGGAAGGCATATGTCGCCTGCGTATCTATGTTTGTTCGCCAAATAGGAAGTAGTTAATTTTCCGGCATAAAATCGCCTTACACCTTATAGTTACTATGTGATGAAGCTTAGTAACATACCAAATATCAAGAGGCTGTGGCATGTAGTTGCCTGGAAAACTGCAAAGAAAATTTGGCATCTATGTCCATTATATATAAAACGTTAAGTATTTGTCAAACAGGAAGTAGTTATTTTTCGGGCATAAAATCGCTTTACACCTTATAGTACTAAGTGATGAAGCTACATACTAAATATCAAAAGGCTGTGGCATGTAGATGCCTGGAAAACTGTGACGGAAATTTCTGTGACGCCGCAGGACGCAGGACGACGATGCAAGACGACGGATAGTGCTAAAGTAACCCTTATATGTCGCTTCTGCAACATGTTGCAGACGACATAATAAAAGACAAAACTAAAACCAGCAATGTGATAAGTCACTTAATTCTGTTATTTTAGGTGTCAATTATATTTCATCAAATTGAAATTAACACTGGTCGTGCTGAATACACAAGAAAATTATCCCTCTTATAGTGGTGACCTAAGGATTTTAATTCACCTCGACAATAAAAATCTAGAAGCTTTAAAATAACTCCTTTATAACTGCAGTAAATTAAATTGATGTCCAATTTACGGGTAGAAGAAAAAGCTTCTTGTTGGTATAAAATGTGTCAGGAATGCTAAATGCTATAGAACTTCTACCAATTTACAGATCAATTGTCCAATACATTTTTTTAATGCCACGTAAAATCAAGTAGAGTCCACTCAGTAATGGTACATTGGTGACAGAGGTGGACTATTCTAAATTACTGCTCAGTTTTATTGTAGTTAACATAATTGATTTGCAATTTATTTGGTGTGTGTTTATGTTGTCTGTTTTTTTGTGCTGTTCTTATTCATGTTTACTGATTTTGTTGTTGCCTTTTTGGACTTTTGACATACTGCCCCATTTGTACCACTCTGCTCCTTATATACCGTATGAGTTGTTTTTTTTCGCGGGAGCTAAATTTCACGGATTTCTAAAAATATGAGAGATCTTTTTTATACTGTACATATAATATTTATGAAATTTTATTTCGTGGGTTTATATTTTCGCGAGTTGCAAACTACCGCGAAAAAAGCGAAAATTAGATACCTGCAAAAAAACAACTTATACGGTATGTTGTGTAATGAAAAGTTATTCCTAATTTCGTAATGATTAAAATTTCCATCTTCAAAGTTGTTTTTAATTTTTGGCATGATGTATATTACCAAGGGTTCATAAGGACTACTTTTTAGGTTTTCGAAAAAGTCAAGTTAACTATAAAAATATATACCTTCAAATTACAAACAGAAAAAATGTCATATAACATTGACGTGGCATTAAAAAAATGCATTGGACAATTCATTTGTAAATTGGTAGAAGTTCTATAGCATTTAGCATTCCTGACATATTTTATACCAACAAGAAGCTTTTTTCGTCTACCTAAATTGGACATCAATTTATTTAACCGCAGTCCTAAAGGAGTTATTTTAAAGCTTCTAGCTTTTTATTGTCGAGGTGAATTAAAATCCTTAGGTCACTACTATAAGAGGGATAATTTTCTTGTGTGTTCAGCACAACCAGTGTTAAATGATGTTCAATTATTTTCCATTTAGAGGGATTAGGTACCTCTATATATATCCACGACAGACTCTACCCTCTATACTAATGTCTGCGGCCTTCGCTTATATCTCAATTAACCACAGATAGTTGACAGGTGTTGAATATGGACATAATCTTAGAGATGTTGTGATTTTAAAACTATTTTTAGAAGGCTGTGCTGTTAATTTCTGGGTAGAAACAAGATCTTGACATTTAAAATGATTGAAACTAGACTAAATTGGAATAGAACTACTCTTTAAAGTTTTATATCAAAACTTTCATTTTAAAACTAGCTAAATATAGGCCAGGCTATTTTTTGTGGTGTGTAAAAATTCTACATGTAATATAGACATGAATCCCTATAATTGTACCTGCAGATCCACTTGAAATTATTAAAAGAAATTTGCGTTCTTAAAATATTTACATAATCTGAAATGTACCTTATATGCACCCACATGTATTATGAATTTAATATTGCATAATATTGATCTTTTTAATAAACAATTTTCATGCGTGGGGATTTTAACTTTACAACAAAATCATGTGCTTAAAGTTCTGTTACAACATGCAGGTGGTTTGTAAGATTATAAATCTCTCGTCATTTCATGAAGCATTTTGACCCTCGCTTTTTATTAAATCTTTAAAAAGAATTACAATCTGCTGTAGTTTCATAAAAAGTTTTGACCCTCGATCATATGGAAATGTTTCTTTGATAGATATAAAATCTGCTGTCATTTCAAGAAACCTTTTGACCCTCACTTTTTTATGAAACCTTTGAAAAGAATTAAAATCTGCTGTCAAATGTTTTGACCCTCACTTTTCAATATTAAATGTATGTTTCTTTGAGGTTTTACATTTAATACTTATGTTAACATGAAATCTGTCAACTGGATTATACTTGACACTGACAAAATAAGCAGGATTTAAAATAAAAGGGGGATAACTCAAAATATTTTCTAAAATTGGAAAATAATAAAGATTCAATTTTTGCAAATTGTATGAAAGATCAATTAATAATAAATCTTTCAAGCGATTTCAAAATAACTTTCTAACTTTTAGATACCAAAATACCTTTAATTGTAACTTTCTCTTTATAAATTAGCTAAAAATTTTGAAACCCAACAAAGTCTATGATTGATGAAAAAGGACTAAAGCCATAAACCCTCATATTTGGCCCTAAATCGGGCAATTTTTTCAAATTCATTTGTTAGATAA
This sequence comes from Arcuatula senhousia, assembly GCA_963971305.1. NCBI lineage: Eukaryota > Metazoa > Mollusca > Bivalvia > Mytilida > Mytilidae > Arcuatula > Arcuatula senhousia. The sequence goes on from OZ020312.1 coordinate 38,303,604, forward strand.
GATTTTTGTGGCCAAGTAGTCTAGAATGATTACTTGTCACAAAACAAAAATAATTTTAAAGTTTTCTGTACTTGTGACGTTGTAATGACGCCATAAAGTGATGCTAAAATTGAAAATATGCTAATTTCAGCTAAATTTCACAATATTCCACCTGGTTTTTGGTGAAAATGACATGGGCGCCACCCCTCGCCCAGAAATATTTTTGCTTAAATTTAATAAATACATTATTTTCTTCATATTTCAACAAAAATTTTGATGGGCGAGGGGTGGCGCCACAAAGAAAATCACAAAATTGTGACTGAAAAACAAGTCATTTAGGCCAAAAAGTGAAACATCACTGATTTAGGCTATTTTTGAAGGGTTAGGGTACTTGAAAATTCATTTATACACCATAATCAAATCTTTTCTCTTTTAACACAGACATCCAGCTATACATACACAAATTTTGGTGTAAAACAAACCAATTTTGATATTTGAGTATTAAAAGGGCCAAATATGGGGGTTCGTGGCTCTAGTCCTTTGAAAAGAATCTATATTAGCCACAGCTTTCTATTGATTCTCATACTTTAATTTATATATATTGATGATCTGTCTATTAGCATCAGAATAGAAAAAAGCAGATTTATTTTATATTTATCCAAGTATTTATCAATGCCATCTGTCTCTTTACATATCCAGAATACAGTAAAACCTTGAGTTTTAAGCCATGGCACAAAACCTGTATAAAACTGAGTAAAAAAAAAATGGCAGAATCAGAATCAGAATTAGTGAAGTCAAGGTTTTGTATGTGAAAGTGTGTGTGTGTGTGTTTTGATGGTGTGTGCCCTCCTACATGCTGATTTTAATTTCACTGCAGACTATTAGATTCTTGTTCTGTTGAAAATTTACGTAAACACCTGATTCAGTTTTGTTATTTTGCACCATTATTTTTTGTAGATATTTTTTGACAAAATGGGTCAAGAAACCCAATGTCTGTGTACTTGACTCAGTATGGAACTCCTGACCTTTCATAAATGAATAAGCCACAGTATCTCGCAAATATGATCTTAAACTCCTTACATTTTATAAATTTCTGTTCTCTATATAAGAACCTATTACCGGTGTCATTCACTCAGAAATCTTGTTGAACTGAGACTGCACGTTTAAGTCATAGATTGGCTGAGAAATCACTGGTTTTACTGTATACATATAAGCCTATCAATACATGGACCATCAATGTGTCACATTCTGAAAATATTGATGGAATAAAGAAATTTTTCATTGATTCTGATAAGGATTATATTTATTAATATGAAATGCCTTTTAATCTTCTGAAAAGCTGCTGAAGGATCCTGAAACTTATTACTATTCAACCAAATTCTGATTGAGGGCTACTGTGGATTCATTTATTTTCATGGGTACCAATATTCGTGGTTTGGAGGAAAAATATCAGTTTGTGGGTTTTCTTAAACTCATGGTTCTAAGGTTCTCAGGATATTTCCTTTTTGTTGGGTATTAAATTTCGTGGGTTAAGCAACCCACGAAAACCACAAAAGTTGATACCCCATGAATAATATTGAAACCACAGTAATCAAAAGTTCCTAATATATGTGTTGGGGTTCAGCAAATTTTTAATACATGTACATGGTTGACAATGACAGAAAATCAAGTCAGTCTGTGAGAGCCCAATTTTTCTAGATGTGCTGTTTCAGACAATTAAAGTCCAGATGAATAAGACACAACTTGATGATAAAGATGCAAATGCAATGATATTGATTACTGAAATATAAAGATGGAATCTGTCCATGGTCATTGGAAATGGATGCCATGCTTGGCGCCAAACAGGAAGTAGAAGTCTGACAGGTATAACAATTGCTTTGGACACAATGTAGGGCATACTGTAAAATGTCATACTAAAAGTTTAAAATCATTCTCATGTATGGTTTGTTAGAAAAGCTTGACAGAAATTTGTACAGAAATAAGAAAACTTTATACCCCCACCAATAAAAATGTCATCACATAAACATAAAGTCAAAATTAATTTAAATCAAAGTACTAGGTATACAGCAACATAATCTTCTTTTAATGAAAAGTTACAAATATATCAGCACAAATTGCATCAGAATACAACAAAATCTTCATCATACTCAAGCTGCAATATATCTCAATTTGGCAACATGCATTATATCTGATGGGCTTATTTATTAACATTCTAATTTCATTAATTGGAAAGTAAAATCTTTAATATCATTGGTATTCTATGAAGCTTGCATTGATGTTTCAAATAACGGTGATTGCTTCCAAGGATTTGTCTGACACGGCTTAAAAAACAGGTTTCACTCTACAAAAGTACTAAATGTACAATGAATCCTGTTTATTAAGCTGAACTGTGACAAAATAAACCAAAATTTTGTCTAAAACAAACTGGCTTTGAATGGGTCCTTCTTAAAATTTCTATACATTTTAAACCTGACATAAACTGAATATCTGTCTAATTAACACTGATTCAGACTACCTAATGTTGATGTTTCACTGTATCATGATTGGAATCGCATAAAAAATCCTAATTTGAAGACAAAAGTTTTGGTATTGTATATTCAAATATTGTGCATATAATAATGTCTTCATCTTCCCTAGCCAAGGGTTACAATCTGGCCCCCCTCCTCTTCACGTGAAGAGGAGGGGGGCTGGATTGTAACCCTTGGCTAGCGAAGATGTAAAGTCTCAGACCTTGGATAACTTAAAGTTGAATTAACTCTTTTTTGCCTGACACCCTGGCCAAAAGTGGGTAGTATAGATTCTGTTAGGCAAATTCCGTCTGTCATTTCATTGTTCAAAATAAGTTTCCTAAAACATAGCTTTTGAAGGCCTTGATAAGAATTTCCTAAAACTTACAGTCACATTTTAGCTAAAGAAGCATATTGACTTTTGGGTCGAAAGATGGAAGGTCAAAGTCAAAAGTTTCGCCAGGCAGGGTGGCGCCATTAAGCTCTAAGGCTCTAGATTACCTATTATGAGACCCTCAAAGCAAAGAAATATTTTTTTTTAATCAAACCATTATGCAAACAAGAAGTTATGCTCGAAAGACATATTATGCCCCTGCTTGGGACTGAAAAAAGAATTGATGTCGTGTACAGACTAACAGACCAGAACAATCATATGCCCCCATAACTTTTGTAGATGGGGCATTTAAACTTAAAAAAAAATACTTTTTCAAAATAAGCTGTGATCAATTTAGCATACTCCTGAAGGGACCTGTTAGGCTTAATTGGGGATTGTTGTAATCTATTGCCTTTTTGAACTAAAATTTCAGTTAGAGTGTCCAGAACAAGCTAATCTTGAGCGGGACTACCAAACCTAATAGTATAGTAGGTGAGGCTGAAGTTTCAAATGGTAAATTGCAGACATTTGCGGGGATAACTTACAAATGAATGGTTGACATATTGAGACCAGCAACTAAGACATGATGCAGTCTCCGACATTAGACAATAAAGAGATGTGGAATAATTTAGTGTACGCAACACAACCAACATTAAGAAACAGCAACTTGAAAAATCTCAATTGAAAACTGAGCCAGCAGTCAGAAACATGACCAGAAATCTCTGCTTCATGCCAGGGAAACTCGAAAGTCGCAACCAAAATTCCGGGACCCTGAATTTTGTGATTTACATTTAATGTAATACATTTGAGAAACAAAGAATGTCACTCCATGTATATTTGTTGAATAATTGTAAATAAAGCAAAAACAGTTTATTTTGTTCAATTAATAACATTAATTAAGTTACATTCTTCCTTAAATCCGTTGGTAAATGTCCTGGTTAATAGAATCGCCTTGACAATATAAAAAGGATTTCTGGCGTAAATTCAGGCTTGTCTACATTAAAGCAGGGTTAGGTAATACTCCTCACAAACATTGGTGTTTGCCAACCCTGGTCTGCCTGGTTTCCTCAAGTGTGAGATTATCCTCAAATTTATATAGCCAAGTTCTAAAGAGAAAATTTGAGTTGAGGAAATCCTCAAATTTGAGAAGTTTTATGAAACCGGGCCCTGAACATTAAGTACATGTATGCAATTGTACTCACTTTGAAAACGAAATATGTTAGTTGACATTGACATTTATGTCCCTAGAAAATCAGGATATATATTTCAAAATATGTTATAATGAATATAAAGTGTGGTTTAAAAAAGAAGAGCATTTGTAACAATGTGTGAATGTGAACTTAAGGTGTGAAGAAAACTGTTTATTGTTCAAGACAAATTAAGGGTGTATCATCCATACAATAGAAGTCAAAAAAGAGAACCAACAGAAAAATAAATACAATGCTGAATGTAAGAATTTGAAGAAACAATATATACAAATGTATCCCCCACTTTATTATCACTAAGCTGTGTTCAAACAGTTCAAACACACATCATAAGTGTTTTAAGTTCCAATCCATTGTATAACCCAAGTTCCTTAACAAAGAAAATAAAACGTGAGCATTAACAACAAAAAATGGTGACACGCTCTCTATCATATCCTACCTTAATTGAATCCTTGCTTTTAAAACATCCCAAGGATTCACATCTTTAAACAAATCCATTGTCTCTATATATGTTTCACATATCCCCCATGGTTAAAACCCCAAATCCATTAAATGTCAATTTTCTCATTTTTTTAAAAGTGACGCTTAAAAACATGTCACACAGTCTTGAATCTGTTTAAATAACAAACAAATTCATATTTAAATTAAGATTTTTCAATTGAACATTTTCAATAGTATCAAACTTTAACGCTGGTGAAAATTGCAGTTGTTAGCGATCTCAGTTATACGTATATTTTGAGAAGGTGAATAAAACCACAATTCATATTCAATTAGATCTTTAGATATTGAAATCGAGTAAGGGTACAATAGCGTCTGGGATGAATACATCGGCTGATTTTATATCAATATCTTAATATTGATTAACTTGATCATCGGCCGTCATATTTTCTTTATAGATTCACACCTGATTTTCACTCAGGTAAATTAGAGTTATCTAACTTTGTCAATTACTTTGTTCAGTGGATTGAGGAATTGACTTTAGAACAATCAATACCTTATTAAAAGGAGATAATATTAAATATTTTTAAAAAAATATCAAAATGTGAATTAGTTCTAACAAGAGATCTGTCAAGGAAGGAAGATCAAAACATCAAAATGTCCCTCCTAAGTAATTATATACCTATCCATAATTCACTCGAAAAATTGTTGTGTATTCAAACTTGGTGGGTGTGTGACTGGTAAATTTGTGGTTAGAAAAATTCCACTGATTCAGTGAGTGAGTTTGACCTAAAGGTGCTTTAAAAATAAGACTTTCATAGATTGGTAAGGTTACCTGAGAGTCTGAGTGTCCATAAGGCTTCTTTCATTAAATGGTAAGGGCTACAGTTCTATTTAAGGCTCCTTTGGTCTACTGTAAACCTTTCTATAGATACCTCCAAATTGCATTTGGCTAGAGTCCTGAAAACCTTTTTGATCTAAACCTTTCTTACCTCCATATGGTAAGAGCTACAGTTCTGAAGGCCCCTTTGATCAGCTCTACCGCTTCTGTTTGTGATACACATTTGATTCCATTGACACCCAGTAAAAAGTCCCCCAACTTCAGCTGTCCAGATCTCTCAGCTTTACCATCTTCAGAAATCTGTAAAAAAAAAGTTATATGCCTTTGAGAGAAATTTTGTGAAGAATTAATATTATTGTAACATTATCCCAAATAGATATCTTGTAGGAGGAACATAAACTGTTCTAAGTGCTGTCTGTAGGTTAAATTCTTTCACATAAGAACTACAAGCTAGCTTATTCAGAAGAAATACATTTGCCTTATACTGGACTTTAAATTTGGAAAATAATGTACAATTATGTATCTCTCGAAAAGAAATAAAATTTCTTCATCTCAAATCCTTGTAAAATTTTTATCAAAATTTGTCGAATTAAGGTTAAGTAGAAGTTGTGTTTCCAATACATTTGTACTCTGAAAAATGACTTCAACATAAAACTGTAACATCTTGTAAAGTTTCAATAGAACCAATTTAACATTCACAAAAGCAATAGATGCTCTTATAATCTGATTTATGATATACCAACTGACAGACAGTATGTTTCCCACTCTTCATCCCCCCCCCAAATGAATAAATCGGGTTGAGGATTATGTGTTATCAATAAATGTATATGGCAATAATCTTCTTGAAAGGAGAATAAAGGTACCAATGGGGCAAGTCAGAAAGGGCAAAGACAAAACCAGTAAACACAGACAAGACAGACTCAAAGACACAAAAACAACTGATAATAGCAATTTACAATGCCAACCCAAATTCTATCGAGAGTGAACTCAGGTGCTCAAGAAGAGTTAGCAGTTTCTGTTATATATTAATTTTTTTTTGGATAATCACCCGATAAAATATTGGTAATGATTTTCGGTTTAAGAGAAGATAATAAATAAGTGTTCAAAATTTTTAATTTGTAAAAAATATCTATTTAAATGTGGGAAAATAAATTTTAAATGTAAATTTAATATAAAGTAAACTGCAAAAGAAATGACAATATTATTTGTTGATTTTCCAATGCTTTAAGTCTGCCTGGTGACTTTGTTTGCTTGAAGATACATGACAACTTATAGAAATTTAAATTTCTTTTCAAAATAAATTCAATTATATAATTCATAATACGTTTTATTACTTTGAATTATTATACTTTAAAGTCTCCTGCCGTAATTCAAGTGAATTTTAAATCTTATTCTCCCTAGCGTTTTACTCATTTCCTGTCTACCGATCATGATTTATACACACACTATGGAAATTCCTAATCTGACTGGCTTTATATATATTGAAAAGCAAATAACTTTAATACACAAAGCTACAATGAAATAAAACTGGGTATTTGAGGGTGTAAATCATAATGGGACTGTAAAACATGTTTTAAAGAGCACTCCAGTTTGATTTTCATTTTTTCTATACCTCCAAAAGCTCATTTATCTTACATAACCTATTACAAGATGATACATGTACATATATAAAAGTACATTGGCCTTTTTCTACATACTTAAACAGGACATTTCTGATCCATACAAAAAGTACTTTTAGAGCTGTAGGCATAAGCTAGGTCTAGAAATTTTGAAACAGGATGGATAGGTTTCCAATATCACATTAATAAACATAGGTAATCTATCCATTACGAAGCTCACCTCGTTGCACATTATTGTCACTTAGTGGAAATTAATTGACTTCAACTTTTCAAAATCTTAAGTGCTAGCATATCTGAAGCATGCATCTTGCTGAGAATCTCTAGGTGCACCTAAACCATACCACTTAAGATAATGTGGTACTTGTCAGTTGAAGCGGGTAAAGACTTTAACCTTTCTTCTGTAAGTGGTCATCCATGCGGAAAATATAGAACACAGCCAGCATCCGAAGCATTAAGTCTTTATAGCATCATAAGGAGCACCTTCTCTACCAATATCATTGATGTGGCACTTGTCAGTCAGTGGGAAATTGGACTTTAACCATTCTTCTGTAAGTGGTCATCCATGCGAAAAATAAAGGTCATAGCCAGCATCCAAAGCATGCATTGTGTTTAGCACCACTTAGTGCACCTACCATACCAATATCATTGATGTGGCACTTGTCAGTAAGGGTATGTGGATCTTAACCATTCTTCTGTAAGTGGTCATCCATGCGGAAAATATAGGTCACAGCCAGCATCCGAAGCAATGTTGCATTGTGCTTAGCATCACTAGGTGCACCAACCATAGCAATATCATTGATGTGGCACTTGTCAGTAAGCAAGAATGGACTTTAATCATTCTTCTTTAAGTGAACATTCATGCGGAAAATATAGGTCACAGCCTTCATTGGAAGCATGCATAATGTGCTTAGCATCAGTAGGTGCACCTACCATACCAATATCATTGATGTGGCACTTGTCAGTAAGCATGTATGGATCTTAATCATTCTTCTGTAAGTGGCTGTAGACGCGGAGGTCGACGCAAGGGGTATCACATTATCCCCGCTCACTTTCGTGAGGTAAGCTAAAAATATTCTGGGTCCTCTAATATTTCATATATTTCCTAACCAAAATTTCTTCAAACATGATAAAGGTCTGGCGCAACAAGGACCTAAATCTCCCTTAATTTGTTTGTAAAATAGTAAACAAAATGATCTTTTATTTGAAACATACTTCATTAATCAAATATCTTTAATAATCAAAAACCCAATAACACAGAAACTAAAAGCACAACAAAAAACATGCAATGACACAACTTAACAAACATAATAACAGAAGACAATACAAAGCCTCTTTTACAGACCCAATGTCACATCCATATTCATCTTAACAGGCTGTGAATTCTGGACCTTTTGGGACAGTTTGGATGCTGAGGTTTCTGTTGATTAGCATAAAAATAGGATAAAAGAGAGATAACTCTAATTAAAAGAATGTTTTTCTTCATAAAAAGTGGGATAATTCAAAATTATTGTATAAAAATCTTAGGCTTTTGTAAATTGAGGAATGACAAGACATTTTATGCTTTAAATATAGTTGCATGGTGTTATTAGGCAAAAAAAATATCTAAAGTAACAAATTATTTAAACCCATTGAGTTAACCATACCTGCTAAAGATTTGCCTTAACACAGAAAATAATAGAGGTCTGCAATTTGAAGTTTTCACATTTTTAAAAGATTCTTTTAAGTTATTAAACCATTAAAAACATATTTTGTTTGAATCAAATGAGGAACTGTTATGGCTCTACAAAAAAACAAGTGTGGCCACTAAAAGTATGTCTCGCCTGCCGGCACCATCGCTAAAATCAACTACCTAAGCTTTCATTTCTTGATATAAACACAAAAAGTGTCAGTATACCTTATAACAGATGCCTAGTTATTATACTATTCAAGCAATCCATTGTCCACACAAGTATTATAAAAAGTTTTCTGTCTGAAAAAAAGACCTAAGTTCACAGGGTCACTGGAGTGTAAAAATGGGGTCATGGTCACATGGCATGGTGACAGTTGCGTTGTCCATAGCCGCAACTGTCTGTTTACCCAATATCAGATGCCTAGCTATTATAACTTTCCAGCAATTCATCGTCCATAAAAGTCTTACAAAAAAGTTTTTCGGCCTGAAAAAGACCTAAGTTCACAGATTCACTGGAGCGTGAAAATGAGGTCAGGGTCACCAGCATGGTGCCAGTTGCATAGACCATAACCTGAACTGTCTGTATACTTAATATCAGATGCCTAGCTATTATACTTTTCAAGCAATTCATCGTCCACAAAAGTCTTACAAAAAAGTTTACAGCCTGAAAAAAGACCTAAGTCCACAGAGTCACTGGAGCGTGAAAATGAGGTCAGGGTCACACAGCATGGTGACAGTTGCGTAGACCATAACCTGAACTGTCTGTATACCAAATATCAGATGCCTAGCTATTATACTTTTCAAGCAATTCATCGTCCACAAAAGTCTTACAAAAAAGTTTACGGCCGGAAAAAAGACCTAAGTTCACAGAGTCACTGGAGCGTGAAAATGGGGTCAGGGTCAAACGGCATGGTGACAGTTGCGTAGACAATAACCTGAACTATCTGTATACCAAATATCAGATGCCTAGCTATTATACTTTTCAAGCAATTCATCGTCCACAAAAGTCTTACAAAAAAGTTTACGGCCGGAAAAAAGACCTAAGTTCACAGAGTCACTGGAGCGTGAAAATGGGGTCAGGGTCAAACGGCATGGTGACAGTTGCGTAGACAATAACCTGAACTATCTGTATACCAAATATCAGATGCCTAGCTATTATACTTTTCAAGCAATTCATCGTCCACAAAAGTCTTACAAAAAAGTTTACGACGCCGCCGCCGCCGCCGCCGGAAAGTAATACCTATGTCTCGCCTTCCGCGACTATTCGTCGCAGGCGAGACAATAAAAAATAACAAGAGTTAACACTAAAGTATGTCTCGCCTGCCGGCACCATCAGAAACAATTATTATTTCTTACTTCCACTATATTTTGAATTTACATGGATTTTCAGTTTCTGAGATCAAAAGATGTTTATAGAACCTAAACATTGCAAATATATGCAATAAAAATAATCAAAGTCACTCAACCGGAAAATCAAGGTTAAGGTCAAAAGATGAGGATGTAACTGTGCTAAGCTACTACTGGGACATATGCATACCAAGTTTCATCAACCTAGGACTTATAGTTCTTGAGATATGGAGTTGCTCGCAAAACTTTTCCATTGCTATTATATGTAAGTCACTCAACCGAAAAATCAAGGTCAAGGTCAAAAGATGGGGATGTAACTGTGCTAAGCTACTACTGGGGCATATGCATACCAAGTTTCATCAACCTAGGACTTATAGTTCTTGAGATATGGAGGTGCTCGCAAAACTTTTCCATTGCTATTATATGTATTGAAAATTGTCAAAGTCACTCAACTGGAAATTCAAGGTCAAGGTCAAAAGATGGGGATGCAACTGTCCTAAGCTACTACTGGGGCATATGCATACCAAGTTTCATCAACCCAGGACCTATAGTTCTTGAGATATGGAGGTGCTCAAAAAGTTAATGCCGCCGTCGCCGCCGCCGCTGGTAAAGTAACACCTATGTCCCGCTCTGCTTCGCAGGCGAAACAAAAACCATGCTTGGTCAAAGAAAATTCTAAATAAAAGGATACATAACCAACTTTTATTTGTGTGGCCTAATGCAAGCATTTTATAGGCATATGGTTTGTTGTGCATTCCATGTAATATGCTTCAGTTTAAAGGTGTTATTTTCTTTTCAGATTTGATTGAATAGAGAAAATATTTTGTTCAGTAAAAGAATCTTTTCTATTAATATTAGAGCGTAACTTTATTTAGTTCACAATGCATTCAAGTAACTAAATATTCCATCAGCTTTTTAAAACAAGGTGTTAATTTATGCTAACTACTTCAATGCTGAGAAATTTAAACTCTTTTCATGAGGTAATAATTTAAACGAAAACTGTTTTAAGTGGGGCTCAAAAATCTCAAATTCACTTAAAATTAACAATTATTAAAACATTTACTTTAAAAGAACAATTGTTTTTAAGCAGGGTGGTTTCAATTGTGTGTCATCAGTGTCACGATAATAAAGAAGGAATGAATATACTGGACACTGTTCATATAAGAGGGTGTTGATGCCCTTAAGCAATAGCCGTTATTTGCCTTATTTTCGCTACCGTTAGCGTTATATGGGGATAATTTTAACCGTTTTCCGTTATCGAGTTTTTGGCGTGATTCGTTATGACCTTAAATTTAGCAACCGTTAGCGTTATTTCGCCTACAAAATAGGCGTTAAACGTTATTGCTGGCTGTATTTTTTACCGTCACAATGAAAAAAAAAAAGCTATTCCGTCAGCACTCTGCTACTTCATATTTAATTAAATGTGTCCTTAGTTTTTATGATCAGGGAAGTGTGACGGAAAGGGATAGGTCACAGCTTCCTATATCAGAACAACACTCCAATTTAGAGACCCTAAAAATATTTGATATCTTTTCTGGGGATCAATGAAAGGGCCAAGAAACTGGGATTCCAAAATTTTGACTTAAAGATTCATAGAATCGACAGGTCTTCAAATTGAATTTTTTTCAATAACAACCCAGCAACAGTGGGATATTGAAAGAGTAATGCTTTCGAACCATGGAGAATAGTAAGTCTTCTACACAATTTCAATAAAGATGATAAGTTCGCCGGTTATGATGTCTTGTGCTATGTCAAAGTCGTTGATGAACATGTAGGGGCCTTCTTGATCTTGTTTGAGGGCATGGACCATTCGTTCATTGTTGAAGACCTTCAGGCAACATCAAGATGCAATTTTGAATCTTGACTCCGATGTGCAAAAGGTAACGAAGGAAGACGAAAAGATTATGAAGTCATGGTTTGAAGCATACAGACCCCTACGAAAGAGGAGCTTTCGTGATGAAACCACCAAAGACAAAGCGGGAACACTCCCTGTTTCGTTATATGTAAAGAAAACACAGATCGGTGGTCAATTCTGCATAGGAAAACAGGGCATGTTGGAGGCAGATACTACAGGACGAGAGGGAGAGTACAAATGATAGAAAGATCGATCAGGATCAGGAGAGTGAATATGAAAGCGAAAGCAAGTCGGAGGAAGCATCAGTTGCAGACAGTAATAAAGAAACAAACACATCAGAAGGACAAATGTTTATAAATAGATCAGACAGAACCATCAAGGCAGCGGTGCAGTTAGATCTGTAGAATTTCTTATTGTTTATATACCCACGAATAGAAAAAAAGAGGTTATACTGTTTCATCTTGACATTCCTTCTGTCTGCCCATAACAATTATTTTCTTTCATTATGATTTTAGCTCACATGGCCATTGCAATCACTTGGCGTCCGTTGTCGTCGTCTGTCGCCCGTCGTCGTCTGTTAACTTTTACAAACGTAAACTTGTCCTAAACTACTGGACCGATTTCAACCAAACTTTGCACACTTGTTCTATAGGGTATTGGCTACAATCGTATTGTTTCAAATTTTTCAAAATGGCCGTCATTGGATGCCTATCATAATTTTTGGCTAATCCATTAGCAGATAGGGTTTCAATATAACAATATATGTAGACCCTACATCCAATGTGTTTATTAATACACTCTGGTGTGATCATACATTTATTTCTGTGTTGCGTAGTCTCCGCACTCTGTGTTTCACGATTCTGAACGTACTATATGCAGCGACATATTGGACTAATGCTTAAATTCTGTAATGGTCTGTAATGTCGTCTCTTATCTTAGACGATATTGAGATGTGGAATAAGTGTACGCGACACAACAAACATACACAAACAGTAATTTAAAAAATCACAACGGAAAACAGCAAGCAGTCTTCAACATGACCAGAGGTCACTGCTTGCCGTCTGGCATTGGCCAAAGACTTATAATACAATACAAAAGTATCAAAATCAATCCCTAAATCATCAACGAAAGACCAAATTCTTGCCATAGAACACAGAATGACAAGGACAGACAAAGGCTTTGGCAAAGTATCCTGGCTTAGGACAGGCACATATAAAATGTGGCGGGGTTAAACTAGTTTTTTTGGATCCAGCCTTCCCCCTATTGATAAGCTTGCACAAAGCATACATATAAAACACACTGTAAAACTCAATCGACAAACGTTCAATTCAACAGGAGAGAACCTAAGACAAAATACTGTACGAAAACAACAAGACGAGGAGTACTTAGTTTTTAATATTATAGCACTTCAAAAGTATGCATTTTACTGACCTATACTGTATTCGAAGTATAAATATAGATGGAAGCATTTTTTTTTTAATTTCAAAGATAAGTTAGATCAGCTAACCGTTACGTTGATTTAGGCTACCGTTACCGTTATATGGCGATATTTTTAGACGTTATCCGTTATGAAGGGTACCCCATCAATACCCCCATATAATTGGTGTGATTTTTCACAGTTTGTACTGCCAATTCTGAAAATAACTTCCTTAGTCAAACTATGTTACTCAGGACAAATCTAGTTGGTGAAATATCATTGAACCCAACATGTAGTGCATGCAACATTAGGATTATTTGTCCATCATGCGATCTTTTGTTCTGTTTACAATATACATGTACATGTATCCAAGATATAGTTGATTGATTGATTGCTTTTTGTTTCATGTCCTGACAGTGATACCAAAAATATAGGTTGCAGCAACTTAATCATAGTGGTGTAATTTTGCACTTTTGACACGTATTCCCTCTTTTCAGTTTACATAGGTTATCTCCCATAAGCAGGAGTTATCTAACTTTGCAGGAGGTGTAATTTCTTAGCCCCTCTGTTCTTTTCATGGAAAATCAAAGAAAAATCTAGAGAGATCTGAAAGAAATTAGGGATTTCCCTAAATTTCTCAAGAACTTTACTATATAAAATCTTTTAAAGTTTACATTTTTATTGCAGATTATTTAATAAGTATTTTTGTAAAAGAAAATGTTTTAAAAAGTTACATAACTATCTCAAAATGTTGGGAAATCCCTTTCCTTTCTGAACCCCTCAAATTTATCATAGGATTTCAACAATTAAACCAGAGAAAATAAATTTCATACCTGCTGTAAAGTTAGATAACTCATGCATATGGGAGATAACCTATGTTAACTGAAAAGAGGGAATTATCTCTTGTTCAATCAAAAATCGTATTTTTAATTAGATGGTGCATTTGTTCAATAAGTAATTATTTTTAATATTTAATCAAATACATGTATATAAAACCATTAAATATAAATAAATTTGTGTTGTTTTTATTGACATTTGCAAGTTTTAAGAAATTTTATTACATGCATGTATATATATGGTGTACAAAAGTTACACACTTCAGTGAAACCAATTTTGGACTACAGAATTTCCTTAAAGTTATTTAATTTAACAAAAAAAGTTTACAATAAAATCACTCTCACATAAGTTTTTAAAACAAGGAGGAATGTGTCCTAGGTGTAGGATACCTCTACACTCCAACCAAAAAGTGAAGAAGTCAGACAGGTCTAAAAATCTTTTAGGACGGACATGTAGTTTGAGATATTTTAAACATGACCCTGCCCTCCCAAAATTCAAATCATGCTACTGCACAGTTTGTGTCCATGTTAGCAAAGCACCATTTCTACACCAATATTAATGTTACAGAAATACTCATGGGGAATAAATCAATTTTTTGGGGGTTCTGAGAACTACATTTAAAATATTCAATTGAAGAGTCAGCGATGCTGTTAAAAATTACAAATCCACAAAACAATTTTCCTCACCAATTCATTTTAACATGAATGCTCTGAAAATTTGTCCCAAATGATTTACCAGAAAATAAATATTTTTCCAACGGTCTGAAAATCATTTAGGAAGCACAAATTATGTCATACTGAACTGCCTTTCCAATCAAAATTTTTAATCTGAAAGTCCACAGTGAGTCTTTCATTTAACAAGAGGCTCCCAGGAGCCTGAATCGCTCACCTGGTCTTAATGTCAACCCTTTGAAGACTTTTGTATAGCTAAATGAGCTGAATGTTTAAGCAAGCAACATCTTTTCTCCATCTGCAAAAGTTTTCTTTCTTTAGGCCAAAAACACTATTTTTTGCCTTTAAGGGGCCGTAATCACTATAAGGGGTCATCTGGCAACTTTGACCCTAGGGAAACTTTTGTAGAGCTAAATGAGCTGAACATTTGGGCAAGCAACAACTTTTCTCTATCTGCAATAGTTTTCATTCCATAGGCCAAAAACACTATTTTTTGCCTTTAAGGGGCTGTAACCCCTATAGGGGGTCATCTGACAACTTCAACCATATGGAGACTTGTGTAGAGCTAAATGAGCTGAACATTTAAGCAAGCAACAGCTTTTCTCTATCTGCAATAGTTTTCATTCTGTAGGCCAAAAACACTATTTTTTGCCTTTAAGGGGCTGCAACCCCTATAAGGGGTCATCTGACAACTTTGACCCTATGGAGACTTTTGTAGAGCTAAATGAGCTGAACATTTAAGCAAGCAACAGCTTTTCTCTATCTGCAATAGTTTTCATTCTATAGGCCAAAAACACTATTTTTTGCCTTTAAGGGGCCGTAACCCCTATAAGGGGTCATCTGACAACTTAGACCCTATGGAGGCTTGTGTAGAACTAAACGAGCTGAACATTTAAGTAAGCAACAGCTTTTCTCTATCTGCAATAGTTTTCATTCTAAAGGCCAAAAACTCTATTTTTTGCCTTTAAGGGACCATAACCCCTATAAGGGGTTACCTGACAACTTTGACCTTATTGAGACTTTTGTAAAGCTAAATGAGCTGAACATTTAAGCAAGCAACAGCTTCTCTCTATCTGCAATAGTTTTCATTCCATAGGCCAAAAACATGAAAAAATGCTATTTTTCACCTTTAAGGGGCCGTAACTCCCATAAGGGGTCATCTGACAACTTCGACTCAATGGAGACTTTTGTAGAGCTTTTGATGCTGAAGCAGTAGCGTGGCATCAGATTTCATTTATCTCTTATACTTTTTGATTTACAAGCCAAAAACAGTAGTCTAACCCCCCTGGTCTATTTTTAGCAACGGCGGCCATGTTTTTTGACGAATCAAAAATCCTCACATCAGTTCTGTGGGGGATACCCTAAAGTACCACCAGACCAAATTTGGTTTGAATCTGTGCAGCCGTTTCAGAGGAGAAGAAGTTTGAAGAAAAGTTAACGACGACGGACGACGACGACGGACGCCAAGTGATGGCAATAGCTCACATGGCCTTTGGCCAGGTGAGCTAATAAAAACTACTTTGGTAATTCAAGTGTAAGAAACAAGAGGCTCCCAGGAGCCTGAATCGCTCACCTGGTCTTGAGTCAACCCTAAACATGTAAACACTTTTCGAGAGCTAAATGAGCTGAACATTTAAGCTAGCAACAGCTTTTCTCTATCTACTATAGTTTCATTCTATAGGCCATAAACATGAAAAAAACATTATTTTAGGGGCCATAACCCCTATAAGGAGTTATCTGACAACTTTGACGCAATGAAAACTTTTGTAGAGCTAAATGAACTGAACATTTAAGCAAGCAACAGCTTTTCTCTATCTGCTATAGTTTTCATTCACGAAGCCAAAAACATGAAAAAACATTATTTTAGAGGCCGTTACCCCTATAAGGGGTTATCTGACAACTTCGATCCTATGGAAACTTTATTAGAGCTTTATGAGCTGAACATTAAAGCAAGCAACAGCTTCTCTCTATTTGCTATAGTTTTCATTCACTAAGCCAAAAACCTGAAAAAATGTTATTTTAGGGGCCGTAACCCCTTTAAGGGGTCATCTGACAACTTTGACCCTATGAAGACTTTTATAAAGCCAAATGAACTAAACATTTAAGCAAGCAACAGCTTTTCTCTATCTTCTATAGGCCAAAAACATGAAAAAACGTCATTTTATGGGGTGTTACCCCTATTAGGGGTTATCTGACAAACTTCGATCCTATAGAGACTTTTGTAGAGCTTTATGAGCTGAACATTTAAGCAAGCAACAACTTTTCTCTATCTGCTATAGTTTTCATTCTATAGGCCAAAAACATGAAAAAATTCTATTTTTCACCTTTAAGGGGCTGTAACTCCTATAAGGGGTCATCTGACAACTTCGTCTCAATGGAGACTTTTGTAGAGCTTTTGATGCTGAAGCAGCAGCGTGGCATCAGATTTCATCTATCCCTTATACTTTTTGATTTACAAGCCAAAAACAGTAGTCTGACCCCCTTAGTCTATTTTTAGTAACGGCGGCCATGTTGTTTGGACAGCGGTCACCATTTGTGCAATCTTGGTAGAGGACATCCCATAGATGAAGTGTGCAAAGTTTCAAAGCAAACCCTTCATTCGTTTCCGAGAAGAAGATTTTCAAAGAAAAGTTAACGACGACGACAGACGACGACGACAGACGACGACGGACGCCAAGTGATGGCAATTGCTCACATGGACCTTCGGTCCAGGTGAGCTAATAACCAAAAAGTATTGCATTCATGATTGATTCAATTTCTCAAAAATATTGTAGTAAGGTCCTTGTCCGTATTTTCTTATCTTGTGTGATGTGGACCAGTATGGCCAAGTTTGTTTGATAACGTAACGAAAAAAATGAAAAGGTTGGAATGTGTAGAAAAATAAACTTGGTGAACCATACCGTATATTATTTATCCAGCAGATGTCAGATAGGTGCACGGCTTAAAGAAAAAAAATCATGCCGACTTCTTTTATAAATGATGATAACTTTTAATAAAAGTTACAATTACCTCAATATATTCATATTATAATATTCAATTGCATTTTAGAAGTAGGATTGTTCGATTTTTCAACAGAAATAATTGGACATTCTAAATAGTAAAAAAAATGTCTTTCGCATTGACGTTATAGGATTGTCTTAATAAATAGAATAAATCTAAAATTGGTTCAATATTTTGAAAATTTACCAGTGTAAATATATATTTTGCTCTTCTTCTTAATGGTCTAAAGTTCTAAGGGGATTACATAAGTTCATTCTTTAGAAAAAAATAAACATTTCCTGCAAATCACTTGAGGTCAGACTATACAAATTAATGATCTTTAGAACAACCAATTAGTGATAATTTTCTTGTCAGATATTCCCTTGGGGCTAAATTCAATAATATTACATCAAATAATAATTCAGGTGTAATAATTACCTTAACAATTTACCTGTAATTTACCATCTAGACCCCCATCTTACAATGTAAATATATAAACTTTTATCTGTCAATTGAAATTTTAAATAAATTTTTGGTCAAAGAAAGAAATAGGAAAAATATAGAAAAGAATTAAATTATTTTAAAACATATACATTATAGGTAAAATGTTTAAAATTATACCTCTGATATTTGTATGGGGGATCTAACTTCTGAACCTCCAGTAATCGTGAAGCCCCACGGACTGCCCCCTTTTAGCACAACTTCAAATGGTTCCGTATCCAGGTTATCTTTTATGTCCCAAAGTGTAAATTCGTCCCCACTTTCAGATTCATCATCAGCGGAAGACATATTATTGTTTTAAAAGTTCCAAAAGTCACCGGATAACGGTCTGTGCCATCCTCGTGTGTTCGTGTTGATCTCCGCTGAAGCGACAAATGTTTGTTCACCTGTAGTCATTCGGAACGCTCATGACAGGTAAAAACCAAAAATTGATGTACTCGGGGTTGATCTTTAAAAGTGATAGGACCAACATTTCGGTAAAATTTGTAAATTAGACAGAGAACTAATTTCCTTAAGGATAAAACAATACAAATTCAAGCTCATTCAATTAGGCATAGTTGTGTTGTTTTTTTTTTTTTTTTGTTCAACATAAGACACAGGAGCCTGACTGTGTATAGTAAAGAAAAAAATTATACCCCCTTCAATCATAAAGGCTTGTGTATAGTAAAAAAAATATATACCCCCTCTACTCCCTTTTTCACATAGAGGGGTATATATATATTTTTTTAAACTATACACAGACCCCTGTGAATATAGGATCTCGCATAAAATTGAGATAAAAGCCGGGTCCGTTGGTCTTTTACTGTTTTTCATCCTTTTTTATTCGGCAGACCCTCGGAGACTTGAATTTTCAGTGGTGGATCCAGAGGAATTTTTAGGGTTTTTTTTGTATAAAATTGACCAAGTTGCTTAAAATTTTCATCACAAATTTGACATATTCAGCAATGACGCCCCTCTTTCATGGACCTCTGGATCCGCCCTGATTTTGGTCTTTATATCGACTTTCATTGGAAAAATGACAAGAGTCACACCTTTGCCGTAGACCACAGCAAACCATGTTTTTAACCTCCACCTTTTAACTTGTAAATAGTTTTTTTTTTTTGGAGCACCTGCGCTTGATGACACGGTATTGATCAGCGTGATGGATATACCTTTGCTGATTAACACAAGAAGAAGAAGAATACCAAGACCCCCCATAAAAAAAATATTTTTAGAAAATCATAGACATGATTTATAGTTTAAAAATCTTCTGGACACATTCATCCAAGACCATATTCAAAAGCACCAGAAACGATGATGTAAATTCCTTGGTTTTTATTAGCATACAAACATACATAAAAGACACTGGGCGTTTTTCATGTTAAATATAGTTTTTAAATATTTACAAACGATATATATATACTAGACCAGAGAACCGAGACTTAATTTTTCAATATGTGCATCTTTCTTTTCAAATTTTACAGACGTAAATTGTGAAATTGTGAAATTCTTCTATCAATTTTCTCCTCTTTTTTCGTTTGTTTCCTTCTTTCTTTTTTTCCACAACCAAACTCTGTCATGATATTTTATATATAAAAAACTTATTTCAGTTGTATAATTATTGTTGTGTGTTTAATGTAATGTATGTATTCTGCATGGGAGAAGACGTTCTAAGTTGTAGAACTTGTGTCCTATCCCTTTGTCTTTGTTTGTTTGACAATAAAATATGTTTAAATTAAAAGCATGTAGTTGGTATGTTTTGTCTTCCTTTACCGAATTTGACACACTGAGTGCGACGAGTGTGCTATAGCAGGCAGGAACCGCTTACTCTTCCGGAGCACCTGAGTTCACTCTTGTTACGACTTGAGTTCGCGTTGTTGATTCCTGTTCGGTTTATTTTGTGGTTTCTTTTATGTTTCAGTGTATTTTTTCGTGCAGCTGTTCTTGTGAGTGTTTACCGGTTTTGTCGATGCCCTTTTATTTCAGACTTTTGACACTCAGTCAGTACTGACTTTGATACTGATATCTGAATTATGAATACGAATTAATGTAAAGGTTAACAAACGAATGTTCAAGCCAAAATAAAAAAAAATATATAATAATAAATATGAGTCCCTATTCTCATATCTGGCGGGCTGGACTTGTAGCATTGGTTCACCTTCGATTCTTTTTCATTAAAAACGGGGGGGGGGGGGATCACACACAATACAAAAAAAAAAACCAACTAAATGCAAATACAAAATTGCGTCAAATTATTAGTGGACTCTAGATTTTATATCTCTACCATATATTAATATGAGGCAGGTAAAACCTGTTACGCTCCCGAAGTTTCAATTAATTAATTATTTTTGGTTCGAAAATAAAAACAAACTAGCTTTTCTTATGGGTTACGTGAGCGTTTAATGACGTCTAAAATTTTGAAAGATAGAAACGTTAAAAAGACACCGAAAGTTCGGGAAAACAAGCGCGTGCTAAACCGGACGTTGAAGGAAAAATAAGCTCATAGTACAACTAAAATATTGACATTTCTACCATTATCGCTCCCTTTGGGAGCGTATAAGCTGTCATCGAGAACTCGTCTAAAGGATGAAATGGTGTTACACATGCATGAATGGATTGCTGATGATTTTTGTCTCAGTGTATAGAGTTAATTCATACATGTTTGCTTTATTTTTCTTTTTTTTCCAAATTAGCATTATTCAGATGTTTCCTGCCTTATGCTGCGGTCCCTATTCAGTAGCGTAGCTTGCACTGAGGCAACCGAGGCACTTGCCTCGGTAGAAAAAAATTGACAAGTGAAAAAATAAAAACATGGGGGGAAAAGATTCACTCTAAAAATTAAACAAAAGAACGCTACTCAGAATGTTCCTTTGGTTGTTGGTGTAAAATTAAAACAGTGACAGTTGGAGTCAAGTTTGTTAATAATTCCACTAGTCTTTGCTCAACATATTCTTAGGTACAAATGTATGAATTGCGTTCCGTAGCTTTCGCAATCTCTATAGAAAACCGGCATGTAGAGAACTCGGATGCATGTATATAGTTAAAGCCCGCATCCTGCACAGCTTTGTATAAATTAAAATAAAGGATCAAAGAACCTGGGAAGCCTTTAACGTTTTTGGAGGCAGGGTAGCCATAAGATCAAAGCAAGTTGAAGAGTCCACACAGAGCTTGTGCGGGTACAGTCTCTCGATAAAGTATTTTTTTTTTGACAGTTATATTGCTAAGCTCAGTGTTTTGACATAACGACTAATTCCTGTTGTTAGTACTAATATCAATTCTAATATCTACACATTACATATTAAATTTCAGCGATGAAAGAAATCCGGGAAAGAAATACTTTATGTCAGAACCTGAAACCGAGCTATCTTTAGCACTTGTTCTAGCTAATGAGCATAAAGTTATTAATTTTCCGTCCGTCCGACTTCCCCAAAGTAATTTTTGTAGGTAGTGGTCCATGCATAGCTGTTCGTACAATAGTACATGTAATACTTCTTAAAGAAAACTACAGAATCAATCATATATTGCCCCTAATGGGTGTAATTTTGCAAAAAAAAAGGATATGATATGCATGATATGATGATATAATATATTCTTATTCAACAGTTAATACATAGATATAGGAGAATAGGTGTACGCTAATAAAATCAGTGGTAACAATAAAGACTGCCAGCCGCCTTTAATGTGATTAGTTACCCTGCTTGGCCTTTTCCAATCAGTGGTCCCAGATCGAAAATACAAAACACCTCCTTTCTGGACAGAGCAAAACTATAACACTAAAGATGATCAAGATGAAGTCAAAGACAAACATAACCTTTTGTGACAAAGATTACTTGCTGAGGACAGAAACATACGAATGAAATTTAAACTAGTTTGTTTTGGCCCTGCGTCGGATAACTTTAATGATATAAAAATACTGTTTATCGATTAACGAAATTTATAAATGATTTTAAGTCAAGTAAAAACCAAATTTTACACTTCAACAAAAATCAGTTAAATTAATGGTTAAAGAGGGAAATATTCTGATTCAATATTTCTTTTAATTATAAGCTTTTTGTCAGTCTCTTACAGTCAGGTATGAAAATGACTTATTGACATCATAAAATCTGTTGGTTTCATACGTAAAATCACATATTTTTCCGGCAGGGGGGCTTCGCCCCCCAGACCCCCCACCAGGGGGCTTCAGCGGCAGCCCCCTGGACCCCTGCCTCGGTAGATATTCAACCCAAGCTACGCTACTGCTATTCTGGCAATGTTCTTGGTTAGTCTAGGGGCTGAAATGGTGTTACACAAGAAGGGAACGCTGATGATTTTAGTCTCAGTGTGAAGAGTTTCTTCACATATGTATGCTTTTTCTTTCTTTTTTCCAAATTAGCATATTCAGATGTTTCCTGCCATATTCTGCGGTCCCTTTTAGCATTGTGTATAGATGTTTCTTGCCTTATTATGTGGTCACCATTGTGGCAATGTTCTTGGTTAGTATAGAGGCTGAAATGGTGTATATTGATGATTTTTGTCTCAGAGTATTCAGTTTCTTCATATGTTTGATTTTTATTTTATTTTTTTTCCAAACTAGCATTGTTCAACTGTTTCCTGTCTTATTCTGTGGTCCCTATTCTTGAAATGTCCCAGGTTAGCTCTTTTTTGCCACAAGCTCGACTGACATCTTATATAGGCATCTCTATTTCGTTGATAATTTAATTAGAGTTCTCAAGTATATCTAATACTCCTGGCATCTTTTGGTTAGTGCACGTATTATCAAACTCCGGCTCATTTTTTTTGACTGGTGTTGATGGTCATTTTCAGATATATACTATTTTTCTTAATAAGAATAAGAATAAGAATAAGAATGGCTTTATTTCCAATCAAGGGCCCTCAAGGGACAAAAAATCAGATACAATGATTATGATAATTATACAATATATATATTAATAATAATTGAGCACAGGACAGGTCAGAGCACCTTAAAATATATGTAAAATATTTATTCATCTTGTTTTATCGCTTAATTATAGGTGATGAATTAAGAATTAAGAATTAAGAAGAACGAAATGAAAATTATCAGAAGTGATACCAATGTAAGGAAACAAAATACAAAACGGTGACCAAGGCTAGAAAGACCTCGAGTGGTTTTCCTACCATTTGATTGTTTTGATGAAAAAAAACCTTCAGGAAACTTCCTAATGTAAGGGCAGCGAAATATTGTGTCCTTTTTCATGACTTCGATTGTTGCTTAAGACTGTGTAGTACATTATATATAAGCGAAAAATCCTGGTCATAAAATGACGGAGGGAGGGAAAAAAAGTATGATGGTTATAGTTTTCTAAGCAGCTACGAATCACAGGCTTGTGATATTTGCTATGCAGCATCAGCATGTAGTCCAATTTTTGTCAGGATTTCATGCAGTGGAAAATGTAAATGTCAGGTTTTGGGGGATAGAAAAATAAGTATTGTAACAGTTTTCTCGACAACTTTAAATCACAGCCTCTTGATATTTGGTATGGGTTCGTCGACTTAGTTATTTGATCTGTTGCTATACCCACTTACTGTCTGTTGAGATTTGGCCATTTTTACACATTTTTACATGTATGCCCCCACAATGACTTGTCATTGGCATTAAGTTTTACTCATGTCCGTCCGTACGTACAAAATTTGCCAGGGTGGTTCATTGTGACAAACTGTATGTCCTAAGCAATTTGTAGACATGTTGACATCTATTTCCTTTTTGGGATTGGGTTGATATGAAAATTTACATGAAAATTTCCATCAAGCTTTTCTCAGAACCCATATGTACAAGAGAATGATTTGAAACTTGGCGGGGCGATTCAGTGTGACAAACATGAAACTATGTGTCCTAAGGACCTTTCAGAGCTATCAGACTTCAAGATTTTACTTGTTTCGAGCCTAGCGGGGGCAGCCATGTCCCATGCACAAATTCCTTCTTTATTGTGTTTTAACATACATGTATTTCAAGCTTTTCATTATAAATAAGTCAAAACATATTGTTTATTTGTTTATCAAGTTAGCAAATTGAAATGGAAAAAAATAGGTAACAACAAAATTTCTAAACTGGGATTATGGTACCTTTGGAACTTTTTGGGGGTTTAAATGTCAGGTTGCTGTTTATAGCTGTTAAGGTATACTTGCAATTCCCCTCTCAATAAACACTTTAAAGTAAGACTTATCATACATGGAATATCAAGAGAAAAAACTTGGAAATAATGGTCAAAAACGCTATTTTCAGGAATTTCTTTCTATATTTTTCTTAAAAGCACGGTGACCCCATATACAGTCTAATATCTAGTGGTTCAATTATCTCCCCTGCAGAAAACAGCTAATGTGTTTTTAAATTTTTAACGTTGACAACAACGATGGCGACAGCATGTAAACAATCTTCAATTTTCATTTATTACGCATGGATTTGACTTCTATCATATACGTTGGACATGTAATGTTATTAACGAATCTTTTCTGTTGCGTAAACAGTTGTTTATAAGGTCAACAAAAGTGCATATTTTAACAAATCGAATGAAACTTATTGGCCGTTGGAAAAAAATAAAATGTCAACTCAACCTTTAAAAAATCACACAAGGCGTAATACCTGCAGTACATTTTCGAAACTTGTGGGAATGTAAGGTTCGACAGGTATTAGTTTGAAAATTATATTTTACTGTTATCATATAACGATCCATTTGAATTCAATGTGTAACTATGAAAAACTTTCAAGGGACACAACCAAGTTCTATCTTTAATAAATTATAAACATGATAAATGGGAGGAGGCATTCCTATTTTTAAAACGGATGACTGAATATTGAATTGGACATTTACTCCAATACAATGCAAATTCACATACTGTTGATCCCAATTTACGGATACCGGTCAAAAAGGTAAACATGTTCTATGACATAATCGAATTCAACAGGTAAGTCGTGTACTTTTAAAAAGACGGTTGTCAAGACAGACTAGAAAAATAGATCTTTTTCTTCATTTTATTTTGGCTTTACCTCTTGCAGTACATGTCTGAAAATTTGCAGATGGGAAGATATACATTTAAACAAATAGTGTGATTTTTTTCAATTTTTTATATAAAAGTTAAAGTTGTGCGATCCATTTCAGTTTGCACCGTATGCATTTCATAAATATCCACATAATAACATGCACTAAAATGCAATCTGTTACTTTTAAAAACTCTTTTTAATTCAAAAAAGTTTACTTTATCAGCATAACTTAAAATTGGAAGAAATTTTGTACTAAAACGAACTTTTGATTCACTTGACAACCAGGATAAACATTCGAATTGACTTTCCTATCTTTTCCGATGAAGAGCTCACATTCTATTGTTTAAATACCACCGGTTTTCGGACTGATATAAATGTTATAGAAATTTAATTAACCATATATATTGAAAGTAATTTTATACATTAGAAAAAATTGACATCATTTTTTAACATATTTTGGTTAATTTTTAAAATGTTGCTCCTATGGTTATTTTCCTGTTAGTTTACCATGCTTCTAACCTAAATTTTTGAGTTTTTATATCATATGTATGTAAAAAATAATATTTCTACCTGTTTTGTTCTTAAAGTAGATGTTATCTTTAAACAATTAATTACTTAATATTTGATTTATCTTATTATTAAGTTAGTTTTAACGAATAATTGAAAATGACACCTAAAAATTCTTCCAAAAATAGAATTTTCGCAATTTTAAAGGGTCCTTTGTTTGGTGAGGGATATCTCGAAAACGAATTCGGTAAGACTAGTTTTAAAAATTCTTAATACAAAGTATTATGATTGAAGACTTTAAAAACCCCATTTTTGAAACAATGACATCACTTTGAAATTCACCCTCCTACATCCTTAGAGCAAAAATAACTAAAATAATTTAATTTAAGAATCTCCTTCGTCGATTTCCTTGAAGAACGTTCTCTGATTAGTAAATTACTTTTGACAGAAAGACATGGTATGTGTTGCGCCGACCATAGTCAGATGGTTATCTGTACGAAGCAAGGAGTTACCTTTTATGTAACATTCAAAAGTCCGAAAAGGCAAATACAAAACCAGTAAACACGAAAGAGAACAGCTTGAAGAAATAGACAACAAAAAATAACACAAGAACGTCAACTGAATTGCAATCAAACACACAAACTCAAGTCGGAACGAGAGTGAACTCATTTGCTACGGAATAGTAAGCAGTTCCTGATTGCTATCGCACACCCGTCGAGTTGATAATGGTCAATTCAGCGTGTCCGGAGAACAGACATAACCCTATGACAAACCAACATTTGTCCTGATCTAAGACAGAAATTTGAGCGCATGATTTCTCCCTTAAAAAATTCGCAAAATACAACCGAGGAGCAACGTAGTTCGTTATGCTAGCAATTTTTTTTACATGTTAGTCATGAAGCCGGCTCTACCAAGGATAACGGTAATTTTTTGTTCATGTCGGCTTGTGAATGTATTGTCCTGGATAACTTTCTTTTTGTACAAAATACATGTTTAAAAATGTTCCACGCTTATTCTTAAATTGTTAAGATATAAGATTTTTTTTCTGAGAGAAAGAACCGGACTCAATAAATCTTTAGTTTTAAGTCCAGCTTTTTGTATATCATTTCAAATAAAGCAATCTTTTGTTCTTTATAGCTCAAATACAGAGTTCTTTCGTTTGTAATTAAGTTAATACTTAAACCATAATTTGTGTCGGTACCAAATGGTATTATTTTCAATAAAATGTTAAGAAAATGTAAGGTCTGTGGACCTAAATCAATGTGCATTAAAATGTACACTGCACTGTAGAATTGAGCAATGCATATGTGGTCATTTTGATATCGGGGCTTTAATGTACATAAATCTACTAATTTGTGGTTAGAATTGAGTTTTTGTTGTAAATGCAAACTTAGAACTGAATTTACTGATTAACAGGCTTCAGCTAATTTGAAAGCCTCAGTAAAGAATAATATTGGTACGGGTAACAAAAACAAGAACAAAAACAACGATTGCAGTTGTAATCAAGATACCAAAATATAGAGATAAAAGTGCATGGAGCAAAATTTTTTGTCTCTCAATTAAATACTTACAAATGCATGTGTATAACTACAGCAATGTATGTAGCTACTGTGACATCAGTTTGATTGGGCGAAGCTACAATGCGATCCCATTACTCGTAATCATTGCAGCAAATCGAATTCCTTTGTCTAACTCGATTAAAGCTTCAAACTAGTTTAGAATTGCTAAATGCACACAAAAGAACATTGGTTTTATGAAAATTTTAATATAAAACCAAAGAATTAAAAAAAAAATCAGTATTCTGACATGTCTGATTTATTATAAAGTTCAAGATCAAAAGTATTCGAAAATTGAATTGATTTTTAAAAATTTGACAAGTTGTCCGAAAATTGTGACTGAATTGCCATTAATAGCAACATGAAAGAACCAAATATAACTTTCATTAAATGGAAGATATAGGCTTTAGTAACACGCTTGCAGCGTGAGGAGTAATGGGGCCGCACTGATACTTGTATGTAGCTCCGTCCACTGACCGAAGATGTCAAAGGAGCTACATTATTGTAGCTTTCATTCATGTCGTGTAGCACTTACCGTATGTTTAACTAGGAGACCGTACATCTAACTTGAAAAAAAGGGGGGGCTTGCATGTTTTTTTCCTAAAAAAAATTGAAGATGATTTTTGATGAAAACATATTTTGAAAATGAGTTTTGAAGAAAAAATATTTTGAAAATGAAAATGATTTTTTTATAAAAACAATATTCTGAAGAAGAATTTCGCTATACAAAATATTGCTAATAACGAAAAAAATATTCTGCCGCGACGCCTCCAAAATAAAAATAATGTCGCGACGCATCCAAAAAAAAAATTATGACCACAACAAAGCCTCAAGTTACATGGTCTGTCCTGTAGCGTTGATACTTGTTGATACCATACTAAGGTGGGGGTCAAAGGTCTACTCCCGGGTGTCATCCGTGGGGTCTACTAGCCGGCAAACGTTCACTACATTGAAATATTGTTACAGGGGTGTCACTGGCATTTAAACCCCCCAGCTCCATTCATAAAGTGTATACCCATTTTGAATTGTTTTTGAACATTCCAAATGGAAGGGAGACAACTAGGATATCATTGAACCGCTGCCAATCGATATACAATTGTAGATTGTAAACAAAATACGGTAGTAAGTATTCATGTTCCTTGTACACAACAAATGGGAAATCAACGCAGTAAATCAGAAAAGCAACTTGCTCATGGTCCTGTTACATATGATTGGGGTAAGTCTTATACGTACAGTTCTAAAGTCCCGGACTGGAAGTCGTATACATGCTATGACACTGTATGTATGTGCATGTATATATAGAACTTTTATATCTTCTCTTCCGCATGTATAAAGCCCTTACAGCCTCTACAGTGTCAATCCATTGAAACGAATGATCTTTGTCAGCGAGCTTTATTTAAAGTTTAAGTTTTGTTACCTTGGTAACAAGAAGTGTTAATAGGACTTGAACTGTTGAACATAGGCAAATTGTATCCTTAGTTACGGATAATCACAGATTAACAGATTTGTATAGATCTAGACCTGAATCGTTGACCTGACATTAAAAGTCATAATGGCTCTTCTATGGGTCATAACACTTAAAAGAATACTATCCAAGGAGACTATTAGAAGCAAAGTGGTACAACCATTAAAGGCGTCAATTGACCTGCAACTTTGACTCAATCAATGTTTAGTAGAAGCTTAAGTTATTCTCTTTCTGCAATGGTTTTCATTCTTCAAGGCAAAACCATGACAAACCGAAATCTTGTCTGCTGTCAAAGAAGGTCAACAAGCATACTGCGACACTATTTATAATCGTAGTGGAATTAACCATATGTGGATTTTGAAGAACTTAAAAAAGATTTGTTAGATCTTTTTAAATCTATATCATTTTCTGAGGTTCTCTCTTTGAAAACGTTCGATTTTTCAACTTTATACACTACCTTGCCACACGAAAAACTAAAATGTCGCCTGAAAAAACTTCTCGAAAAAGCCTTTTCAAACTCTAGGAATTTTGTTGTTTTTGGTTATAATTCTACATTCTTTTCCAAAACATCTTTCAAAGATAAAATTTGTTACACACTGGAACAAGTTTGGCTTATGCTTGATTTCCTCATTGACAACATATTTGTAACCTTCGGAGGAGAGATTTTTCAACAACAAATCGGCATTCTAATGGGCACAAACTGTGCTCCTCTCCTCGCCGATTTTTTTTATACTCTTACGAGACTGAATTTCTTCAGGGACTCGTAAAGAACAAGAAGATGAAAGGGGCAAGGTCATTTAATCTTACATTCAGATATATTGATGATGTCCTTTCTGTCAATAACACTTCATTTGGTAGATGGATTCCTTCAATATATCCTCCAGAATTGGAGATTAAAGAGACCACTGAATCAAATTGCTTCACGTCTTTCTTGGATTTGCACCTCGAATTTGACCCAGGTGGTCATCTCAATACAAAAATTTACGATAAACGAGACGATTTTAATTTTCAAATTATTGATTCTCCTAATCTACAGAACAATATACCTACTTCCCCTGCATACGGTGTTTATATTTCACAACTTATTCGATATGCCAGAGCTTGCTCACATTTCACAGATTTTTTTAATCAGACACCGATTTCTTCACTTTTGGAGCAAGGCTATAAGAAAATTCGTCTCATACGATCCCTAAAAAATGCTTTCTTCGTTATCAGCCATTAAAAAAAAGTTCAAAATTGAGTTAAAAGATATGGTGGTTCATTGTTTTAATTAGTGTTTGATTGGTCTGCTGTACTGAGATGATCACCTCAATATCCCAATTGTGTCTCACAACTATGTTGTGTTCTAGGGTCGTTACCGGATCCTAAGATCGCAATGGAAGAGGGAGATTTGGCGCCATAAAGCCTGGTTTAACCCACCATTTCGTTGAAATGCCTGTACCAAGTCAGGACCATTGCGATCCACCAATTCTCCGGTATGACTGATTCGTTTTTGTCATTTTCTCTGGACTATGGGATTGATCATTCAAGTTCGGTAGCTAGTTTTGTTATTACCTTTATTTTCTAATTAATTTGTAAAAAGGCACAATCGCATAAGCCTAAAGGGGTCACCAGTCAACTGCCTTTGACCCAACTTCAACGGTGTCTTTTGTTGAGATTATCAAAGTAAAGATTCAACGATCTCTCTATTAGATGAGACAAATTCATAAAAACCGTCATTTTTTACCCTTTTAAGGACCATATACATAAATTTCTATAACGGATTATCTGACAAAAATCAACCGAACTGACATTTTTGAAGGGCACCAGCTTTTCGCTTTATATTCAACATGTTCATTTGACGATCTCGGTTTTTACTGTTCTTTAAAAAAAACCTTTGTGGTACTTATAAAGTAAGGTTGAGCAAACAGCAGCTTTTTTCTATATTCAAAAGTTTTCAATCAATAGGACAAAATTGGCACGAACGCGCTATTTTTTGACCTTCTAACTAAAGGACCCCCACCCTCAAAGCGGCCATTAGACAACAGTGAAGACTTTTGTCGAACTTTAAATTCTAAAGAGCTAATTATTTTTAGGTCGATTAGAATCTGTTATACTTTCAGAATTATAAATCATGTCATTTCTGCAAAGATTCAATATAAATATACGGATGTTGTACGATAAACGAATTTGAAGGACATATAGTGATGGCATAAGTCATGAAGGTGAACTTCAAAAGGTTGAAGCTAATTCAATACAAGACTCTAGTGCATGACATTTTTGTTTCACACAGATCTTTTAAAACTTACGTCGATGATTGAATATAAAACTTTCTGTTTTAGATACAGGTCGACGACTGACACACAGGGAGAAGTGTGACTTCCTACAGACACTTAAAAATGAATCAGAAGAATATGTTATAGAGTTGATAGAAAATAATCTTCATATCCTTTCGTCTGTTTTCTGGTTTGGTGAGTATTTGAACAAGGCTAAGTATAGCATCATATATGGTGTTGACACAAAACTCAAAGATGATTTGAAGCGAAAAATTTAATCTGCGCCGGAGGTTCCAATGGGGCATCCGAATGTCAAAAGTCCGAATGGACAGACAAAACCAGTAAACACGCACCAACGACATCGGGACAAGAAACAGACAGCATGTAAAACACAGAAACACAACAACTACTGAATATCAATTAACAACGCGAGCTCTAATCGAAACGAGAGTGAACTCCGGGTGCTCCGGAAGAGTAAGCAGATCCTGCTTGTTATAGCACATCCGTCACGTTGTACACAGTCAATTCAGTGTGTCAAATCCGGTTAAGGAAAACAAAACAAAACCTTATGACAAACTAACATCTGCACTCATCTGAGAGATCAAAATCCCATATTTGTCTATAAGCGCATGGTGTCTTCCATAAAATTTCTTAGTGAAGACAGCAACCGAGGAGCAACATAACTCTGTGTGAGCAATATTTGTGTCAGACGCGACCCTCTGCCAACGAAATCGATGTAAGTCCCACAAGCTCTGAAATAACGAATCGATTGAATTAATTAAGAAAACTCCATAAGCTGGGGCAGACGGAATGTTGCTACGTTTGTCATAGAGCTTTGTTGAAAGTCTATTTCAAGATGTAGATCTATCTAAATATGAAGCAGACTCCCAAGAGCCCGCAGTGTCCTTTATCTCAAGTTCCTGAGGATATTTATATAAGATGGAAAAAGTCAACAAATCGAGAATTGTACAATACAAAAGTCGATACGAGAAAGAGATCTCTGGTGCTCCGGGAGTACTTTATATTATAAAAAAGGCCTCGAACAAATGTAAAAAATGAGGATTGTCATGCCAATACTGAACACTTATAATAATAACTTTATTATGATGGTTAAAACATGAAGACTCCGAAAAAAACGTCAGAAAAGATACATAACTCTTGCACTGTGAAGATGACATACTGCCATTATTTTATTTTTATGTTTTTGTGACAAAGGTTTGGGCCGACCGTGAGAACCTATGTATTGTCAATTATTACTATTGCAACTTTCGTTGAATAAAACACTGGTAGATTTTAACTTGTATTAAGGTGAAGTCCCAAATATATAACAAACAATAACAAAATGTACATAAATCACAGTCACAATTTCGAATATGGAAAACGTCAATAAGTTTGACACCAATTTCGGCTTTGGTAAACTTCAGTTCGAACACTGAATCCAAAACTTCTGTCTTTCTTAAGTTTGTCTTACAATATATACTTTTATGAATTAAATAATCTTACATAATTAAAACCTTATGAGTACTTTTATGATTAAAGGAACAAGTGTCAATTAAATGAGCTCAAAATATCACAAATAGGCAAATTAGCTAATTGTCACTTTGATCTGTTGACATGTGAGAGATTAAAATGAACAATACAAAATTAGAATGAACCGAAAGATTAAAATAAATAAAATTAAGACAAAATAAACAATCTTAAAATGCGAATTTTTAGTAAAGTAAATTTTAAACACAAATATGTCCAAAAGATGAAAATATCAATTTAAGCACTGTTACATTTTCTTAAACAGAGGTTTACAAAGAGTTCAGGAAAACTGGGGACGGTTCAATATGTTCATGTTCAAAAGATTTGGAATTATGTCAGAAAGATGGAGTTGACAGAAATGAAATGTTGAAACGTCTTGAGATGGCTATTACATCCACCAAGTGTCCTCACGTGTCTTTTCGTGACAATGATATAACTTTTGATGTTAATGAGGATATATCTGTTCAGAAATGGGTTTCCAACTGTAACGTCTGTATGCCGTTACACAACGTTTGTCGTCATGAGCAAAAAGCAACGTCAGGGGTTCATTTGATCCACTTGGCTATTATATTTGGAAAATCAGAAGTCGTTAAACATATTTTTCCAATTGCTATAGAGCACAGGGCACCTGTTGTCACCTATCAAACGTTAAGGCACGATTTCTCACCGATTTCTGTGGCTCTTGCCCATCAAAACTTAGACGTTGCTATGTTTCTTGTTATCACGCTATCAAAAGCAAAACTGGTAATGAAAGAAACCATGCATCAATATCTATGGAATGGTTCTGAAGAAGTTTTCATCTACGTTTTGTCAAAAAATCTGTTCGCATCTTTTAAGCACTTATATACCAGCCTTAAAGAATATGATATTGATTGCTCGTCTAAGGACATGCTGTCTCTTTGGGCAGACAAAGTGTTAGAAATGATCGAGCTGAAAAGGTTGCAGGATGTCAGGACTCTGTTATCAATACAGCAATTTGAGCTACAAGGTTATATTCGGTTGTTTCAAAAGATATATGAGCAAGGTGAGATTTTTGCGAACATAAAATGTTGAAGTTTAAAGAAATTGATGGAATTTAAACATCTGGGTGAATCTTGTAAGATAATTCATCAAATGCGCTCTGGTCATTAGTTTAAGAGCCATACGATAAACGTTATAATTGAAGGTTTAAGTTATTAAAACACATTTTTGTGCCAATCAACGAAATTATCATGCAATCAAGATCAAATGATCAACAAGGCACAAACAGAGCAAAAAAGATTTATAATCAAATCACATCTGCAAGTAGTACTACATATGTATGTTCTTTTAGCCTT
Organism: Arcuatula senhousia; assembly: GCA_963971305.1. Taxonomy (NCBI): domain Eukaryota; kingdom Metazoa; phylum Mollusca; class Bivalvia; order Mytilida; family Mytilidae; genus Arcuatula; species Arcuatula senhousia. The sequence continues at coordinate 38,337,444 of OZ020312.1, forward strand.
TTAAAGTCTATCATAACAGAACAAAACTCACTATGAACAACTAGAAAGGATGCTAAATGTTTGTAAAGAGTGCAATTCGTCATTAAAAAAACCCATTTAATTTGAATGCAAGGCTTGTATCTTCTATTTTATATGGTTCATCTATATTGTAACATTCTTTATTCCATTTGCAGATATTTTTGAGGTTTGTGGTATCATTTTAGATAACTCAGATCTACGAAATCAGTTAAAGGAACCTGATCCTAACAAATTTTCTTATGAATTTCGCAAGTTCGATGAAATCATGATAAAAGCTGTGTTTTCGGGTAAGCCGAAAGTGGTCAAACTTTTCATTGACAACGGATTTAATGCGAATGCAATATTCAACTACCATAGTGCCTTGTCGTGGGCTGAGGCTCTAGACTACAAAGAGATTTGCATTATTCTCAGGGAAGCCGGAGGTAATCCTCAAAATGAATCAACTATTTCTTATTCCATGTTACAACTCGTTGTGCAATACACGTTGGACACGGATTGCCATTTTACAGAAGGTTTTGATCCCTTGCCATTGGTTCATCGTCTTTGTCAGGTTAATCATACAAAGAGAAATAATTCATTTGTAAAAATGGACATGATTGACGCGTTTTCAGCCGCTTGGGTATCCAAACAACACGATGTGTTTCACTATCTGTTGCTAAAGGGAACAGGTGTACTAAATATCGCACGAAGTATATTTCGGATGAATCAGTACGAAAAGATCCCACAGTTGATATACCATCTCATTACAACTAATACTTCTATTTCTATTAATCGGAAGCAACAACTGTTTTTTCTTATGTATTTCAAAGGAACCAGATTCAAAAATGACGAAGATTTGGATGCTATTGAAATTGTCTGTGAGTTGTCTGATTTTATTCAGACATACGAATCGTCTAGTGATATTCCGAATTTTCGTTATAATATAAGTGACGAGAGGCAACTTCGAAGATACGTTTCTAGGCTTAACGAATCAAAGAATCGCATTCAATCCCTTTCCTATTTGACTAGACATGTTTTAAGGCAGCATTTTAAAGGCGTACAATATCAAATGTACTTACAAGTAAAACAAAATGAAATTCCAAAGAAACTCATGGAATATCTTCAGATGAAAACCTTACTTCTGGTCTTGTTGAGCGAGAACGAGTTTAATTCATTTGAAGCCAAAGTTTTGCCAGCCAGAAAATTGTTTAATTTATTGTAGCATCTTTTTATGCTTTTATGATGACACGAATAAACAAAAATATTTTAGCAAAACGAAAATATTTTTCGTCATATCAACAAAATATTAATAGTGTGTGTCATGGCTTTTTTTTTACTGAAAGTGAAACATGTAGACAATGTGATCATGAGTATCAAGTTAAGTACTGATGGTCGGTAGGCCCTTTTACGAGATAGCGGGAAGGCTTAATTATTCACTGGGAATTCTGGATTTGTCCCATAAAATTGCAAGATTTAGTGATTTTAACGTTTTCGACTTCATTTATTTAGCGAGAAATCGGGATTTAGGGTTTAGTATTACAAAGAGTCCGGGACGAGACCCCCCTCTTATCACCAAAGTACTATTAAGCATTTACCGATATTCATACCTTAAAAAGCATCATGCTATAAAAAAAAAAACACTCACAACATCGAACATAGCATAGCTTTCATTTTTGACATGATAATTTTGATAAAAGATTTAGGATGTAGTCATTTTGCTTTCCCTTCCGTAGTACCTGCAGACAGTTGTTTTTATGTGTGATGTGTTTTATTATACCCCCGCTTCGAAGAAGAGGGGGTACACTGGTTTACCTCTGTCCGTCCGTCAGTCCTTCCGTCCGCAACATAAATTTCGTAACAGTTTTCTCAACAACTACTGATCACAGTGACTTGAAATTTGGTGTGTGACTTTTTTAAGGTCTCTTGTATCGCGAGTATCGATTGCAGATCTAGCTGACGTATTACTACTTCCCATTTTCCGACTTAGTCAAATTGGGACGTTAGTGGTCAATGGTTGAAAATTTTTGTTACAGTTTCTCGGCAACTACTGATCACAGTGATTTGAAATTTGGTGTGTGACTTTTTTACAGTCTCTTGTATCGCAAGTATTGATTTCATGTCTGATGTTTTACTACTTCCTGTTTACCAACTTAGTCAAATTTGGACGTTAGTGGTCAATGATTGAACATTTTCGTAACAGTTTTTTCGGCAATTACTGATCACAGTGACTTGAAATTTGATGTGTGACTTTTTTACGGTCTCTTGTATCGCGAGTATCGATTTCAGGTCTGATGTTTTACTACTTCCTGTTTACCGACTTAGTCAAATTTGGATGTTGGTGGTCAATGATTGAAAATTTTCGTAACAGTTTTTTTGGCAAGCTACTGATAACAGTGACTTGAACTTTCATGTGTAACTTTTTTACGGTCTCTTGTATTGTAAGTATCGATTTCAGGTCTGGTGAATTACTACTTCCTGTTTACAAACTTAGTCAAATTTCAACGTTAGTGATCAATGATTAGTAAAAAAAATTCAACATTAGTGGTCTACTAATCACAGTGACTTGAAATTTTTTATTTATATTCTTTTTTTTATGGAAACTACCGGTATTTAAACTTTTTTATACCCCCGCTTCGAAGAAGAGGGGGGTATACTGGTTTACCTCTGTCCGTCCTTCCGTCCGTCCGCAACATAACTTTCGTAACAGTTTTCTCAGCAACTACATATCACAGTGACTTGAAATTTAGTATATGAGTTCAGGATGATGTCCTTTATCGCGAGTACCGAAATTAGGTCTGTCCTATATCTACTCCCTGTTTACCGACTTAGTCAATTTTCAACATTATTAGTCAATTGTTGAAAATTTTCGTAACATTTTTCTCAGCAACAAAATATCACAGTGACTTACAATTTGTGTATATATGAGTTCAAGATGAGGTCCTTTATTGCGAGTACCGAAATTAGGTCTGTCTTTTATCTACTTTCTGTTAACCGTCTTAGTAAATTTTCAACATTGCTAGTCAATTGTTGAAATTTTTTGTAACATTTTTCTCAGCAATTACATATCACAGTGACTTGAGATTTGGTATATGAGCTCAGGATGAGGTCCTTTATTGCAAGTATCGAAATTAGGTCTGTTTAATAGCTACTTCCTGTTAACCCGCACAGTTCAATTTGGGGTAGCGGGGGTATACTGTATCTCACAGATTCCTTGTTCTTTCTATTGTGTCTCTTTGTCTTCTGGTTGCTGTTCCATGGTTTGAAGTGTTTTTCCATATGGGATTCGAGATTTTAGTGTTCCTTTTGCATCTGGGGCCTGGGTGGCCGAGTTGTCTAAGGCACTGGTTTAAATACCACACTTTTGATCACTAGCCGATCATCTCTGAGCTGGTGTTCGAGTCCTGTTTGTATTTAACAAAAAAAGGGACTTCCCCAACTGTATGTGATTAGGTTTGTCAGTTACCTGCCCAAGGTCGGTGGTTTTCTCCAGGTACTCCGGTTTCCCCCACCAATAAACACTGACCGCCCTACATGGCCCAGGTGCGTCGATAAAAGGCGTTAAACACCAACACACATGCACACACACACCCTTTTGCATCTAATTGCATCTTTAGGTAAGGAACCTCGGATAAGTCTTATAAAGACGAAGTGCGCTTCAGGCGCAACAAATATTTTTGTCTGGAACATCGTTGTAATTATTATTTGATACAATGAAAACAAGACACAATATGAAATACTGTTTCAAGCTATGATATGTCGATTGATACGGCTCATATTATATTTCTATTTCATCCATAAACATCTGGAAACACCAAACCATGTGATAACATAAACAGTGGTTCCGTAAATAAAAAAAAAAACAAGCAATAAAAGGGGGGGCAACAAGAAAACACGTGCTTCAAAAACGTTGCCTGAAAACGAAGAATGAGTTATAAAAATTGCCAAACATGCACGTACAACCTCCCCAACACGAAAACACGAAAAATCAAAATCAAAATCACGAAAACACGTAAAATAAAAACGCCGAAAACGTAGCAAGAAAATAACCCATTACCATCCTCGTAAAACAATCCAAACAGTAAAAATAACAACTACAAACAAACCATCACACAATTGACGTCCGTTTTTAGCACTTTGCCATCACTTGGCGTCCGTCGTCGTCCGTGGTCCGTTGTCGTTAACTTTTTCAAACGTTAACTCCTCACACACCATAAGTCCAATGGCTTTTAGATTTTGCACAGTTGATTATAAGCATAGGTAATATAAAACAAGCGTGGGGATTTTTGATTCGTTGAAAAACATGGCCGGCATGGCTAAAAATAGAACATAGGGGTAAATTGCATTTTTTTGCAAATAACTCCAAAACGGTTAAACAGATATCGAAATTCTGGCATATGGCTAAAGTGTTCAGCACCTCAAGATCTACCTGCCCTGAAATTTTCAAGAAGATCCAACAACCAATGTAGGAGTTATTGCCCTTTTTCTGGATTATTTCAAAATTTTGCACTTATTTAGCCCTATATCTTGAAAACTATACAAGATATTCTACAAATTCAAATTGCATATGATTAAGCACATCAAGATCTACATTTCATGAAATTAGGTCAAAGCTGTAGAACCATTTCTTTTAGGAGTTATGGCCCTTAAAGAGTAAAAATTTATCATTTTTCATTACTTTTCCCCTGAATTTCAAAGATAAACTTGTCTGACACCATACATCCAACTTCAACCAGACTTGGCACAGTTGTTTAATAGCATAAATGCTACAATTCTATTGTTCGGATTTTTGATTCGTAAAAAAATATGGCCACCAAGGCTAAAAATAGAACATAGGGGTAAATTGCAGTTTTTTGCTAATTACTCAAAAATAGTTACAGATATCAGAATTCTGATGGGAGACATTAGTGATTTAAGGATCTAAAGATCTACCTGCTCTGAAATTTTCAAGAAGATCCAACAATCGACATAGGAGTTATTGCCCTTTTATTTAGCCCTATATCTTGAAAACTATACAAGATATTTCAAAATTTTAAGTTGCATATGATTAATCACATCAACATCTACATTTCATGTGTTTAGGTCAAAGCTCTAGGACCATTTCTTTTAGGAGTTATTATCCTTAAAACAACAAAATTTAACATTTTTCATTACTTTTCCACTGAATTTCAAAGATTAACTTGTCTGACATGGTAAGACCAACTGCATCTTAACATGGCACACTTGTTCAATAGCTTATATGCTACAACTCTTTTGTTCAGATTTTTGATTCGTAAAAAAACATGGCCGCCATGGCTAAAAATAGAACATAGGGGCAAATTTCATTTTTTTGCTAATAACTCTAAAATGGTTTCAGATATCAAAATTGTTCAAGAATCAAAAGTGATAGAGCTTTCACTGTGATAATAAGATCAATAGTAAAATTAAAATTAAAAGTAAGAAAAAGCACAAATGTTGAACATTGCATTCAGTAAGCGGAAAAAGAAAAGAGTCAGCACGATCAAACGAACCATGTTTCTCTATTACACTTGTAATTGTTGATACAAAAATATGGTGACCGTGTAAGACGTATCAGTGGCGGATCCAGAGGGGGGTCCAGGGGGTCCCCTTTCGTCGGAAAATTCTTTGATTTTCATGCAAAATTTGGGCAAAAATCATCAAATTATAGTTTTGGACCCCCCCCCTTTTTCTACCGAGGACCCCCCCTTTTCAAAAATCCTGGAACCGCCACTGCGTATTTTCGGCTGGATTTCACGGAGTGAAAAATCTTTGTTATAAAATGGCAAATGTCGGGCGGGATGAAGAAATTTTCGCTACTACTATAATGACACAGCCACTTGTATGTATACAGCATCAGCACGATGGATTCTATTTCAGATCTGTGGCTCACCGAGTATAAGTTATAGAGTATATTAAGTGAAAACTTAATGGAAAAGAAGGGACAGAGCGAGCGTGAGCTTAGATTATAACCTATTTTTTCATTGGATAAAAATTCGGTCACAATTTTTTGTGACGTCATAACGTTGTACAGTGCTACTAAAAATCATTGCATAATATTGATCAATATTGCGATGAATGTGAAGAAGGGGGGGGTACATTAAATCACATTATATAGCAAGGTCAGTCAATTTTTATCGTTTTATGATTTTTTATTCCCAAAATGCAAAGCGTAAGATAGCAAATAACTTTATTATCATTCGTCAGAAGTATGCAGTTTTAACTAAAAAGTAGCCTTACAACATTTTCTTGATCTATAGGTATACAATTTGTTTGATTTTGATAACATCATTTTATTGTCATATAAACATACAAAAAACAGTTTGTGACAGAACATATACATATCATATTTAAATGTAAACATGAAGATAATATTATTTTAGACAAATAAACATATAGCAAGTTATGAGACCTCTGCCCTCAGTTCTAATGACTGTTTAAAAAAAGAAGCCAAACATTCTTATATGATTATAACGAAAATAACGAAATGTGGAATAAATGTACGCGACACAGCCCAAAATCAAGCGGCAATTAAGAAAAATCACAATGGACAAGCATCAGCAGCCTTCAACGAGGCCAGTAGGCACTGCTCGCGGTTCTGCAATTGGTCCATGGTCTAAATAAAATGCATATAATTCAAATCCAGTCCTGAAATAGTCACAGATAGACCCCCTTCTTAAACAAAGAACAGAAAACATCAAAAAGACAAGTACAAACGAAAGCTATGTCAAAGATTCCTCGCTTAGGACAGGCACATTTACTATGTGGTGGGGTTAAACTAGTTTTTTTTAGGCCCAACCTTTCCCCTATCAATATTCCTAGACAAAGCACAAAAACTAAACATACAATAAAAATCAAATCGATAAAAGTCCAATTCCACTAGAGAGAGACTTAGACAAAGACAACAAGAACAAACGAAAGGACGGTAACGGAACTCTATATAGAGGGGCCGATGTGTTAATTTCGTTCTCCGTTTTTTGCAATTTTTATTTTCCGTGAATTGTGATTTGTTGAAATATTTTTCCGTGCATCTTGATTGCATATTGCACCGTTCTCAGCAAAGTATTTTGTCTGTGATTCGTTTTAAGCATGTTTTACAGTGATACACAGTCAAACTTTTATCCGTGAACATAAATTTAGCCACATTTCCGTGTTTCGTTATTTGCATTTTTTATTCTTCGTGATTCGTGATCATTACCCCCTTCAGGACCCCCTCTATAGCACACTCGCTGTTACTGACAAATACATGAGAATCATCAATCGACTGATGTAAAAAAATCAAACATATTGATTTTAAATCCGACACAAAACTTAAAACAATTTGGTGAAGTGTCATCACACAAATCCGACATGCTTGATCGCTATAATGATTAAAAATGACAATAGTAAAAGCGCTTATGGAAGTTTTAAAGTAAGTATCAAGACGGTGAAGCTCATTTCCAAGGAATTGCTTTTAAACTTGTGAGTTTTATAAAAAAAAAAATACCATAAATTTCAGGATGTGATATTCCTTTCACTATCAGAAAACGACGTGTGCAATTAAATATTTCAATAAGAGATCGATTCTTGTGGAAGAATTTAGAAAAAGATTTTACTAAATTGTGGTATCGATAACCTTGTTTTAATATTTTTTTTTCAGTAATAAAACGGTTTTTATTATTAAAATCAGAAACACCACTGCAGATCCGAGCATATCTAACTAACTGTGAAAGGTAAACCCCGTACGACGGCGATAGTGGAACATCTCCTTCAAGAAAAAGGAAATTTATATTAGGTAAGGTTAAGTCGTCACGTTTTTCATATACTTTGGTTTGTAATTGTCCGTCAATAAATTGATACTTTAAAAATCTAAATCTTAAAAAAAGACATCTATCACCGGTGACGTGAGATTTGTTCAAGGTTAATTCAGAAGAATATATATCTGTAATAAAATTAGAAAATGGAGGATTGTTGAGTGCAAGAATGTCGTCTAAATATCTAAAAGTATTATTGAAAGTTTCGATTAGGCTCTGTTTGTTGGGGTCTTTTTGTAATTTAGCCATAAATTGTGATTCATAACATTATAGGAAAAGGTCGGCTATAAGTGGCGCACAGTTAGTAGCCATAGGAATACCAAAAATTTGTCGATAAATTTATTTACCAAAATGTATGTTAATATTATCTAACAAATAATTTAGAGCAGTAATAGTTTCTGCATTAGTCCAGTAAATGTAACCTTTTTGAGTCTCGTTAGTTAGTTACTAAAAAATGATTTACTAAATGAGTTTGAAACTCTAGAACATATATAATCACTTTTAGATTTATCAAAACACCATTTAACAAAATATTCAAATTTCTTTTTAATCAGATTATTCGGTAGGTTAGTATATAAAGTAGAAAAATCATAACTATCAATGGTATGGAAAGTATTTTCAAATGCACGAAGCTTATCCAAAACATCAAGAGAATATTTGACGCTCCAAAAATGATTAATTCCATTGTTTTCGAATACTGTGCCCTTTGACAGTATTGAATTATAAATTCCTTCATAGTAGTTAAAGTAAGAGATAGAACTTTGGAAATATGGGTTAAAGAACACTTACTTGAAGCAGAGATAAAACGAGATTTATATGGATTTTGTGCAATCTAGGTATCCAGTACATAGTAGGTCACTTATAGTATGTCGTGGCAACTCAAAGTGCTGTGGTCGCTATGATATAATCGTCAATGATACCTGATTCTGGCGAATGAACGGGAACGAAAGTGTTAGAATTTTTTATTTCGTGCATTAAAACCTCAAGGTAATACTTTCTTCATACCACAACGACTTTGTTAGCCGCTTTATCGGCGGGAACAAACACGTATCGCAAACCAAGTAAACGGATTTTTTACTTTATTCGATTCAGGTAAGTATTAGGATTAAAATCTACAAACGAATTTTGAAATTGGCTGATTCTGAGTTGAACAGCAGACCAGTCTGTACTGAGATGATCACCTCAATATCCTTATTGTGTCTCACAACTATGTTGTGTTCTATGGTCATTACCGGATCCTAAGATCGCAATGGAAGAGGGAGGTTTGGCGCCATAAAACCTGGTTTAACCCACCGTTTCGTTTGAAAAGCCTGTACCAAGTCAGGACCATTGCGATCCACCAATTCTCCGGTATGACTGATTCATTTTTGTCATTTTCTCTGGACTATGAGATTGGTCATTCAAATTCGGTAGTTTTGTTACAATTGTTAAAACTTTATTAATAGAATGGTCTAGAGATCTTCAGTTGGCCTAGAGAAGGGAAGTTTTGATACAGTTTAGGCAGGACTTCAAATTAAATTTGTGGGTGAACTAAACTTTGGTCCCATTTTAAAAAAATCGTAACACAGCGCATTTAAGGCAGAATATGCTGTATTCGGCCATAAAACTCTTCCCGTCGACCAGATGTGAAATATAACCGCTCAAGATCAATTAGATTATATATATGAAAATTATCGATATTTGTGTTACATTGATCAATCGTAACTACTCGGCCATTTCCGCTACATTAAAAAATAAGTTTCTCTTTAGTCGCCGTTATTTTTAACGCGGTCCTGCACCCCTAAAAATAGATTTGGGGAATCCTCGAATATATCTAATAACCAAAATGAACAGCTTAAGACCACGATGCAACAATTCACTTGTATAAAGAGAAAGGGATAAGGAAAAATGAAATAAAAGGGGAAAATATCTAAGTTAACTATGTTATGAATATCCACTATGCAATTTTGATTGTAATTTTAACTTCAATTATAAAATTTAATCGTCTTGTTCATATATATTTTGCTCAATATGTTAGTTTGCGTTTAAGCCATGGCTTTCTCCAACAAACGTACAAATGTACTTTTATAAATATATAAATAAATGGATGGTGAAGCCACATTTAAAAGGTAAAAACTAAATAAGAAATATAAAGAAATAAAACCTTTAAAAACAAATAAAACAAGAAGGTTTTTTTAAAGGTTTTATTTCTTTATATTTCTTATTTAGTTTTTACCTTTTAAATGTGGCTTCACCATCCATTTATTTATCGATTTTATTTATACACAAGCCACAGTGCTACATACTTTATTTAATTTTTTATAAATTTACATTGTTTACGGTTCGTACGTCAGAATAAATGAACGAAAGATATATAAAAAAGTAACTTATGGTCACTTATATTACCTACATGTATGATGTGTAGTAAAACAAGTACTTTTTGCCTATTGATCAAGCTTAATTAAGGGGTTGTCATTATTGCCGAATATATATAACGTTACAAGTTACAATTTATCTGAGATTCTGAAGAAGACGTTTTGTCACAATTTTTTTTTTTTTTTTGGTTTTTTTTTTATATAGGTACCCTCCTCCTTCCGCCGCAATCATTTCATCGTTATATGTCAGTGATTATTTCCGTTAAAAAAAGTTGTTTAAAAATATTACGAATATCCTTTTAACATTTATCTTACTACAAGGAGATTGTTTGAAATTAAAGACACCAAATCCATCAAACACAACTTCTGATCCATTTAATAGCATTTTAAATCATGTCTTTACAACAAAACTCTTGTTCAAGCACCGCCTTAATAAAAAAAAACGACGAGTGATGTTAGGTACAGTACATAATTATTTTACTTCCTGAGCTATTTGCCGTATTAAAATAGTTTTCACTTTGTAATTCCGACCAGTACCTCCCCGTGGTGGAAGACGGGCCCTGCATCCATCGATAACAAAGGATACTATGGAGCAGCTAACACTGGCGGTGGTGTGTCATGGGCTGGACGACCCATGGCACATAGCGAGTCTTTAGCAGTTTTACTGCTATAGTCGATGCAGAGGGGCATTCCCCTAGTCACGACCATAAATACCCATCATCATCAATTATTTAACTGCAGAGCTATATCTAAATATAGTCACGACGTTGAACTTGCATAATTAAAAATTGATTTGAATTAAAATTTCAATGTATATTCAATCTTTAAGTCATAATATTTCCCTGATAATAATATAAATCGAAACGTGTACCTTATATATAGAAGAAAACAAAACACAAACAAATCCCTACCCTTCCCCCCAAAACAAACCCTAAAAGCAGACGCATAAAAACAAACAAAACAAAATACATGCAACGGAATTCTAGCTTAAAGCAGTTCAAGATAACATCAATCTTTCCCTCCGATTCAAAAGTGTATAGAAGAATTTTATGGCATGCCCAGAGGCAACCAAAACTTTTCTCTTGCATAAAAGTGCTATAGAATTATTTGGTTCCATATCGCAGAGAGAAAATAGTTGGTTTTCTAACCGTCCAGTCTTGACATGAGTTCTAAATGGACATAAATATAAAAAACAATATCTAAAATTATAGTTATCTATATTGCTTTTTACCATAGACCCGTGTAAAAGTGGTTAAATTGGGAATTTATAGGTAGGCGGGGTTGCCAGACGGTCTCCTAGAGACTTTTCCCAGTCACGCCCTGCTCTGTAGAACTCTATGGACAAATCAGACCCTCTGAAGACCCTGATAGGTTCATCACATAGTCACGCCTTTTATATCACCCAGTCCTGCTCTATGGAACTCTATGGACATACCAGACCCAGTATATCAACTCTGAGGACCCTAAGAGATATATCACATAGTCACGCCCTGCATATCACCCAGTCCTGCTCTATGGAACTCAATGGACATATCAGACCGAGTATCTCAACTCTGAGGCCCCAAAGAGGTTCATCACCCAGTCACGCCCTGCATATCACCCAGTCCTGCTCTATAAACTTCTATGGGCATAACAGATCCAGTATCTCAACTCTGAGGCCCCTGAGAGGATCACCACCCAGTTACGCTCTGCATATCACCCAGTTCTGCTCTATGAAACTCTATGGACATACCAGACCCATTATATCAACTTTGAGGACATAAAGAGGTTCATCACATAGTCACGCCCTGCATATCGCCCAATTCTGCTCTATAGAATTCTATGGACATATCAGAATCAACAGACCCAGTATTTCAACTCTGAGGACCATAAGAGGTTCATCACCCAGTCACGCCCTTTATATCACCCAGTCCTGCTCTATGAAACTCCATGGACATACCAGACCCAGTATATCAACTCTGAGGACCCTAAGAGGCTCATCATATAGTCACGCCCTGCATATCACTCAATCCTGCTCTATAGAACTCAATGGACATATCAGATCCATCAGACCCAGTATCACAACTCTGAGGACCCTAAGAGGTTCATCACCCAGTTATGCCCTTTATATCACCCAGTCCTGCTCTATGGACCTCAATGGACATATCAGACCAAGTATATAAACTCTGAGGACCATAAGAGGCTCATCATATAGTCACGCCCTGCATATCACTTAATCCTGCTCTATAGAACTCCATGGACATATGATCCATCAGACCCAGTATATCAACTCTGAGGACCCTAAGAGGTTCATCACCCAGTCACGCCCTTTATATCACCCAGTCCTGCTCTATAGAACTCTATCAACATATCAGACCCAGTGTATCAACTCTGAGGCCCCTAAGAGGTTCATTACCCAGTCACGCCCTGCATATTTCCCAGTCCTCCACTATAAAAGTCTATGAACATATCAGACCCAGTGGCCCCAAAGAGGTTCATCACCCAGTCACGCCCTTTATATCGACCAGTTCGCTCTATGGAACTCTATGGACATACCAGACCCAGGATATCAACTCTGAGGACCCAAAGAGGTTCATCACATACTCACGCCCTGCATTTCACCCAATCCTGCTCTATGGAACTCAATGGACATATCAGACCGAGTATCTCAACTCTGATGCCCCAAAGAGGTTCATCACCCAGTCACGCCCTGCATATCATCCAGTCCTGCTCTATAAAACTCTATGGGCATACCAGACCCAGTATCTCAACTCTTAGGCCCCTAAGATGTTCATCACCCAGTCACGCCCTTTATATCACCCAGTCCTGCTCTTTGGAACTCTATGGACATACCAGACCCAGTATATCAACTCTGAGGACCCTAAGGACTCATCATATAGTCACGCCCTGCATATCACTCAATCCTGCTCTATAGAACTCAATGGACATATCAGATCCATCAGACCCAGTATATCAACTCTGAGGCCCCTAAGAGGTTCATCACATAGTCACGCCCTGCATATCACCCAATCCTGCTCTATAGAACTCCATAGACATATCAGACCCAGTATCTCAAGTCTGAGGCTCCAAAGAGGTTCATCACCCAGTCATGCCCTGCATATCTCCCAGTCCTGCTCTATAGAACTCTATAGACATACCAGACCCAGTATATCAACTCTAAGGACCATAAGAGGTAGATCACATAGTCACGCCCTGCATATCACCCAATCCTGCTCTAGAGAAGTCCATGGACATATTAGATCCAGTATCTCAACTCTGAGGACCCTAAGAGGTTCATCACCCAGTCACGCCATTTATATCACCCGGTCCTGCTCTATGGAACTCAATGGACATATCAGACCAAGTATCTCAACTCTGAGGCCCCAAAGAGGTTCATCACCCAGTCACGCCCTATATATCACCCAGTTCGCTCTATGGAACTCTATGAACATACCAGACCCAGTATATCAACTCTGAGGACCCTAAGACGTTCATCACATTATCACGCCCTGCTTATCACCCAATCCTGCTCTATAGAGCTCCATGGACATATCAGACCCATCAGACCCAGTATATCAACTCTGAGGACCCTAAGAGGTTCATCACACAGTCACACCCTTTATATCACCCAGTCCTGCTCTATGGAACTGAATGGACATATCAGACCGAGTATCTCAACTCTGAGGCTCCAAAGAGGTTCATCACCCAGTCCTACTCTATAGAACTCTATGGGCGTACCAGACCCAGCATCTCAACTCTGAGGCCCCTAAGAGGTTCATCACCCAGTCATACACTGCATATCACCCAGTCCTGCTCTATAGAACTCTATCAACATATCAGACCCAGTGTATCAACTCTGAGGCCCCTAAGAGGTTCATTACCCAGTCACGCCCTGCATATTTCCCAGTCCTCCACTATAAAAGTCTATGAACATATCAGACCCAGTGGCCCCAAAGAGGTTCATCACCCAGTCACGCCCTTTATATCGACCAGTTCGCTCTATGGAACTCTATGGACATACCAGACCCAGGATATCAACTCTGAGGACCCAAAGAGGTTCATCACATACTCACGCCCTGCATATCACCCAATCCTGCTCTATGGAACTCAATGGACATATCAGACCGAGTATCTCAACTCTGATGCCCCAAAGAGGTTCATCACCCAGTCACGCCCTGCATATCATCCAGTCCTGCTCTATAAAACTCTATGGGCATACCAGACCCAGTATCTCAACTCTTAGGCCCCTAAGAAAATCATCACCCAGTCACGCCCTGCATATCACCCAGTCCTGCTCTATAGAACTCAATGGACAAATCAGACCCAGTATCTCAACTCTGAGGCTCCTAAGAGTTTCATCACCCAGTCACGCCCTGCCTCTTACCCAGTCCTGCCCTATAGAACTCTATTTACATGTATATATTAGACCCAGTATATCAACTCTGAGGCCCCTAAGAGGGTCGTCACCGAGTCACGTCATGCAAATGACTCAGTCCTGCTCAATAGACCTCTATGTATATATCAGACCCAGTATATCAACTCTGAGGTCTGTACAAGATTAATCACCTTGTAACAGCCTGCATGTCTCTTAGTCCTGCTCTATAGACCTCTGCACATATCAGACCCAGTACATTAAATCTGAGGCACGTAATAGGTTCATCATCTAATTACGACATGCATTTCACCTAGTCCCACTCATAACAGTTGGGACTAAATTGTTATCATCTTGTCGGACTTGTCCGTCTGACCATCCGGTAAAATTTCTCCGAAGAGATTTGTTCGGTCGGTCGACCATCTACTTCCTGTTTTCCAAGTCGACTAAGACATGGGAAATTATTCAGATTTTTCGGCTTCTACTAAAGAGAATGATTTGGTACACAGCTTTAGCCTGATGAGTTGTACTGTGCCTCTTTTCAGGTCAGGTCAGTCAGAATTTTCCGAGTCGACTTACACAGAAATTGTTCGTGACATATCCCAAAGAAATTATTGAGCAGAACGTCGGGTTTTGTTGTATAAAGTGCTTACCCTTTCGGAAAAACATGAATTCACTATTATTTTTTTATTTTGTGTTGCTGATTGTAATTAACTGTTTTTGTTTTTTTTTTGTAGTATTGTTGGCTTTACATTTTTCTGGTTTTAGAAAGTTGTGTATTGTCAGGTGGACACGCTTTGTTCAAAAATCGTTCGCAACAGCTAAAAGGGTTGAACTTTATGCCAAAAAATACGAAAGCCAATTGGGCTCATTTTGGTAATCTAAAAATAATTTTTTGCGTTATAACGCGCTTTTAATAAATTTTCCCTTTAAAACACGCTACTATTCCGTAATAACGCGTTATTTTTGCGTAATAACGGATTACTCGCGAAACTTTCATAGACTTTGACAGAGCTTAACAAATTAAGTAACATCATTTTCTTTGCAATCTTCAGTCTCTACATATATTAAATAGAATTATACTCTTACTGGACGACATCAGGGACATGCAGCATGGGTATACTTATAGAGAGTCCTAGTTTTATCTTTTATCCATAAATACAAATTATAAGAGCAACGGACACATTGTAGACTGAACTGTAATTTTATTACAAAACGCGTCATTACATTTCACACTTTATTGCAAATCGGATTGTCATATTTAACGCAATTTGCAATAACAATGTATGCTTTGGTGTAATGTTTCTACATAGCAACAGCATATACTTGCTGTTTTCAGATTATGATGTGTGGTTCGGTCAACTCACACAAGGTACGAACAAAACAAGATAAAGTAACATCATCTTTTTCTGTTCTATCTTATATTAGCTTTAGATCAAACGTCTCATCTATTTTTACTGATCGACATCAGGGACAGCAGGGGTATACTTGGAGAGCCTTCGTTTTAACTTGTTATCCGTACATATACTAATTCGAGGCAGAAAAGGACAATATATATTTATATAGACTAAACTTTATTATCCATACATATTAATTAGAGGCAAAGGGCAATTAATATAATCGCGTAAATCGCGTTATTATATTTCATACTTCGTATACCCATCGTGATGCATCGTAGACCCATTGTATGCTAAACACAACGTCGTAAAGCCATCATAGAACTTCGTTTCTCCTACGGATCTAATTCTCGACTAATCTCTTAACAACTTCGTAATCTTTCCGCAGCTACTCGTATGTGTTACTTTTCTAATCGCTTATCCATCGGTTCTAATCGTATACCTTTTGGTTTTGATTTTGATTTTTAGGAAGTTCGGGACTAAGTTCGTACGAAGTTGAAATTTTTACATTCGTGTGTCCATCGTATGTCAACATCGGGACAGTGTGACGCCAGCGGTATATAATATCTTAAGTCAAACAGGAAGGAGTTAATTTTCGTGCATGAAATTGCTTTACACCATATAGTATTATAGGATGAAGCTGCATGTAAAGCTTCAAGAGCCTGTTACATGTAGTTGCCCAGAAAATGTGACGCCGCAGGACGCTGGACTCAGGACACAGGACGCAAAACGTCGGATAGTGCCAATGTGACCCCTATGTGTCATTTCTTCAACACCTTGCAGGCGACATAAATATCAAAATAAACACAGAAATTAAGATAGAAGTTTTTAAGTTAAAAAAGACATAAAAAAGAGATATCTTACATGCAAAAATGTGCATTTAAGATTGTATTGCTATTGTCATGAGCGCATCCAAATTCTGTTCGACGGCTATAATACGATCAAATTTAGCTAATCTGTTAACAACGTAATCTTTCTGTTGCACGACCACCACAGAGCTTTGCATTTTATTCGTGTTTTGTTAGTTGGGTTGTTTTTTTATTTATTTTTCGAAATCGTTTTGTTCTGCCGACAAAAAAACCCTTCAGGAAATTTGATGTTTTTTGGAACAAAAAGCTCTTCAAATTTGAACCTTTTCGACTAAAATTGTGAATTTATTTTATGTATGATGATTCATCATAACCGTATATGTTTAGAACTGATTTATAAAATGTTATGAGTTATATGATTAGGTTATGAGCTTTAAGATCAGTTAATGTAGATACTTGATCTCCATTTGAAACTTTCATTTATAAATACACTAATTGCCAATACCTTTATGTAAAACTAACTATATATTAAACCAAACGATCTCACATATTTCGCATACTATAAAATGGAGTTTGATACAAACAAATATGAGCATTGTATTAAGACATATAATCTATCAATTTTGCACGTTTATAAAACTTAATGAAATACACATATAAATGGAAAAAAAACCTTCTAAAGTATGTAAGTGTCCGTACCAAAAAACAATGACCCTTTACTAAACATATCTCAGTAATTTTCTACATATACTTAAATTGTTTTTATATCGGCAAAAAATTGACAGCACGTTGAACAAAATGATAACAACATCGGTAAGGTGAGTTTTTTGTTTAGTTAGTTTAGTTAAAACATATCTATTTAACCAGGATTGGGAAACAAGCTTAATGCTTCTATCTATCTCACTTCAGTTTACAGTTTGTGAGTGTGGCCTTTGTAAATGGCCCCATCGACCCTAGTCTTATCGAACTATACAAAGAGGTGGTCTTTAACGTGCATAGGGTATTGCTCTCCCCACACACGGAACAACCTGCCGAGCTAGGATCGAACCACGAACCTTGGTGAAAATAAACAATTTTGGTGTACTGCTAAATAAACATTTATTCAAAAGAATTTTAGACAGCAAGCAATTGTAGGATTAAACGTAATCTTTCTTTTTTATTGAGAGATTAAATGTTCAAGTATCCAGGTTACCGATGTATAATTAATTTAAAAAAAAAATGAAAAGTTAGAGAGTATTATGCATGACACAAAATCACAATATAAACATTGAAGTTAAACAAAGCCACAAGGGAACAGCGCTTTTATTGCTGTTCTTCATCCTAAAGTCCTCAAGTTTATCTCCTTCTTGAAACTGCATATTTCTTGAAAAATAATACTGAACGGTCGGTTTTTGTATTAAATTTTAACAGTTTCTTCTGATGTTTTACACTATATTCTTCTTATAATGTGAATTTTATATATATTTTTTTTGAATTGCAAAACTGTCTATGACTTTAAAAAGTTACAAACAACAAGAGTTAACACTAAAGTATGTCTCGCCTGCCGACGCCATCGGAATACCTAGTTATTCAACTATTCATTCATTAATTCTTGACATTTTCCTGTGGATTAACTAAAATGATTCTAGATATCATAGTCATTGAGAAACAGACTAAACATGAAAGACTGAACTAAAAAAAAACAATATTTACAGTCATTTAGTGTAAAAATTAGGTTAAGGTCGGATGACATGGTGACAGACACACCAACCCTTATTTAATTCATCAATATCCTGAATATCAGATGTATAGCTTTTATAACTTTCAAGAAATTCATTTTCCACAAAAGTCTTACATAGAGGTTTTCAGCCTGAAAAAAATATCTAAATTCACAGTCACTGGAGCGTAAAAATGGGATCAGAGTCACACGGCATGGTAACAGTTGCGTCTACCATAACATGAACTGTCTGTATACCAAATATCAGATGCCTTGCTATTATACTTTTTAAGCAATTCATGTTCCACAAAAGCCTTACAAAGAAGTTTTCAGCCTGAAAAAAAGACATAAGTTCACAGAGTCACTGGAGCGTGAAAATGGGGTCAGGGTCACACGGCATAGTGACAGTTGCGTAGACCATAACCTGAACTGTCTGTATATCAAATATCAGATGCCTAGCTATCATACTTTTCAAGCAATTCATTTTCCACAAAAGTCTTACAAAAAAGTTTACGCCGTCGCGCCGCCGGAAAGTAATACCTATGTCTCGCCTTCAGCGACTATTCGTCGCAGGCGAGACAAAAACTGTTAATAGCGCTCCCTTGCAAGAGAAGATCCTCATTTTATATTCTCTTATACAAATTTATATCTTATTTATGCATGGGTCGAGAAATTCCTTGTGCTGTCCCATTGGTGCCTCTTTGCTTCTATAAAACCTACTCTAGTCTTTTACACCACCCAGAGAAGAAAACATACGTCTAGTAATCTAAAAATATTCAATTTTCTATAAGTATTATTGTTTTATTGTCATAATTAATTAATTATAATTAATCATTTCATGTTTGTTAAAATGACGTCACACGAGCATGCAAGGCCTGATATGGCCCAGGGAAAGCGATATCAAGCCATTTTGTGAGCACGGGAGGCCTGATATTGCACTACTGCAAACCTAAATTAATGGTTTATGTATTGACACTCGATCGCTAAAATGCTATTTTTTATTTGAAGACAAACGTATATTAATTATAGTTAGCTACATAATGTTGTTTTTAATTAATAAGTACTATCGCAACTCACAACATGATTATACATCTCATAACAATGACTTAACTTGTTATATTGTTGATATTCTTAATTCATCCCAGTAAATGAAGAAAAATCCACGTAAAATGTGTTTATTTTGTCATAAAGAGAGAAATACATGTAGCCATTATTGTGCACCAAAATAAGCAAAACCACCTCTTGTACCATAGCCTAATGATAAAAGGAATTCTATGCTAAGATTTGTACATCTCAAAACCGAATATCACTCACGGTTATCATGTGTAATGCATCAACGAACGATTCAAAACAAAAAGCAAAAGATATTTTCTACTATAAACTACAAAACATCACTCAGTAAGAGAACAGAATAAGGAATGATTCCGCAGATGTTATTAATGCCAAGATGGGAAATGACACCACATAATGATATTACAGAAAAAGCATGAAGTAGGTACAATTAATGCAAATGGGTCAAAGCTGCCAGAATTTGTGAAGAAAACATTATGCCGATATGGAACACATAAAACTTTTCATATAACAACAGGTTTTCAATTCCGAAAGACAACGTCTGAATAAACAGGGAATTTAGATTAGCACTCTAAAATGTTTAAGTAAGGAGAAGGGTAGATGCAGCAGTAGACCTTCGCGTACTACTGAAATCAAATTGAAACAGAGATGATTATCTATATATACTATCAGAAAAAAAACCCAACAAAATCTGATTCTGAATATCAAAGCGTCATTGGATAAAAAGTGAGGCAAAATTAAGGAGGCACATATGACACAATAGTACTTGAGCAGGTGCCTTTCAAAATTTTACTTTCCACATTAAATAAGCCTTTCAAAACTAATTTAATGACATTTTCAATGTGTACTGATATCCAAAACTTCAAACAATTCAGGTGATTATACGACCTCATATATACTTTTTTAACTGGTTACGTTGGTTTATGCATTGTAATGTGTATATCTCATTGAAAGGAAAAGAATGCCACAAACAAACGCTAAAAGACAACCAGAAACTTATGCAAGAAAATAATTTGATTTTAATTTTTTTCCAAAAAAAAATTCTGATCAAATCAGGTCTCCTAAAAATAAAAGTTGTCGGTGCCTTAGTTGGTGGACCATGGCACAGCACGTCCAGAACAGAAACCGATAGAGAAAGATTGTCGGTTATGTATACTTTGTATACAATAAGAAAAAGTACCAATTGATAGATTGTGATATACATGTAATTACATGTTGTAACAAGACCTTAATTTCTAAAAGTAAAAGACACAACAAATTTTGGTAATATACACAGCGTTAAAGAAGGAAAAATGCTCTACAGAGCTTACGTTTATTCTGTTTGTATTAACCCGACTTCAAATAAAGTTTCTTAGTCTTAGTCTTAGGAAGACAAATATTCAAAATAAATGTTTCTAAACCATTAAAGATAAAACCAGAAGACACTGCAGCATGAAGCAGAAAATGTAAACATGACGAATAGAAATAGAGACATGTCTCATCTGTCGCAGCTGGACACAATATAAAATGAAGTTAAAAAATACCGGTGTTAAAAGTGATTACAGTGATTACAGTACTGGAATTTACTCTTAAAATTTATCAGTAATGATGCAAATGCAGCTGTATACCAAATATGTTTGGTGTACCATTACTCGTTCACATTACACATATATAAGAAAAACAAGAAAATGTGTCAAACAGACACGGTGCCCCGCCTTTATATTTATCAAACAGCTAGGTTATCTATCAATTACGAAGCTTACCTTGTTACGCATTATTGTCACTAAGCGGGAATTCATTTGAACTTTTCAAAATTTTAAGTGCGCATTCATGCAGAAAAAAGAAGGTCACAGTCTGCATCTGAACCACGTACCTAGCTCATCATCCCTAGATGCACATATCATACCACTTTGGTTGAAGTTGTACTTGCCTGTTAGCAGGAATGGACATTAATCATTCTTCTGTTAGTAGTCAACCATCCGGAAAATATAGGTCACAGCCAGCATCTGAAGCATGCATTGTGCTAAGCACCACTAGGTGCACATACCATACCAATATGGTTCATGTGGCACTTGTCAGTAAGCAGGAATGGACGTTAACCATTCTTCTGTAAGAGGTCATCTATGCGGAAAATATATGTCAAATCAAGCATCCGAAGCATGCAATGTGCTTAGCATCACTAGGTGCACCTACTTTACCAATATAGTTGATGTGGCACTTGTCAGTAGGTGGGAATTTTGAAATATGGGGATTTGGGGCGGACGGACGAATGGATGGATGGACGGACGAACGGACGAACAGATTCGAACACTACATGCCCCTCCACTTTCGTAGGCGGGGCATAAAAACATTTAGCCAAATCAGTAGACCATGACTGCAGGAGCATACATATAAAATCCTTTTAAAACTTATCTTTACTGATGCTAATGCAATTAACTGCACACAAAATATCAATGCTTCATGAGAAAACAGACGTAAGAAAAACACTTTTAGCCATATCAGTACGAAAATCTCAAAGTCACTAGATCGTGACTGTAGGAGCATCAAAATAAAAAGCCATACTTTAGTCTCGCATTTTGAATGTCGCAGACGAGACAAACACCATTCTACAGTTGCGATCTCGTGTCATGAGCAGACAGACAGACAGGAAGACAGACAGACAGACAGACAGACAGACAGACAGACAGACAGACAGACAGACAGACAGACAGACAGACAGACAGACAGACAGACAGACAGACAGACAGACAGACAGACAGACAGACAGACAGACAGACAGACAGACAGACAGAAATTTTATTTTGCGTCGGATATCAATAATTACAAACATAAGCTCTGTGGAGCTTTTATGCCGACTATACAATGACAATAACATCATATATAGACAAGACATGCTTGTTATAATTTTTGGGTTAAAATCCTTTATAAAAGCAAACACAAAAGCTCTATAAGCATGGTAAGAGGCTCACATTTTGACTCATTTGTAAACACGTTTTAAAACGGGCGCTATCAAAAGATACATGTAATAGTAATTTTCCAGCAAAGCAATAAAGTATCATTATAAACTAAAACGATAAGAACGTACTTACTGCAGAAGCTCCTGGAATGATACAAAATAATAAGTAATTGTTATTGATAATTTTATCATAAAAAAAAGAACTAGATAATGTGTCTATGAGCCACAGGATGGCCCTCCCGTTCTTGAAATATCATTGACCCTCAATGTGTATTACCTGGGATATGGACCTTTACCAAGAAATTGATCAAAAGTGTTCATGTGTAAAATATACGGCGCTGTGACCTTATTTCTGGTGGGTGGTGCCATGTTACCAAGACTCATCGTGTACTGAAATATTATTGACCCCTAACATGTAGTATTCAAGATATGGACCTTAACCAAGAACTTAACCAAAGTCATTCATGCGTAAAATATAGGTCACAGTGACCTTATTTCTAGTGGATTGTGTCACCAAAGACACATCTAGTGGTGAAATATCATTGACCCCCAACATCTAGTATCCAAGTTATGGACCTTAACCAAGAACTTAACCGAAGTCGTTCATGCATAAAATATAGATCACAGTGACCTTATTTTTATTGGGTGGTGTCATGTTACCGGAGACACATCTAGTGGTGAAATACCATTGACCATCAACATGTAGTATCTGAGATATGGACCTTAACCAAGAACTTAACCAAAGTCATTCATGCGTAAAATATAGGTCACAGTGACCTAATTTCAAGTGGGTGGTGTCACCTTACCTGAGACACATCTAGTAGTGAAATATCATTGACCCCCAACATCTAGTATCCAAGTTATGGACCTTAACCAAGAACTTAACCAAAGTCATTCATGCATAAAATATAGGTCACAGTGACCTAATTTCTAGTGGGTGGTGTAGCCCTACCCAAAACCCATCTGGTGGTTAAATATCATTGACCCCAACAACTAGTATCCGAGTAATGGACCTTAACCAAGAACTTAACCAAAGTGTTACGAACGGACGGACGGACAAGGGTAAAACTATATATCCGATCCACATACGTGGTCGGGCCAAAAAAATAGCACTATTTAAAGGGTTATTCTACGGCAGCCCATTAGTGCGAGGGTGAAACTTTATTTTTTCTGACTCGATATAACAACCTACTATCTGTAACTCGTTATAACGATTTAATGACACATGTAGCTAACTCATTAGAACAAAATTGCTGACTCTAGTGATAACTACATGACTAACTCGTTATAACGACTTGGCTGAATCATTAGTATCACTTAGCTTACTCTTTATAACGACATAACTAACTTGTTAAAAACGAATAACCTTACTCGTTATCACCACTTAACTAACGCGTTATAACAACTTACTAGCTGTAACTCGTTTTAACGAGTTAGCTAAGTTGTAATAACGAGTTAGCTGTGGCGTTATAACATGTTAGCTATGTGGTTAAAATGAGTTACCTATTTGTTATAACGAGTTACAGCTCTTGAGTTATTTTAACGAGTTAGTTATGTCGCGTTAGATAAGAAAAACATCACCCTGGCACTAAAACATGTAATAACGAATAAGCTTCCGTAGGATTCAAACTAATAGTCCGTATAGTATTACGTAATAACACAAAACAAAAAAAAAGAGAAAGAGACAATCAAAAGATTGACCGCAAAAAGCACAGAACACAACTTAGTTGCAAACAGTATTTTAAGGCTAATACATAGAATATGTTGTGGCTTAATCTCGTTGTCTTGAATAAATGACATGTGATGTTAACATATCATCAATTCGACGAAATACAGGTCAAAAAATCTTTCATCAAGTCAGTGTTCTTTGTTTGTGTAGAAATGAGTGCGTTTCAGAATAAGTCCATTACAAAGGGACAGCTTGACAAACTAGCAATCATGTACAATGATCTGTCGAAATGCACGTCCAAAATGGGGCTATGATTTTTTTTAATTTAAAATCATGTTCTATGTATATGATTCCTTTGGGACGAGAAGGTGCTGTTTTAAACATGAAACAGATCGATAAAAAATGAAAATATATCATTATTTTTCATTCTAATGAAAACATACTAGGATTACACTGTTGTCTACAATTTTCACCTATTTCCTTGTTGAAAAGCATGCACAAGATAGATTTGTGGACTGTTTTTAGTTTGCCAATGTTAACGATAGCCGGAAATACCCCGTGATATAATAATCACGGTAGGTCTCTAAAGCAGGACTATGTTATACAAAGGGCGTGTCTAGGTTCTATAAGTATTACAGGCCTCAGAGTTAATATACTGGATCCGATGTGTACATAGAGTTCTATAGAGCAGGACAGAGTGACTGGTGAGTGATGGAGCTCTTACGGGTCTCAGAGTTGGTAAACTGGGTCTGATATGTACATAGAGTTTTATAGAGCAGGACTGGGTGATATGGAGGGCGTGACAGGGTTATGAACCTCTTAGGGGCCTCAGAGTTGATATACTGGGTCTGATTTGTCTACATAGAGTTCAATTGAGCAGGACTGGGTGATATGCAGGGCGTGACTGGGTGATGAAGCTCTTACGGATCTCAGAGTTGATATACTGGGTCTGATATATACAGAGTTCTATAGAGCAGGACTGGGTGATTTGCAGGGTGTGACAGGGTGATGGACCTCTTAGGGGCCTCAGAGTTGGTATACTGGGTCTGATATGTACATAGAGTTTTATAGAGCAGGACTGGGTGATAGGCAGGGCGTGACTGGGTGATGGAGCTCTTACGGGTCTCAGAGTTGATATACTGGGTCTGATATGTACATAGAGTTCTATAGAGCAGGACTGGGTGATATGCAGGGCTTGACAGGGTGATGGACCTCTTAGGGGCCTCAGAATTGATAAACTGGCTCTGATTTGTCTACATAGAGTTCTATTGAGCAGGACTGTGTGATATGCAGGTCGTGACTGGGTGATGGAGCTCTTACGGGTCTCAGAGTTGATAAACTTGGTCTGATATGTACATAGAGTTTAAGAGCAGGTCTGGGTGACATGCTGGACCTGACTAGGTGATGGAGCTCTTAGGGGCCCCAGAATTGATATACTGGGTCTGATATGTACATAGAGTTCTATAGAGCAGGACTGGGTAATTTGCAGGGTGTGACTGGGTGATGGAGCTCTTATGGGTCTCAGAGTTGATATACTGGGTCTGATATGTACATAGAGTTTTATAGAGCAGGACTGGGTGATATGCCGGGCGTGACAGGGTGATGGACCTCTTAGGGGCCTCAGAATTGATATACTTGATATTTTTATATAGAGTTCTATAGAGCAGGACTGGATGATATGCAGGGTGTGACTGAGTGATGGATCTCTTACGGGCCTCAGAGTAGATATACTGGGTCTGATATGTACATAGAGTTCTAAAGAGCAGGACCGGGTAATATGCAAGGTGCGACTGGTTGATGGAACTCTTACGGGTCTCAGAGTTGATATACTGCATCTGATATATATATCACCAGGATATTGTGTGACAATCTTTTATTATTCTAAATTCTTTAAAATTCAAAGTGACTTTATTTAATTGGTTTTCTAATTTGGATTATTTATTGATAAAACATATATTTTAGTAATAGGGATTAACTTGTCATACTTGAGTTTGACAATAAGTGCTAATGGACAATTAAGTAGATTAATTGATTATGTAATTTACCTTTTGATGTTTCATGCCTTAAGACTTTTCTGTATTGTTAAATATTTATATCTTTTAATACTTCCTTTTAATTGTTATTGCTAAAAATATATATTGTAAAATGTTAAATTTGTTAAGAGAGTTGGAAGCCAGAGACCGTCCTGGCAACATCCACTACTTGTATCTAATATAAATAGTTCAGCAGAAGCCATAATAAATATTTGTTAAAAGTGGAATTTATCTTCGATTGATTGTATAGGAACAATTGTGGACGTCCTTGAGTCTAATTAAGTCCCAAAGACCGGTTGTGAATGACTTTGGGGAAGTTGACCCCTTCCAGTGTTATCCTTAGTCTCCGACCTGGTCTTAGTTGGCGCAGAACCTGGCTGATCCCTTGTACCTTAGATTGCAGCAGCGAGTGTTCCCCATGTAAACAAACTTTATGGACTTAACCTGCAGAATGGAGTATTCATTTAGACCACAACGGAGACAGTGGAATTATATCAACCCTGTTCAAATTCCAGTATGTGGACTTTGTGGAAATGTTCATCCGTACAAACTATGTTGGGCTAATCAGAAGACATGCTACAAGTGCAAAACAATTGGACATTATGCAAGAATGTGTTTTAGAAACAGAAAATGTTATTTAAATTCTATTCACCATGTTGAGGAAAAGATTAAAATAGAACATTCCAATAAGAAGAAATCATCAAAACAGAGAAATAGAGACAAAATTCGAATGGAAGCGTACTTGGAAAAGAGGAATTCAATGCGTGTTATGCCATTTGCCAACATTAAGGATAGTGCTTTTAGAAATTTACTTAAGCCTAAGGTAGCTGTTGTGAAAGTAGAACTCAGTTCATTTAAAAAGAAGTTCGAGGAAAGTAAGGAAATTATTAAAACATTAGAGGAGGAAAAAATGAAAGACAAGTATGAAATTATTAATTTGATTACATCCAATGCCCAACTAGAAACAGAAATGGCCCAGTTATACGACAAGTTAACAGATGTTCAGGAATATAACGGAATATTATTTAAAGAATTGAGAGAACTTCAAGAGCTTCCTAGTTTTGGTACATGTACCACCAGTGAAATAATAGAATCTGATGAAAATGATGATAGAAAAAATACTGACAACTCAAAGAACAGTGTATGGCCTGTATACACCTTAATAGACAAACAAAATGCAAAGAGACATAATGAATTGAATGGTCATCAACCCCTAAACCAGAAGTGCAAGAAAAAGAAGCGTAAAAGCAAAACATGAGGACATGTTTTATTGAACCAGGGAGAGAGTTATCACCAGGATATTGTGTGACAATCTTTTATTATTCTAAATTCTTTAAAATTCAAAGTGACTTTATTTAATTGGTTTTCTAATTTGGATTATTTATTGATAAAACATATATTTTAGTAATAGGGATTAACTTGTCATACTTGAGTTTGACAATAAGTGCTAATGGACAATTAAGTAGATTAATTGATTATGTAATTTACCTTTTGATGTTTCATGCCTTAAGACTTTTCTGTATTGTTAAATATTTATATCTTTTAATACTTCCTTTTAATTGTTATTGCTAAAAATATATATTGTAAAATGTTAAATTTGTTAAGAGAGTTGGAAGCCAGAGACCGTCCTGGCAACATCCACTACTTGTATCTAATATAAATAGTTCAGCAGAAGCCATAATAAATATTTGTTAAAAGTGGAATTTATCTTCGATTGATTGTATAGGAACAATTGTGGACGTCCTTGAGTCTAATAAGTCCCAAAGACTGGTTGTGAATGACTTTGGGGAAGTTGACCCCTTCCAGTGTTATCCTTAGTCTCCAACCTGGTCTTATATACATAGAGTTTTATAGAGCAGGACTATGTGATATGCAGGGCGTGACAGGGTGATGGACCTCTTAGGGGCCTCAAAATCGATAAACTGTGTCTGATTTGTACATAGAGTTCTATAGAGCAGGACTGAGTGATATGCAGGGCGTGACTAGGTGATGGAGCTCTTACGGGTCTCAGAGTTGATAGACTGGGTCTGATATGAACATACAGTTTTATATAGCAGGACTGGGTGACATGCTGGACCTGACTATGTGATGGAGCTCTTAGGGGCCCCAGAATTGATATACTGGGTCTGATATGTACATAGAGTTCTATAGAGCAGGACTGGGTGATTTGCAGGGCGTGACTGGGTGATGGAGCTCTTACGAGTCTCGGAGTTCATATACTGGGTCTGATATATACAGAGTTCTATAGAGCAGGACTGGGTGATTTACAGGGTGTGACTGGGTGATGGAGCTCTTACGGGTCTCAGACTTGATATACTGGGTCTGATATGTACATAGAGTTTTAAAGAGCAGGACTGGGTGATATGCCGGGCGTGACAGGGTGATGGACCTCTTAGGGGCCTCAGAATTGATATACTTGATATTTGTACATAGAGTTCTATAGAGCAGGACTGAGTGATATGCAGGGCGTGACTAGGTGATGGAGCTCTTACGGGTCTTAGAGTTGATAGACTGGGTCTGATATGAACATATAGTTTTATAGAGCAGGACTGGGTGGTATGCTGGGCCTGACTGTGTGATGGAGCTCTTAGGGGCCCAAGAATTTATATACTGGGTCTGATATGTACATATAGTTTTATAGAGCAGGACCGGGTTATATTCAGGGCGTGACTGAGTGATGGAGCTCTTACGGGCTTTCAAGTTGATATACTGGCTATATTATGAACATAGAGGTCTACAGAGCAGGACAGGGTGATATGCAGGGCGTTACTGGGTGATGAACCTCTTACGGGTCTCAGAGTTGATATACTGGGTCTGATATGAACATAGAGTTTTATAGAGCAGGACTGGGTGATATGCAGGGCGTGACAGGGTGATGAACCTCTTAGGGGCCTCAGAGTTGATATACTGGGTCTAATTTGTAAAAAGAGTTCTATAGAGCAGGACTGGGTGATATGCAGAGCATGACTGGGTGATGGAGCTTTTACGGGTCTGAGAGTTGATATACTGGGTCTGATATGAACATAGAGTTTTATAGAGCAGGACTGGTTGATCTGCAGGGCGTGGCAGGGTGATGGACCTCTTAGGGGCCTCAAAATCGATATACTGGGTCTGATTTGTATAAAGAGTTTTATAGAGCAGGACTGGGTGATATGCAGGGCTTGACAGGGTGATGGACCTCTTAGGGGCCTCAGAATTGATATACTGGCTCTGATTTGTCTACATAGAGTTCTATTGAGCAGGACTGTGTGATATGCAGGTCGTGACTGGGTGATGGAGCTCTTACGGGTCTCAGAGTTGATAAACTTGGTCTGATATGTACATAGAGTTTAAGAGCAGGACTGGGTGACATGCTGGACCTGACTATGTGATGGAGCTCTTAGGGGCCCAAGAATTTATATACTGGGTCTGATATGTACATATAGTTTTATAGAGCAGGACCGGGTTATATTCAGGGCGTGACTGAGTGATGGAGCTCTTACGGGCTTTCAAGTTGATATACTGGCTATATTATGAACATAGAGGTCTACAGAGCAGGACAGGGTGATATGCAGGGCGTTACTGGGTGATGAACCTCTTACGGGTCTCAGAGTTGATATACTGGGTCTGATATGAACATAGAGTTTTATAGAGCAGGACTGGGTGATATGCAGGGCGTGACAGGGTGATGAACCTCTTAGGGGCCTCAGAGTTGATATACTGGGTCTAATTTGTAAAAAGAGTTCTATAGAGCAGGACTGGGTGATATGCAGAGCATGACTGGGTGATGGAGCTTTTACGGGTCTGAGAGTTGATATACTGGGTCTGATATGAACATAGAGTTTTATAGAGCAGGACTGGTTGATCTGCAGGGCGTGGCAGGGTGATGGACCTCTTAGGGGCCTCAAAATCGATATACTGGGTCTGATTTGTATAAAGAGTTTTATAGAGCAGGACTGGGTGATATGGAGGGCGTGACAGGGTTATGAACCTCTTAGGGGCCCCAGAATTGATATACTGGGTCTGATATGTACATAGAGTTCTATAGAGCAGGACTGGGTGATTTGCAGGGTGTGACTGGGTGATGGAGCTCTTATGGGTCTCAGAGTTGATATACTGGGTCTGATATGTACATAGAGTTTTATAGAGCAGGACTGGGTGATATGCCGGGCGTGACAGGGTGATGGACCTCTTAGGGGCCTCAGAATTGATATACTTGATATTTGTATATAGAGTTCTATAGAGCAGGACTGGATGATATGCAGGGTGTGACTGAGTGATGGATCTCTTACGGGCCTCAGAGTAGATATACTGGGTCTGATATGTACATAGAGTTCTAAAGAGCAGGACCGGGTAATATGCAAGGTGCGACTGGTTGATGGAACTCTTACGGGTCTCAGAGTTGATATACTGCATCTGATATATACATAGAGTTTTATAGAGCAGGACTATGTGATATGCAGGGCGTGACAGGGTGATGGACCTCTTAGGGGCCTCAAAATTGATAAACTGTGTCTGATTTGTACATAGAGTTCTATAGAGCAGGACTGAGTGATATGCAGGGCGTGACTAGGTGATGGAGCTCTTACGGGTCTCAGAGTTGATAGACTGGGTCTGATATGAACATACAGTTTTATATAGCAGGACTGGGTGACATGCTGGACCTGACTATGTGATGGAGCTCTTAGGGGCCCCAGAATTGATATACTGGGTCTGATATGTACATAGAGTTCTATAGAGCAGGACTGGGTGATTTTCAGGGCGTGACTGGGTGATGGAGCTCTTACGGGTCTCAGAGTTCATATACTGGGTCTGATATATACAGAGTTCTATAGAGCAGGACTGGGTGATTTACAGGGTGTGACTGGGTGATGGAGCTCAATTTGAGTAAAAGTCTTGACCAAAAAGGGGTCTATTCTTGGTATACATATGCCAAACATATTATGTCAGAAACAAAATTAGATATTGACATTTTAAACAATTGTCAAACAATGAAAGAAGTTAAACAGCATAAAAAAATAGTTAAAGAAAACTCAGAAGTTTTTTATAAAGAAATTATATTAAATAAACTAAATAATTTAAATGAAAATAATAAAAACTGTCTGTATAAATCTCTAAAACAAAATGTAAATGAAATGGAATACTATCTATCATATCATAATAAAACATTAAGAACCCTTTTATCTAAAATTAGACTAAGCGATCACAAACTAATGATTGAACTTGGTAGATATAGAAAAATCCCAAGAGATCAAAGACTGTGTGCCATATGCAACACACTTGATGATGAGTCACACTTCTTACTTGAATGTAATATCAATTCTAATATTCGAACTGTCTTTTTGCAATATTTTAATAACATTTATGATTTTAATAAACTAAGTAAAACTGAAAAACTAACAAAAATTCTGAATCCAACTACAACTGAAGAAATTAAGACCGTTACTTCTTTTATTAAACAGTCATTAGAACTGAGAGAAGGAGACCTGTCCTAAATATTTTAGCTGTACAATGGTAAAATTTAGATACCACCATGAGTTATGTTGTTCTTTGTTTGTTTTGTATTCATGTATATGTTTTAAGTTTTGTAAAGCTATAACCAATGTGGTTTACTGTGTGCTTTAATAAAATAAAATAAAAAAAATATATAGGAAATCATTGAAGCGTGACTAAAGCGGGCCCCCTCTCAGGCCAGTCAGTGGGCCCCCTCTTTTCAGAATCTTTGGATCCGCCTCTGTGACATATCTATGTATATTATATCTATGAGATAATGAACCATATAATTTTTAATGACCAAAACAAGACACTATTCCTTACAGTCTGTTAAACTGATCATTATAATGTTAGGTCTTTGAAATAACAGTAGACGCAATAGCTCGACATGTTATATTTTATATATTTCAATTATTTATTCTGACGTGTTAAACAAAGGTATATTTATAAAAGTACATTTGTACGTTTGTTCGGGAAAGCCAGTACCCACGGCTTAAATGCCAACTAATATAGCGAGCAAAATGTATATGAATAAGACGAATCAATTTCATAATCGAAGCTAAAACAGTTTAAGTTGCATAGTAGATATTCATAACATAATTAGAATTTTTCCCCTTTTATTTCATTTTTCTTTATCCCTTTCTCTTAATACAAGTGAATAGTTACATTGTGGTCCATACCTGTTCTTTTTGGTTTATTAGATATATCCGAGGATTCCCCAAATCTATTTTTAGGGAGCAGGACCGCGTTAGAAATAACGGCGACCTTTCTGGTCCTTTAGAAAGGCCGATGAGTTCCGATTGTTACATTGATACCCGGGGGGGTTACTCCGGTGTTTTATGACGGGGGTGTGCATTTTGTAGATTGAAATTGGTACCCGAATCTATGTCAGAAAATCGTCAAAAACATACCCAAATCTATGTGATTAGCATACAATACCCATATCTATGTAACGAAATAAAAGTCCATCAAGGTTTTTTTTCATTTATTAGAGCCTTACAAAATTAATTACAAGTCTCTTTCTTATTTAAAATGACATCTTAACTTCGTAAAGTATCCCCAAAACACAAAAGACCCAAGTCTTTGGCACCTTTTCTGTTTTGACTCTCATACCTATGTAAGACATCAACAAAAATGGGTACCAAATCTATGTGTACTGCTTAAAAAAAGATACCCAAATCTATGTAAAAAATTGTGAAAAATGGACCCATAAAAATTGCACATCCCGTATATTGTATATAGGGAGTAACCCCCCCGGGCATTGATATGGGCCGAAATATTCTAGGGACGAAAGGGGCGAAATCCTGGGACGAAACTTTCGACTCAAAAGTTCTAGGGCAAGCTGGGGTCACAGCTTCAATTTTTTTTTATCTAAAAACGATTGCCATATTACATTGTAACGGATTATTGCCATGCCAACAGTGTGTTTGGTATACAAATAATATGATTAGCATAAATTTTCACCGGGTAGGCTCGGACTCGCTAATTTGAACAATAAATTCTCATTTTTTCAAAAATGTATATGCAACAGATCAAGGCACGGCAATATTCCGTTAGAATATAAAATTGCAATCGTTTTTGGATTATAAATTTGAAGCTGTGACCCCGGCTTGCCCCAGAACTTTTGAGTCAAAACTTTCGTCCCAGGATTTAGCCCCTTTCGTCCCTAAGTTTTTTTTCGGCCCATATCAATATAACACAAATACCTTTAATTTTCACATAAATTAAATTGATTTTGATGGGTTAGTTTTCAAATCTGATTGACGCAAATAGTTTTATAGCCGAATACAGTCATATTCTACCTTAAATGCGCTGTGAACCTCTGGGTCATTGACGATTGAAAGGTCTCCAGTAACAAGTCCATATATCTGAAATCGGATTTAGCACAGTTGCATGACAAAGGAATATTCCTGTCTAGTTCTTCATCAGTTGTAGTAGTTGTATAGTTAAAAATAATGTTACGTGTAGGTTTTCATATTTATAAGATACAATAGGCGGTTCGGCATTAGAAAAATAAGGTTGAATGAGATCTTGAGTATTAGGGTCCATAAATATACTAGATATATTTATGAAGCCAAGTTCTGTTGTTTTGAGTTTCACATTTTTCAAAAGATACTGACAGTTTTTTTTCTACTCAAACTCTTGTATCAGTGGAGGATTCAGAGCCCGGATTCAGATCTAGACGTTTACTTTTGGGGTTATAGAACGCTCCTCCATCGTAATATTTATTACATAGGTGTGGATTTTAGGCAATGTTGGGCTGGACCCCCCCCCCCCCCCATTTTTCATCCCAATTTGACTTTTTCGAAAAAATTTTGGGTTTGCCTAGTTTTTATTCCTTTTAAAGGTTTAGAAGAGCTTCAGTTTTGTCATATGCACTAAAATTAGGATCCTTATTTATCAATTAGAACTTTAAATTAATTCTTCAAGGACATTCAATGGAATTTATAATTTTCCAAAAGGTGTTTATATTACAATTCTTTATTGGTTACTCATTTGTTTTTCATTAAAACAAAAAACAGAAATGAAGCCTGAAATATACTACACAAGTTTTTGCTTTTAGGCTAAAAAAAACACCAAGAAAAGACTTTTGTTTATTTATAAGGGCACCTGCTAACGTTCGCCAATGCTTGATATTTTGACAAAATGTATCTTATCGTTCGTTCATGGGTGTTTAACGCCCGACTATCCAGGTTGGATATTGCAGGCTGTTACATGCGTTTGGTTGTTATAGTTGTTGCGTCTTCCTGACGGGTTAAGCTCTAGTACCAAGGTTGGTATTGTTCATATCCAGGCGTCGCCGGTCGTGGGCCAGGGTCGAATTCCTCGTCACAGGTAGACAGGTTGTTATCTGTGTCAAACCCCAACGTGTCCAGATCCACTCCTTCTGCGCATAACTCTAAGCCATCTGGGTAGCTAACCCTGTACATTTGTCCCCCTCTTTTGGATGGTTTGTGTTCCACTCTGTTGTAGCCTGGTGGGGCTTTTAGTTCCATTGGTGTGTATTTGGTTGGCATCTTTAGAGTGCTCCAATAACTGCCTGTGCGTTTGTCTTGAGTGGCGCTGTCAACTCGTTGAGGCGTAATGGTGTTGCTTGGTGTGTCAGTGGTGTATTAAGATGAAACGTACTTAGTTCTTCTTCCAAAAATGAAAAAGTTCGCATGGAAAATAATATAAAATGAATAAAATTTATTTTATGGTAGCAAGTAAAACGACACTGAATACTAATAAAATATGTTATATTGAAAGATTCGACGCTCTCCGAACGCCGTTCATGTAGTAGGTATACTCTGAGAAAATCAAAACTAAATAGTTAGTTAAATTATATATTCTCAGGTATACTACCTCTTTATATATATATTCAATGTCAACCTTGTTTCATTTACTGGAAAGCTATTTTAGGCCAAATAACCTGCATAAATAATGGATCCTTTTCTATATATTATAAATTCAGATTTTCTTAAAGAACCACACCAAGATCAAATAAATATTTTACTAAAAATTTTATAAAACAGATTTCTATTTTTTAAATCGAATTTAAAAAACCCGACGAAAAAGAAACTTGTAATAGCGGAGATATCGGCTCAGGTGATTTTTGCAGGTATTCTTTACCTGTGCTAAATTTATCGATCGTTTGTTTCCGGAGCTCTCCGCTGTAATACGTCACATTGTGAACAGATAACTAATAAACTTCCTGTTTACATTGTAAAAGTCGACACGTAAATAACAAAAAGCAAGAATTATAGCTGATTACAATGCCAAGAGGAGATAGGGGCGGTAAGAGCAGGGGCACCGGAACCCGTTGTGTTGCTGCCAACTGTGGAAACACAAATGCAGATGGTTTCTCTATGCATTCCTTCCCTAAAGATCCCGTGGTTAGGAAACAATGGATCGACTTCGTGCATGTAAAACGAGCGAAATGGACAGGACCGACAGCTTGTTCATCCCTTTGTTCGGTGCATTTTGCATCTGAATGTTTTCCATTTCGAATAAGGTTCGAAATGGAGCAAATGAACACCCGTCCGAAGAAGGTTAGGTTAAATGATGGATCTGTGCCAACAATACATACATGTAGCACAGTAGCAGACACTGCATCTTCCATGGAGCAATCAGAACCAGATACAGAGATAGACCATGAAAGACCTGGTACATCAACATCTGTACCCTCAACACCTATAACACCTGTACAGAAGAGATTGTACCCCCTTCAGATGCTGTCTCCAACTGAAGACTGTGTTAACCAGGGTTCACCTCCAAAGAAAATTAGGCGTGGATATGCAAAAAGGGAAACTGCAAGGGTATGTTCAGTCAAAATTTAAAAGAATAAACATTTTTTTAAAGCTAACTTAATTATTTTTAGCAATTAAACATTTTCTCTTTGATATATACATATAATTTTAAATTTTTCTAAAATTTAGAAAATTAGATATACATGTACATGCAATATTGAATTAACAAATTCATTGTTTACTCTGCAAGGCGATAACAAATTGGTACAACCATTCAACACTTATTGACGATAAAGAGATGTGGAATAGGTGTACGCACACAACCAACATAAAGAAACAGGAATTTTAAAAAATCACAATGGAAAACCATTCTTAAACGGACCATAGGTTGCCGTCTTGCATTGGCCTCAATACTAAAAATACAATACATACACATTTATGAAATGGGATTTTCTTTTCATTTGTTGACATGTCAATGCATTGTATTTAAATTTTATACTTTATTGTTATAATTTACAGATTTTGGCAGAGTACTCAGAAAACACCAACAGACATGTCAGAGAAAGAACAGATACATGTACACCTGAAGAAATGGACCAAACATTGTGTGAAGATGAGGTAATGGTTATTTTTTTTTGACAATAACATTGTTGTTTGGAATGAATACCTTAATTTTAAATATTATATAAAAAGTCTTTTGTTCTTATATGGCAAAATTGAGTTTTAATTTTATGGTTTTTAGTTTACATACTAAGTGTTTGTGCAAATGTATTTGTGCTAATACTTACAAAATTTTACAACTCTAACTATATACACATGTACGAAATGAATATTGACATGATTTATTCTATTAGCATTTATTTAAAACAGTAATTAAAAGGTAATCTTTTATTTATTTTAGGACAGTGAATATGTTGTCGAATCCGTCAGGTCAAACAGCAAAATGACAACAGTTGGATGTCAGGTCAACTCCAAGGTGAAAAAAAGATCAAAATATTGCCAAACCACCAGTAAAGTCAGGCCAGTGACAGATGAAACTCGAAAGTCTGTATCTACAAGAAGTATAGGTAATTGAATATCAGTATCATTATACTGTAGTTTTTTATCAGTTTAAAACAACTTCTACTGTTACTTTAATCATTTTGCTTATTTTTATTTGAATTTATTGCAATAAAGGAAGGATTCAACTCAAGTCAATATTCATTTGGAAAAATAAATTAATCATTGCACACAGTAAACCATAGTCATTATATCTTTACATAAACATGTAACATTAAAACTTGAATAGTAATTAAATAAAAAAAGAAAATTGAACAACTAAAATAACCATGACAGGGTTCCTCTAAATTTAAATGATGGTTTCATAATTTCTTCAGTTCAGTTAATTAATACACATGTTACTGTTGTATATGTTGAGATTGCATTTTCAAAAACCAACCCTATCCCTAAATGTTTTTATTCGTATTTTCAGGTACCCAGACCATCTCTAGTTTACCTAAACAGAGGGTCACAACAAAATATGCCTTTCAGCTTGTGAGACCTTCCGATTTTCCAAACCAAAGGAATCCAAAGCAGAGGCCACCCTCTCTTAGCAGTGAAGATGATCCACTGTCGTCACCTATGAAATTGGCAAACAACGCAGACGACAGTGATTATGAACCATCTTCTGAAGACGACAACAATATTGAGGAACCAAACAATGTTGCTGATAACAGGTAATTGTTGAGATTTAGTCTGTTGAGATTTGAAATTGAAAATTTTCATGCAGATTTTAGGTTAAAAGAAAGGACGGGTTCCAACAACCAAACCCCCCCTCTGGATCCATCACTGGGAAATATCTTTTACAATTTATTTCATAAATTATAATGAAAATTTTAAAAAAGACATGAATAGAAAAAATGAAACATAAACAAATATTGACTTTGAGTTATTGTTCCGGTAGGATAATCAATGTTCTCATAAAAGAAAATTTATGATGAATTTCAGCGAGGTGTGGATTGAGATTGGGCATGCACCGGTTTAAAAAAAATGCATAAAATCCATGGTAAAAGCATAAAATTAAAAAAAAAAAATATTGCACTTCACCTTGCTAAACAAAAACAAAATGTACGCCCCTAACCTGAAAGTCTGGATCCGCCCCTGAATATTTTAGTACATTTATATCTATATTTTCATGTTCATTTTCTTTGCAGACCTGAAGAGGAGACAAAATACATTGTATTTGAGTCCAACCTTATGGAGCTTTTCAAATCCTGTACAAAATGTGGAGGTGCTGCACCAGGAAAGATCAATTACACCAGTGGCTCTATGATTAAGATTACTCAGCAGTGTGACCATTGCTTATTTTCAAAGCATTGGTACAGTCAACCTACCGTTGGAGGAAAGGCTGCTGGTAACCTGTTAATGGCTGCTGGAATTCTCTTTTCGGGTTCCATTCCTAGTAAAGTGCTGCGATTTTTAAAGTTCATGCGAATTGCAGCAATAAGCATGAGTACATATATGAACCATCAGAAATTTTACCTGTATCCAGCCATTGCTCATGTATGGTATAATTTCCAGGAGGACTACCTAAATGATGTAACAACGTCTGGACGCTTACTTACTTTAGGAGGAGATGGAAGGTGTGATACTCCAGGTCACTGTGCCAAGTATGGGAGTTATAACATGATTGATTTAGATGAAAGTTATGTCATCGATGTTCAACTTGTTCAGGTACGTGATTATGCATGATGTTACATGTATTAATATGTTAATACAAAACACCAAAGTGATATACAAAAACGATTGATTTGGATATGCTGTATATGCATATTTCAAGGTAAAAACTCTCTTTAGGATTTTTAGTGTTAAAAATTAAAAGTCCACCTAAATGTTGTGCAAAGCCCTTATAATAATTGCCCATAAAGGCTTCTTAAAACATGTACAGTAATCATAAGTTATTGTGCAATATTTTGATATACCGGTCATTTATAATTTTATTTTCTAATGTAGAGTAATGAAGTACCAAACAGCCATCACATGGAAAAGGAGGGTCTAGTAAGAAGTGTCAACTTTCTTAAGGAGCAAGGGGTACAGATAAAGGCAGTCGTTACAGATGGTCACAAGATGATTGGAAAATGGGTTAGAGAAAACATGCCAGATACAACTCATAACCTAGATGTTTGGCATGTGGCTAAAGGTAATTTTATAAGCTATGAATTGCATAATTAAAAATTTAGATGGTATAAAAATGCAAATAGACTAAATATTAGGGGAAAATTCATATCATTAAAAGGTTTGATAAAACTGAGTTCAAGTATAGATACAATGTACATGTATTATGACAAGACATATCTCTTAACCAGATTTAAAGCAAAACAAAAATATTAGGCATAGAATGTGGGTTATATGTCAATACATGTTCACTCTATATAGTTAAAACCTTGTTAGAAAATCAATATATAATATTATGCAAATATTACAATTAATACAATACAATTTCTAGGATTGAAGAAAAAGCTCTTAAAGCTATCCCTTGAGAAAGAGTGCACAGACTTGCAACCTTGGATCAAGAGCCTGACCAATCATTTGTACTGGACAGCTGCTTCATCTGTTGAACCAGACAAAGACCTGATGCTGGCCAAATGGAGCTCTGTTCTGAACCACATTATAAATGTGCATTCTGGACACAGTGTGGTGTATGATAAGTGTGAGCATGGTCAGTTAGAAGGAAGAGAGCGCAGAAAGAAATGGCTTAAACCAGGTAATTTCAACATTATTTTGCAAAAGTATATTGTTGATAAAAAAATTGTAAGTGTTGTTTTGTCATGTTTGTGCTACTTTGGGAAATTTTTTTTTTTATATTACTGCAATAACAGGAAAATATTTGAAGAAAAAATAGAATCTCATGACAGCATGTACATGTATTTTTATGAAATACATATACATATATTTTATAACTTTCTTAAATGCACTAATTTTCTAGGCACAAAGGTGTATGAAAAGTTACAAGGAGTGTTGGTGAATACACAAATGAAAAAGAACATCCCTATGCTCTCTCCTCACAAGCAGACATCATCATTGGAAGGTTTCCACTCAGTGATAAACCATTTTGCTCCAAAGATGATCAGTTTCTCATATCATGGAATGTTATGCAGGTAAGTTAATATTTTTGACTAAAGCATCTCTTAGGAGTCTTGAATATACTACACCAAAAAAACCAAAGAAATACCAACATGACCAATGGAGCATTAGAATGCCTTAAGTCAACACAACTCTGGTGATCCAGAAGGGCAAACAGTTTCTTCTTGTTGCATGTCGAATAAATAAATGGTCTCAAACTTTATTGTAAAATTTTAAATATATTATTTTACGTAGCTTTTTGTGCATAATGCAAAACTAATAATTAACTTATTTATATTTTTAAAGAAGATTCAAGAATATTGTAGTTTCTAATTTTTGTTTGAAACTTTAAGCACAATTACATGATTGTAGAAAAATCAACCACCATTGGATAATTTTTATTTTATGAATTGAGAAATTTTTATTGAATTTTTAAGTATTATTTTTTTTCTTTTAAATTATAGGCTTTGGTTGGCAGCCCTCCATTTTAATGAAAATAGCCAAAGAGATCAGGCAACTACACGGGATGGTGCTCCACGGTACAACATAGTGTTCCCTAAATTCAAAAAAGGAGGCTACACAGTGAGAAAGATTCATGTTGACTCAACATTTGGTAAATACAACAAAGTTTTTTTTTACTTTGGATGATAGAGTTTAATATTTGTTTGAACATGTTGAAATGAAAATTTTATCTGAAGATTTTAACACTGCAATCTTCCATGTTACAGGTTTCCCTGCTGTCAGGTGCTTTATTGACCTAGCAAAAATGTACAAGGTTTGGTAAAATTAGTTTTAATGTAATACTATTAAAATTTATAAAAATCATTCTGATTGTTTTTATATTTATTTCAGACTATGTCGATGTACTGATGAGAACCGTAATGGGATTAGGTGCTAACAGCCACATGAATGAGGACGGTATACAGCTTCTTGTTGAAGTTCCACCACCACTCTGCAGTCAATATGAAAGACCTGACAAAGAAGAGGCCGTGCAGAATCTTGTATCACGCTTCAATCTGCAGCATAGTGAAAACCAGTGTAGTTCTGGTCTTGGTCTGGGAACGAACTCCTGATTTTTTTCACAGCACATGCTGGGATAATCACACGTATCTCTTTTCCAAGATATCCCCAGCACCATCTTACAAACTGTCTATATGCAGTATATCTGTTTCTCCTGTAATTTACAATGATTCAGAAACAGTTATTAACAAGTTCCAAATTAAAGTCTAAAACGAAACTAGAAAACAAGTTCTGTAATTCATTTAACATAAAAGGTGTATAAGAAATTAGCTAATATTTTATCACCCTATATACATCATGTACATGGTATAACTTTTAAAGATAAGAATCTAGAACAACTGATATAAAACAAGTGATTTCAAAAGAATTTTGTTTTTGCTACTTTCACGTTTTTATGCACCATCTACAAAAGTGGAAGGGGGCATATAGTCATGATAGTGTTGTCCGTTCATCAGTCTGTTGGTCCTTATTGTTGCGAGATAAGGCATTATGTGTTTTGGATATATTCTTGATTTATGTATATTTATTATATATATTTATAGATTGAATCTGAATAATAGCATTAAAAAATTTTGTATATTGCGTTTTTGTCTTTATTGTATTTAGTTTAAACAGACTTGACGAAATGTGTCTGAACGAATCAAATGTCAGACAAAATTTGATTCGGTCAGACAGAAAATTTGGAAAAAAATTGTTAAACATTTAAAAGAAAAACCTCAAAAATGATATTCGGTCAAACAGACTCTCAGCCTATTTCGCCAAGTCTGGTTTAAACATATCTATTTATCCTGGATTGGCATGATAAGGAAACAAGCTAAATGCTTTTATAAATCCCCCTCCAGTTTGCAAGTGTGGCCTTTGTATCAGCTGCCATTGAGCCTCCTCTTAATAAACTTTAAAAACGGGTCTTTAACAAGCACATGGTTTATTGTATTTGTTTTCACTTACTCATTGGATGCATCAGGAAGAGCTCCGTACTCTTGCCTGTACTGGAAGTATGCCACTTCTAGAACATCAGGGTCCAGACAGACTGTTTGAAACCCTGGTATAAGAGTAATACAACCCACATCTTCACTTTTCTCCTCACGTTTAGTGTTCACTCGTTCTACCTCATGACAACAAACACACTCTCGAACAGTAGGCATGAGCTGACAGTTCCCACATGTACAACTTAAAAAATAATTAAACTTTTATAGTTGTGTTTAATAATTAGTTCAAATGCTAAATACATATTGCCTTAGAGAGAAAAGTTCAAGTACATGTAAGTAGACCAAATTACAGACATTTTAAAGTCTAGAAAACAATCATACAAAGTATCAGTTATGTTACCAATGTTGAACATGGTCAAAGGAACCAGACCTATGTAATTTAGGAATTTTTAAAATGTTCCTGATTTTATGTAAGGGGACAACCATTATATCTTGAGGGGGGAGCAGTTTTTGTAAATAAACATTCTGGCCTGGAAAAGGTTGGAAGTAAATAATCTGGCCTCTGTTTGCAAGAAAATAAATAATCTGTCCCAAGATCCTTGCTCAATTAAGGTATTGTATGCAGAAAATAAATAACAGGGTAAAAAATAAATATTCTGGCCCACAAAATTTTTAAAATAAATAATCTGTCTCAACCGAAACTGCCAGCCCCCCTTTCAGAAGCAAATGCCTTAATGGTCGTCCCCTTATTGCTTCCTTAATGGTCGTCCCCTTAACCTGTGTAAATTTATGTTGAAGGACAATGGGCATGTTTATCTATCATGATTAAATAAACACCTGTAGTCTTATACACATGCATAAGTGTATGTCTTCAAGAAACCATGCATGATACTGATAGATAAGATTGTTTATTCCAATTATGATTTGATATTCAAATAATATATTGATATTCAAAACTAAACTTCATTCAACAGTTTCAATAATAAAAACAAGAATTTTCGGTGTCATACAAGTAAGAGGTGAATTACAGGTCCTGTTTTTGAAAAAGCAAAGCATAGACCATAGTAAAATGATCGTACCAGAGGGCCAACGCAATGGTTTAGAATTTAACCATTGCCGTTGATTATTTTTAAGAAAAAGTCGTATTTCTTGAGAAATTTGGGCAAAAGAAACATTTTATCTTCGCTGACATAAAAACAAGACATTTACCAAGAAGAGTCAGTTAACCGTTCATCAGTGTCTTGGTCATGTGCATCGTCAGAATTTTCTTCCGCGTCCGATGCATAGGGCTCAAATTGGTAAGGATTTATTCCCAGATTATTAGCTGAAGCTTCTACACTCTCTCCCTCTTCTTCCTCTTGCATAAATTCATCGTCACTATCACCCTCGTTAAAAGGAGAAGACTGGCACGACAGTGAAAGATCGCTTTCATTTTCGATAAACTCGCTAGCATCAGCCATTGTTTTGATTCTGCATCTGACGAATAGTTCACAATGTGACGTCAGCTCGCTGTTTTTGGCAATCTCCGGAAATTCTCGTAATCAATGATCGGAAACGCAAGCGGACAGGTGCAAATCTATATTTTATGAATTAATAACTCGGTCATTTCAACACCGATTTTTATCGGGTTTTTTGCATTCATTTATACAAATAAAAAACTTTTTAATATCAAACAAAGAAAAAAAATGTTGTCTGGGAGTGAAGTAGTTCTTTAATGGTAACGTAATTGTCATTTTGTCCGTTTCGTTAAACGATTTTTTTTC
This sequence comes from Arcuatula senhousia, assembly GCA_963971305.1. Classification (NCBI taxonomy): domain Eukaryota; kingdom Metazoa; phylum Mollusca; class Bivalvia; order Mytilida; family Mytilidae; genus Arcuatula; species Arcuatula senhousia. The sequence goes on from OZ020312.1 coordinate 38,381,057, forward strand.
CAAATAATTTCGAAACGATGCTGGTTCATCTCTGGATCACCTGAACTAACCCTCGTGCTGACTCGAGTCGGCGTGGCTGATTGTAATTTTGTTGCTTCGTACGGTGTGTGTGTTGTTTGTTTTTTTTTCTGTTGTTGTTCGTTCCTCTTATTTTTTCTTCAACTTCCAATTTATTTGTGCGACCCCCATAATAAAAGACCATTGGTATTCCTTAAGAATTCTTATTTATTCAGACAAAGGAATTAGATCTATATAGTTCTTTTTTCAGACTCTTATCAAAATAGCCTCCACTAAAACCATAGACATACAGGTCTATGCTAAAACCAAGAAAGAAAAGATGACATAAAAAATAGATGTTTCTAGTTGCATGCCCTGCATCTAATAGCCATAACAGACACATAAACCAATGAACGCATAACTTTGTTGTAGCATGATAATTTTCATCAAAATTTCCTTGCAATATGCATTTGAGTATTGGATTTGACATTAATATGACTGTAGATCATCAAATGATTCTTGTTAAATAATCGTGTCGAGTTCGAGTAAATGCCCATACTAATTGTTTTACATGTAAATTGAATTTCAATCAAGTGCTAGCGTGTGTCACAAACAATGGCTTCAATAATCATCTAAAACAACATTCAAGCAGAATATAATAATTCAATTAAGAAATAATTAGCCATGCAAACACTAAGCATCGAATTCTAATGGCCAATTTTATGGGTCTTAGACTAGAATAAATTCCACTTGTTTCTGGAAAACTCATTTCATTTAAGAACTATTTGGAACTCACATGCCCCTTCTTTGTGTCTTATGACTTTTAAGTTTAAGAATAAAAAAAAATAAAGGTGTCTAAAAGACGGTTGATGGACTAGACATGTATAATATAGTTCTCTGTATTATATGCAATAGCGAATATAACCAGACCAGACAGGGCACATGTAAGTATCATACCACATTTGTTTCAATTAATAAAAATAAATATCCTGTCCTAGAACGCAGTATCATGAGAGACCATGAGAATGCTTTTTACATCTGCCTTTTATACTCATTTCTTCATTCGATAGATTTTTTTTGTTTATCAAAATATCATATAATCTGTCAGTTAAGACAATTCGATTTATACATTTGAAAAAAAAATCAGTTATTAAGAATATAAACTAAGTCCCTATATATACATCTGAGATTTATATAGTATGGCCGAAGTGTCTACGGCCGAGGAGTCATATGGCCGAGACTTCCTATGGACGAAATAAAGTGTGGCCGAGGTGTCCAAATACTTGCTGATCTTATTGGTCTGCGTGCTGCCATCTTTTGTAACTGTGCCAGCTTTCTTAACGGCCATTTCCCTCCGCTGGTCGAGACGTTGTTGATCTCTTCTCCTAGCGGCAGGAGATTTCTTCAGGGCCTGGCTGGATTTTCCTTTCCCCTTGTGCGGTACATCAGCCGGCGTCCAGGTCATCTTTGCCTCAACCTTCCCGTTCGAAATGGAGAAGTCCCACTTAAGTATCATTCCATCCTTGACGGCGGTTTTGAGTAGTGCGTTGAGTTCAGCTGGAATTTCCATACTGAAGTGTACTAGTCGAAGATCGAACCTAGAATAATGTATCTTATTGAACCAATGAAAGCTATTAAAAAGACCCTCTGTCCCACGTACGTGCTCTTTCCACGCCTACATAACCAAATTCGTAATGAATAAATGAGGGGGGAGGACCTTTTTAGGGACACCGGGATTGGCCATATTTTAGCTCGGGATTCCGGGATAAAATTATATCATCTTTACCGGGCTTCGGGATTTTCTCATTTTTAAGTCGGGATGACGGGATTTTGTAAAAATTAGTTCGGGATTCCGGGATCAGACCCCCTCCTACCCCCCCCCCCCATAACTGAGTGGACGACTTAATCAGGAATCACTTTTCGGAATCTGATTGGACGAAAAAGTACAAATGTAGGTTATAATCTTATTTCAGTTGTGCGTATAGTTAAATCAGGTGAAGCAAGTGACATTTCATCGAGGTATGAAAGACAATTCAAAAGATTATTTAACAAATCAGGAACATTAAATAAACTTGTTTTAAAATGTTCCTGAACAAATGGAGTAACCGCATTTTATGCACGCCGAGACAATAATTATATTCGATATGGTTTTCTCAGATGCACGGTAAATGTAAAATATTCAACAATGTGATCAGTAGACGCTGTCTTGTAATTTGACCAAAAGCAGACAGATGATGAATATCATTCAAACCCGTATAATCATTGTAATAGCCAGAAAGGGACTTGTAACACAATATCAATTTTAAATTTCCCGCTGCTTAACTTATTTTATCCAATCATAACACGTTTTTCAAAATGATTTGGGGAAGACTAATAACCGGAAGTTATTTTTTGATGATAATGAGATGTGGGTTGTAAACAAAATTTAGCATGTAAGATAAAAAGGGTTATTTCGTCGTTGTGATGGATGACATTTTAGATGAAGTGAAGAAGTTGACAGTTAGTGAATTAAGGTCACGGCTTATTGAAATCGGTGAAAAAGTAGGTCCAATAACCGGCACAACTCAAGCTTTATTTCAGAAACGTTTGGCAAAACGACTGTACCAAATTCAACATCCAGATTTAACAAATGACGATGAAGTTAAGGAAAATGATGCAAAAAATAACAACATTGAAATACAACACAATGTTTCTTCATTAAAACAACAAGATGTTTCAAGTGTAACTGCAGAAACACCCAAAGAAAAAGATGGTAGCATCTCAAAACAGCCTGATGAAGATGGTGTGTTTGAAGAAGAATTTGTCAACTTTTATGGAGTCTGCTTGCCACATGGTATAGAAAGAAGAGAAACAAGTGGTAGGTTTTGACTTAGCTGCAATAATGTAGCTCCTAAGAGTTATAATTCCAAAAGGTTCCATTACCATGATTACCATCTGCCTTGGCTTGAAAACGGTCGCAGGTGGTTCCGTCCCCAGGTTGATCCGTCCTTGGTTGATCCGTCCTCAGTAGATCCGTCCCCTAGTTGATCCGGCCTCTAGTTCTTAGTTGGTCCGTCCCCATTTTAAAATATAATGAAATATAGTCTTTTTTCAAGAACGATTACATATTACTTTTAAGTTTTAAAACTTTAAAAAATGGTTATTATCTAAAAAAGGAGAGAATTTTGAAAACCATTAATTAATTTCACTTTTCGCTAATTGGCTTGATAAAATTGGATCAGTGTTTTGACAGGTGTTTATTGTGCTCTGTCACCAACATGACCAACATGTTTATTCAACAAACCGTTGTAAAAACTTTAACTATTATAATAAATTCCCTTGACATGAGATGTGTGTGGTTTCTTTAACACTACAGTTCGGAACATTCTTTTTTCCTTTTGAAGTTGAAATAGGATACAATACAAATATAGTCATTTTTTTTACATTTACAATCGGAAGGGACAATATAGATAAAAACCGGTGCATTGTTTTTTGACAATTCAGTACTATTTCTTTTTGCGCCGAAAATATATTTCACTTGCGCCACAAATTTTGTTTTGGGTGACTTAATAATGTGTTATTAAAACTCAATACCTGCATAAAAATTCAAAGTAAAAGAATAACAGCGCTATATCGTGCAAATACCACACCCAAATGAGCAGATCAGAGTGAGTGTTCTATAGGTTTCTCAGACTGGTCATCGAAAATTTTGTTACTTTTCATCCTCAGACGGCGTGAAAAAGTTAACGGCATCGTGTATGTCCGTCTTGATGTAATTTATTTATAAAAAAAAATCTTTAAAACTTTTTATAAAAGTATCAAAACTATATCTTTCCTCAATATTTCTAAGAAAAATCTGAAATGATTTGCTACATAAACCACGCTAAAGTTTCAAACCTGAAAATATATAATGCAATAATGATCATTACTTATTGATGAACCTAAATTTGCACGCAAAACACTTCATTTATCAATTGAAATCACATTTATAAACTTTTTCTCCAAATTAACAAGTTAACTTGCAATTTAATACTATACATGCCGCACAAGTCTAAAATATGTGCCTATACCCGTCAACTACATGTATTAACATGTTTAACTCATACATTATTTGTTTTATTGGGGACGGATCTACAAGAGGACAGATCAACTACATGTAGTGGACGGATCAACCAAGGACGGATCTACTTGGGGCCGGATCAACTAGGGGACGGACAAGTTTAGGGCTGGATCCACTAGAATTCTTGAAAACATGTAGTAACCAGTGTAACCTCCCTACAATTCTCTAATAATCCGCGAGGGTAATGATTCCAAACCCATTTCTCCCAACAGAGCACAGCTAAACCAATTGGTGGTATTATTATAATATCTGAAAACTTATCAACACAGTCTTTACAGTGGATTGAACTTATCCTCAAACATGTCAAATACATTGTTCTGTATAAAGATATACATGCATGACATGTAGATGATAAGTGTGTATTAGAAAAAATTGTTTTGCTCTGTTGTTCATGTTGGAAGTAATGGGTGGGAATCATAACCTTCACAGAGAGAATCTACAGAGGGTTACATTATTGTAACTAGGGTTTGAACATGTTGAATAGTCTGATTAAAATACACTCATTTTGACACTTGCTTTAAATTTTATTTATGTCATTTATTTGTATTGTAAACCTCCATAAATATAAGTTTTGTTGATAGCTGTAATTGTGACAATATGGGATTTTTATGCCCCATCTACTAAAGTAGAGGGGCATATACATTTGTACCGTAGTGTTCAGGTCCATTCTTCTTCTTCCGTCTATCTGTTTGTCTGTCCGTCCCAAATCCCCATATTTCCAAATTCCCACTTACTGATGCCAAATCAATGATACAGTCAAACCTGTTTTAAGAGGTCACCCTTGGGATGAGAAAATTTTGACCACTTAAGACAGGTGGCTGCTTAATCCAGGTTTGTTTTTGTTGATTTATTAAAGAAAGGGACAAAAAATATGTGTCTGTCTAAAGCAGGTGATTGCTTAATAGAGGTGGCTGCTAAGGCGGGTTTGACTGTATTTGTATAGTAGGTGCACCTAGTGATGCTAAGCACAATGCATGCTTCGGATGCTGGCTGTGACCTTTATTTTCCGCATGAATGACCACTTATAGAAAAATGATTAAAGTCCATTCCTTCTTACTGACAAGTGCCATAGCAACCATATTGGTATGGTAGGTGCACCTAGTGATGCTTAGTAAAATGCATGCTTCGGATGCTGGATATGACCTATATTTTCTGCATGGATCTTAAAGAAGAGTGGTTAAAGTCCATTCCCACTTACTGACATGTGCCACATCTACTATATTGTTATGGTAGGTGCACCTAGTGAATGCATGCTTCGGATGCTGGCTGTGGCCTATATTTTTCGCATGAATGACCACTTATAGAAGAATGGTTTTAAAAAATGACTGACATGTGCCACATCAATTATATTGGTATGGTACAACATGTACAATGTAGGTGCACCTAGTGATGCTTAGCACAATGCATGCTTTGGATGCTGGCATTGACCTATATTTTCCACATGATAAACCTGCACTTATAGAAGAATGGTTAAGTTGAAGTCCATTCCTTCTGATTGACAAATTGTGCCTTAATAGAAACCATGTTGATGTTTTAGTGTCAGATAGCGAAAAAAAATAAATGTTGCGAAGATGGGGCATTATGTCTTTTGGACATACATGTATTCTTGTTTTTTTAAATGAAAAGAAAAAGGACAACAACATCAACTGGATTTGCAAGTCTATGTCTTTATTTCTGTTTGACCGACTAGTTTCGGTGCCTAGGGCACCGTCATCAGGGTACAGATATAAAAAAAATAGGACCTGAAGTACAAATGTGGGTTCATAAAATATGACGTCATAATTAAGAGTCCATGACTACATTGAAAATGAAAGTGAAAGTAAAATTTAACTATTAATAGAAATAATGGTTTAAAATATCTCAAGGCAAAAAAAACAATAATACAAAGTTATCAAATTTGTGTAGAGTTTCTTAATACTATGGTGCCAAGTTTGTAGTATGTTTTTGGTTGGCAAGAGGTTTGTTTCAGTTTTGTTAAATTCACATGTTGGTTGAGTTTGTAAAGTCAACATTTTTTGCACTGTTCTGGTGATTTTAAGACTTTCATCAGGCATCATCAATGATGAATGGTGGGTATTCCAGTGGACACACATTCTATACTCCCGTACCACTTCCCCTGGCCAATAGAGGTACTGCTCCCAAGAGCGTCGGGGGGTATAAGAATGACGGGGATTGTCGCAATAAGGAAGTCTGTTGATTATCAATCTATAATGTTCATAATGATATGGTATTGAATGTAATTCTCCATGGGTGGTTTGGTTTTGGGTTTTTTGACTCATTAAAAAATTCTGCTTTCTTGTAAATAGTTCGAATACGGCTTCCAAGTCACTGTTGGTTTATGTTTTTATAATTGAATCAATTTAGCTTTACACATGTGAATAGTGGATTTTTAAATTGGTACACAATATTTCTCTGCTGGTGTATTAATGGTTATACTGGTTTCTCAAGTCCTTTTGAATCTATTGTATATGTAGGGCACTGGGTACGAAATCTTTGGGATAATCCGGGTTTCCTTTTGAAGTTAAAGAGCTAAGTTGATCTGTGGGTTCCTTCCAATAAGTTGTGGGTTCAAGTAAGTTTATCAGTGTGTTGATACTCCGTGCAGTTGGCTGTGGGTTCAGCGCGGGTTCGTGCAACGGCGGTTTCCTTAGAGGAATGCAGGGGTTCACAAAGGGTGAATTTCAAAAAAATGACACCTTTAATATTTTACTAATTTATCTTTTATTGCAAATAATCTGATTGATTTTAGTGATATTATAACATCAGTAGTAACATTTGGCATATGTATGCCAAATTTCAAAGAGATATCTCAACATACAATGATTTGGCAGTCAAAAAATACCCTAAAAATGTCAGGAGTGCAACATGTTTTTGTGACATAAAAAAAAATCACCTTTTTTCATTTAACTGCCAATTTGATAAAAACATCTTAAATGAAAAAAACATTGTTTCAAGAGGAACCTATGTTTATATACTTTCATCTACTGTGAAGTTAAAACCAAAACAATGTTTTGGTCTTGGAAAAATTCTGCCTATCATAAATGTAGTGCTCTGTCAGGAGTGCAACACAAAAAACATATCTTTTGAATTAAATGTTGAATTTTGGACGTAATTATCAGATTTCAACAATGAAATGACAATTTACTAATACAAAAATATGACCTTTATCATTTTAAAGAAAAAAAATATTGCTTAAATGTGTAGAAAAGAGATGAGAGTCAATCAAACCAACCTACCCATTGATGTCAGGAGTGCAACATTCTGACTTTTCACACATACAGATTACAACTGATTAATCATATTTGTCATTTTTCGTTATTTTTCAGAAGGAGTGGCTAAAAAGACAAGAATTTTCCAAAAAAGAAGACAGAAAAAAACTGAATTCGTTTTTTAGAGTCATTTTTTGTATGTCAGGAGTGCAACACTTTTTTTTAAAAATCACTAGCTTTGTTATTTTTGGTGATATATTGGTGCATAATCTTTCTTACTATTCTTGCACAAACACCAAATATGTTTCCAAGAAAAAAAAATAAGCTAGTTTTTATTTTCAACACTTTAGGGTTTAAGAAATTATCAATTGCAAATAAAATTAAGGATTTTTAAAGATTATTTTCTCTTTGTTTTTCATTTGATTAGTTGTTTTCACTGCTAAAATATGTATGAATCAATAGTTTTAGGATTCCAATAGATAGTACTTAAAGAAACTTCCATAAATTATCAATTTAGCCATGGTATTTGAAGTCTGATATTTTGTTGCACTCCCGACACAAATTGGCAATTTCGTCTTTATTTAGCTTTTGTGACTTTTTTTTTCTTGGAAACATATTTGGTGTTTGTGCAAGTATAGTAAGAAAGATTATGCACCAATATGTCATCAAAAATAACAAAGCTAGTGATTTTTTAAAAAAAAATGTTGCACTCCTGACATACAAAAAATGACTCTGAAAATCAAATGCAGTCTTTTTCTGTCTTCTTTTTTGGAAAATTCTTGTCTTTTTAGTCACTACTTCTGAAAAATAAAGAATAATAACAAATATGATTAATCATTTGTAATCTGTGTGTGTGAAAAGTCAGAATGTTGCACTCCTGACATCAATGGGTAGGTTGGTTTGATTGACTCTCATCTCTTTTCTACACATTTTAGCAATATTTCCTTTCTTTAAATTGATAAAGGTCATATTTTTGTATTAGTAAATTGTCATTTTATTGTTGAAATCTGATAATTAAGTCCAAAATTCAACATTTAATTCAAAAGATATGTTTTTTGTGTTGCACTCCTGACAGAGCACTACATTTATTTTATGTAATTTGCCTCAGAAAAGTAGCTACAAACTATATTTCAATTCACTATGTTCTTAAGAAAAATCAAAGTATGTCTAGAGTGGTTCCAGCTTCCTCCTGATTGAAGTATATGTTTTATGTCAGGAGTGCAACAAAAAGATGAAAAAAAAGAGGGTTCATCAAACAGTGATATTTTTTAATTAAAATTGAAATTTTGAGTAATTTCTTTTTGCACATGTCATCTAAAGGTGTTTTAGTTAAATGGAAAGTACCTGAAATTATCCTTTGTCTTTATTTCAAAACAATATAAAAACTTTTAAGACCATAATTATAAATAAAAGGTGTGAAAAATGACAAAAATGCTATTTTTTTATCTTTATAGTATTATAGTTGGTCATTATTGTTATTTCTGATAGACAAGTTACCATGTTATCATATACAAATGAATTTGTCAATTATAAATAATGTCAGATATGTTTTCAAGCAAGTGTCTATGTTCTAGTATTTCAAAGAAAAATTGTTCAAATCTCAAAATTAAAGTTCTGTAACTTTTTTATATCTTGATCAATTATAATGCCCTTCTGGAATTATTAACTTTGATGTATATACTATTTATAAATGTCATAAAGAAAACAGAAGAATGAATTTGAAAATTCAAGAAAATTTTCCCTTAAGGTGTCATTTTTTTGAAATTCACCCCAAAGAATAATAAATTAAACGGAAAAGTGAACCAACGCCGGTTTCTTTGGGTTCATCAGAAATCCAAATGAGGATACCTCTTGGTATGCTGGGTTGTCTCTATCAACATTAAAATGAAAAGAAAAAGGACAACAACATCAACTGGATTTGCAAGTCTATGTCTTTATTTCTGTTTGACCGACTAGTTTCGGTGCCTAGGGCACCGTCATCAGGGTACAGATATAAAAAAATAGGACCTGAAGTACAAATGTGGGTTCATAAAATATGACGTCATAATTAAGAGTCCATGACGACATTGAAAATGAAAGTGAAAGTAAAATTTAACTATTAATAGAAATAATGGTTTAAAATATCTCAAGGCAAAAAAAACAATAATACAAAGTTATCAAATTTGTGTAGAGTTTCTTAATACTATGGTGCCAAGTTTGTAGTATGTTTTTGGTTGGCAAGAGGTTTGTTTCAGTTTTGTTAAATTCACATGTTGGTTGAGTTTGTAAAGTCAACATTTTTTGCACTGTTCTGGTGATTTTAAGACTTTCATCAGGCATCATCAATGATGAATGGTGGGTATTCCAGTGGACACACATTCTATACTCCCGTACCACTTCCCCTGGCCAATAGAGGTACTGCTCCCAAGAGCGTCGGGGGGTATAAGAATGACGGGGATTGTCGCAATAAGGAAGTCTGTTGATTATCAATCTATAATGTTCATAATGATATGGTATTGAATGTAATTCTCCATGGGTGGTTTGGTTTTGGGTTTTTTGACTCATTAAAAAATTCTGCTTTCTTGTAAATAGTTCGAATACGGCTTCCAAGTCACTGTTGGTTTATGTTTTTATAATTGAATCAATTTAGCTTTACACATGTGAATAGTGGATTTTTAAATTGGTACACAATATTTCTCTGCTGGTGTATTAATGGTTATACTGGTTTCTCAAGTCCTTTTGAATCTATTGTATATGTAGGGCACTGGGTACGAAATCTTTGGGATAATCCGGGTTTCCTTTTGAAGTTAAAGAGCTAAGTTGATCTGTGGGTTCCTTCCAATAAGTTGTGGGTTCAAGTAAGTTTATCAGTGTGTTGATACTCCGTGCAGTTGGCTGTGGGTTCAGCGCGGGTTCGTGCAACGGCGGTTTCCTTAGAGGAATGCAGGGGTTCACAAAGAATAATAAATTAAACGGAAAAGTGAACCAACGCCGGTTTCTTTGGGTTCATCAGAAATCCAAATGAGGATACCTCTTGGTATGCTGGGTTGTCTCTATCAACATTAAAATGAAAAGAAAAAGGACAACAACATCAACTGGATTTGCAAGTCTATGTCTTTATTTCTGTTTGACCGACTAGTTTCGGTGCCTAGGGCACCGTCATCAGGGTACAGATATAAAAAAAATAGGACCTGAAGTACAAATGTGGGTTCATAAAATATGACGTCATAATTAAGAGTCCATGACGACATTGAAAATGAAAGTGAAAGTAAAATTTAACTATTAATAGAAATAATGGTTTAAAATATCTCAAGGCAAAAAAAACAATAATACAAAGTTAACCCAAAACCAAACCACCCATGGAGAATTACATTTACACTTTCATTTTCAATGTCGTCATGGACTCTTAATTATGACGTCATATTTTATGAACCCACATTTGTACTTCAGGTCCTATTTTTTTTATATCTGTACCCTGATGACGGTGCCCTAGGCACCGAAACTAGTCGGTCAAACAGAAATAAAGACATAGACTTGCAAATCCAGTTGATGTTGTTGTCCTTTTTCTTTTCATTTTAATGTTGATAGAGACAACCCAGCATACCAAGAGGTATCCTCATTTGGATTTCTGATGAACCCAAAGAAACCGGCGTTGGTTCACTTTTCCGTTTAATTTATTATTCTTTGTGAACCCCTGCATTCCTCTAAGGAAACCGCCGTTGCACGAACCCGCGCTGAACCCACAGCCAACTGCACGGAGTATCAACACACTGATAAACTTACTTGAACCCACAACTTATTGGAAGGAACCCACAGATCAACTTAGCTCTTTAACTTCAAAAGGAAACCCGGATTATCCCAAAGATTTCGTACCCAGTGCCCTACATATACAATAGATTCAAAAGGACTTGAGAAACCAGTATAACCATTAATACACCAGCAGAGAAATATTGTGTACCAATTTAAAAATCCACTATTCACATGTGTAAAGCTAAATTGATTCAATTATAAAAACATAAACCAACAGTGACTTGGAAGCCGTATTCGAACTATTTACAAGAAAGCAGAATTTTTTAATGAGTCAAAAAACCCAAAACCAAACCACCCATGGAGAATTACATTCAATACCATATCATTATGAACATTATAGATTGATAATCAACAGACTTCCTTATTGCGACAATCCCCGTCATTCTTATACCCCCCGACGCTCTTGGGAGCAGTACCTCTATTGGCCAGGGGAAGTGGTACGGGAGTATAGAATGTGTGTCCACTGGAATACCCACCATTCATCATTGATGATGCCTGATGAAAGTCTTAAAATCACCAGAACAGTGCAAAAAATGTTGACTTTACAAACTCAACCAACATGTGAATTTAACAAAACTGAAACAAACCTCTTGCCAACCAAAAACATACTACAAACTTGGCACCATAGTATTAAGAAACTCTACACAAATTTGATAACTTTGTATTATTGTTTTTTTTGCCTTGAGATATTTTAAACCATTATTTCTATTAATAGTTAAATTTTACTTTCACTTTCATTTTCAATGTCGTCATGGACTCTTAATTATGACGTCATATTTTATGAACCCACATTTGTACTTCAGGTCCTATTTTTTTTATATCTGTACCCTGATGACGGTGCCCTAGGCACCGAAACTAGTCGGTCAAACAGAAATAAAGACATAGACTTGCAAATCCAGTTGATGTTGTTGTCCTTTTTCTTTTCATTTTAATGTTGATAGAGACAACCCAGCATACCAAGAGGTATCCTCATTTGGATTTCTGATGAACCCAAAGAAACCGGCGTTGGTTCACTTTTCCGTTTAATTTGTTTTTTTAAAGTTTCACATGTATACATATTTCACATTTTACATTCATGTATATATCATTCAATATTCAACAGTTAAAATTTTAGTATTTTACATGTTATTCTTTGTTTTTATTTTTCAAATCATTTACACAGTGCACATACATTGTACATGTCAACTCAATATAACGACTCAGATTGTCCACCAATCATGCGAATCATTGTGTTTGGTTTTTTTTCAAATTTTCAGATGAGGAACTAGTTTTTACAGACAAACTGAAGGCTCTGCAGGCTGTCAAAAAGTTTTCTGGTGCACGGTTTAAAGTATTTAAATCAAAGGTTGAAGCCAGGAAATTTAGCCAATCATCAGCTGATGAACCCTGCCCATCACCATGGAAACCAACATCTCAAAAGGTACATACTTCCAAGTGTACATGTAAAGAGAAATATAGATAATTCAGACTGTTCAGTAAAACTGTGAAGAAAAAGTGAAATTGTAACACTTATTTAATTCATCCTCAGAGACCCAGGGGATCTTCTCTTGCTTACTCATTCATCACCCCTGGGCAATTACACATGAAATACCTTGTTTTTGATATTTTTGTATTGAGCCTTCTGATTGGTCACTATACATTTTTCTAATGCAATTTAAACATGTTTCTATATTTAAACTTTATGAAGTCCAAGATAAGATCCTGAATGCGAAATAAACAAAATCATACCAAATGTCCTATGGGTGATGAATGAGTTAATATGAGCATGAGAATCCCCTGTGTTTCTCAGGATGATTTGAGAATGCCTCCCCAAAACACGTTATTAACTATACATGACGTTAAATAAGAATCACAATGTCTGTCCACATACCTTTTAAACAAAACTTCTTATAAACTGCTTGATGGACTTAAATGAAACTTTACATACATGTACATGTACATGAAAAAAGTTCACCACATGGATTTGTAGAAAGAGATTTTAAATTAATGGTCATTTAGAGGAGATAACAAGACTATCCGACTTGCTTGCTTTAGTTTCATTTACAGTAATACATACTGAATACTACTTTGCAAAATCTGCATCACATGCTGTAAAAACCTGAGAAATCTGTCAGTCTTTGTGATATGTGCCAGTGCCTGTTCCATCTGAGAACAAATTTCACAAAACTGATTAATATAATGAGGGTGGCCTGAGGGGTAATATTGGTTGAGGGTTTTTACTCAGGTGGTACAGATTTGAACATGTTATGTCATGTATGTTCATTATATCATATATTTACATTGTGACATTTGTAATATTTACATTTGTGATTTTTGGCAATGAGGGAGCAATATATATGAAATATATAATGTTGGAAATAAAGTTACTGAATACATACATGTACATGACATATATGCAGCATGTTAAAAAAGACAATATAATTACTTACATATACATGTATATGATTTATGATATGTGCATCTATTCATTTCATAATTTACATGATATATAAAGAATTACTGTCTTTGCAGGTCACAGATGGATTCATATCAACTTTGGCTACAGGGGTGTCTTTTGAAAGTTCCCCTTACAAGGCCCCAAAGGTCCAGGAGATCACCAAGTTTCGCCTGGCTATAGAACAAGGAGATTGTGTTACCATAGAAACACTGGTTTGGGAGAATCCCAGATTTTTAATCAGCAGTGCAGACACACCATTGATTGTTCAGGTTATTTAAGATAGTCCGATGTTTATCCTTCTATCATGTCTTTTCATGTCTGTAGATACAAAGAACTTTTTTAATTCAATTTTTAGGAAATGGTACCTAGTATTCTTGTACATTGGTATAAGAAAGACTTTCAAAAGAAACCATTTAAATACTCATAAACAACTAAAAATTTGCAATTGATTGAAAACAGGCATGTAGACTAGTGGTTGTTAATTTGATTGTAAACAACATAACATGAAATTAATTCCAAGGAAAAATCTTGCATGTATTGTACATATATTGAAGTAGCAAAGATATTCCAATCACTAGGGCAATCAAAAGTTGTTAATTGGAAAAGGCGAAGACAAAATTAGAAAGCATAAATTGACTATTTGCAAAATCAATTTCAATATCTGCTGCACAATGTTAAAGTCAACAGCAGCTGCTTTCAATTTTACCAATGGTTTATGCTGACCGCTTTACAAGTCCTACCATAAAAACATTATGCAAATGATTTTACACCAATATACACATATAGGAGTGCATTAAGTTAAATCAATGATAAGCAACCATTGTCATTTTTTCTAAATTGCCACTGGTTATGTGAGCTGGGTTGCATACACTTTTTCCACAGCTCATTATTTTCAATCAAACATATTATCTTTTATCCTACAAACAGGAGGGACCAAGATACAATGCTTTACACATAGCTGCCAAGTCTAACCAGTCCCAGGTCTGTCAGCTGATTCTGGACATTTTAGAAGACCCGAGCTTTCTGGACAAGTTGTATGGCCATACTAAGGAGACTGAGATCACCAGGCTGGATAGGATGAACTTTGTTGTAGATCTGTATCTCAATACACCTGACAAGGGGGTAAAATATTGTAAACATACTTATTTTTGTGGGTACTTATTTACACGGTTTTATGATTTCATCCAAGTTGGCAGGTACTTAATTTCACAAATTCTGCTCATTTTTCTATTCATTTCATACAATCTATTTCATTTCGCGAAAAATGCTTTAAAAAAAGCCGCAAAATCCTTTAAAATTAATACCTCGCAAAAATAAGTACATTACAGTATAGAACAAAAATACGGCATTTTTCTTTCTGTGCAGATTTAATGAATTTTTGTTTAGTTTTGAAGGAATCAGATAAAAAAAACTAGTGCATTTGTTCATGTGAATAAAATGTAAATCTCTTGAATTTGTAAACATGCTGTGACATATTTATTTTGTTTGTATGTTTAAATTCTTTTGGAAAGAGTGGGATTATCTGTGTCTGTGTTCATCCAAAGTCTCTTTGTGTACTGTATGTTTGGGTTTTATAAATTAAATCACATTACAAGATGACTGTTTAATGTATTAATGTTTATGTTGTCCTGCTGTATCTCCCATTTTGGTGGAGGAAAGAAATTACTCCTTAGCTTTAATTTGATAATCTTGCTTTCCATTCTAATTTTGTTGCTTTGTTTTTTTTGCAGTGCTGTGAATCTCCATTACATTTCGCCTGTAAATTTGGATTTACTGATGTTGTTGCAGTTTTAGCCTCGCACCCTAAAGTTGATAAACTGCTGAAGAACAAGTATGGAGAGACACCAAGAGATGTGAGATTATAAATAGATAATCATATGTAGCAGAAAACACACATAAAACTACCAAATTGTATTGAACGACACAAACTTATGTTGCTTTAAAAGCAGCCCATATGGAATATTATGTACTCTCCTTTTTGTCTCGCCTGCGACGAATGTCGCAAAAGGCGAGACTTAGGTATGGTGATTCCGGCGGCGACGGCGACGGCGGCGTCCACAATTGGTTAAAGTTTTTGCTTAAGTCTGTTTTGTGTGAACTAGTTATGTTACACCATTGATATTTGGTATGCAGTTGCATCAGCATCAGTACAGATCAGTTTTAAAAGGATTTCACCTGTATGCTCCTGCAGTCACGGTCTACTGACTTTGAAATTTTACACTGATTTGGCCGAGGTTAACCTTTTTTCTTAAGTCTGTTTAACATGAACTAGTTATGTTACACCATTGATATTTGGTATGCAGTTGCATCAGCATCAGTACAGATCAGTTTTAAAAGGATTTCACCTGTATGCTCCTGCAGTCACGGTCTACTGACTTTGAAATTTTACACTGATTTGGCCGAGGTTAACCTTTTTTCTTAAGTCTGTTTAACATGAAGCAGTTATGTTACACCATTGATATTTGGTATGCAGTTGCATCAGCATCAGTACAGATCAGTTTTAAAAGGATGTCACCTGTATGCTCCTGCAGTCATGGTCTACTGACTTTGAAATTTTACACTGATTTGGCCAAGGTTAACCTTTTTTCTTAAGTCTGTTTAACATGAAGCAGTTATGTTACACCATTGATATTTGGCATGCAGTTGCATCAGCATCAGTACAGATCAGTTTTAAAAGGATTTCACCTGTATGCTCCTGCAGTCATGGTCTACTGACTTTGTAATTTTACAGCGATTTGGCCGAGGTTAACCTTTTTTCTTACGTCTGTTTAACATGAAGCAGTTATGGTACATCATTGATATTGGGTATGCACTTGCATTATCATCAGTACAGATCAATTTCAAAAGTATTTTATCTGTATGATCCTGCAGTCACAGTCTACTGACTTTGAGATTTTACACTTTTTAACTTTTTATATATGTCATGAGTGTTTTTGTCTCGCCTGCGACGAATGTCGCAAAAGGCGAGACTTAGGTATGGTGATTCCGGCGGCGACGGCGGCGGCGGCGGCGGCGGCGGCGGCGGCGGCCACAATTGGTTAAAGTTTTTGCTTAAGTCTGTTTTGTGTGAACTAGTTATGTTACACCATTGATATTTGGTATGCAGTTGCATCAGCATCAGTACAGATCAGTTTTAAAAGGATTTCACCTGTATGCTCCTGCAGTCACGGTCTACTGACTTTGAAATTTTACACTGATTTTGCCGAGGTTAACCTTTTTTCTTACGTCTGTTTAACATGAAGCAGTTATGGTTCACCATTGATATTGGGTATGCACTTGCATTAGCATTAGTACAGATCAATTTCAAAAGCATTTCATCTGTATGCTCCTGCAGTCACGGTCTACTGACTTTGAAATTTTACACTGATTTGGCCCAGGTTAACCTTTTTTCTTACGTCTGTTTAACATGAAGCAGCTATGGTTCACCATTGATATTGGGTATGCACTTGTATTAGCATTAGTACAGATCAATTTCAAAAGCATTTCATCTGTATGCTCCTGCAGTCACGGTCTACTGACTTTGAAATTTTACACTGATTTGGCCGAGGTTAACCTTTTTTCTTACGTCTGTTTAACATGAAGCATTTATGGTTCACCATTGATATTGGGTATGCACTTGCATTAGCATTAGTACAGATCAATTTCAAAAGAATTTCATCTGTATGCTCCTGCAGACACGGTCTACTGACTTTGAAATTTTACACTTTCTGTCATGAGTGTTTTATATAAAGCAGTTATGGTTCACCATTTGAATTTGGTATGCAGCTGTATGTAAGCATCAGTTAAGATCAGTTTAAGGAGGATTTTTACTTCATTTTATACTGTGTCCAGTTGCGACAGGCGAGACATGTCTCTGTGTTAACAGTTTATATATAAAGCAGTTATGGTTTACCATTTATATTTGGTATGCAGCTGCTTAAGCATCAGTTAAGATCAGTTTGAGGATTTTTACTTCATTTTATACTGTGTCCAGTTGCGACAGGCGAGACATGTCTCTGTGTTAACAGTTTATTGATACTATCTATATGTATATCTAGGTGAGTACCTGACTCGTCTGATACGAGACCAAATTTAGATAGTATCAAAAAGGAAAGCATATAAAATTCTTTTTATCAGTAATTAAAATACACACACATTTAACAAGTTTTCAGTACAACAACGTCACAAATTACGTCACATTTCATCGCATGACATCACAGTTATCAAGTGCTCCCACCTGATATTTTCTTGTATCACGGACTGTCCATTAAACTAAAAATATCAGACAGATGAGATCAGAGAGAAAGCTGCTTATTACCAATAAATCAGTCTCTTTGATTTGCTACAGTATACATGATTTAATAAATTTATGATTTGTACTGTAAACATAGAAATTTTCACAATGTACTAGTTTTCACTTTATTCACTGTCAATAAAAATCTGCAAAAAAAAATAGAAGCTGATATGCAATTATGATATGTAAATCAAAGTATGGTACTACTAATCATGGTAATTAAAAACAGTGAAAATTAATACCCACAAATTAAAACAGACATTTGGATTGAATGCAAGATAAATTAGCAACGATGAAAATTAATATGTTCTCAGTATTTATTTAATCCTGAACTGATATACCAGTATTCACAGATATTCATTATAAATCAATATTTTTAGGTGATCTGCTCTCGACTGAAGACGCCTACAGCTGAACAGAAGGCTGAGATCAGGGACTTACTAGAGGGTATAAATCACAATATAAAATGGCAAAATATAAATTGAAAGTTCAAAATACTAAGTGGGTCAACTTATTTGATACACATTGCGTACATGTTTTGAGAACTAACATCTTTACAGTAACATTTTATTCAATTTGATAGGAAGGTGAAAACTTGTTTTTTAAGTTTTTATACGACCGCAAAAAATTTGTGGTCGTATAATGTTATGGCGATGTCGTCTGCGTCGTCTGGGGACATTTGGTTTCCGTGCAATAACTTGAGTAGATATAGACCGATTCTTATAAAATTTTGATATGATGTTTCTTTTCTTTAAAGGAAGGTTGGTATTGCATTTGGGGTTTCTGGCCCCTACCTTTTCAGAAAAAAGGGCCAAAAGGGGCTAAAATGGTTGTTGTGACAAATCTTCTGCAGAATGTTTATTTTTTATCAGATTTTGATCATTCTTTTTTTATTGTATTCCTCAAAAAATTCTGTCAACTAAATGTGACAACTGTTTTTATGTATCTTGCATCGTGACATTGCTAATGGGGGTCAAAGTTGGCCCACGCCCAAAAAATCAACTTTTTTATTTTTGGTCCGATTTTGAAAATTTTTTTTCCTTGGAATCCTTGTAAAAATCCCTGCCTGCTTTTTTATGCCCCGCCAACTTTGTTGGGGGGCATATAGTTTTTCGGTCCGTCCTTCGGTCCGTCCGTCACACTTTAGTTTCTCCGCACTTTTTTTCGACATCCTTGCATATATTCAAAAGATTTTTGGTATGTGAGTCTACCATGATGAGTTACAGGTCAATTTCGAGTTTCGTTCCGGACCACTGATTTTGACCTAAATTACGGCCCTTGAACTTAGCAAATTTTGTAAAAATAAGTTTTCCGCACTTTTTTTCCACATCCTTGCATATATTCAAAAGATTTTTGGTATGTGAGTCTACCATGATGAGTTACAGGTCAAGTTCGAGTTTCGTTCCGGTCCACTGATTTTGACCTAAATTACGGCCCTTGAACTTAGCAAATTTTGTTAAAAAAAAGTTTTCCGCACTTTTTTTCCACATCCTTGCATATATTCAAAAGATTTTTGGTATGTGAGTCTACCATGATGAGTTACAGGTCAAGTTCGAGTTTCGTTCCGGTCCACTGATTTTGACCCAAATTAGGGCCCTTGGACTTAGCAAATTTGGTAAAAATAACAGTTTTATTTTATTTGCCAGCGGGGCATCAGTGTCATCTTGACACATTTCCTTGTTCAATCAGATTTGCAATATCTCTTACTGTTTTTGAGAAATTAGGGGTCAAAGGGGCCAAAAACGCCAATTATAAGTGTTTCTTTGAACGTGCAATAACTTTTAAGTTTTTTTAGTTTTTCAATTAATATGTAATTTTTATATGATGTTTGTTACCACATAAGGAAGGTTGGTATTGAATTAAGGGTCTTTAGCCCCTACTGTTTCAGAAAAAAGGGCCAAAAGGGGCTAAAATTGGTTTATTGACAAAAATTATGTAGAATGTTTATTTTTCATCTGATTTATATCATCCATTTTTAGCTCACCTTGCCGAAGGCAATGTGAGCTTTTGCAATCACTTGGCGTCCGTCGTCCGTCGTCCGTCGTCCGTCGTCCGTCGTTCAACTTTTCAAAAATCTTCTTCTCTGAAACCGCTTGGCCAAATGTATTGAAACTTAGTAGGGTTGTTCTGCAGTATATCCTCTACAAATTTATCGTTCGAAATTTTGATTCGACAAAAAACATGGCCGCCATGGCTAAAAATAGAACATAGGGGTAAATTGCAGTTTTTTGCAAAATACTCAAAAACCGTAACAGATATCAAAATTCTGGCATAGGGTAAAAGTGATCAGCACCTCAAGATCTACCTGCCCAGAAATTTTCAAGAAGATCCAACAACCGATGTAGGAGTTATTGCCCTTTTTCTGGATTTTTTCCAAAAAATTACTTATTTAGCCCTATATCTTGAAAACTATACAAGATATTTAAAAAATTAGATTTCATATGAATAAGCACATCAAGATCTACAAAAGTTGTAACAGAGTCAAAGTTGTAGGATCGTTCGTTTAGGAGTTATATCCCTTGGATTGTAAAAATTGACCATTTTCACAGTTTTTTGTTCAACATTTCAAAAATCTTCTTCTCTGAAACTGCTTAGTCAAATGAAATGAAACTTAGTAGGGTTGTTTAGTAGTATGTGGTCTACAAAATTATCGTTCGAAATTTCGATTCGACAAAAAACATGGCTGCCATGGCTAAAAATAGAACATAAGGGTAAATTGCAGTTTTTTGCAAACTACTCAAAAATGGTTACAGATATTAAAATTCTATTTGAGTAATAATGATCAGCACATAAAGATCTACCTGCCCTGAAGTTTTGAAGAAGATCTGATAATAGTTGTAGGAGTTATTGCCCTTTTCCTTTTATTTTCAAATTTTGCTCTTTTAAGACTTATATCTTGAAAACAATACAAGATATTTGAAAAATTTAAATTGCATATGGTTAAGCACATAAAGATCTAAAAATTATGTAATGGGGTCAAAGTTGTAAGACCTTTCTTGATAGAAGTTGTTTCCCTTAGAACATTAAAATTGATAATTCCACAGAGTAGCAGTCCTTTGTTATATCCAGCATATAAGTATCATCGAATACAAGGTGAGCGATTCAGGCTCCTGGGAGCCTCTAGTTTTAATGTATTCCTCTATAAATTCTGCCAACTAAATGTGACAACTGTTTTGATATATCCTGCATCTTAACCTTAAAATTGGGCCACACCCTTTTAAAGTTGGTATAAATAAAAAAATCAAATATGCATAGAAAGTCCACCAAAGGCTGCATGTGTCAAAGTGCTTTGTGAGTCCACCATGGGTTGCATGTGTCCAAAGCATTTGACAATCCATATTGGGCCTCCAACGTACAGGGTTCAACATGTTGCGGTCGTATCATGCTGCGCTCGGCGTACGTTTTTAGCTCACCTTGCCAAAGGCAATGTGAGCTTTTGTCATCACTTGGCGTCCGTCGTCTGTCGTCCGTCGTCCGTCGTCCGTCGTCTGTCGTCCGTCGTTCAACTTTTCAAAAATCTTCTTCTCTGAAACCGCTCAATCAAATGTAATGAAACCTAGTAGGGTTGTTCTGTAGTATGTCCTTTACAAAACTATCGTTCGAAATTTTGATTCCACAAAAAACATGGCCGCCATGGCTAAAAATAGAACATAGGGGTAAATTGCAGTTTTTTGCAAATTACTCAAAAACAGTAACAGATATCAAAATTCTGACATGGGTAAAAGTGATCAGCACATCAAGATCTACCTGCCCTGAAATTTTCAAAAAGATCCAACAACCGATGTAGGAGTTATTGCCCCTTTTCTGGATTCTTTCAAAAAAACTTACTTATTTAGCCCTATATCTTGAAAACTATACAAGATATTTCAAAAATTTAAATTGCATATGACTAAGCACATTAAGATCTACAAAAGACGTAACAGAGTCAAAGTTGTAGGAATGTTCCTTTAGGAGTTATACCCCTTGGATTGTAAAAATTGACCATTTTCACAGTTTTTAGCTCACCTGACCCGAAGGGTCATGTGAGCTATTGTCATCACTTGGCGTCCGTCGTCCGTCCGTCGTCCGTCGTCCGTCCGTCGTCCGTCGTCCGTAAACTTTTTAAAACGTTAACTCCTCTGACACCATAAGTCCAATTGCAACCAAACTTGGTATGGTTGTACATTAGCATTCGGTGCTTAGAACTGATGTGGGGATTTTTGATTCGTCATAAAACATGGCCGCCATGGCTAAAAATAGAACATAGGGGTAAAATGCAGTTTTTTGCAAATAACTCAAAAACGGCTACAGATATCAAAATTCTGGCATAGGGTAAAAGTGATCAGCACCTCAAGATCTACCTACCCTGAAATTTTGAAGAAAATCCAACGACCCATGTAGGAGTTATTGCCCTTTTTGTGGATTTTTTGCAAATTTTGCACCTGTTTAGCTCAATATCTTGAAAACTATACTAGATATTTGAGAAATTTAAATTGCATATTGTTAAGCACATCAAGATCTACAAAATATGTAACAGGGTCAACGTTGTAGGACCTTTCCTTTTAGGAGTTATTGCCCTTAGAACGTCAAAATTGAGCATTTTAACAGCATTTCCTCATTACATTAAAAACGTTAACTCCTCCGACACTTTAAGTCCAAATGGACCCAAACTTGGTATAGTTGTTTATTAGCATTAGGTGTATAGAACTGATGTGGGGATTATTGATTGGTCGTAAAACATGGCCGCTGTGGCTAAAAATAGAACATAGAGGTAAATGGCATTTTTTTGCAAATAACTCTAAAACGGTGACAGATTTCAAAATTTTGATTGGGAACAAAAGTGATCAGCACCTCAAGATCTACCAGCTCTGAAATTTTGAAGAAAATCCAACAACCCATTTAGGAGTTATTGCCCTTTTTGTGGATTTTTTGCAAATTTTGCACCTGTTTAGCTCAATATCTTGAAAACTATACTAGATATTTGAGAAATTTAAATTGCTTATTGTTAAGCACATCAAGATCTACAAAATATGTAACAGGGTCAACGTTGTAGGACCTTTTCTTTTAGGAGTTATTGCCCTTAGAACGTCAAAATTGAGCATTTCAACAGCATTTCCTCATTACATTGAAAACGTTAACTCCTCTGACACTTTAAGTCCAAATGGAACTAAACTTGGTATAGTTGTTTATTAGCATTAGGTGTATAGAACTGATGTGGGGATTTTTGATTGGTCGTTAAACATGGCAGCTGTGGCTAAAAATAGAACATAGGGGTAAATGGCAGTTTTTTGCAAATAACTCTATAACGGTGACAGATTTCAAAATTTTGATTGGGAACAAAAGTGATCAGCATCTCAAGATCTACCAGCTCTGAAATTTTGAAGAAAATCCAACAACCCATGTAGGAGTTATTGCCCTTTTTGTGGATTTTTTGCAAATTTTGCACCTGTTTAGCTCAATATCTTGAAAACTATACAAGATATTTGAGAAATTTAAATTGCATATTGTTAAGCCCATCAAGATCTACAAAATTTGTAACAGGGTCAACGTTATAGGACCTTTCCTTCGAGGAGTTATTGCCCTTGGAATGTCAAAATTGAGCATTTTAACTGCATTTCCTTATATTGAAAATAATGTTAACTCCTCTGACACTTTAAGTCCAAATGGAACCAAACTTGGTATTATTGTTTATTATTATTAGTTGTATAGAACTGTTGTGGGGATTTTTGATTGGTTGTAAAACATGGCCGTTGTGGCTAAAAATAGAACACTAGACTAAACTGCATTTTTTTTGCAAATAACTCAAAAAGGGTGACAGATTTTTAGATTTTCATTGAGAACAAAAGTGATCAGCACCTTTAGATCCACCATATTGTCAGATGACCCCCTTATTAATCTTATGACCCTTTCAACGTTAAATAGATTTTGCCTAATAACCTTTACTTCAGGCACATATGTCAGGTGAGCGATTCAGGCTCCTGGGAGCCTCTTGTTTGTTTAACTTTTCAAAAATCTTCTTCTCTGAAACTGCTTAGTCAAATTAAATGAAACTTGGTAGGGTTGTTCAGTAGTATGTGGTCTACAAAATTATTGTTTGAAATTTCGATTCCACAAAAAACATGGCCGCCATGGCTAAAAATAGAACATAAGGGTAAATTGCAGTTTTTTGCAAATTACTCAAAATTGGTAACAGATATTAAAATTCTATTTGGGTAATAATGATCAGCACATAAAGATCTACCTACCCTGATGTTTTGAAGAAGATCTGACAATGGTTGTAGGAGTTATTGCCCTTTTTCTTGTTTTTTTTCTTCAAATTTTGCTCTTTTAGACTTATATGTTGAAAACAATACAAGATATTTCAAAAATTTAAATTGCATATGGTTAACCACATAAAGATCTAAAAATTATGTAATGGGGTCAAAGTTGTAAGACCTTTCTTGATATGAGTTGTTTCCCTTAGAACATTTAAATTGATAATTCCACAGAGTAGCAGTCCTTTGTTAAAATATCCAGCATATAAGTATCATCGAATACAAGGTGAGCGATTCAGGCTCCTGGGAGCCTCTAGTTATTATCAAAAGGTTTGATCAGGGTAGCAAAAACTGGTACTATGAATATCAAGAATATTGACCATATGCAGTACAACTTAATATGCGAAGGCTTTTATTGGGTGATCTCTGGCCTCCATTCCATTTAAAAAAGGACCTTGAATTCCTAGAAAATAAAAATGCCACCCCAATTAAAATATGCCTTAGAATGGACTATACAGTCTTTTTAAAAGCAACCTGGAAGAAGTACCTTGCATTAGCCCCATAGAGAGAATGGTTCAATATTCACTACGGTAAACTTAAGTAAAAACTGCTGTAAGCCAGTTAACAAAAGGATATCTTCTGTTGGATATTGAATTGTATGTTGCAAAAAAACTAGGACTAAATATCTCAGCAAAATCCAACAAATGGTTTATTAGGAGTTGTACAAGAATATTGTAGCTCGCAAGATATGTGGATGATGGACTGGATGAATCATATAGTCCCTTTTAATTTTTAATTTTGTTTGCGGTGGGAACAATAGTTATCTGAATCTTTCATGAACTTCTAGAGACAATGTCCCCTTAATATTGAATTTTTATCAAAAAATGTGAAATTTTTGGTCAATACAACTTGCTTTTACAAATACAGTGACTATAATATATGATTATATTTAAGATGAAGGCAACTTCAAATAAGAGATGGTCCACATAATGTGTATATGTAAAGTAAAAAAAAAAAATAAATGGCTATTCCAGAAATAAATGTATGAGGTATTGAAGATACTTATATGTTTTTAAGATAAATGTCGTTCACAGGAAAATTTGATTACCGGTATTCATTATTTTGCAAAAGCGCTGAAAATTTATATGAATAAAAAGTGCCCCCCACACATTATATTTCTGGTATAGCCCTTATCTAAAGTGTTCTTATTTTAGGTCAATTTTATGTGCCATTGTTGCGAGCAGAAGACAATACTACACAGCCTACTATTGGTCAGCCTTGGTCACCTGACAGTTCAAAGGTACCACTGAATGTTCCTAGTGCTTCATGGAGTCCTAAAGATCCATTTATGGCTGTGAAGGCATGTGCAGGACCAATGACTCCATCAAAGGTAACTCAAACAGCCAGTGATGGTTGATAGCATTTTAAACAATAAACACCTAGAGCCATGTTTTGGTCCTTGTCAGTAGTCCAAACAACATTGACTGATTTTCAGATTCTCTCTTGACACCTTTTATGATGATAGTATTTAAAACTGATGCAACACTTTACAAAAAGACACATAGTTTTTTTTGTGTATGGGAAAAGTAATGTGTGCTAAAAATCCCCATCTTATGTGTATATGTTTATACATAAGGTAATCATATGTTTAACCTAATGATAACATTATGTTTTTTCAAACATATGTTTAACATATGTTGCAATTTTCCTGAGAGACCCTTTTGGGTATACAGTATTAACATGGGGTCCTACAACAGGGGAATTGATTTCAGGTCTGCAACTCACTGGCTTTCTGGGTTGCTTTCCATTATGCCATTAACACAGATTTATTTTGTATTGTCACAGGTTCATCTGATTCATCTTTTGATGCAAACCGTTTGTGCCGAACCAGGTAATGGAACACAAATCTAAGGTTCAACAGAAGCAAACCGCATAATGGAAAGTGCCCCTGTCTAATGAAATCAAGTGATTTTTATACAACCACAAAAAATTTGCGGACGTATAATGGTATGATGCTGTCGTCGTTGTCGTTGTTGTTGTCGTCGTCGTCTGTTAACTTTAGTGTAAACACGATAACTTTAGTTCTAGTTATCCAAATGCAATGAAATTTGACAATGATATTTCTTACCATTAAAGGATAGATGGGATTGATTTTGGGAGTCCCCCCTTTTTTCGTTTGGAAATTAAGGGCCAAAAGGGGCCAAAATTGTAACTTTTTTGTTTGTTCTTACAATAACTTTTTCAAAATCTTCCCCTCTGAAACTACTGAACAGAATTCAATGAAACTTTGTATGATTGATCATTAGGGTGTCCTGCACTAAAGCAATGTTTCAATTTCTGATTTGTCAAAAAACATGGCCGCCGTGGCTAAAAATAGACCAGGGGGGTCAGACTACTGTTTTTGGCTTGTTATTCAAAAAGTATAAGGGATAGATGAAATCTGATGCCACCCTACTGCTTCAGGATCAAAAGTTCTACAAAAGTCTCCATTTGATCGAAGTTGTCAGAAGACCCCTTATAGCGGTTACGGCCCCTTAAAGGTGAAAAATAGCATTTTTTCATGTTTTTGCCCTATAGTATGAAAATTATTGCAGATAGCAAAAAGCTGTTGCTTGCTTAATTGTTCAGCTCATTTAGCTCTACAAAAAACTCCATACGGTCGAAGTTGTCAGATAACCCCTTATAGGGGCTACAGCCCCTAAAATAATGTTTTTTCATGTTTTTGGCCTATGAAATGAAAACTATAGCAGGTAGAGAGAAGCTGTTGCTTGCTTAAATGTTCAGCTCATTTACACAATTAAGAATTATTTTTTGCGACCCCCCCTTTTTCCCCTATTACGTAGTTAGGGGCCAAATGGGGCCAAAATCAAAACTTTTTTAATTTTTGGTCCGATTTAAAAAAAAAATTTTGCAAGTTTATTCTTGTCAGGTAGTGAATCCAAATTTGAGAATTAATTTTTGTGACCATCTCCTTTTCACTTGTTTTGTAATTAGGGGCCAAAAGGGGCCGTAATCAAAACTTTTTTATTTCTGGTTTGTTTTGGAAATTTTTTTTTGCAAGTTTATTTTTGTCAAGTAGTGAATCCAAATTTGAGAAATTATTTTTGCAACCCCACCCCTTTTTCACCTGCTACATAATAAGGGGCCAAAAGGGGCCGAAATTGATTTTTTTTTAATTCTTGTCCGATTTTGACAATTTTTTTGCAAGAGTAGAATACAAAATTGAAAATTTATATTTTTACCCCCTGGGTCGAAAGTCCACCAGAGCAGCATGTGTCAAAAACCTTTGTCAGTTCACCATGGGCTGCATGTGTCCAGAGCAATAGACTATCCATATTGGGCCTAAAATGTACAGGGTTCAACATGTTGCGGTCGTATCATGCTGCGCTCGGCGAAGCTTTTAATTTACTTTTACTGATTTCTTGGGGTACATGTAGTTGTTTTAATTGCAGGCAGTGCAGTTTTACAAGAGATGGAACACTCCTCCTTCAAACAGTCCTGACCATGTCAAAAGAAAGTTCATGTTTACTAAGAGAGAGGACAGTGATAAAGGAGTAGAGAGAATTGGGAGGTAATGTGACTGTAATAAGGGAGTAGAGAGAATCAGGAGGTATGGTAAAGGTGTGGATAGAAATGTACATGTAGTTTGATACAACAATCTAACAGTAGAAAGTTTAGATGAAGTAGGAATATTTTATGAGGATGGACAAGAACAAAATTGAACATAATTCTTGAAATACATACAGGGTTCACCAGTTTATATAAGGATAGATCAGATATGTGTATGGGATTATTAAGAGAGAAATTTTTTTGAAAGGGGTAGGGGCTATAAAGTGCTTATTTGGCCCCAAATTTGATATGAAAATAAATTTGGAGAACAGATCAAGTTTATAGCCTAATTAATTAATGTTATGTATGGTTGTAATGTAAAAAGCTGAAATACACATGTCATCATTGACATGATGCTTTAATTGATTGATTAATGACGTCATATTTCAAGAAAAGATGAAAAACGGCCAAAATTCACAAAATTAAGACCAGTTTTTTCTAAGATTAAATACCTCCCCATGCCTCCACCAAAAAGATATTTCACACACTGCAGTATTGTGTCATCTTGCATATTTTTGCTAAGTTTCATTTTGGTGGAGCATTCAAATTAACAAAAAACAATGTAAAATGTGATGTTTTTCACCAATTTGGACAAATTCTATAAAATAGTCATATTTAAAAGACCTGTGCAGAAAAAAGCTATCAACTTAAACATAGTTCATTCAAAAAGAATACACTGAAATTATGGGGCCAAAATAGGGTCTTAGAGCCCCTACCCCTTTAATAGTAGCAAAACATACAAAATTGTGTAATCAAAAGAATGATATCACTTTTACTGTAGTGGTAACTTTATAATGAAAAGGAATATGAAAATGAAACATTGCTCAACCTGCACCACCCTGACATGTAAGAAAATGTGGCAACTTTCATTGCAATTTATATATGTAGATAGAATGAAGATTTATTAGAATTACTTCCCCTACATTGTATGTTGATTCATACCTTAACAGTTGTGGCCAATAGGTACTCTATTGGTTAATATTGCACAACTTCTTGAACATTTTTGGACATATATCATGGTTATGAAATGGGTAATGTCATGAGGCAGGTAGAGAGGCAAGGAAAGTATTTTTTAACAGTTTCTGAACAACTATTTATCACAGCCTCTTGATATCATTACCTCATGATGCATTATCAACATAGAATCCAATAACACTGGATTTGATTTAACATATGTAGCTCACCATTTTTTGGGGCTTAAAAATTTAGCCCAGGCATTTTTAACTTTGAAAGATTTTCAATGTTTTTTTCACCAGAAAATGGGTGTATATAACTTATAAAATATTGTAAAAACAACCATCAAGAAATCCAGTTGAAAGGTGGTATGATCTTTTTTCTGCTTGATGTATTGATTTGTCTATTTCAGAGAGCTTGCTCACGAGTACCAGATACCCTGGGTGGAATACTGGACTTTTCTTCAAACTTATGCAGATCTTACAACTGAAGATGGCTTAGATCTATTTGAAGATTTTCTACAACGACAAAGTCTTGGGTTGTGTATTGCAGAAAAGTTGGAGAGGTTAGAGGTCAAATCAGAATCTGATGACAGTTTCGTCACTGCCAATCAAAGTGGTAACCCCATGAACTCTTCCTTCCTTAATTCTTCACTGTTTCAATCTATCAACGGCTCATTGGGACAACATACTTCACTTTCTCCACAAATTTTGGAAGAGAACAGTTTTCTGTGCAATGGTTTTACCAGCTCTCCTATTAACAAATCAGAAATGGAGGAGAGCTTACATCTTCCTAAACATAACATTTATGATTATGGTAAAAATTACATGACATGGTCTATGGATAGCAGTGACTACATGCAGGAAAGTTTTCATGGATCAGCGAGTCCTATGTCTTGTCTGTCTGCATTGTTTTCAAAGCTTTCACTTCTTGATCGGTCGATACGTCAGAAGAAACGCTCAGTAAGTTGTAGTTCTTGTATTGGAGAAAAGTCTAATTCTACGCATGAAAAGTTGGGGTCAAAACCCTACAACTCCCCACCCAGGGGCATGGAGCCAATATCAGAAAACTTTGACAAACGTGATATTAATAAGAATATTGAATCTCCCAATCTTAATGATGAAAAGTCTTATAGTGACAGCAGTGTTCCTATGAGGATCTGTGAGGATATTGCAGAGGAGAATTCATCAGACGAGAACCCAGACAGAAGCCAGTCTCCCTCTGTCGATCAGATCAGGACTCGTTATCGAGATAATGCCAATGACAGTCTGTCTTCCAATGAGAGCATCGACTCACATGATGAGTCAGAAAGCGAGTTGGTAGCAACGGAAAAGGTTGAAACACTAACAGAAAAAGTTGAAGCTCAAACAGAAACTGTCAGTAATATTATTTCAAAGGGGAGTTTTGTCACACAAGCAGAAACTGTTAGAAGTTCTACACCAAACAATAAGGTTGAAACGCATACAGAAACTGTTAGTAGTTCTACATCAAATGATAAGTTTGAAAAACAAACAGAAACTGTTATCATGGCAAATGGGACCAATGAGGATTTGATTTGCAATACTGAAGACGTTAAAATAGATGATAAACACGAAGATGAGGAAAACAAAACTGAAAGAAATGTAGAAGCATTGACTGATCAGTTAGAGAAAGTTACCACAGTGACATCTGAGGATTCAGCCATGACACAATCTTGTTACACACCTGAGAGAAAGCGTAGATCAAGTGGTAGGGAGAGGCCAGTTTATGTTCACTTAGATATTGTTTTTGAAATGAATAAAAACAAAACTCCAGAAAATGTATTTGAGGCATTATTTGAAGCAGTAAATGAGCGAAGAAAATCTAACATGAATCTGGAGGACATGGATTTTATGAAGTACGACAATGAAATTTGGAATCACGATTTTGTCATA
Source organism: Arcuatula senhousia (assembly GCA_963971305.1). Classification (NCBI taxonomy): domain Eukaryota; kingdom Metazoa; phylum Mollusca; class Bivalvia; order Mytilida; family Mytilidae; genus Arcuatula; species Arcuatula senhousia. The sequence goes on from OZ020312.1 coordinate 38,411,570, forward strand.
GATTATGACTTGGCTCAAAGTGATATTTTAGAAGGACATGAAATTCTTGCCACTGTGGCTATAATTCCTTTGAACATGAACCTACAAGAGATGAAAGTCTTTCCTCGAGTTCCTTTTAAATTAACGTCCTGTATGGGTATGAACATTAGTGATGTTAATTTTACTGACTCAACTGTTATTGTTAATGTGAAGTTCAACTTTGTTAGAGAGCAGTTGAAGCAGGCATTGTTAGTGAGGAACTGTTTTTATAACAGGAGTTTCTTTATTAATGGGTAAGTATATAATAGTATATATATAAGTAAAGAGCTATTAGGAGGACAATAACACCCTTAATTTATTTTTTAAAATCCCAGGAGAAACAGAAGACAATTTTAATGCAAAAACACATACACAAAACCTAGTTGCAGCACCAGCTCCTGTAAAAACAAACATGAGATTGGATGCAGTTGAAGAGTAAAGGAGTAGAGCCACGAAGGCCTTAAATCGGCCCGGTATTTTCACTATTTTTTCAACTACTATAATTTGTCAAAAATTTAACTAAAATATGTTTAGGTATGAACAAACCTTTCATATCTGTAAGAAGTAGCAAAATATTTACCCCACAGGTTTAGCTTTGAGACTTTAAACAGGCCATTAAATTGAAAATTGTTCATTTTTCACACATTTTCACTGGTTTCTCTGCATATTTCATCAAAATTAGTATTGGCCACATTCCTCGACCATCGTAATTTTTTTAATGTTTAATTTATAATATCATAATACACATTTCTATCACAAAATACTTTTGGTCGACAGGTGTGGCCCATTTCATATTCATCGATTCATACATGAAAATCAAGGAAAACTGTCAAAAATTGTTATTTTTCACAAAATAGTCTATTTTTTATCTCACCGCTCTCCTACATGATAAATTATTGAAGGACAAAATATTGCTATTCATGAAATATAAAGACTAATGAACATTAATGCAGCAACTACAAGCAGGTATATCAAAGTTGAATTTTTGGGCCATTTTGGGGCCTTCGTGGCTCTACTCCTTTGTTTATGCTTGTTGCAACACACCAGTGACCGCCAATTTGCCAAGGATTAGATAATTCCAATATCTATGCCAAATAAGGAGAATATTTTGATAAGCTTTCATCTTAATTAAGTGACAACTTACATACTTAACTATTGCATGCCTTCATTTTTGTAGTTCATACTAAAAATTTATTCATGTTGATCACCGCAAAAAATGAAAGCTATTAAATCAGATGTTCATGATACATTCATAAATTCATTTGAATTAAGTACATATAATAATGTCTGAAAAAAAAGAAGCTACATGTATACTTACTAAATCATTTTTATGTCGCCTGCAAAGTGTTGCAGAAGCAACATATAAGGGTTACTTTGGCACCATCCATCGTCTTGCATCGTCCTGCGTCATCGTCTTGCGACATCACAAAAATTTGCATCACAGTTTTCCGGGAAACTACAAGTCACAACGCCTTGATATTTGGTATGTGGCTTCCTCCTATAGTACTATATAGTGTAAAGCAATTTTATGCCCGTATCTCATCTTCTTCCTGTTTACTGAATATTTTAAGAGGCAGGCGACATGCATCTTCCATGGAAGACCGCCATTCTAGCTTAATTACAACCATAATGAACATCCACTGTCTTTTGATTTAACTTTTGTATTTTAAGTCTAATATAAATTCAAACCAATTGTTTTATAATTCTAGCCATTTACCTACCAAGACGGACTTAGATGCCTACAGAGCTATGGAGGACTACCCCATCAATAGATCTGACTATCCATACATCCATAGATGGAAATCACTGATCTACGCAAGGATGAAGGAGTCTGGCAATGAGTTAGTCACCTTTGTACATGTATAAATATAAACATAGCAAATTCACATCAATGTTTAGGGAAAGCTCTTCAACAAAAATTTGATTCCTAGTTTGTAATTGACAAAAACAAGACTTTCCCACCTGTTTATATTGGGTGTGTCAGTTACCTTCCTCTGGGTACTCCAATTTCCTCCACTATTGAAACTGGCTACCCTATATGGCCCAGGTGTGTCAAAAAGGGCGTTAAACACCAATCTCTTAATAAAGACACATCATCGAGAGAAGCACTTTTAGATTATACAGTTAATATGGTCAGACTGAACGAGTATTGACACATAATTGTAATAGAAACTTGTAAGGTGGAGAATAGGTTAACATGATGAAACCAACATAAATCATCATCAAGTCCACAATGGAAAAGAGACATCCACCTGAACGCCTTTCGATGTCTTACAATTGGCCCCAGATCAAAAATACAATGCATACAGTATAATACAGATGCAATCCTCAAACTATAAAGAAAAAACGCCTATCTGGACATAGATCAAACTAACATTTCATACTATGCTCATGCAGTGGTAGTACTCATATAAAAGATTAGACACACATTTAGAGGGTTATGAACATACATATTTAGAGTAGCAATACAAAAGTTTGAACATCATAGATACATGAATTTTTTTTTGAAACACACCTGCTGCTGCAGCCACTGAGTCTGTTTTCTGTAACATCAATAACATCTGAGAATTTTTATTTCTCTGAAACACTTCCTAGTTACATGCATATCTAATTAAGCTACATGCATGAATGCATTTTCTTCTATATATACATATAATGTGTAGGTTGTTTCTCTATTATAACATCTCTTGGCAATTAGGTACAAAATACAGCGTTTTAATATTACAGGAAACCAACTGTAAAGATATATTAATGATGGCAACTCCTGAACTTTTTTGTATCTAACTTTTTATGATTTGTTGAATAAATGATTGATAGGTGTCCACTTGATCAGACAGCAAAAGAAAATCAAAGACCCGTGTGCTTGTCTAGATTTTACATTACTTTAACATTGTGGACTTTTTTGTCTAAAGAACCATGAAGTTGTATTAAGAATTTCATATTTTATACACTTGTTTTTTTATGGTCTATATGATCAGAAAATGTTATAAAAAGTAGGGGATAGTGTGCAAAACAATTCTACAGTAATTAAAGGTTAAGTCTAGACATGCCAGAGGACTTCCAAAAGTTGACTGGTATTCTGAAACATGAAGAGTGACCATCCTTAACAGTTCTACTACCACATGTGTTTTAGGCACTAATTAGTAACAGTTTACCTAAACCAAAACAAAAAATGCATGAGGCATATATCAAAGCACAAAAGACACTAAACATCCTTAAATTTATAGCATCAGAATTTAAATTTGAGAAGAAAGAAGCAAACATTTTTTATAAAGAATTTAGAATGATTAACAGTTCTACTCTCACATGGTTACACGTGTTAAATGTAATAATTAGTAACAGATCTGTAAAAACAAACAATCTGCATGAAGCGTTTATCTCCTAGTACAAATAGATACATCAAATTCAGGCGTGAACATGTAAAAACGTCACTGACTATAGCGTTCATTAGCAGTTCTACTCTCACACAGTTACATGTTTAAGTCACTAATTACTAACAGTTCTGGTAAATTAACAACCTGCATGAGGCATATATCTCCTGGTACAAATAGTTACGTCAAATTAAGGCGTGAGCATGTAAAAACCTCACTGAATGTAGTGTACATTTACAGTTCTACTGTCAAATGGTCACACGTGTTAAAGTTGCTAATTAATAACAGTTCTGGTAAATAAGCAACCTGCATGAGGCATATATCTCCTAGTACAAATAGTTACGTCAATGTCAGGCGTGAGCATGTAAAAACGTCACTGACTAGTGTTCATTAACAGTTCTTCTGTTACATTGTCACACATGTTTCAGTTGCTAATTAGTACCGTAACTGTGCAGCTAAACAAACAAACTTTATGAGGCATATATCCTAGTTCAAGAGTTAAAGGCATTATAGTTGACTTTTAAGTTCAATTTCTTCTATTTATTAGCCACAAAATTATATTATCATTTACTAAGCACTATCAAGATTTCAACAACACTTCAAATCCAAACTATCATTTCTCAGCCTTGTGTGACCTGAGATCTCAACAATCATTATCTAATCTTTTTGTTTCAGCTGGCCGAGTCCTGCCAGAGTCCACCAGTATTCCAACTTATCATCGAGTTTTCCACAGATCACTACCCCAAGAATGAATGATAGCTCAATATTGTTTCGTAGCCCTCGTACCCCCAAGCTGACTACAACCTGGACTCTTCCAAATGTTCGGACTAAATTGTTCAATGGATCTGTGAAAGATTAACATGTGAAGCTAGTTTCAGCGTCTTTTTAATAGTCAACACTAATGTTCAAACTAAACTGTTCTAAGCTTCCATGATGAAAGAATTTGTGTAGTTAGCCACAGCTTTAGTTAACTAGTCTACAGCACATTAACATTTGGACTAAATTGTTTTTTAGGCCATCAAGGATAAACTTATGTACAATAGCCTATGGTCTGGACTCTCCCTAATGTTTAGACTAAATCGTACAAAAGCCATTGAAGGATTATATGTAGCTAGTCACAGGCCCACAGTAGTATTACATCAATCATGCTTTATATGTTGCCTTGTAGGCTTAGTAACATTGCAAAAACGATGCTCAATTATAGTGATTTTTTTTTACATTGCCAACAATATTTTGCATAGGAAACATATAGGGGTCACTTTATCTTTCATTTTGTCACCCTAATTCCTAATGCAGTGTCATAAAAAATGTCACAAGTTTTAGTGCTTCTAAGTGCAATAGTAAAATATTTTAAGCTTAATATATAACTTCATCCTATAATGTTATATGGTATTAGGTAATTTTATGCCTGTAATTCTTCTTTCTCATGTTTCTGTTGACTCATTCATTCCTTTAAAATACATTGAAACATAAATGTATATCTCTTTTACTGAAGACCACAATTCTTGTTAAAGAAGATGGTTTCTTATTTCTGCTTCTAATGAGTGATAGATACAAAATTAAATATAAGATCAATATAGTAAGAAATAGAAATGCTATTTACTTGAATAACAAGTGTGTAAACATGGTAAAGTAGACTTTATATGCTTTCATTTATTTCGCTAAGTTACATGTAAACAAAAATATAATAGGCATCAATAGTTGTTTGGTTTTTTTTGTGCATTTAATTTTATCATGTTTATAATTAGCAGTTTAGGATGGTCATTTTTATTTTATCTCCAAAATACATTTAGATAATTATAAAATTACTTAAATTCAAGTTATGTTAAAGTTAGAGAATTGACTTTCTGAATAAATCATATACATGTACATGTATTACAAATGAACCCCCCAAAAAATCAATGTTTACTTTTTATCACTATTTGTTGAACCAGTATCTGTTAGCTATAGTGACCATTCTTAACAAAATGAAAAGACAAAGAATCTTTTTCACATATTTTATATGCTAGTTATAAGAACAAATGTATAAATTTCTATAGTTCCAGATATGCAGAATTGATAAATTATAAGCTTTCCGCAAAGATTTTTTTAAGGTATTTTCAGATGTTTTAACACATGTTTAAATTATTTGTTTTCTAATATCTTGTGTAAAAAAGAGACAAATGAATAATTTTAATGAAACATGTAATATTTTAAATCAAGTTTTAATGAAAGTGAAACATGTCACAGAATCAGATTCTATGTAATTCCTTTGATATTACAAAGAGAATGTACATACTCGAAGATGCTTTATTAAAACCTTATAGAACATATTTGTACATTTGTAATAATACATGTACATTGTATTTGAATTAATCTATGATTTTATTATTCTAATAAGCAATGTTGTTGGGTGATAATCTTTTATTTATTTTTATATTTTTTTGGTTAAAAGCTATATAGAAAATATAACGTGTATTACTTATAAGTATAAGCAAAGCTGAAGAACATATTATTCCAGAAGTATTTTATATCTTAGTTTGTGAACGTTCAGAAGTGACATCATGGGCATTAAACAGACAGAATGAAGCCATGAAGTTTCACAATTGTATGGTAAAAAATTATTTCTAAGAATAACAATTATGTAGTTGTTGTCATTAATTGTTGCTTCAAGTTGCAAAAAATAAAATGACACTTTTACGAGAAATGAAGATATTTTTAATATGCCCTAGCCCTTAATTTCATTCCTATTTTATTAAAATGTTATGTTCATCTATGAAGATATATTGAAATTATAAAGGAGTAGAACCATGAAGGGCAAAAATATGCCCATCTATTTCCCCACAGAATTTAAATTTTTCATGAATTTTACCAAAATGAGCAAAGTTATACCTTAACTTTCATAAACTAATATTCACACCATATATCATCCTGTGATATATCACTAACATGTCAGGTGAGTGATTTAGTCCCACTTTGTTTTTTACAAAAAAGTGCACCACAACTTGTCATCTAATTATGTTTGTCAGTTACCTGCACAATGTTGGCAGTTTCCTTTAGGTACTCAATTAAACTGACCACCATGTATGGCACAGGTGCATCAAAAAGGTTGTTAAACCTTAACAAACATGCCATAAATTTAAGTGTCTAATTGAAAGATTTTGGCAGAATCAATGTCACTTTTGTCGAACATTATGATCAAAATCGTCCCTGAAACAAAGTTCATTAGTACAGATTTAAATTTACGCAATAATATGATCTACTTTATGTAATAGCTTGCATCAAATAAGCAGATTAAGTTGGATGGGATATACATTTGTAGGAATCACCCTGGTTGTCTATCTTCCCACATACTTGTAAGTGCAACCCCTCTTAGACCATTTAATTGATTTTCATGAAACTTATCAGGTAGAGTGGAGATTATATGGAGATCTGTATGAAAGAAAAATCAGTGCTGTTTAGTATCATTTAGATGTGATAATTTGACTGAAATTAGTTATCACACATACAGTTATAAAGTTAATGTGCCATATCCTTTTGTGAGTTTGGTCACAGTTTTAACTAATTAGCTTATGTAGTATTTTAGTCAAGTTTTAGAATCCTTCCTAAAACTCCTGTCCTATCCTGTCAGATTCAGCTTGTTGGTGACAAAGTTACAAGCATAAACTACTCAGCGGAATTAAATGAAACTTTGTATGTAGCAAGAGGACCATATATAGTTGTGCATATTACCAGATCTTCAAAATTTTATGGAAGTCAAGATCCTTCGAACTCAAATAGTTAGAAATCCTCATTATTTATCATAAAAACCAGTATGAAACAATGTGTAGTTGTGCAGTTGGGAATTTTGATTCTCAAAATTTTGTGGGAGATATTGCCCTTTATTTTGTTATAAAGGCTTGGTGAGTTCATGCACCTATAGTTTGTTACAGAAGGCCCGCCGGTTGCCAGCTAAAAACAATTTTAAAAACGTTATTAGCTGAAACCATGCACTGAATCATTTTGATAACAAATTATTCAGCTTGTACTCAAAGATGGATCGTCCTTTGTTCAACCTAGCTGGTCATTTCACAAATTGGGAAGTTATAGATTAAATGGTCTTATTACTCAAAAACTATGTAAAAGACAAGATAGGCATAATAATCTAAAATGGATCAATGAGTTGTCAATTGATCACTTTTTGTGGTTATTCCCCTTTTTTATGTCAACATCTTCTCATGTTTTTGCCGTACAAAATAAAATCTTGCAGACTAGCAATGCAATTCCTGTATAGATGTGAAATGGGTGCAATAAGCTCTACATTAGTTACAATACCAATAGGTCTCTCAAGAGGCAATGACAAAAATTAACCAGTATGATTTAGGAACTGTGTTTATAAATCTGGCAGTACATGAGAAAAAAAGTTCCCCTTTCCACAACCATAATTTACATGTGAGATAAAATTAGATCAATGCTTAGTAAATCTTGCTGTAGTTTAAGAATGCAGATAATGATTCCGAGAAAAAACTGTTTGCTAATTGGTATATTTTTAAGTTCTATTTACCAAATACCTCTGAAAAAAATCTCTATAGTTGCTCAGCGAGCATTTTCTAGACACATTCAAGTCTCATTCCAATCATTGCTCTTCACATAGACTTGATTCTTTTTTTAAACAGTCTGGTTCTTTTGGTTTTGATTCTGTGCTTTCATACCTTTATAGATCACCTGGACCGAAGGTCCATGTGACCTATTGCCATCACTTTGCGTCCGTCTGTCGTCCGTGAACAATTTTTCAAAAATCGTCTCCCCTGAAACTACTGAACAGAATTTAATGAAACTTGGTATGAATGATCCTTAGGGTGTCCTGCACAAAACTTGTGTTTCGATTTTTGATCGGTAAAAAAACATGGCCACCGTTACTAAAAATAGACCAGGGGGTCAGACTACTGATTTTGGCATGTACATCAAAAAGCATAAGAGATAGATGATAGAGATATGCCCTGCTGCTTCAGTATCAAAAGTTCTACAACAGTCTCCATTTGTCCAAAGTTGTCAAATGACCGCTTAAAGGGGTTACGGCCCCTTGAAGGCAAAAAATAGTGTTTTTGGCCTATAGAATGAAAACTATTGCAGGTAGAGAAAAGTTGTTGCTTGCTTAAATGTTCAGCTTATTTAGCTCTACTAAAGTTTCCATAGGTTCAAAGTTGTCAGATGACCCCTTATAGGGGTTACAGCCCTTTAAAGGCAAAAACTAGTGTTTTTGGCCTATAGAATGAAAACATTTTGCTAAAAGAGAAAAGCTGTTGCTTGCTTAAATGTTCAGCTTACATGTATTTAGCTCTACAAAAGTCTCCATATGGTTGAAGTTGTCAGATGACCGCTTAAAGGGGTTATGGCCCTTTAAAGGTGAAAAATATTGTTTTTACGGTCATGTGAGCTATTGTCATCGTTAAGCGTCTGTCGTACGTCCGTCATCCGTCGTCCGTCCGTCCGTTCACTTTTCTTCAAACATCTTCTCTGAAACCACCGATGGGATTGCTTTGAAACTTTGTACAATTGATCTTTTGGATGTCCTCTACCAAGTTTGTGAAATTTGTGAACGTCGACCAACCACCATGACAGCCGTTACTAAAAATAGAACAGGGGGGGGGGTCAGACCATAGTTTTTAGCTTATAGCTCAAAAAGTATAAGAGAAGCAATCTTCCTTCTTCAGCATCAAAAGCTCTACAAAACTCTCTTTTGAGTCAAAGTTGTGGGACGACTCTTTACAGGAGTTATTTCCCCTTAATCGTCACAATTGACCATTTTCACAGTTTTTGGACTTTATCTTAAAAGCCATAAGAGTTAAAGGAATAGTTAGCATTGCAAAATTGTTCAGCTCACTAAGATCTACAAAAATGTTTTCAGAGTCAAAATTGTCAGATCATTCTTTTAAGTGTTTTCAATCAATTTTAACTTAATATGATTTTGGTTGTTTTTTTTTTTCAAATAGAGTGTTTTCTATATCCTAGCTAGTTTATCTAATGTTACTTACCAAGTACGTGTAGACCATGTTGCACACTAGGTAAGAGGTTTAAGCATAAGAGATCAGCTGAGCGATTCAGGCTCCTGGGAGCATCTAGTTTAATTTGGCAACATTCTAATAGCAAATATCTGATGAATAATTTATAGGACAAATTTATTTTCCTCGTACTTCGTTGTGTTTCATGACGCCTGAAGGGTTATGGAAGGTATTTTAAAGGATAATAATTGCTTTTATATATAATGGTTTTCTATATTTAAATTAAATGTTCATAGAAATATCTATACTTCCACCTCCTTCCGAGGGGGGGGGGGGGGGGCAACTCCCGATATAAATAGTACCAGGGATGTTCCGTTTAGATTTGTCTGGAACGGGGTACTAAAATTTTATGTACTCTTAGAAGGGGTCATAATATGTCTGTCTAGAATGCACTACGAAATCCCAAAAGTCTGAAATGGCAGTTTTTTTGGCTGAAAAGTCTGAATTCTGTCTTAACATTCTTAACATTCTGAAAACAGTCTGAATATTGTCTTAACATTCTTAACATTCTTAACGAATTCTTAACATTCTGAAAACAGTCTGAATAGATTCTTAACAATCTTAACATTCTTAACATATTCTTAACATTCTTAACATATTCTTAACATTCTGAAATTGTCTGAACAGATTCTAAACATTCTTAACATTCTGAAATTGTCTGAACAGATTCTTAACATTCTGAATATTCTTAACACATTCTTAACATCCTGAAATTGTCTGAATATATTCTTTACATTCTAAATAATAAACTTCCTCTCGGAACATTGATCTTTTCCTGAGCAGATTATTTTGATAGTATACTTATATTTTTTAAAAAAATTATTCTGAAACTTAATTTCATTAAAATTTTAGGCTAAGATAACTTCGAAGAAAATAGATTGAACTATTAATCTATTTGTTTATAAAACAGTTTTTAACATTATTTTAAAAAATCGTTTTGAATTAATGATTAATATTCTTCAACGAAAATCAAGTTGAATAATCAAGTTTTCCTACATTTAATTTATCAATTAAAATATGTATTTATATTTATTTATCTAATTATTTATTCTAATGAATCTACACTAAGATTCACTATGATTTGAATGCCCATTTATTTTAAAAATATCTAGTTCTGAATATTCATTACAGGTTTTACATGCTGAAGTTAATAACACAAGAAGAACGTGTATAAAATACAAGCCATCAACTGGTACAATAATTTAAGTTGATATCAACATATAATTTATGCATAAATTTTCACTTATTATCAGAAGTTCGGAATAATGTTTATAAAGTTACATGAACACCATAGAAGTATCAAATTATCAGCAATTAAAAAAGATCAACACAATTAATTCCCCGCTGGGTTTCTATTGATAATAAAAGCACCGACTCAGTTTGGCAAGTATATGTTAACACGCTTGAAGATGGCCTGTGTTTTATCTCCACCAGATTTTTAAGATAAAATGTTAACTATCGGTTGCCTTATCATTTACCTTATTATTAAGGATACGAGCCCACCTGAGACTACATACATTTACATGTAGGCCGAAGCTTCTACTATTTACTATCTACTAAAGATTGAAGAAATTGGTAAAAAAAGTATTTTCAAAACTTTGAAAAACATACGTTCCTAAATAAAAACAACAAACAAATAAACATCTTCCCTGTTGCATGTTTCGAAACCATGTAGGTTGTTGCAAGAAATCCCAAAACCAAGGTAAATCCAATGAAATCCCTTGTGTTTAACAGATAGCCTTATAGTTATAACCAAAACCGTTTAAATAGTGTCAAAAAGTAAGAGAAAAAACTTAAATGACTCAGATTTTACTTTACCGGCTATATAAAGAGTTTATACCCAACAGACTGGAAACGGTAAAAAAACCAACAGTGTGTGATTTTTGACAAATAAGCTACAGGACGATAGGGGAAAGAGGTATGAACAGACTGCTTTCCATCATTTCTTTGTTTAAAGTCCCGCAAGTGTAATTATATGGACTGTCTTTAGTTTGTCAGCGTTAACGATAACTGGTAAAACCCCATAATTGATTCAAGTTATTGATCATATCCAACAACCTTTAACTGCATAAAACTTTGTAGTTTTGCGAGAGGACGTTAAGATTCTGACGTGTACTTCTTATTTCTTTTAAGATATTTGTTCCGGGAAACTTTTTGAGGCAAAATAATACTGCACAAAAATATGCAGAACTTCCACAAAACGATGGACAAAATGAAAATGCATAAAATGAACCGGTGAAGGTTTGATAAAAAAATTTACAAACAGCGAATTTCTTTAAAATAATTTTGATTGCAAAATTAATGCATGCCACTGCAAACAAATAAAGTATGGTTTAAATAAAAATATTAAAATGTTCTATTACTCATAAAACTGTTTAAAGTAGAACAGTAATTTAGCTTGGTTGTCTGTGTATTGATGTATATTTAAAGAGAATTTGTTCTAAATAAAAACTAAAGAATTAGAACGCTACTGCTTTTATTTTCGTTTCTTAACATAGATACACATGTAAAGTTTGGGTTGTAACCTCCTGCTAGTTTGATACCTCAATGGTTTCATGTAAAGGATCACAGTTCGCTTTGCTTTCGCTTGGAACTAAATGAGTGAGTGAGTTAGCGAGTTAGTTTTTACGCCTTCGCAACACTATTAAGGTTATTTGAAGGCAATGAACATAAAATGATGATAAAATGAACATGAAATGATGATATGAAAAATGGGGTGGGATGGGATAGGAAACAAACGAAAGGGTATATTTCGAAGAACCACAGGAAAAAAGGAGAGAGGTGAATAGGGGCTGAAAATTTAGCTTATGTGGTGTACTATTTGGTTGTCCACAAAGAGATCTTTTACGTGCATACAACGTGGCACTCTCTACACACGTTGGCCCGCTATGATCAGTGGTAAGGGTTTCCGTATTATAAACCTGCAATCTCCCCGGACGAGGGCCACCCTAATTGAATCGAATTAAATAATTCATTTTTACATACAGGTTTTTAAATATATACATGCAGCTAAAACCTGTATGTTTAAAATACTCTTGTATATCCATTTTTATGAGTTGTGTTAATCGTCAGCATAGTTTTTTATGTGCTAATATGCGTCTTCCCTTGTTCTTGAAATTTCTTCCGTTGTAAGCACCTTATTGCCCGACTTTTGAGGCTTCTGGCTGGTTCTAATATTTTTTTTTAGTTCACCCTGTTTATGCCAGCTGTGTCGCGTACATGAACCTATTCCACATCTCGTTATATAGAGAAAAAAATGTACGCGACACAACAACATAAAGAAACGGGGATTAAAAAAATCACAATGAAAATTAACAGCCAGCAGTTATATATAGTCAATTAATATTTACTAAAATCACAATGACTTTTACATATCAATTAAAAATTAGGTCACAGACCGTCTTTATAACATGTGTAGTCTCCTGTAAAACTCGTAGGAAGCAGAGGTAGAACTATGTAATGTTTTTTTTTTAGATATACTGATTACTATTGTATTATAACGGTTTGCCTTTTGAAATCAGCCTGAAAACTATTGTTTTAATAATAATTTGCTAAATAAACTATATCATTTAAATATATAATGCTCTGTGACATGAAATTAGCACTTTTATACGGTGGCAGAATGCGGCCATGAGAAAAAAAAATAAAATCACGTTCCCTCGTGATACCATCACGTTCCCTCGTAATACCATCACGTTCCCTCAAGATAACATCACGTTCCCTCAAGAAAGTTATTGCGTTCCCTCAAGATAACATCACGTTCCCTCAAGATAACATCGCGTTCCCTCAAAATAATTATTGTGTTCCCTCATGATAATTATTGCGTTCCCTCATGATAATTATCTCGTTCCCTCAAGATAACATCACATTCCCTCAAGATAGTTATCGCGTTCCCTCAAGATAACATCGCGTTCCCTCAAAATTGTTATCGCGTTCCCTCAAGATAGTTATCGCGTTCCCTCAAGATAACATCGAGTTCCCTCAAGATAGTTATCGCGTTCCCTCAAGATGCTAAGTAGTTATCACGTTACCTCAAGATAACATCTTGAGGGAACCTGGTGTTATCTTGAGGTAACGTGATAACTACTTAGTATCTTGAGGGAACGCGATAACTATCTTGAGGGAACTCGATGTTATCTTGAGGGAACGCGATAACTATCTTGAGGGAACACGATAACAATTTTGAGGGAACGCGATGTTATCTTGAGGGAACGCGATAACTATCTTGAGGGAACGTGGTGTTATCTTGAGGGAACGCGATGTTATCTTGAGGGAACGAGATAATTATCATGAGGGAACGCAATAATTATCATGAGGGAACGCAATACTTATTTTGAGGGAACGCAATGTTATCTTGAGGAAACGTGATGTTATCTTGTGGGAACGAGATAATTATCTTGAGGGAACGCAATGACTTTCTTGAGGGAACGTGATGTTATCTTGAGGGAACGTGATGGTATCACGAGGGGACGTGATATTATTTTTTTTTCTCATGGCCGCATTCTGCCACCGTACTTTTACCGTAATTTAAACTGAATTGTCCCGCACAGAGGAACATCTCGATGCTAATTAATATGTAGCCTACATCCTTTACCGTGCACGCCGGCTTAAAAACGAAATGTATCTGTTATCATACTCAGGTACACAGTTTCTTTAAAACTTGCGGTTCCAAATGTTTCTTTTCGTTTTTTTGGGGGGGCTCTGAATTTCTTCACTTTCGAGACAACTTTCTCCTAAATTAAATGCTTTTTTTTTGTAAATTATAACGATATCAGATAATCGAATCAAATCGAATACTTTTGTACAATAGTAACAACTTAACAAACGGACATACAAACAAAAACATAAAACACCTACAAATAATAATATGAAAAAACATCAACCCCTCGCCTTTAAAAAAATTGCTTACAAAATTTAGCCTAAAATTAAGTCCCTATGATTTGATTAAACTGCTTCACAAAAAGGAGCGAAACTATTAACAATTTTATTTTATCAAGTGTAAATTAATGTTAAGAATATTAAGAATCAATTCAGAATAATTCAGACAACATTTAGACAATCTTGACTAGTCAGAATGTTAAGAATCTGTTAAGACAAATCCAGACACCATTCAGACAATTCAGATAGCGTTAAGAATGTTAAGAATATGTTAAGACAAACTCAGACACCATTCAGACAATTCAGACAGCGTTAAGAATGTTAAGAATCTAGTTCAGACAAATCCAGACACCATTCAGACAATTCAGACAGCGTTAAGAATTATTCAGACTTGATTAAGCCTGTTTCATACAATGTTAAGAATTTTTCAGAAGATTTCATACATTTTAGGACGTTAAGACAGAATTCAGACTTTTCAGCCAAAAAAACTGCCATTTCAGACTTTTTGGATTTTGTAGTGATGTTGTTTTTGACAAGTTTTAATTTTCAACAGATCATGAAATTTATCGCTATTTGGTCTTATCATATACATGTAAATGTAAATGTATGCATTTAAACTGTTCTTTATAAAATTTATAACCAATGTTTTGGTTTAAATGCTACTGATGAGAGGTTACTCCTTGAAATATCGATATATAGCATATCCAAATTAACCGTTTATACCCGCGTTTTGGTATTTGTAATTTTGAAACCACTGGGCGATAACCGCTGCTGGTGGACCAGAGGTCCCCGAGGGTAATCACAAGCCTGGTAGTCAGACTTGTCTGACACGAATTACCATAAAATTTCTAATATATTGTCGCTGAAATTTCCGATAGTTAAATTCAAAATTGATGAAAACACCAGGTTTCTTTCCTTGTAATGCACATGGTCGATATCCTCGGTGCTGGATTTGGCTTCCTTGTTCGAACGTTTTGGTTTTGAGTACTTTTCGTTTTCAACTGTTTGGGATTTTTACCTTCCAATGTTTTGGTTTAAATGCTACTGATGAGAGGTTACTCCTTGAAATATCGATATATAGCATATCCAAATTAACCGTTTATACCCGCGTTTTGGTATTTGTAATTTTGAAACCACTGGGCGATAACCGCTGCTGGTGGACCAGAGGTCCCCGAGGGTAATCACAAGCCTGGTAGTCAGACTTGTCTGACACGAATTACCATAAAATTTCTAATATATTGTCGCTGAAATTTCCGATAGTTAAATTCAAAATTGATGAAAACACCAGGTTTCTTTCCTTGTAATGCACATGGTCGATATCCTCGGTGCTGGATTTGGCTTCCTTGTTCGAACGTTTTGGTTTTGAGTACTTTTCGTTTTCAACTGTTTGGGATTTTTACCTTCCAATGTTTTGGTTTAAATGCTACTGATGAGAGGTTACTCCTTGAAATATCGATATATAGCATATCCAAATTAACCGTTTATACCCGCGTTTTGGTATTTGTAACTTTATAAAATTTATAACCTATATGTGTATATTGGTTGTGTCGCGTTCAATGATTCCACATCTCTTTAATATCATTTATATTTGACAAGTTTAAATTTAATGGGTCTACAATTTTATCCAATTGTCTGGAGTGGGACTCGTAATTCAATTAAAGAAGTCAGGGTTTTTACCTGCCAGAAGAACACCCCTATGACCGGGCCCCTTCCCCACGTGTACGTGGAAATACTATAAAGATGAAAACTAGAAACTCTATACACATATTTCATGTATTATAGATACATACGTAAAAATGTCTTAACGCAAAACTAGAAAGAATTAAGCCATGTGAATGATTGCTGATTGAAAAGAAAATACTAGCTTATTTAGATTTTTGTAAAGTGAATCAAAGCAAATGTAAAAAAATCCATACTTTTACTTGTACGCCCACCGGATAATGGGTACAATCAACTTCATAACTTCGGTGCGCATACGAACCCCCCAATACACGCGTTGTGCATTTGCGGGATTTCATTTTTGTCACTATTTTATGATGTCGTTCACAAATTCAATGAGTTGGGTTTCATAAGATCGTTTGGAGCGAAAACCATGTTGTAATGGATAGAGAATATTTGGGATTATAATATGGCTTGTGGTTGTGTAGCTGCAATAATGTAGCTCCTTCGACCTTTTTTTGATTAGGCGAGTAAGCGAGTGTTAGAGGGTTTTAATATTAAAACTAGGTTATGTGATGTATGAGTTTGCAGCATATACAAGTACGAGATATTGTATATATTGCAGCTGAACATTATGTCGGTGAAACAGCTTGAATTGGGAGCTCGAAGGGCTGAACGTGTTTGATCGCTTAGAAGATCAGTTTTTTTAAAATTCATCATGCTTATAACTTTATCACGTGGTTAAGTATTCTCTTAAAATAGAACACAAACAAAGTAAGTACACCTTAAATTAGTGAATTTACAATGATAAGCAATTTATAACGCACAAAAGTCTGTACTTTCAAGATGAACAAATATTTCGGCTACTTAACAAACAAGGACAACACTATGCAAACGAAATTTTGGGTTCATCAGGGCAATTCTTGCAGAATCTAATAATTTATGCTTTAAACGCTTGAATGCTTTACTTAGATAAATATCACGATTTATTTACTTTAATAATGTTGTTGCTGTGTGTGTTTTTATATATTCATCAATAGTCGATTCGAGCCCTATAGCTAAGTACGCTTTAGCTATACTCAATCAGTCCTTTCTTCCACTGTTTAGGAATTTTGGCTTTCGTTATGATATTTTTTATAATTTTAACAAAACCTTCTGTAATAGCTTTAGGAGATTGATAGATAATGTATTCAAGTGTATTTCAGTATGATGTTTGGATGCGGAGCACGTTGCTTCTGTGTTTTTGCTATCTTCTGAAGACAGCTATAAATTCACTGTGCACTTACCGTTTGTAACGTACACTGGGACCCGGGACTGGGACCCACTTACCAAGAAAAGTATTTCACAAAAAGACGTTGAAATCTTATACTGGTGGGATTTATAAATTAAGAGAACGATATATTATCAAATAGGAACATTTTGGTACCATAAACCCTACTTAAAGTTTAATGAAAGTAAAGATATCAACCTTAGAAATTTGACGTGCCAGATTTTCTTTCAATAACTTTTTCAATACACTAAAAGAAATATTAATTACGATATACACGAACTTCTGAATTATGCTATTGCCGACTTTATTTGAGAAAATATACGTCGGTACGACACTAAATTCAACTGACCTGTCACTTCCGAAGCGGCGATAATCCGTCATATTTTACTTCACTTACCAAAATACACGTTTCACTTACCAATTCGATTGGACCCCCTGAATATGACCTTTTTCAACATGTTCTGAATTAAAACTATAAAAAGTGGGTCACTTGCTTAAAATTTTGCCAACATTATAATCCTTTGAAGTTTTTGCCAGTTTTTGTATGAATTATTTCCCTTGAAAAAAAAAAAGTATTTACGTGTATAAATACGTTTGATTGAAGAGTTTGATAATAATATAATTCAAAAGTATTCCTAAACTTTTAATATTAAAAACCTGTTTAGCCTATATTTTATTCATATTTAATGACATTTGCACATATTGTTGCACTTTTTGCTTTTCGCGGTCACATGACCAGTGTCACGCTCCATCTTAAAATATATGAATTTTGTTGAAAATGACAACGATTTTAAATAAACAAAAAAGATAAAGAAAGAATGTGTCCATGGGACGCGGATGCCCCCGTTGTCCCCAAATAAAAAGTTGAAAGTCCTACAGATCTGAGAGTCGCTTATGGCTTAGGATGCATTGTTTGTCAAACTTAACCTTCCTACCAAGTACCAACTCATTTCCATTTACGGTTTCTTAGAAACGCTTTGCGGAATTATACATATACGTACGGACGTACGAGCACAAGTAAAACCTAGTGCCCCCGACATGGCGTCGCGGGTGGCATACAATGACAATTTTCGCATTTTTGGGACCATAAAAATCACTATATTTTACAAATACATGTAATATGAAAACCGTCTATATCGCTACTATATAAATAACATATAGCTGAGAGGGTGATAGAGTAGATTGATACCCTGAGAAAAGCATTGTCAACTTAGGCGTAGCCGAGGAATGTCTTTTCGAAGGGTAGCAATCTACTCTATCACCTCTCAGATATATGTTATTTAATTTATTATACTGAATCATTTGAGTACTTTTACGCACGGATTTTCAAATCTTTTTATGTTTTTTCCAAGTTAAACTGAAATAAAATATGTTAATTGCCCTATGAAATAATTTTAGAAAATATTTTTTTATTTGTTTAGACATTTGTTTGTTAGTAGATGCATTAATTGGTGCTAGTTAAAATAAGCACTTTGCACGAAATATTGTCGAATCTAACCCCGGGGGGGGGGGGGTCACTTCCATTATAAGATGAGGTAGGGACGAGCTGCTGGAATAGGTACCTTTTTCATGGTCTCAATTATATTAAAAGGGTGTGAAAATTAGATGCTGTTATGTGATGGTGAGATTGTGTCACAAGGTTGCATGGGCGTAGGAAGCGGTACGGTTGGTACTGCTCCGACCGCGTACCAATAAATTTGTCAGGTACGGCATGCCGTACCAATAAATTCCTTCCTGGTATGATGTATCTCAATCAGATGCTGATATCAGAAGCCAATTATCATCTGACTGACATCTAATTTGATAAGGTTACAAACCACAATGCCCCAGCAGGTGCTCAACCATGCTCTCCATCATGATTAACCATGTTAATTCCATAATGTTCCAATTTATATGAAAAGGTATGCTTTTCTATGCTTATATATGAAAAGGTATACTTTTATCCGCAAAATATATGATTAGGTGTATTTTTTAAAATTTCAAAATATATGATTAGGGTGGGGGTCCCAAGGTGCCAGCGGCTCACCCCTACCAGAAATAGGTTTGAGTGAACCCCCCCCCCCCCGGAATCTAACATTTATACTTTCAATTTTACAACTTATTAAGAATGTCAAATTGAGGCTGTGCACGAGCTCGGCGCACGAGAGGGTGATAGATAAAACAATATCACCCACGAGGGTGATAAATAAAAAAATATCACCCGCTGGGTTTTGTTTTTGAAACATGTCATATGATAGATGTAATTGTTATATCAAAATTTGTTAGGAAAAAATCTTATGAAGTATAATAAAAAAAATTGTCTTGCATTTTGCGAGCGTGAACGTTGTAGCGGCACAATTGAGCCTCCTCTTATCGAACTATACAAGAAGACAATTAAGAGACACCAATCGGACAGTCCGAAGCCAAAGGTCAAGTAGAGCGAAGGCAAAATCGGTCATTACGTAACGGCAAAACAAGCACGAACAAACAAGAGAGGACTTGAAAGTTTTAAAGAAATTTTAAAGCGAGCATAAGATATTCCTCTCACCATATTAAAAAGGACATCTTTTTGTCCATTTCGAAGGACTGGGCATCGTTCCTCGAAACCACTGTCACAAATGGTGTTGAGAAGCGAGTCGGAAAATTGGTTCATGAAATTTTCACCTCAGACGAGGATGGAACCACGAGACTCAGTGTTAGTAGCCCGACACGTTAACAACTTTACCGCCGACTCCCTTTTATTTGATCAATGATCAAACCATATGGTCCAAACATGAAAAAGCTAATGATTTATGGACAGTTTTTTTTTTTGAAAATTGACTATTTCATTTCGATTTCGTCTGGAAATATTATTATTAAAACAAAAAGTCGCATTTGCAGATGTAAAAATGGGTAACTCAGAAAGATCAAAGACGAATCTAGCAAACATAATCGGATAACAGAAAAAAACACACTTTCAAAACTGAACCGTGATAATTGAAAATCCACCAATGTGACTTAAATCGTAACGAGGAAAAGCAAAAATATAATATCTACCTATTGGTACTTTCAACTCTTCGTTGTACTTCTCAACTAAAGCAGTTGTACATCTCAACTGTCGCATTTGCACATCTCAACTTTCGCCAATCGTTAAAAGATGTACAATTCAACTTGTGCGGATGTACTAAAAACCTTTCGCATATGTACTTCACAACTTGTGCACCGATGTCGTGTTTTATCATTAAAGGGCACAATAAAACGACTCTTTACCCTTCAATATATTGTTATTTAGGTAGCTTATCTTTAGGATAAAAAATAATTTTTTAAATACTTATGATGTTTTAAATACGTGATTTTCGGAATACTTATGTATAAAAGTATTTAATTTGTATTTTTAAGAACTAAATTAAAGTCAATTTTAAGTCATTAGTAACATAAATGCCTTAATAATAGTTTCCAGTTAAAAAACATTACTATTAGGCATATTTCTGGCATTTTAGATGTAAATTCCCAATTTTGGGTGTCTTTTTCGTCTGATTTACCCACAAGCCACCATAAAAGCACTAATTAATTATAGCGGGTGTACTTCTCAATCGTTTTTACGCAGCGCACCTTCCATACATTGATACTGGTCGTATGTCGTTCGTTGTCAATGTTCAAAACCAAAGTGGTTCTAACGGACCTATGTAATAATTGCACTGTGAATAATTGTAAGGGATTCATGGCTGTGGAGTCTGTTTTATCCAGGGGGGTGGGGGGTTGTGAGATATATCGATAAATTCGGAAAGTCCAACGCTAGGCTACATGCACGAAAATGTCATATGATACCTTTATTTGTGGACCGTCCAAGCACTGCTTAGGCGACATTTTCTGCCCTACCCACCTCTCCCCTTTTCCAGTGGTCTTCATAATTTTCTTGTTCTACACCCCTTTCAGTTTTGATGGCTTTTAAAACAAATGGCGTCAATTAAATGTGGAGTCTCTAAAATTCCAAAAGGACTGATGGAAATACTCCACTGTGACTGACTATATGTAATTTTTATCTTGTAAACTTTAATCAATTGACTTCTCTTCATTATTCAACTCAATTCCACATCCACAATTAAAGTCTCGTATATGACACAGCGACGTATATATATACGTAGCTTTATCAAAAAGAACGGAAAACGAAGGTACAGATAATTTGGTAGTCGATTTTAAAAAGGATTATTTTGTCATTCATGAGTCTAGTTAGAAGAACAAAACAGAAGATCGAATAAAAGAAATGCTGAACTTTCTTATCAACATAATAATTTTTACAGTATAGGCGCATGGACATGATGGGCGTGTTATTCAGCAGACTATTGGCATCCCAAAGGGCACGAATTTCGTACCATCACTTGTTGATTTGTTTCTTCATTCATATGCAACGGAGTTCTTACAACCACTTTTAGACACAAAGTATCGCAGAATTGCTTTATCCTTTAATCTCACATTTCGTTATATTGATGATGCTTACGGGGTTTATGTATCACAACTGATTCGTTGTTCCAGAGCTTGCGGGATAGTTTGTAACTTCCTCGATAGAGTGTCACGACTGACAGGAAAATTGTTGATACAGGGTTACGTTGCTCCTCCGTTGTTGTCGTCACTCAAGAGATTTTACAGAACATTTGGATCTATATCTCTCAAATTAGCACAGAAGTTAGTTTTTTACATAGTGTTTTAGTATTGTCGTGTCCGGATTTTACCATCCCGTGCGGGGCCCGGGTGGCGAAGAGGCCCGCAGCAGAGCCTTGCTTGTCGTAAGAGTCGACTAAGGGTCTTGGGATTGTGACGTCGGTTCAGTGCTCAGCCCATAGAGCGACCAAGTGTGTACCCTAGGTGGTTGAATAGGGTGGCTCTCGTCCGCGGGAGTTGTCAGGTTAAATAGTACGAAAACCTTTACCGCTGACCATAGTGTGCCAATGTGTGTGGAGAGTGCCACGCTTCATGCACGTAAAAGACCCCTTTGTGGACCGCCAAGTAGTGCACCACATAGGCTAAATTTTCCGCCCCTACCCACCTCTCCCCTTTTCCTGTGGTTGTTTCCCACCACATCCCCATGTTTCATTTATCATCATCATTTCATGTTCATTTTATCATCAAATTCTGACTTGGTAATGTTGGATTAAACCAGGTTTTATAGCGCTCCAACCCCCCCCCCCCTTTCCATTGCGATCTGATGGTAAGGAAATAACACTAGACACAACACGGTTGTGAGACATAATAGGAATATTGAGTTGAATTTCTCTTGTATAATTTTAAATATATTTTTACCGTTGACTGATAGCGATGGAAGAATGTTTTAGACGTAATTTTTTTCTAGCCTTGGTCTAAGTAATAGAATTGATAATATTTGAAAATTAAATTCGTCTTTTACAAACTTATAATGATGGTTCCAAGCAAGTCCCTGTAAGTATTCATTTATCTTCTTATCTTTTTAGGATGTTCTTCCTAGCAGCAATTTCTTTCATTATTGGGGGATCATATTTGTTTTTCAAGTACAAATACCCATATCTGTCTAGCGACATAAAATGGTTCTCCAATGCAATAGCGTATGCAAAATATATGACAAAAACAAAGAAAGAAAATATTCTTCCCATCGACATTTTCCACGAAACAGTGAAGAAATTGTCCAGCAAAACCATGCTGATATACAAGGAACAGAAGTTCTCTTTTAAAGAAGTTGATGAAATGGCAAACAGGATAGCCAGTGTAGTGCTACGTCTGGGTATTCGGCAAGGAGATACAGTGGCAATACTGATGTATAATGAACCAGCGTTCGTTTGGGCATGGCTGGGTATGCTACTACTTAAGCTTATTTACCATTTTACATTTGCAAGACATGTAAGAGTTTAAAACGCCAACGAAATTTATTGGAAGCTATATTTTAGTGTGCCCGTCAGTCCGTCCACCACAACCCATGTAATTTTGTACATCTATTATAATCATACACACCAATCAATAGAATACCATGCATTGCTACAAAAATATGCATAAGTGAGACATATAAGCTTTTAAAAATATTTTGTAGGAAAGTAAAAGAAGCAGGTTCTGATTTTTTATCTAATTTGATGACAAACACATGTAAATAAATAAATAATTATATACTTAAGCATTTACAAATAGAGAATCAATGATTTTATGTTAATTCACTCGCTTCTTTCGGCTCTTTACTCGGGACCACCCTCCATCGGCTCCCGTTAATAGTTTTTCACCACCTCTTCATTCGTTGTCAATCCAGTTAAAATTGAATACTTTTATTAGTTATCCTTATTGATTTATTTTTTTACTTTATGCAGGTTTTCAGGAAATTGGAGTTGAAGCTGCATTTATAAACTATAATCAACGGAAAAAAGTTCTTCTTCACAGTATAAAGTCTTGTGAGGCGAAAGCAGTTTTTCTTAATGGAGGTAGAGCTTTTGTAATAATAAAAAAAGACTAATTAAAACTCTTACCAAAAGGTAAGAACAAAGAAGCCAAAACCAGCATCGACCATGTACAGTACATGGAAGCTTTTAGTTTAAACAAAATAATCATTATTATTCCTGATCATTTCGACTAAGTATTGAATTTGTGTCATAAAAAATTTGATAACTTTACATTTGAGATTGCAATTTGATTCTTGCTTAATTTCAGCTTACCTGACAGGTAGGGTCATGTGAGCTATTGCCATCACTTGGTGTCCATCGTCGTCGTCGTCATCCGTCGTTAACTTTTCTTTAAAAATCTTCTTCTCTGAGGCTACTGAAGGGATTGCTAGTTTGCACACATCATCTATGGGATGTCCTCTATTAAGATTGCAAAAATTATGACTGCCAACCAAAAAAAGAATAGAATAGGAGGGTCAGACCTAAATTTTTGGCTTATAAATCAAAAGTACAGAAACAGAGAAAATCTGAAGCAACCTACGATATTCAGCATGAATCGAAGTTGTCAGATGACCCCTTATAGGGGTTATGGCCCTTTAAAGGTAAAAAGCGTTTCTTCATGTTTTTTGCCTATAGAAGGAAAACAATTGCAGAAAGTGAAAAGCTGTTGCTTGCTTAAATCTTCAGCTGATTGAGCTCTGCAAAAGTCTCCATAGGGTCGATATTGTCAGATGACCCCTTATAGTGGTTATGGCCCTTTACAGGTGGAAATTGCGTTTTTTCATGTGGTTGGCCCATAGAATGCCCCTAATTGTCAAGTTCTGGGTTATTGCCTTTCAGGTGATACCCGGTAAAAAAATTAAAAAGCCATTGTTTGCTTAAATGTTTAGCAATGTGATGATCCTCCATTTGAGTGTTTCGCCTCAGATGCCCCAAAATATTTTCATTCCATCAGTCATTGAAGTCAGTGGAGCGATTAAGGCTCCTAAGAGTTCTTGTTTCCCATTGCAATTAACTTTTTGTTACATTGAAGATAAATGAGAATCAAAATGTTTTTTTTTTCTTATACACACGTATAACGTTTTGTATGTTATAGGCTCGACTTTATACCACGCCATTGAGGAAATATTACCAGAATTACCGCATGTTACATTTTATTCCTTCGAAACAAAAAGTGGTGGAAGCACGCATTCTGCCTTCAAGAGTCTAGCAGAAGATATTGAACAAGCACCAAGTGATGAAATTCCTAAGGGTATGCGGGATGGTGTAACATTTGAATCAACCAACAGTTACGTTTTCACATCTGGAACTACGGGTATTATTCTTTCCTTATTTATGTCCTATTCTCGTTCTTATATTGTTATGTCTTTGAATAAGTCTCCTGTAGGTCATTAGAACTTACTACCATCAATCAGTTTATAATAATTTCAAGAGTCGGTACACCACTGCAAAAGCATTTATTTGTATTGCACAATGACTTCTTTCAAATATTAATTAAAAGGGGTTCAAATCCCTATGTGTATTATTTGATCCAGGATTCGAAGAATAATAAGACTACTAGTAGTTCAATGATTATTAATTTTGATACAAATGAGTGAAACTTAACAAATGAAATTATGATTTTTATCCTGCTATATGAAATTTTGTAGGTTTACCCAAACCTGGAATCGTTAGCAATCTAAGATGTAGCCTTGCAATGAAGCTTTTTGGGTACTTGGATATTTCTTCTGAGGATATTTTATATGAGTGTTTACCACTTTATCATTCAGCAGGGTCCTTAATTGGTGTGGGAAGCACTTTTCTTTGCGGTAGGTTATATTATGATAAGTTAATCAAAAGTCCTATATAGCTATAATCGTTTAATTAAATATATCTGACGTTTTAGCTTTTTCTGGGCCTGAATGGGGTACAGAACACCCAAGGCACATAACTCTCAAGTATCAAGTGAATGGTTTAGTCAGGCGCTGTTATTCAAATGAATCAAGCTTTTTAGCGATCAAAATATGAAATGTTGAAACGCCATTCTGTTCAATGAAAATTTTCCCAACAAACTTATGGTTCGATTTTATCAAGATTTTGCAATTATATTCACTTGATTTAAGTGCAAATTATAGCAAATTTTTTAGGGAATTTTATTTTAGGAAAAGTATTGGGTACTCCCTTAAATTGCTTTAAGGAAAAATAGAACACATTAAAAAGACCTGGCGAGTATTTTGTCAATAGTATAGTTATTGAATCTATTGAATCTATTGTAAATTTTTGCTAAAATAGTTATATTTTTTCAACAAAACAAGAAAAAATCCTTTATTTATTAAATATGAATTGGAAAGTTAAAAAGATTGGTGATCGCATCTCAAAGTTTTTGATAGTAGTTTTTCATACAGAGCATTTGAAGGCAAAGCCACAAAAAATACATGCATGCATTGATTACTCTGTACTGATAATGAAGCTATTTCTACGTAGATTTGTTTCAACAATTATTACTGGTGGTTTTATTTTAAAATAGAGTTTTGTGTAAATATCATATACCCAAAATGTTCTTTTCAATCTAACATATCTAAGAGACAAAATGCGTCTGTTTATCTTTTTCGACTTTAATGCTTGAACAAAATATTGACAAAACTGTCTTGATACTTAGAAATTCATAAATTCATATAAGATGAGCGATTCAGACTCAATCCAACCTCTGGTAATCCCACACAATGAGCCTATACATGTCTGTTTCAGGTAATACTCTTGTTCTGGCAGAAAAGTTTTCCTCGAGTAACTTTATGTCAGACTGCATAAAACACAAAGTCACCCTCATACATTATGTCGGTGAGCTATGCCGATACCTGTTAACATCGCCAAAGGTGCGTGAAATAGAATACCAGTATACAAAATTTATTACTGTCCCAGGTATAGATTATATGAAGTCGTAGTTTTCAATTTAACACCTTGTTCTATGCAGTTTTATACTGCGCAATTCATATTTTAGTTTTATTTTGGCAATTCACCTTTAGTGTAAGCGCTACTGATGAGATGAGTCTTGAAAGTACTGAATAACTTTCATCGGATGCAGTTTTATTGAAGCACATCTCGGAGATATTCCACACTCCTTAACGCTTATTCTTCCTTGGGGAGGGTCTTCCTTGTTTAGAAAAGAAAGCTTGAAAATTTCTTAGTGTATTAGGCAGCTTAATCATATATTAAGACCTATATTTGGTCAAACAAAATCACATGTGTATGATAAAACAAATACTGAAGTATGGACAAACCCCCATCACATGCATTAGGCATAGATAAGTTCTTTGTTTACAATAATGCATGACGAAAGTAAACTTAGCAAAGACTGCTGGCTGATTCCCCTTGTGATTTTATAAATGACCGTTTCTTTAATGGTGGTTGTGCCGCCTACACTTATTCCACATCTCTTTATCGTCTATTAGAAGTCTTTTTTGGCTTCTTAATTTGGTATTGAAATACATTTTTTGCTTCCTTCTAGCAAATTATCTTAAATTTAAGTACTTTTCGAACTATACTGTACAGCGTGGACGAAGTTCATCAACAACATGTAACGAAATCACATTCAAAACTAAATTCTAAGCTCACCCGTTCGTCCAAAACTTATCAGCAAAATATACTTCCAACACAGTGAGGTTTTACCTAAGAGTTATTGGAATGTCTTTCAGAGTGAGAGCGACGCACAGCACTGTATTAGAGGAGCTTTAGGAAATGGTTTGCGTCAAGACATTTGGAAGGAGTTCCAAACACGATTCAACATAGAGAAGATTGTCGAGTTTTATGGGGCAACTGAGCTCCCATTTGGATTTGCCAACGTAGATAATGTAGTTGGAGCAGTAGGTCGTCTAACACCTTTTATGGTAATGGAACTTTCTGTTTTGTGTATAAATGATTAAGTTAAGCGTTTGATAAGTGTATTTTACCAGAGAATTCACAGGGCATTAATATTTATTTTAAAACTTTTGCTAAAATACAAAAATATGAGCTTCAGTGATGTAATTAAGATGGACTGTTAAATCTATATAGAACAGCCGAAACACAGTTTTTTTTTAGGGAAAAAATCATTGAACATGAACCAGTTACAGCATATCCCTTTCTAATCACCGAGAAGCTTGATTTCATTGAATAAAAGTGCCTAAATAAAACTTTCAAAACATTTTAAGAGTTATCTCCCTTAGGTTAAAACATTAGGTGTTTTTCACCTTTTTACTATACCCCCGCTTCGGACAAGAGGGACATATAATGGTTTACTTCTGTCCTGACTCCGACCGTCCATCCTTCCTTCCGTCCGCAACACAACTTTGGTAGCATTCATCTCAGCAACTTTAAATCACAGTGGCTTGAAATTTGGTATATGGCTTAAGTATGAGGTCATTTATCGTGTGTACCAAAATTAAAATTGTCGGATATCGGATATCTACTTCCTGGGGTATACTGAGTGAACAGTAGCTCACAGATTCCTTATTTTTACAGAAAATGCTTGCGCCTGTTGCTTTGGTGAAGTTTAATGCAGACACGGGAGAACCCTATAGGGACACTAATGGTCGGTGTGTTCGAAGCAGTGATGGTAAGCAATAAATCTTATAACAAGTACAATAATAGTTATTGAAATCATCCGTCGTTCGGCCCTATGATTTCTGATTTGTTGAAAATCATGGCTACTGTTACAAAAAAGAACCTAATATAGGGATAAAATGTAGTCTTTAGCAAATAACTCAAAATTGGTGAGAAATATCAAAATTCTGATGCGAATCAAAAGTGTTTCGACCCATTTTTTATACAAGTAGTCTGAATGAATGGACCTCATTACTTGTCAATACTTTTATTTAGACCATGGGCCAATTGCAGAACCGCCAGTATACGTAGCGCCTACTGGCCTCGTTGAAGGCTGCTGGCGGTTGTCCATTGTGGTTTTTCTGAATTGCCGCTTGATTGTTGGCTGTGTCGGGTACACTTATTCCACATCTCATTATTTTCTATTTTTTATTTAATTGATAAAGCAACATCACGATCAACATTTATTGAAAAAAAAAAATAATTTGGTCAATAAATTTCTGATTGAGCATTACATATCGAACTGTAATATTACAAATTATAGTTTCTTGTTTGTTAATAATTCAAATTATTATTACGATTTTGTAGTTGTAATCTCGCTGTCTTTCGGTCTTGTATTTATTTTTGTTAAAAAAATTGATGGATCTAGTCTTTGGATTTGTTTGGGTTTTGAACTAAATCTATTTGAGTATGACTTCTCCTTTTAAAAAGTCATTCGACAAATAAGACATAATTTATTTTCCTATTATGGTCCCTCAAAGGGCAGCATCATTACAATTATTATACAAGTACTTGATTATTATAACAGAGAATAAAATAAAATATAAGATAATAATAAAATAGATAGCTTAATGCAGATACTAAGTGTCTGGATATATAAAGGACCAATATTTCATTATGCTACAATGATAAATTATAAAGAACTATACGATACTTGCCAGTGGTATTTGTCAAAAAATACTACTTGAGAGGCTGATTCAAAATTTCACGAGCCGTGCATTGCATGACATTCCTTTTTTTTCGATAAACACTACAACTATGTAATAAAACATCCCAAATGTGACACCCTCATCGTTTGAAGTGGAAGCCTTTCCACTTCTCCCTTACAATCGGAAGTTTTTCTCACGGAATTGTTTTCATAAGAAAATATTTTGAGTGAGGAGATTACCAGCCGTGATAGGACAACATTTTTTTTTAATATAAGACAGCATTTTTTTTATATAAGACAACATTTTTGTTATATAAGAAACCTTTAAGTATAAGACAACATTTTTGTTATATAAGAAACCTTTAAGTATAAGACAACATCCATTTGTTTTTATATTTATTAAGTAATTAGCTATAGGCAGATGTTTTATGTATTGTCACCTGCTTGTGTGTGACAATTTAATTGGAAATTGAGAATAATAGAAGCAAATTTAATATTACTTAACAGCTTTCTAGGCGCTAATTTGTAATTAATTGAAACAGCAATTAATCTGGTATGCTTGTTTTTTTTAAAGATGATACCTCGAGGATGATACTGACGTATGACATAAGATAGATTATGTCGGACAAATAAAATAGATTTATTAAAAAAAAAATCGCCCTCGCACCTCTGTCAATCTTTATGCAGCGAGTTAGATCCTACCAGCCTAAGGTCGGTGGTTTCCTATGGTGTATCGGTTTCCTCCACCAATAAAACTGACCGCCCTATATGGCCTAGGCGGGTCGAAAAGGGCGTTAAACCCTAACACACACACACCCACACACACACACACACCCCCACCTTCACACGCACCCTCACTCACACAGACGCACACACACCTTATCTAACGATGATCTCATCCGAGTTTTCGTTTTGTTCTGGATTTTATTTATTACAATTGAATTGAAAAATTATTGCCAACTTTATAAAAATTTCCAAGATAAAAGGATAAGTCGATTCGCTCGCGCGAATTAAGATTTGACAAAAAAACAAAACCCCAGTAGACGTTACCGAAGTTAAACATTGTGAAATTTAGGATAATATATTAATTTCTTAAAATCTATCATAATTTTATTTGTAGATAATGCCATGGTTTTGTTTGTGTACAAAGTAAATTTATGGTAAAAAATTACAAGGCATTATAATTAAATACATTACTGATAAAATAAATGCAAAGATTTGTGATCCTTAAATTTTCTCTTTATTGTTGTTTAGTAAATAAAGGTAGCTACAAAACTACCAAACTTAGATGGCCATTCTCATATTTCTATTAAGAAAAGAAACAAGGCAGACATACCGGAGAAATTGAAGATCTTGAAGATCGCAATAGCCCTATTTTGGTACAGGCATTTCAAAAGAAATGGTGGGTAAAAATTGTATGGCACCAAACCTCCCTCTTCCATTGCCAGTTTGGTCAACGAACTTGTCTGACACGAATTTGACAAAATGTCATAAATTTAACACTTTTTAATTCTTTTCTATGTATAATACATGATCATATCCTAAGGGTTGGAATTTGGCTTTCCTTGTCAGCTTTTAATGATCATATCCTAAGGGTTGGAATTTGGCTTTCCTTGTCAGCTTTTATTTTTGTGTTTGTTTTTACTAACTCACTTAATTTGATACAGTCATTTTAGTTGCATTTATTACATTCACCAATTATAAGCTTGCACTCAAAGGCTGATGAGTGGTTGCTTGTAAAACACATACACAGCATATATACTGGTCATGAGGGGAACAGTACATTTGTTTCCACGAGGTACTTATTATTTCACGAGGCGCGTAGCTCCGAGGGAAATGGTAAGTACCGAGGGGAAACAAATGTACTGTTTTCCGAATGACCAGTAAACAATTGTTTTATTATACTGAATCGGTAAACAACTTAACTAAAGCCACGCCTACTGCTCGGACTCTTTACTTTGTATACAGTGTACTCAGGCCACGCCTACTGCCAATCATACAAAAACCCCGCGAAATAGTATTACGGTACTATTGCCCTAGGGAAATAGTTTTTACTATATCCCTAGGGAAATAGTACTTTTACCAAATTCAAGGTGAAATAGTTAAAATGTTTACCTGTATTTTATATAGAAAAAAAATCTACTGAAGTATAATAAATGAATTTACCGTCTTGACACATTATTTTACTTTGTATTTCCTCATGTTTCAGAATTTCAGTCCAATTTAGGAACTCCACTAGACTACACCTTTAATTATGTTCCCCAAACGAAGTTCGGGAACATATTGTTTTTACTCCGTTTCTTACTATTCTTATTATTCTTCTTCTTCCGCATTCTGAAAAATGCTTGTCCGGGTATAGCCGAAGAGATGTGAAGACTGAGCTTTATGAAACTTCCCACAGTGGTAGGTCACATATCAGAGGTGTGCACAACATTTTCGAAATTTTCAAAATGGCTACCCTTTCCGAGTAAACAGCGAAAGTTCATTATATAGGACATTGCTATATCTCGGTAACCTAGGTGGTGAGGACCTTGAAACTTGGTAGGATTATAAAGCTTGATGAGTACTACAAAAATATCAAAAAAAATTTTGAAGCGATATTTACGGTTTTTCCACAAAATGACAAAATGTGAAATTTTAAAATCCAAGATGGCCGCCAAGATTTAAAAGTGCTCGGATTTTCATACAAATTAATATTCCGGTAGATTTTGATGTTGCGAGTAATACTCCACATCAGAGGTGTCCATTAGGACTTCGAAATTTTTTAAATGGCCGCTTTTTTGAGTAAATAGCAAAAGTTCATTATATAGGACATTGTCATATCTCAGTAACCCAAGTGATGAGCACCTTGAAACTTTGTGGTATTATAGAGCTTGATAAGTACTACAAAAATATTTAAAAGTTCTAAAGAGATATCTACAGTTTTTCCATAAAATGCCAAAACTTGAAATTCTCTAAATCCAAGATGGCCGCCAAAATTTAAGAATCTCTTTATTTTGATTAAAACTGGTATTCTTGTAGATTTTGATGTTCCGAGTAATATTCCACATCAGAGGTGTGCACAACCGGTCATACTAATCAGCGCCCGAGGGCGCCCGAGGAGGTATTTAGCGCCCGAGAGGACAAATTAGCGCCCGAGCATTTATTTTTTAAGCCAAAATGACTAAAACTTGATAAATTATGTTGTTTCATCGTCTATATTCAATAAAAGACGTGAGTAAATCGGAGCCATAAATTTTCGAAAAAAAAAGGGCCAACAAAAATCTCCTTTCTAGCATTGCGGAACATGCAGAATAAACTTTCATCTATGCAGCATCGGATGTGATTCCTGCGGTACATGGTACAATCCGCAGTTTGAAAATCTAACATTGGACGAATTTGATGTTTTTGCGACGAACAAAAATCTGCATACACATATGCAATGGATGCTTAAGCGACGAGAATCGTGGTGCATACTCTTACATGTCAGCTTTGAAAAGACTGACGGAGGTGAGAAAAATTCTCCAAAAGTTTAACAAAAATCAAATATTTTTTTTGTCTCTCCTTATAGTCTCCTACATGTTTTAGTTTTTATTTTTTTTATTTGTTATTTCTTTTTGTGCACGGTCATCATTTTACATAGTACTAACGCCTGGTCTAAAAATTATATGATATGAACTTATTAACAGTGTGGTCATTATAAAGTGATTAACAATAGTTAGTCTAATTAACAACAGTAAATTTGACATTTATTATACAAACATAGGTCACGCTCAAATATTAATCCAATTTAATTTGATTTATTATATTACTGATATAATAATAATAATATAATTGAGAAGGTGAAAAACAATCTTTTTAAAAAGTTTATGAACTTAAAAATGAGTTTGATCTTCGAGTATAATAATTTATACATGCATTTTAAAAGGTTTACATTTTTTGTTGAAATTTAAACAAGTTTCTGTTTTTTTAAATTATTGCTTTGTTCACGATAATGATTTTAAAAGTGTATTACATGTAACCAATTTCATTCTCTCACTTTTTACTGTCTCAAGATTTTTAATTCATAATGCTGTGATTTTCCAGATTTTTATTTCATGAATCTGTGATACACCATAAACATTTTAAGTCAAAAGGTTACTTTTTGCTTAACTTCACAATACTTACGTATTTTTTGTCAAAAACAATTTCTATTCTGTTTGTTAATGCTGAGAAAATGAAAACACGTTTAGTTTAATTTTCTCAGGTTAATGATATTGTTAATAGTTCGTAATCTGAATAAATTTTAATCATACTTGAACTGGAATGATTTACAGATGTAACTTCACAATATATAATATGACAAATAGAATACATATTCTTATTAATAATATTCATTTCATCGCCAAAATCTAAGGTAAATACCAATCAAACTGTCAAAATATGTGCTCGGGCGCTAATTTTTCCGCTCGGGCGCTAATTATCACCTCGGGCGCCCTCGGGCGCTGATTAGTATGACCCGTGCACAACATTTTCAGAATTTACAAAATGGCTGCCGTTTCTGAGTAAACAGCGAAAGTTCATTATATAGGACATTGTTATAGCTTGAAACTTTAATAGGATTTTTAAGCTTGATTAGTAAAATATTCCTCCAAAAGGCAGTATTTTTGCCGCTTTAAGGTACATCTTGTTCGTTTGGGGAACATCTGTGACGGCTACCGTCACAATCAGTCCTCGTTACTGAAAAAAATTTTGCACACTGACCCCTACTTTTTATAACATTTTCTAATTATAGAGAACTAAAAAAAAACAATTTCTTGATACAATTTCATGGTTTTTAAGGCCCAAAACGTCACAATGATATAGTTATACGGGACGCAGTCCAACATATGTAGAAATTTCCAAAAGTTAATGGTTTGTATTTTTTTCGAAGCGGATGTGCCGAGTGCGCGCAAGCGCACTAGGCATGAATTTCTATTGGGCCAGAAATTCGATGCTTATATTTGGAATAAATTTAAGAATTGACAGATTTAATAACCACAGTTAAATTTCTTTTAAAAATATACAGGGGAATACGGATGGAAAGTCAAAACTAAACTTCAATGAAACTCGTTGTCAAAGACATGAAATGATCTCGCCAAGTTCTCGCGAGAATGGTCATTGTAAACAGGTGAGTTAGGAATAATCGTGATTGAGAACATGGATTAGTGATTGTTTGCTGTAATTCAACCAATTTATGGCGATATTTAACACAATATTTTAAATAAAGCTTTACAATACTGAATAGTAAAAAAGATGGTCTTACCTTAGCTGATCATGGTCCAACAATATTCTAAAACTGCGTCCCATTTTAGGTTGCACCTATTACCGGTATCATATTATAAAATCTAGT
The DNA here is from genome assembly GCA_963971305.1 of Arcuatula senhousia. NCBI lineage: Eukaryota > Metazoa > Mollusca > Bivalvia > Mytilida > Mytilidae > Arcuatula > Arcuatula senhousia. The sequence goes on from OZ020312.1 coordinate 38,445,971, forward strand.
GGAGTCCAATTTCCCGCCAATTTTTTGAGGTCATATATCTCGGAAACAAACACACGGACCTATAATAATAGTTTTCTTTTTGCCATTTCGTTATGTGGACATTTATCTATCATTTTGATCGCAAATCAACAAAATCTTTGATATAAAAAGATTCAAAAGTGACCATCTTTAAAGAAGTTTAATCTTTACATTTTTAAACGACCGCAACATTTTTGCGATCGTATTACCGGTATGTTATGTCGATGTCGATGTCATCGTCGTTGTCGGCGTTGTTGTTGTCGTCTGTAGACACTTTAGTTTCCGTGCAATAACTTGAGTAAATATTGTCCGATTGTTATGAAATTTTAATATAATGTTTATTATCGCTAAAAGAAGGTTGGAATTGTATTTAGGGTTAGTGGCCCCTACCGTTTTAGAAAAAAAGGGCCAAAACGGGTGTACTTACAAAACTGCTGTAAAATGTTTATTATTCATTCGATTTTGAATTTTTTAGCTCACCTGGACCGAAGGTCCATGTGAGCTATTACCATCACTTGGCGTCCGTCGTCGTCGTCGTCGTCGTCGTCGTCGTCGTCCGTTAACAATTTTTAAAAAATCTTCTTCTCTGAAACTGCTGAACAGAATTTCTTCAAACTTGATATGATTGATCCTTAGGGTGTCCTGCACAAAAATTGTGTTCGGTATTTTGATCCGTCAAAAAACATGGCCGCCGTTGCTAAAAATAGACCATGGGGGTCAGACTACTGTTTTTGGCTTGTAAATCAAAAAGTATAAGAGATAGATGAAATCTGATGCCACGCTACTGCTTCAGCATCAAAAGCTCTACAAAAGTCATCATTGAGTCGAAGTTGTCAGATGACCCCTTATGGGAGTTACGGCCCCTTAGAGGTGAAAAATAGCATTTTTTCATGTTTTTGGCCTATGGAATGAAAACTATTGCAGATAGAGAGAAGCTGTTGCTTGCTTAAATGTTCAGCTCATTTAGCTCTACAAAAGTCTCCATAAGGTCAAAGTTGTCAGATGACCCCTTATAGGGGTTATGGCCCCTTAAAGGCAAAAAACAGAGTTTTTGGCCTGTAGAATGAAAACTATTGCAGATAGAGAAAAGCTGTAGCTTGCTTAAATGTTCAGCTCCTTTAGCTCTACAATAGCCTCCATAGGGTCGAAAATGTCAGATGACCCCTTATAGGGATTACGGCCCCTTAAAGGCAAAAAATAGTGTTTTTGGCCTATAGAATGAAAACTATTGCAGATAGAGAAAAGCTGTTGCTTGCTTAAATGTTCAGCTCATTTAGCTCTACACAAGCCTCCATAGGGTTGAAGTTGTCAGATGACCCCTTATAGGGGTTACAGCCCCTTAAAGGCAAAAAATAGTGTTTTTGGCCTATAGAATGAAAACTATTGCAGATAAAGAAAAGCTGTTGCTTGCTTAAATGTTCAGCTCATTTAGCTCTACACAAGTCTCCATATGGTCGAAGTTGTCAGATGACCCCTTATAGGGGTTACAGCCCCTTAAAGGCAAAAAATAGTGTTTTTGGCCTATGGAATGAAAACTATTGCAGAAAGAGAAAAGTTGTTGCTTGCTTAAATGTTCAGCTCATTTAGCTCTACAATAGTTTCCATAGGGTCAAAGTTGCCAGATGACCCCTTATAGTGGTTACAGCCCCTTAAAGGCAAAAAAAAGTGTTTTTGGCCTAAAGAAAGAAAACTTTTGCAGATAGAGAAAAGATGTTGCTTGCTTAAATGTTCAGCTTAATTAGCTCTACAAAAGTCTTTTTAGGGTCGAAGTTGTCAGATGACCCCTTTAAGGGGTTATGGCCCTTTAAAGGTGAAAAATAGTGTTTTTTGCTTTGGAATGAAAACTATTGCAGATAGAGAAAAGCATTTTATTGCTTAAACATTCAGCTCATTTAGCTATACAAAAGTCTTCAAAGGGTTGACATTAAGACCAGGTGAGCGATTCAGGCTCCTGGGAGCCTCTTGTTTTTTATTAAACTCCTCATTAATTCAGTCAACTAAATATGTCAATGGTAGATATATATTGTATTGTTACATTGCTACAGGGGGCCAAAGAGGGGCCACGCCCCCAAAATAACTTGGGTAAATATTGTCCGATTGTTATGAAATTTCAATATAATGTTTATTATCACTAAAGGAAGGTTGGAATTGTAAAGACGGGCCACACCCCCCAAAATTTTCAACTTTTTTTATTTATAGTCCGATTTTCAAAATCTTTTTTTATCTATATCCCTGCCTGCGTTTTTCAATCAGATTTGGAATATCTCTTACCGTTTTTGAAAAATTAAGGGTCAAAGGGGCCAAAAACGCCATTTTTAAAAAGTTTGTTGAGGAAAATAGTTTTTCTTAAGACATTTAGTTGTAGTGGACCAGTTAATTGTTATGAAGTTTTAAAATGATGTTTATATTCACTAAAGGAAGTTTCTTTTTGCATTTGGAGTTTGTGGCCCTAACCATTATAGAAAAAGGGCCAAAAGGGCCTAAAACATGTGTATTGACAAAACTGTTTTAGAATGTTTATTATTCATTCGATTTTGAAAATTCGTTTTCTGCTGAATTGCTCATTAAAATCTGTCAACAAAATGTGTTAATGGTTTTGATATATAATGCACCCCCCAAAATCAACTTTTAAGCTCACCTGGACCAAGTGAGCTTTTACCATCACTTGGCGTCCGTCGTCGTCGTCTGTAAACAATTTTTCAAACTTTAACTTGTCCGACACCATAAGTCCAATTGCAACGAAACTTGGTTTAGTTTAATAATATTTTATTGCAAAAAATAGCAAATGGATTGGACGTTAAGTTATACCAACTTATTTATTGCCCTCTCCATGAATATACAATACAGAAATTTGACAACGACATGCAGTGTACATAAATAACAAAAACATTTTTGTATTGATATAGACTCTATTGACCTGTCGGAAATCTATTGGTTCGGCCTATATACGCTCGGACTTTTCTAAACAGTACAGAATTTGCTTCAAATGTGGCATTTTCATTTCCAAAAAGAACATATTCGATATTCAAATCCTGAACATCAAAAATTGAATACCTTTGGAGTACATAAATAGGACACTCAAGAAAAAAATGATATGCATCTTCATACGTAGCACCACAAGTGCACATGGGATTTCCAGTTACATTTATTCTATACAAATCATGATTTAAAGAACTGCATCGGTGACGTAGTCTTGTGTGGATAATATTTAGCTTTCTTGGCCCTTCGCTGAAATATTTAGGTGGCTTAAGAAAACGGTTTTTAAGTTTTAATTTGAAGCTTTCAAATGTTGGAGAATTCCTGACAGAGACTGCAAGGTTGTTCCAGAGGGATACTGTAGACGGGATAAATGATTTTGCATACACATTTAGTCTAGAACGAACTGGAACATAATCTTCGTATTGGTATAGTTGTTTAGTGGCATTATGTGTACAGAACTGTCGTTCGGATTTTTGATTCGTAAAAAAACATGGCCGCCATGGCTAAAAATAGAACATAGGGGTCAAATTACAGTTTTTTGCAAATAACTCAAAAACGGTAACAGATATCAAAATTCTGGCGCGGTTAAAAGTGATCAACACCTCAAGATCTACCTGCCCAGAAATTTTCAAGAAGATCCAACAACCGATGTAGGAGTTATTGCCCTTTTTCTGGATTTTTTTTTTCAAAATTTTGCACTTATTTAGCCCTATATCTTGAAAACTATACAAGATATTTTAAAAATTCAAATTGCATATGATTAAGCACATCAAGATCTACATTTCATGTAATTAGGTCAAAGCTGTAAAACCATTTCTGTTAGGAGTTATGGCCCTTAAAGCGTCAAAATTTACCATTTTTTATTACTTTTATCCTGAATTTCAAAGATTAACTTGTCTGACACCATACATCCAACTTCAACCAAACTTGGTATAGTTGTTTAGTGGCATTATGGGTACAAAACTATCATTCGGATTTTTGATTCGTAAAAAGACATGGCCGCCATGGCTTAAAATAGAACATAGGGGTCAAATTAAATTTTTTTGCAAATAACTCAAAAACGGTAACAGATATCAAAATTCTGATGGGAAACAAAAGTAACCAGCATCTCAAGATCTACCTGCTCTGAAATTTTCAAGAAGATCCAACAAACGACATAGGAGTTATTGCCCTTTTTCTGGATTTTTTTCAAAATTTTTCACTTATTTAGCCTTATATCTTGAAAACTATACAAGATATTTCAAAAATTCAAATTGCATATGATTGAGCACATCAAGATCTACAATTCATGTAATTAGGTCAAAGCTGTAGAACCATTTCTTTTAGGAGTTATGGCCCTTAAAGCGTCAATATTTACCATTATTCATTACTTTTCCCCTGACTTGTCTGAAACGGTAAGACCAACTGCATCTTAACATGGCACACTGTTTGATAGCTTATATGGTACAACTCTGTCGTTCAGATTTTTGATTCGTAAAAAAACATGGCCACCATGGCTAAAAATAGAACATAGGGGCAAATTTCATTTTTTTGCTAATAACTCAAAACTGGTTTCAGATATCAAAATTGTGCAAGAATCAAAAGTGACCAGCATATTAAGATCTACCTGTCCTGAAATTTCGGAAAAGATCTGACTGCTGATGTGGAAGTTATTGTTCTTTTTCCTAATTTTTGCCAAATTTGCACTTATTAAGCCCAATATCTTGAAAACTAACCAAGATATTTCATGAATTTAAATCGCATATGGTTAAGCACAATAATATCGACAAATATATGTATCTGTGTAGTTGAGGTGAGCGATTCAGGCTCTTGGGAGCCTCTTGTTTTATTTGTGGTCCAATTTTCAAAATCGTTTTCTCTTTGGAATGCTTGTGAAAATACAAGCCTGCTATTTCAGTCAGATTTGCAATATCTCTTATTGTTTTGGGGAAATTAGGGGTCAAAGGGGCAAAAAAGGCATGTTTAAGAGTTTGTCAGGGCAAATACTTTTACACAAAAATAAATAATTATGAAATGAATATGTTTTGATATGATTATATCCACTAAAGGAAGCTGTTCAATATGCATTTTTAAGTCACCGCAGGATGCTTGTGTCAAAAAGCTTTGCAAGTCCACCATGGGCTGCATGTGACCAAAGCAATATACCATCCATATTGGGCCTCGAACGTACAGGGTTCAATTGGTTGCGGTCGGCGTAGCTTTTTATCTGAATATTTTGCAATTTGGCAAATGTTCAAACTGACAATTTATTTACAATGAAGTTATTTGCAGAATCAGTTATTGCTATATTTAAGATAAAACGAAAATAAGTTGAATAAAATTTTGATTTCCTTTGGTTATGCCAATCAGATCTAAAGTCATTAGTGTTGCTATATCTGTGAATTTAATTCTGTTGATACAAAGTGACATGTCAGGCAAAAAAGCAAAGAGGTCCTTATGAAGCATTCGAATGTCAAAAGTTCGAACGGGCAACGACAAAATCAGTAAACTAAGACCGTTACTTCCTTTATTAATCAGTCATTAAACCTAAGAAAAGGAGACCCGTCGTAAATATTTTAATTGTACAATTGTAAAATTTAGATACCTTCATGTTTTATGTTTTTTCTATTCATGTTTATGTTTTATGTTCTGTAAAGCTTGTACCAATACGGTTTGCTATGTGCTATTATACAATAAATAAAAATAAATAAGTGAACACGAACGAGAGCAGCACACCCCCCCCCCAAAAAAAAAAAAAAAAAAAACAAAAAACCAAAAAAACAAAAACAAAAAACACAGACAAAATGTAAACACATAAAAACAACGCCATATTAAGTAGTAATGATAACGATATGAGCTGCCCGGGAAGTGTAAGCACTTCTCAATTGTTACAATAAATCCATCGCGATGCTAACTGACAATTCGGCAAAATCATTATTTTCTTCGACAAGAC